>CM066033.1:1047728976-1048407021 GCA_033557465.1 Ichthyophis bannanicus | reverse complement strand
GGTCCTCTAAGTCACGGCTCGGCAAACTGCCGTTCAAGGAAAAGTTGTTATTTGGAGAAGATCTGGATAAGTTAGTCAAGTATTTGGGAGAGTCCAAGGGCGGTAGGCTTCCGGAGAACAAGCCCAAACAGGGGAAATATTCCCGCAGCTTTTCGGGGGCAATTTCGGGATTTTCGAAGATTTCGTTCCCCCCTTTTCGCGGGATCTCAAAGAGGAAGATTTCTTGCTTGGGCCCAGGGGTTCCGTGGGTTGCGGGGGGCAAGTAGAGGGTTTGCAGCGGTGTCATCAGGTGCTGCTCGCAAACCGCAATGAATGGCAGCATGTCCCGGCAGAAGGGCAACCGATCGGGGGTCGCCTGAGGGGGTTTCTTTCTGCCTGGACCCAAATAATGTTGGACCGGTGGGTCTTAGAGATCATCCGCGACGGGTATGCGCTGGATCTCGCGAAGCCAGTACTGGACTCGTTCGTGAATTCTCCCTGCAGAGGACCGTAGAAGGCTCTGCAGGTTCGTCAAACCGCCTTTTACAGCTGGGGGCCATCGTCCCGGTGCCGCCCGCAGAATACGGCATGGGACGTTACTCCATTTATTTCATGGTGCCAAAGAAGGACGGTTCTCTTCGCCCTATCCTGGACCTCAAAGGAGTAAATCGGTGTCTCCGGGTACCGCATTTTCGCATGGAAACTCTGCGATCCGTCATTGTGGCAGTTCGTCAGGGAGAGTTTCTCACCTCTCTCGATCTGTCCGAGGCCTGTCTCCAGGAACAAGCAGGAATGAGTCTTCACATATGGGTACGTCGGTACCGATGGAGCCTGCATGGGAATGCTCCCCAGCATCCAATCAGAAAGCTTTTGGGAGCATCCCTCGCGCCTGCGCGCTGACTTCCCGCCTTTCCCACTGCCTCTCCTCAGTTTTCATTTTTCCGCGGAGCCAACAGGACGTCCTCCTGTCACCGCAGAAACGTTTAAAAAAAAAATCCTTATTTTCTTGTTTTCTTGTGGTCGCGGCTGTCTTTCCTGCCGATACCCGTACCGCCGGTGCTTTATTCTTTTCTTTTTCAAACTAAGAGAAATTTTTTCTCCTCAGTTTTTTGTTTTAACTTTTGGGGCCTACCAGGCCTTTTCCAACATGGAGCCTTCTTCCCCTAAGAAGTGCCTTCACTGTGGAAACTTAGTTTTCTTTTTAGACTCCAATGCTTGGTGTCTAACCTGTTTGGGTCCTGACCCTTTTTCCCCTGATACCTCAGGCTATATTATTGGGAGAAGACCTTCCCTTTTTCGAGTTTCCCTCGATGCCGTTTTTCCTCCTGAGGTGAGGACACCGGTTTATTCTTCTCTCCAGGATCAGGTAACCCACAAACAGTCTGTTAAGACTAGCCAATTCTTGAAGGGTAAGTCTCATGCCCAGCATGATGACGGCTCCGGCCTTGCCCTCAAGACCTCATTGGCAATAAAACCCCGGCGGGAGTCTTTGGGCTCCAAAGCATTTACGGGGTTTCAGGTTGTTCCTGGGGCTCACCCCTCACAGAACATACCTGAGCCATGCTTGGGGGTGGTATCCGCTTCGAGTGGTACCGATAACCCGGCATCGGCACCGGTGTCGAGTGTCCCACTCTTCACCAGGGATCGTCATCTGGTGTCCTCGGTACCTTCGGGACCGATCGATATGACCCAGATTGACTTTCCTGTATCCCAGCCATGTTTGGGGTTGGTACCGGCTTCGAGTGGTACCGATACCCCGGCATCGGCATCGGTGTCGAGTGTTCTGCTGTTCACCTGGGATCGTCATCTGGTATCCTCGGTACCTTCGGGGCCGATCGATACGCACCAGATTGACTTTCCTGTATCTTCGCCATGCTCGGGGTTGGTATCGGCATCGAGCGGTACCGATACCCCGACATTGGCGCCGGTGTCGAGTGTTCCACTCTTCACCAGGCATCGTCTTCGGACGTCCTCGGAACCTTCGGAACCGATCGATACGACTCCGATTGACTTTCCTGTATCGGCATCGCCGATACCACCACGACTGTCGGTACCTTCTAGACATGCATCGATAGACTCGCTCCCTTCGATGCCGAGTCTAGAATCAATATCCAGTCTTGATGACTTGGTACCGACGCGTTTCGGTACCGGTCCATTTCGTTTCCGACTACGCAGTACCGAGGATATTTACCAAGGCTCTCTGGTTACCTCAGCACCGCTTCAGCAGCCCCCGATTCCTGCTTCGATGACATTATCGTCTCCGATACCGGTACCGGTATCAATGTCGATTCCTGCAGTTCCATCAGTGCCAATGATCCTTTCTATGCCTAGTTTGGAATCGATACCAGGCACTGATAATGCAGTACTAACTGCCTCAAATCAGAACTGTCAGTATCACTGTCCATCTAGCAGGAATCTTTTTCTGCACCAGGCCAGTATGTCTTCTGGTGCTCAAGCTGCTCCTTCAACCTCAGCTTACCCAGGAATAGTTCCTATTGGAGATCCTTCTTTTCAGAAATTTCTCCTTGACATGGCAACCTTTCTTGCCATTCCTATTCCTGGCTTTACTCTGGACCAAGATCCTGCAGATAAGGAAAATATAATGCTTCCTTTACATCATTCTTTGTAGGATCTTCTTCTGAGGATGTGGGAATCGCCCTTAAAGGTTCCTTCGGCCTTCTACAGCCATGGATGTTCTGTATCAGGTGCCTCCCTCTCTAGGGTTTCCAAAAAATCAACTTCCACATCATTCCATTGTAGTGGAATCAGCAATGAGGAAGGTAAGAAGCAAGAAGAAGCATTCTTCTTATCCGCCAGGTAGTGCATCTAAAGCACTTGATACCTTTGGACGTCAAACCTTTCAAACTTCTATGCTGGCTTCAAGAATTATCTCATATATTTTTTATATGAGTCTGACACTTCAGGAGGTCACAGAGAAATTATCTCTTTTGTCCCCTTTTTTGTCAGAGCCTAAGGCCACTGACTATTCCTTGCTTCTTAATTATAGCAGGAATATCTCTTGGTTTCTTTCTCGTGCTTCTCTAGACTCTTTTGAGTCTGTTAGCAGATCCTCTGCTATTGCCATTGGAGCACGTCGTAAAGCCTGGCTGCAAGCTTCAGACTTGAGCAGATGGGCACAACATACACTGGGTAATTCTCCTTGTACTGGAGAAAATCTCTTCAATAGAGAGGCTTTACGTCAGGTTGCTCATTGCTCCACTGACTTCCCTGGTTCTGGAAACCATCCTAAGCATTCTTTTCCCCAGGACGTAGGAAATGTCCTACCAAACCTCCTTTCCCTAAGAAAAGAAGGTTTCACCCTTCTCCTGCCCATCCTCCAGATGTACCCAAGCAAGGGACATCTCATCCTAGTCTGAGGTCTCCAGACTCTAACCAGTCTAATCATAAACAGCAACCATAGGTTCCTATATGTTGCAATCTACAGTTAACTTCTTCTTAGCAGAGGTTTATTCTTCAAACTTTACACTGGTTTTCAGTATGCTAAGCTGTTAGGATACTTTTGCCCATGGGTTACAGAATTCTCCCCTTCTTACTACTACGAAGGGAGGTTACAACTATCCCATGATAGTTTTCTGTCCCCATATGGACATATTTTCCTTCAGCTGACTTACCATATGGTAAGTCACCTTCCAACCCCCTCTCTTCCAGGGTTTCCCCTGCTTGAGTTGGTACCATACTGAAACACTTCTCTTTCTTTCCAGTGTAGACTTTTTTGTTATCCTTCAATGCAACTCATCAGACAGGGACGGGAATATCTCCGCTCCCTTTGTCTGTTTTTCTCTCTGTTTTTATACAGGAGAATCCCCTCTGCTCTTTTGTTCAGTTGCTGTGCATGCAGGACTTCCAGTGATTATTCTAGTGCTCATTGCAAGCTACTTTCAACTATCTTGCATAATACTACTCACTGCAGGTTATCTTCTTCTAGCCATATCCTTTCCTAGGATGTGGCAACACACCTGACTTCAGTCAGTTTTATTTCATAATTCTCCTGCACAATGCTCTCTGCAATCTTCAGAGAAGCTTACTACTATGGACCCTTGCTACAGAGCATTGGACTTTATCTCTGAGGGTTTTTTCCATATAGTAGAAAAAACTTATATAATCATTCCATGACTATATGGGTTCTTTATACCCTCTTGTCTCCTGTTGTGATACAGAAGACAAGTTTTTTTCTGCGTGAATGTCCAAGGAGTTCCCAATCTTGCAGGAATCTACCCCTTTTTTCCTTTTAGCTTGGCATTATACTTTTCTGCTCCACTTGGACAACGCATACTCTTTTCCTGTACATGATACCCCTGTGTCCCTTGGCTGGGTCATCCTGGTATCTTAATCTATGCGTTTTTTTGTCCTCTGGACATGTCAGCGTCCTAAAGTACTCCTGACGTGCTTTTGCCAGACTGCTGCTATCCTCTGTTATTCACGCAACCATACTGGTTATTTCACTGAACTACATTCCTGCACCCAAGAAATAGATTCTCTATATATTTTCAGGTGGTTTCCACCCCCTTATTATTAGATGAATCTTTTCCCATCACATTCCCCAAGGGAATGTTTTTCTGGGGCTCAGTTGCAGGCATGTATCCTCAGACTTATCTTCATGTATGTATATGTCCTATTCATACATATTTCTGTAGTCTGTGTGGGCATAAGTCATGCCCATCGATATATATATATATATAATCACCTATCTAGACATATATGCACATATATATAGATATGTATGTCTCTCCATCTATATATATATTTATATATATATATACCCATTTGGAGATGTCCATAGGATGCCATGTATTACCTGCTATCTCCCTCATTGTCTGTGCTATAAAGCTTTTACCTTCTTAAGAGGTCCAGATAGTCTACTTGCCTATTCTCATGCGGCTCAGTAAGTGCGAGCGGTTATACACACAATTACTGCTGTGATGTCAACAGCCTCTATTTTTGTTACAGATCTCCCTGTTCATGAAGTATCAAACTTCAATGTCTTCCTATCTCTTCCCAGCTAGGAAAGACGGTGTACATCTTCAGTATTCTGAGTACACTTCTGTTCTCCTTGGGAATAGGGGCTTTTTTCCATACCCCCTCTTCCCTTCAGGACTGGGCTAATTCTCCAAATCGGTCAGTCTTCTTCTTTTAGTCCTCAATGTTAATAACTCTGTACCTAAAAGAGTTTTCAGCTTTTTCCCATAAAGCTTTCCATTGAAGACCTGACGTTCTTCTCCTGCCCCAGTTGACACCTGGGTTACCTGCCCATTTCAGGTTTGGAACTTCATCCTCACTGCTGTGAAGTTACCTTGAGGATTCCGCTACTGCATCTACAGTACACTCCATCACAGTACACTCCATCTACTTCCTACAATCCAGTAGGTAAGCTCTATATTGTACTAGTTCATTAAATATTTTAATGATACTTGACATACATTCTAAAGACTTGTTTTTTCTGTAGTCTTTAGATAAGCTGTTCCTCTACAGCTCTTCTCTATTCAACTCCTACCCCCCATCCCTCAGGGGATGCCGGGGATCTAGGTTTGGGAAATGCCGTCCTGTTCCAGGGATACGCATTTTATGGGATCTCCCCTGGCACCCACAGCTAGGGAGTCCCCATATGTGAAGACTCATTCCTGCTTGTTCCTGGAGATAGCACAGTTACTTACCTGTAACAGGTGATCTCTGGGAACAGCAGGAATAAGTCTTCACAACCCTCCCACCTCCCCTAGGAGTTGTATCTCTTTTCTATCTTTCCTTTCCTCTCTCTCTCTATTGTCTCAACTTTAAACTCGAACTGAGGAGAGTTGGTTAGGAAAGGCGGGAAGGCAGCGCGCAGGCGCTGTGGGATGCTCCCAAAGTTTTCCTTTTTGGGAAGCTGGGGAGCGTTCCCGCGCAGGCTCCGTCGGTACTGACGTACCCATATGTGAAGACTTATTCCTGCTGTTCCCAGAGATCACCTGTTACAGGTAAGTAACTGTGCTCTATTGCCATTGGCGCACGACGGATTGCCTGGCTTCAGGCATCAGACTTGGAGACTTGGGTACAGGACAAGTTAGGCAACATTCCTTGCACGGGAGAGAATCTCTTTGGCAAGAACTGGCAGGAAAAGGCTAACGAGTTAGATGCTGACAATACTACTCTAGATAGATTGTCAAAATCTACAGCCACTCCAGCCAAAAAGAAGCCTTATAAAAAACCTCTTTTAGCAAAAAGAGGAAATTTTATCCTTCCTAGAGAGCTTAGCCTTCCTGCCTCTGAGTGGTCCCCAACCCGCTAATATCCCAGGCAGGTTATGCCACTTTGCCAACAGATGGCATCAGATAACAGCAGAAGATTGGACTTTGTCCATTGTAGGAGAAGGGTACAAGCTCCATTTTCACAGCATACCCCCTCCTACAATTCTAAAGAAATTCAGTTTTCAAACCTCCGCAGACAGTCTGCTAGATCACGAGGTCTCAACATTTCTTGCCCAAGGGGCAATAGAGGAGGTACCCATAATTCAACGGGGTGCAGGGTTCTACTCCCCCTATTTTCTTATTCCAAAGAAAACAGGGGGACACAGACCCATTTTAGACCTCAGAGAATTGAACAAATACCTGTTTCGAGAGAAGTTCAAAATGATTTCTCTTGGAACTCTTCTGCCATACCTTCAAAGCCAGGATTGGCTTTGCTCTCTAGACTTAAAGGATGCATACAGTCACATTCTGATCCATCCAGATCACAGGAAATTCTTACGATTCCTTTTCAGGGGAAAACATCTCCAGTACAGGGATTTTCCCTTTGGTCTGGCTTCAGCACCAAGGGTATTCACAAAATGCATTGCAGTAGTAGCTGCATTTCTTTGATCCCTGGGGATATTCGTCTTCCTTTACTTAGACGACTGGCTCATTCGAACCCCTACAGTTAGAGGCCAGCACTGCACTGTCTCACCCAATGCGAATCCTGAAATACCTGGGGTTGGTAATAAACTTTCCAAAATCCCAACTTGTTCCTTCCCAATGCCTAGAATTCATAGGGGCTTGTCTAGATACCAGACAGGCGAAGGCTTTCCTTCCACAGGCCCGGTGTCTTTGCATAATGCAACTAGCTTCTCAAGCAGCAGGGAAATCCTCCCTAACTGCTCAAGAGCTATGACAGTTATATAGTGTATCTGGACTTTCAGAAAGCCTTTGACAAGGTCCCTCATCAGAGACTTTTGACTCGTTTTTTCTGTAGTCTTTAGATTCGCTGTTCCTCTACAGCTCTTCTCTATTCAACTCCTACCCCCCATCCCTCAGGGGATGCTGGGGATCCAGGTTTGAGAAATGCCGTCCTGTCCCAGGAATACGCATTTTATGGGATCTCCCCTGGCATCCACAGCTAGGGAGTCCCCATATGTGAAGACTCATTCCTGCTTGTTCCTGGAGATAGCACAGTTACTTACCTGTAACAGGTGATCTCTGGGAACAGCAGGAATTAGTCTTCACAACCCACCCACCTCCCCTAGGAGTTGTATCTATCTATCTCCTTTCCTCTTTCTCTCCTTCTGTCTCAGCTATGAAACTCAACTGAGGAGAGGCAGTGGGAAAGGCGGGAAGTCAGCGCGCAGGCGCGAGGGATGCTCCCAGAAGCTTTCTGATTGGATGCTGGGGAGCATTCCCGTGCAGGCTCCGTCGGTACCGACGTACCCATATGTGAAGACTAATTCCTGCTGTTCCCAGAGATCACCTGTTACAGGTAAGTAACTGTGCTATCTCCATGTCCCAATCAGAGCGTCACACCAGAAATTTCTGCGGTTCGCTCTGCCCTGGGGGCATTTTCAGTTTCAGGCGCTGCCCTTCGGACTAGTGACGGCTCCTCGGGTCTTTACCAAGATAATGGTAGTGGTGGCGGCAGCGCTGCGAAAGCAAGGGGGTCTTAGTACATCCCTACCTCGACGATTGGCTGATCAGAGCCAAATCCCAAGCCGAGAGTGAGAAAGTCACGGAGAAAGTAGTGGCCTTTCTGCAGAGCTTAGGCTGGGTGGTCAACCCGCTCAAAAGTCATTTATCCCCGGCATAGGTTCTCGAGTATCTGGGGGTAAAGTTCGATACTCGGTAAGGCTCGGTATTTCTAACGGAGCGCAGGGCCCAAGCTCTCCGGAGCCTAGTGCAGGCCTTCAGGATGCTGTTGGCGCCAACGGCATGGAAGTACCTTCAGTTGTTGGGGACGATGGCGGCAACGCTGGATGTCGTCCTGTGGGTCAGGTTTCACATGAGGCTGCTGCAGCGCGCTTTGCTTCCTTGTTGGTCCAATCAGTCCGATTCACTGAGCAGACGCCTCCCTTGTCCTTTGCACGTCCGGCAGGCTCTGCGGTGGTGGATTCGTCCCGCGGCTTTGCAGGCGGGGATGCCCTTGGAGCAGCCGGTGTGGCTTCCCCTGTTTACAGACTGGAGTCTAGCAGGCTTGGGAGCGCATTGCGGAGTATACTTTGCACAGGGGCGGTGGACGGTGGAAGAAAGCAGCTGGTCGATCAACTGCCTAGAGCTGAGGGCTGTGTTCCTGGCCCTGCAGAGGTTCGAAAGGCTAGTGTCCCGTCAAGCTGTATAGGTGCTGTCGGACAATGCCGCAACAGTGGCATGCATCAATCGACAAGGCGGCACAGGGAGCGCAGCCATGGAGGAGGAATCCGAGAGGCTGTTTGCATGGGTAGAGACGCGGTTACAGGCAATATCGGCAGCTCACATCGTCGGAAGGGACAACGTGACGGCGAATTTTCTCAGCAGAGTTCAAGTGGATGCCGGGGAATGGGAGTTGCATCCTGACATCTTCGCCCAGTTGACTATGTGCTGGGAAGTGCCAGTCATGGACTTGATGGCTATGTGCTAGTCTGCGAAAGCGAGTCGGTTCTAAAGCAGGTGGAGGGAACCCATGTCGGAGGAGATCGACGCCTTGATACAGCCGTGGCCGACGATGGGTCTGCTCAATGTCTTTCCACCGTGGGCCCTTATCGGTTGTGTGATTCAACGTATCGAAGCCCATCAGGGCCGGGTGCTTCTTCTAGCGCCAGATTCGCCTTGGCGCCTGTGGTATGCCGATCTGATAAGGCTACTGGACGGTCTTCCGTGGCATCTCCCGCTGTCGCCGGAGCTTCTGTTGCAGGGGCCCCTTCTGATGTCACAGGTGGATTGATTCTCCTTTACGGCTTGGCCATTGAAAGGGCGCGGCTAAAAATGAAGGGCTACTCTAGATCAGTCGTAGCAACTTTGCTTCAGGTACGGAAGCGGTCGACTTCGCTCGCTTATGTACTCATCTGGCGGATCTTTGAGGACTGGTGCTCCAGACATCACGCCCGGGCTTCCAGGGCGTCAGTATCATTGGTGTTGAGTTTCTTGCAAGATGGTTTTGAAAAGGGCCTAGCCGCCAGTTCCTTGAAAGTGCAGTTGGCGGCTTTGGCCTGCTATAGAGGTAAGGTCCAAGGCGTGGCCCTGGGTACACACGCAGATGTGGTGCGTTTTCTTAAAGCGGTTACCAGACTTCGTCCAGCACGTCGGATTCTCGTACCGCCGTGGGATCTCAACTTAGTTTTGCAAGCGTTAGGAAAGGCTCCGTTTGAGCCCTTATCCCAAATTTCGGTCAAGGACTTGACCCTTAAGGTGGTATTTTTGGTGGCTATTTGTTCGGCTTGGCGCATTTCGGAGTTGCAAGCTCTCTCGTGCAGAGAGCCTTTTCTGTGTTTTTCAAGGGAAAAGGTGGATCTTAGGCCGGTTCTTTCGTTCTTGCCAAAGGTGTCCTCTCCTTTTAATGTGAATCAGACGGTATCTCTTCCAGTTTTACAGACAGAAGCAGGGCGCCCGTCGGGTAGAGGATTGAGTAGCTTGGACGTAAAGAGGGTGTTATGTCGTTATTTGTCAGTCTCCGAGTCCTTTCATAAGTCGGATCGTCTGTTTGTGTTGTTTGGCGGACCCAGGAAGGGAGAGGCTGCAGCAAAAGCATCCATCTCCAGGTGGATTAAGGAGGCAATTGTCTCGGCGTATATGTTGCAGGGGCGTCCAACTCCCGTGGGTCTCCGAGCTCATTCGACTAGGGCGCAGGCGGCCTCCTGGGTGGAGCACTGTCTGATTCCGCCGGTGGAGATTTGCAAAGCGGCCACTTGGTCATCGCTGCATACTTTCAGTAAACACTACCGGCTGGATGTGCTTGCGGCGAAGGATGCCTCTTTCGGATCAGCAGTCTTGCGTGCCAGTTGGCAGGGTCCCTCCCGTTAGTACTGCTCTGTTACATCCCAGAGGTGGAGGACTAAACTGGAGGAACGATAAGGAAATAGAAATTACACTTACCTGGTAATTGTAGTTCCTTGAGTGACGACAGTTTAGTCCTCATTTCCGCTCTCAAGGTTTGGGCTAGCTCGGCACGTGTTCAAGGACGTAAGGCGAATTGGCAGGTGAGTTTTTCTTTCTTTTTCCTTTGCGTTTTTCTGTTTCTATCTGCGTTTCCTGACTCGGCAAGGGAGAAGAGCGTTACTATGGAGAGACTCACCCCCTTTTTTCCGTTAAGGGACGGTTCATGTTCTGTTACACGTTATAGTTATTATATACAAAAAAAAAAATTAGCTACTTATTTGTTGCTCTTTTGAGTCTGCTTTATCAATAGTTCACTGGGGGCTGATGGGGATTCCAGCTCGCTACATCCAGTGGGATGAAGATTTTGATTGGTCCAGTCTCCAAGCTGCAGGAGGAGGTGCACTACCCAGAGTTGGAGGACTAAACTTTCGTCACTCAAGGAACTACAATTACCAGGTAAGAGTAATTTCTATTTAACTCTCATAGCTTTAGGAAAGCCAATCTTGTTGTTCCTCTAATATTTTCTGCTTCTATTTCCTTGCATGTGTCATTGTAGTACTTTTCCTTGCCCTGTCTTGCTGCACGTTCTCTGAGTTCTGTGATTGTCTCTCTTTCTCCTCTGGCTTTAGCTTCTCTGCGTTTCTGGGCAATTTTCAGAGTTTCTTCCGTCATCCATTTTGGCCGTTTTTGCTTTTTTACCTTTTGTAGAGACTTCTCACTTTCTTCCAACACAACCTTCTTGATATCATTCCATAACTCTTCTGGGGTTCTGTCATTTGTATTTAAAACTGCAAATCAATTTTGTAGGCAGTCTTTAAATTCCAGTGGTGTATTCTCAAGGTCATATTTTGCTACATTCATTAGTGGCTTGCTCTTTTTCAACTTTAGCTTGAATTTGCATACTAGTAGTTGGTGATCAGTCAGCTCCAGGTTTTATCTTTGTTGATGTTATAGAGCTTTTCCATCATTGACTTATACAGATGTAGTCAATTTGATTTTTGCACAAACCATTGGGTTGAAGTCCATGTGTATAGTCGCCGCTTGTGTTGCTGGAAGAAGGTATTTGAGATGAATAGATCGTTGATCTTGCAGAATTCTATCAGTCTTTCTCCAGCTTCATTTCTGTTGTGAAGTCCATATTTTCCAACCACTTTGCCTTCTTCTTTGTTGCCAACTTTTGCGTTCCAGTCACCCATGACTATCAGGATATCCTGTTTGCATGTTCTGTCAATTTCAGCTTGTACTTCTTCATAGAACTCATCAATTTCATCCTCTTCTGCAGCTGTTGTTGGGGCATATACTTGAATTATAGTTGTGTTGATAGGCATTCCTCGTAGACGAATAGAGATCAAGCGTTCACTGACTGCTTTGTATTTCATTACAATTCTTTCAAGTTTCTTCTTTATTATAAATGCAACACCATTTCTTCTTTGTCTTTCATTTCCAGCATAGTAGACCATGTGATCATCTGATGCAAAGTGCCCGATACTAGTCCATTTCAGTTCGCTGACACCCAACAGATCAAGTTGTACACATTCCATTTTATTCTTGACCACCTCCAACTTCCCTTGGTTTATACTTTGCACGTTCCATGTCCCAATATGTAAGACATCTTTACAGCTTCTGACTCTCATTTCATGCGCAGCTACATCAGCAGTCAGATGTCCCGAGGGCTTTGATCCAACCACGTCATAAATGCTGTTTTTACTCTGAAAAGTCTTCAGCTCCTACCCAGTAGCTAGTTGAGTGCCTTCCAACCTGGGGGTCTCATCTTTCAGCACTATAGTGCAATTTATTTTGTTGACTATCCACTGGGTTTCATGGCAAGATACAGAAGTAGATTGCCAGGCCTGTCCTCTGCAGTTTAAGTTTAGTGTTGTTGCTGTTCTCACAGAAATGTTGTCCTCCGCCGCCAACACTGTCCCATTCTATTTTTAAACTATTGTTAAAATCGCCAATACTACCTTAAGTACCTGAAGTGGCCAACGTAATGCTGATTTTTAAAAAGGGTGCTAGGGGTGAGCCAGAAAACTACAGACTGGTGAGCCTGTTGTCAGTTCCAGGCATAACTATATTCATAGTTTTAATGAGACAAAGCCAACATGTTTTTAGCAAAGGGATATCTTGCCTCACAAACTCTGCTACACTTTGACTGTGTGAATAAATGAAAGTGAAAGTGAGTCAATGAAAGTGAGCCAGTGGACATAGTGATTCTGGATTTTCAGAAAGCTTTTGACAAGGACCCTCAAGAGAGATTCTCGAGGAAATTAAAAAGTCATGGAAGAGGAAGGAGTATGGACTGGGAACTCGTTAAAAGATAGAAAACAGAGAGTAGGGTTAAATGGTCAGTTTTCTCTGTAGAGGAAGGTAAATGGTGGCGTATCCCAGAGATCTGTGCTGGGCCTGCTGCTTTTTGACATATTTGTAAATGATCTGGAAATGGGAATAACGAATGAGGTGATCAAATCTGCAGATGACACAAAATTATTCTAAATTGTTAAATCACAAGAGGATCGTGAAAAATTGAAAGAGGACCATGAGAAATTGGGAGACCGGGCATCCAAATGGCAGCTGAAATTCAATGTGGGCAAATGCGAAGTTACACACTTAGAGCACAATTCCATAATGTGCACATCTGGCCCGCAGACACGTCTACTCAAAAATGGACCCCCTTTCAACTTACTTCTGCATACATGGAGCCGGATGTGTCTGTGAGGCCGGAATTGGGGAGATAGACGTGTTTGGCAGGCATGTGCAAGCACTATCCAGCTGGTCTTGAGCCTTGGACGCGAGCAAACATTTTGGGTGTCCCCACGCCCATCATATTCTGAAATGTTACACATTTCGGATCCTGCCTATCCCCACAGTATACCCGTGGATGCCATGCCCCTCAGGGAAAAACGTGCATCTCTCTAAGCTGCCTAACACAGACAGTACTGTGCTGATGCACACTAGACATAAATACCAATGAGAAATGACAGCTGCTGCAACCTAGACCATATAACACTCCCCCTCATGCCCTGAAAAGTGCTAGGTAAGCCAAGTGCACCCCAGTATGAAATACAAGAATGTAAATATGAACATGTTTGTCAGGACATACCTTGCATCTAATGGAACGTGGCATTAGGAACCAGCCCCAGTGATTCCTGCCCTGGTCATCTCTACAAACACACCTTAAATTGCTAGCGATGGACCCTCACGAAGTCCACAACACCGCAAACTAACCTTGCAGGTCCCCAAGGTATGCACTTTCTGTGCCTCTGGCCTATAGGTGCACTCATTCTTCTGCTCTACACTACCATTCCCCTCTTACCTCTCCCTATACCCCTCACCATGAACACCGGTCTTCTGTCAGATTGCTTCTATCTCCAGGAAGAAGCAGAAATGTAGTCTTCACATTTGTGATCGTCGCCACCAACGGAGCCCGCACGGGAACGCTCCCCAGCGTCCAATAGGAAAGCTTTTGGGAGCATCCCACTGTGCCTGCGCTGCTGCCTTCCCACCTTTCCCACTCTCCCTCTTCAGTTTTTCATTTTCCGTGGAGCCGACGGGCAGCAAACCCTGTCACCGCAGAATTTTTTTTTTTTTTGTGGTCGCGTCTGCCTTTCCGTTGATGCCTACACCGGCACCACCGGTGTTTTCTTCAATTTCTTTCTTTCTTTCTTAAAGCTTTTTTTTTTTTTTTTTTATCTCCAGGAACAAGCAGGAATGTAGTCTTCACATATGGGTATCGTCGGGACCGACGGAGCCTGCGCGGGAACGCTCCCCAGTGTCCAATAGGAATGCTTTTGGGAGCATCCCTCAGCACATGCACGCTGCCTTCCCGCCTTTCCAACTGTCCCTCTTCAGTTCTTCGTTTTCTGCGGAGCCGACAGGACCCATACACTGTCACCGCAGAAAATTCCATTTTTAAAATTGTTTTCTTGTGGTTGCGTTTGCCTACGCACGACGCATACCGGTACCATAAGAACATAAGAACATAAGATATGCCATACTGGGTCAGACCAAGATCCATCAAGCCCAGTATCCTGTTTCCAACAGTGGCCAATCTAGGTAATATGTACCTAGCAGCATTGATATCCTGGGTCCCTTCTTAATAATGGTTTATGGACCTTTCCTCCAGGAACTTGTCCAAACCTTTTTTAAACCCAGCTACGCTAACAGCCTTTACTACATCCTCCGGTAACAAATTCCAGAGTTTGATTACAATTTGAGTGAAAAAATATTTTCTTTTATTAGTCTTAAATAGTTTACCCTGTAGCTTCATTGGATGTCCCCTAGTCTTTCTATATTCTGATAACATAAACAATCGATTTACGTTTCCCCGTTCCACTCCGTTCATTAATTTATAGACTTCTATCATATCTCCACTCAGCCGTCTCTTTTCCAGGTTAAAGAGCCCTAACCTTTTTAGCCTTTCTTCATAGGAGTATCCTTCCATCCCCTTTACCATTTTGGTGGCTCTTCTCTGAACCTTTTCTAAAATCGCTATATCCTTTTTAAGATACGGCGACCAGAATTGCACACAATATTCAAAGTGCGGTCTCACCATGGAACGATATAGAGGCATTATAATATCTTTTGTTTTGTTCTCCATTCCTTTCCTTATGATACCTAACATTCTATATGCTCTCTTGGCCGCCGCTGCACACTGGGCCGAGGGTTTTAACATGGTATCCACAATGGCGCCTAAATCTTTTTCCTGGGTGGTGGTTCCTAATGTGGAACCTTTCATCGTGTAACCATAGTTTGGGTTATTCTACCTTAGGTGCATAACTTTGCACTTGTCCACATTAAATTTCATCTGCCATTTTGATGCCCAGTCTTTCAATTTATCAAGATCCTCTTGCAATTTTCCACAATCCTCTTGTGTTTTAACAACTTTAAATAGTTTTGTGTCATCTGCAAATTTGATAACCTCACTTGTTGTTCCACTTTCCAGGTCATTTATGAATATGTCAAAAAGCAGCGGACCCAGCACAGTTCCCTGGGGTATACCACTATTCACCTTTATCTATTTGGAAATTTGTCCATTTAGCCCTACCCTCTGCTTTCTATCTTTTAACCAGTTCCTGATCCACAGTAGTACACTGCCTCCTATCCCATGACTCTTTAGTTTTGCCAAAAGTCTCTGATGAGGGACCTTATCAAAGGCTTTCTGAAAGTCCAGACACACTATATCAACCGACTCTCCTTTGTCCACCTGTTTATTCACACCTTCAAAAAAACATAACAGAGTAGTAAGACAAGATCTTCCTTGTCTAAAGCCATGTTTGCTGTCTCCCATTAGGCCATGACTATCTACATGCTGAGTAATTTTATTCTTTATGATTATTTCTACCATTTTTCCCGGTACTGACGTCAGGCTCACCGGTCTGTAGTTTCCTGGATCACCCCTGGAACCCTTTTTAAAAATTGGTGTTACATTGGCGATCCTCCAATCTTCAGGTATTACAGATGATTTTAATGATAGTTCACAGATTACTAATAGCAGGTCTGCAATCTCATATTTCAGTTCTTTCAACACCCTTGGATGTATACCATCCGGCCCAGGTGATTTGCTACTCTTCAGTTTATCTAATAGTTGTAATACATCTTCCCAATGTATCAATATTTCCTTCAATTCTTCCGCACCTTTAAATACCACTTCAGTCATGGGTAACATCCCTACATCTTCCACAGTAAAGACCGAAGCAAAGAATTCATTCAGTCTCTCCGCTATCGCCTTGTCACCTCTTAGTGCCCCTTTAACTCCTCTGTCATCTAATGGTCCAACTGACTCTCTCACAGGTTTTTTGCTATGAATGTACTTGAAAAAGTCTTTATTTCGCGTTTTTGCTTCCGCAGCAAGCTTCTTCTCAAATTCTCCCTTTGCCTGCCTTAGCAATGCCTTGCATTTGACTTGCCAGTGCTTGTGCTGTTTCCAGGTTTTGTCGTTTGGCTCTTTTTTCCATTTCCTGAAAGATGCTTTTTTGGCAACAGCCTCTCTGACCTCACCTTTAAACCATGCTGGCAGTTTTTTGGACTTCCTTCCACTTTTCTTAAAGCGTGGAATACGGCTGGTCTGGGCTTCCAAGATAGTAGTTTTCAACAACACCCAAGCTTGATGTAAGTCTTTAACCTTTGCAACTGCTCCTTTTAGTTTTTTCTTAACTATTTTCCTCATTTTATCATAGTCTCCCTTTCGAAAGTTAAAAGGTAGGACTGTGGATTTCCTTACTATCCCTCCTCCACTAATTAAATCAAAGGCGATCATGCTATGATCACTATTGCCAAGTGGCCCCAACAACCTTATCTCTTGTACTAGATCTGATGTTCCACTAAGGACTAGGTCTAATACGGCTTCGCCTCTGGTTGGTTCATGAACCAGCTGCTCCAAGAAGCAGTCATTAATTTCATCTTGGAACTTTATCTCCCTAGCATGTCGTGCCGTGACACTGACCCAGTCGATACCGGGGTAATTGAAATCACCCATTATTATTACTGCGCTGTAACGTTTGTTAGCTTTCTTGATTTCTTTAAGCATTTCATCATCCATTTGTTCATTCTGGCCAGGCGGTCGATAGTACACCCCCACTGCTATCGCCTTCCCCTTTTTACATTGAATTTGAATCCATAGAGATTCTACAGCAAATTTTGTTTCCTGCAAAACTTTAATCCTTTCTGACTCAATGCCCTCTCTAACATAGAGCGCAACCCCTCCACCAATTTGATCAGCTCTATCATTACGATATAGTTTGTACCCAGGTATCACAGTGTCCCACTGGTTGTCCTCCTTCCACCATGTCTCTGATATTCCAATCATATCTAACCTTTCATTTAGTGCTATATATTCTAACTCTCCAATCGTATTTTTTAGACTTCTAGCATTGGCATACAAGCATTTTAGAGACTGTATTTTATTCATATTAATTTGGCTATTGGTAGACATGGGTAATTTGGGATTTTTAAGCTCTGTCTGCTCCATACTCGAGGGCATTTGGGCTACTTTATTCTTTTTTGGAACCTCTCTGCTTTTGGTAGTATCCTTCAAGGATACATTTTTCCGAACCATCCGCTCTTGGACGACTGTCAGCTTTCTCCTATTATCTAGTTTAAAAGCTGCTCTATCTCCTTTTTAAAGGTTAATGCCAGCATCCTGGTTCCATCCCGGTGAAGGTGAAGCCCATCCCTTCGGAAGAGCCCCTCCTTTCCCCAGAATGTTCCCCAGTTCCTAACAAATCCAAAACCCTCATCTCTGCACCATTGTCTCATCCATGCATTGAGACTCCGGAGCTCTGCCTGCCTTTTGGGTCTTGTGCGTGGAACGGGAAGCATTTCGGAGAATGCTACCCTGGAAGTTCTGGATTTTAACTTCCTACCCAAAAGCCTAAATTTAGCCCCCAGAACCTCCCTACCACATTTTCCTATGTCATTGGTACCGACATGTACCAAGACAGCAGACTCCTCCCCAGCACTATCTAAGACCTTATCTAGGTGGCGCGTGAGGTCCGCTACCTTTGCACCAGGCAGGCATGTTACCAGGCTATACTCATGTCCACCAGCCACCCAGCTATCTACATGCCTAATGATCGAATCACCAACTATAACGGCTGTCCTAACCCTTCCCTCATGGGCACATGGCCCTGGAGAAACGTCCTTGGTGCGAGAGGGTTTTACATCACCTGGAGGACAGGTCCTAGTTACAGGATCACTTCCTGCCACACCAGGGTGATGCTCCCCTGTCACGTGACCTCTCTCCTCCATGGCAACACGGATGCTGCCAGACTGGGGGTGGGACTTCAGGACTATATCCCTGTAGGTCTCGTCTATGTACCTCTCTGTCTTTCTTATGTTTTCCAAGTCTGCTACTCTAGCCTCTAGAGAACGGACTCGTTCCTTGAGAGCAAAGAGCTCCTTTCACCTAGTGCACACGTAAGACCTCTCACCAACTGGGAGAAAATTATACATGTGACACTCAATGCAAAAGACTGGAAAGCCCCCATCTCGCTGCTGGACTGCTGTCTGCATCTTAGTTTTAAGTTTGTGTTTAGATCTTTAAGTTCTTTACTTACTAAGGGTTGCTATGGATATTTATATTAATAAAACTGTACCTAATACGTTTAATATACCTTGTTCACCTGAAGCTTAATTAATCTCAGGTCCTTTGTGTATGATTGATTTGGGTAACGAGCTTCACCTGAAAGCACCTCCTATCTTTTAAGATGTGTAAGTACCTATAAACCTACGATTATCCCAGGAGTGGGTGGGTGTTGGGGAGGGAGGGAAATAACACTTATTAAAAGAGGGCTGCTACACAGTACCCTGTCTTGTGCTGCTGAGGTAAGCTATTCTGATTTGATTTAAATTATAGCTCTTTGCTGCTGCTAGGCTCTAACTTATTATGAAATTTTAACTACAAGCTCTCTGCTGGGTTCCGAATTTAACCAGAAAGCTCTCTTCTGTGTTTTAAATTTAAACAAAAGTACTTTGCTGATGCTAGGCCCTGAGTGCCTATTAAATTTAAACTACAAGCTCTTTGCTGGGTTCCAAATTTAACCATAAAGCTCTCTTCTGTGTTTTAGATTTAAACAAAAGTACTTTTCTGATACTAGGCCCTGAGTGGCTATTAAATTTAAACTACAAGCTCTCTGCCGGGTATGAAATGTAACCAGAAAGTTCTCTTCTGTGTCTTAAATTTAAACTTAAACTGCTGCTACTAGGCCCTGACTGATTTAACAAACAATAGTGGGTTCACAGATTAATTTGTTTTAATACATGGAAGGCTCATTTTCAAGACCTTACTACTGACTTTCAAGGCCATCTATGGTCTCTCATCCTCCTCTCTTACAGAGCTCATCCACACCGTGCCACCTAACGGATCTAGAAGACCAACAGCGTTAAACTCGCTAATAACTCGAAAGGCCTTAACAAAATGCAACCTGAGAACGGGAAACAGGGCTTTCATATTTTGCGCCCCAAGATGCTGGAATGCTCTACCATCTGACATTCGTGCTATCGTTGACTTAGCCCAGTTCAGGAAGGCACTCAAATATCACCTGTTCCTCAATTACTACCCAGTCAGAAATGAAGCCTAAATAACCCCACCAAAGAATGTAAATACATGCTGCTTCTAGAGCTTTGTCATTACGCTTACCTGTAGATACTTTATGTAAATAGTTCACCCATGGTGTCGAAGTTTTTTCACCTGTTCTCTGTAATACCGAACAGCCTGTTGTTCCGGTCTTTTTGTTTTAATGTAAACCGTGCTGATGTCGAATAGTGCGGTATATAAGAAATTGTAATAAATAAATAAATACAAAGAATTCCTTTCAGAAAATTACCAGAAGTATATACTCACAATTGCAGATCTCTCTCCAGAAGTAACAGTCCCCTTTTCTAGACCTTCAAGACTGAGGATCACAGAGCTCTGGTTGAGCTATTTATGCCTGTGCTGCTGAGGTAAGCTGTGACCAACTTCCTGGGTGATTAACAGTCCTTGCTTGGATAGAAGGAGTCTTTCAAAATGGCCTTTTGACCTGCCACCTGGTGTTAACACCTATTGAAAACGTTTCACAGGTTTCTTGCCCCCTAGGTAGAAGGCCTCTTTGTAAAGGTCTCTAGAAGACTTTATTTGTTGCTCAAAGAGTACTGACCCTGTTTTGCCTTTTGTGCTAAGCTATATTCTGATTTGATTTAAATTATAGCTCTTTGCTGCTGCTAGGCTTTAACTTATTATGAAATTTAAACAACAAGCTCTCTGCTGGGTTCCAAATTTAACCATAAAGCTCTCTTCTGTGTTTTAAATTTAAACTAAAAGTACTTGGCTAATGCTAGGCCCTGAGTGACTATTCAATTTAAAACTACAAGCTCTCTGCATGCCATTGGCATTGGCATTGCCCTAGAGGGAACCACACCGGCAAAAGAGCCCCGGCGGGAGGCTTCGGCTTCCAAAGCATCAATGGAGCTCCAGAATGTTCTCGAGGCCTCGACCTCGCAAGAACTACTAGTGTCATGCTCAGGGTTCCCTGCCGTTTTCACCGGTACCGACACCCAGGCATCTGCAGCATTGATAGATCAGAGGTTTCTCGCTATCGTACGCAGCATTGCAGCTTTTCTCACAGCTGTGGTACCGTTGATACCTATGGTTCAGCGGGTACCGGTACCGACATCGATACCGGTACCTACACCTGTACCGGTACCGATGATACCGGTACCGACGGTACCGGCCTCAGTGGGAATTCTTCCCACGCCATCTTTGGCTGGAATCGACAGATCGGTACCGGATCAACTCGATACCGACTTCGATCGATACCGGGGCCGTGCTTTGCATGAGCATCGTGGTCAGGAATCCTTCCATTCCGAAGACTCTGACAATTCTGCTGGTACTGGCGGGTTTCTCCCGGAAGATCCCTCTTCTCCTCAATGCAGAATGTCACCTCCAGAGGACATATCTCTTCAGGATTTTATTCGTGATGTGGCCAAGGGCCTTTCAATTACGGTAGCTCCTGAACCGGAACCCAGAGCAAAGGAATTGGAAATTCTCCAATATCCTAAAGCTCCAAAGGAGGCAGCCACTCTGCCCATCCACGAAATTCTGCATAACTTGATGCTCAGAATGTGGGAGACACCTCTGACTACATCTCCTCATTCTAGGAGGCTTGATACTATGTATCGAGTTCCGCCATGTCCTGGATTTCAAGACTCAGCTGCCACACCATTCAGTGGTGATGGAGTCAGCCATGCGTAGCATGAAACATGCAAAGAGGCATGCATCCAATCCCCCAGGTCATGAATGCAGGACTCTTGACGCTTTTGGGCGTCAAACATTTTAGGCTTCCATGCTTTCAGCTAGGATCAGTTCTTATATACTATATATGGGCATGTTCCTCAAAGAAGTTACAGGAGATTTGGAGCTTATGAGCCCACTTCTCCCAGATGACAAGAGACAAGACTTTCTTGCTCTAGTTAAGCATGCTCAAGATGTCTCCAAGTTTGTGAATCGTGCAGCCTTTGACTGCTTTGAATGCATTAGCAGAACCTCTGCTATTGCCATTGGGGCACGACGGATTGCCTGGCTTTAGGCATCAGACTTGGAGACTTGGGTACAGGACAAGTTAGGCAACATTTCTTGCACGGGAGAGAATCTCTTTGGCAAAAACTGGCAGGAAAAGGCTAACGAGTTAGATGCTGACAGTCCCACTCTAGATAGATTGTCAAAATCTACAGCCACTCCAGCCAAAAAGAAGCCTTATAAAAAACCCTCTTTCAGCAAAAAGAGGAAATCTTATCCTTCCTATACCCAGCAGAGTCAAACTCAGGTTCAGGTTGCCCAAAAGGGACAAACTAGACAGCAAAAGAAACCAAAAGGCCCGAGAGCCCAACCAGCTCCGCAGGTTCAGCCTCCTCAAGGGCTTTGACTCTTTTCTAGAAAGCTTAGCATTCCTGCCTCTGAGGGGTCCCCAACCCCCCAATATCCCAGGAAGGTTATGCCACTTTGCCAACAGATGGCATCAGATAACAGCAGAAGATTGGACTCTGTCCATTGTAGGAGAGGGGTACAAGTTCCATTTTCACAGCATGTCCCCTCCTATAATTCTAAGGCAATTAAATTCTCAAACCTCCGCAGACAATCTGCTAGATCACGAGGTCCAACACTTCTTGCCCAAGGGGCAATAGAAGAGGTACCCATTCTTCAATGGGGTGCAGGGTTCTGCTCCCCCTATTTTCTTATTCCAAAGAAAACAGGAGGACACAGACCCATTCTAGACCTCAGAGAATTGAACAAATACCTGTTCCGAAAGTTCAAAATGATTTCTCTTGGAACTCTTCTGCCATACCTTCAAAGCCAGGATTGGCTTTGCTCTTTAGACTTAAAGGATGCATACAGTCACATTCTGACCCATCCAAATCACAGGAAATTTTTCTTATTCCTTTTAAAGGGAAAGTACTTCCAGTGCAGGGTTTTTCCCTTTGGTCTGGCTTCAGCTCCAAGGGTATTCACAAAATGCATGGCAATAGTAGCTGCATTTCTACAAACCCTGGGGATATTCGTCTTCTCTTACTTAGACGACTGGCTCATTCGAGCCCCTACAGTTGCAGAGGCCAGCACTGCACTTTCTCGCACAATGCGAATCCTCCAATACTTGGGGTTGGTAATAAACTTCCCAAAATCCCAACTTGTTCCTTCCCAATGCCTGGAATTCATAGGGGCTTGTCAAGATACCAGACAGGCAAAGGCTTTCCTTCTACAGGCACGGTGTCTGCATAATGCAACTAGCTTCTCATTCAACAGGGAAATCCTCCCTCACTGCTCGAGAGCTACTACAGTTGCTGGGACATATGGCATCAATAGTTCATGCAGTCCCATATGCTCGCCTCCACATGCGAGCAATTCAGTGGACCCTATCCACACAGTGGACACAGGCCACAGGACATTTATCAGACAAAATAGTAAACTCTCAACGACTAATTTTGTCCCTCCAATGGTGGCAATCACTAGAAAATCTGACAGTGGGGTCTCCTTTCCATCAACCCCTCTTTCAGGCCACCCTAACAACAGTTGCATCACAGCTGGGTTGGGGAGCACACCTGCATCATCTGTCTACCCAGGGCACCTGGACTCCACAGGAGGTTGGTTTGCACATAATTCTCCTGGAATTAAGAGCAATCTATTTAGCTCTTTGAGTATTCCACACCCAGCTCAGCTACAAGCCATGTTCTATGTGAACAAGCAGGGCGGAACAGGCTCTCTGTCATTATGCAACGAAGCTTTACGACTGTGGGCCCTCGCCTGAGAGCATCAAATTCACCTACTAGTGGTATATCTTCCAGGCATTCAAAACCTTTGGATAGACAAACTCAGTCGAGTACTGCTGCCTCACGAGTGGTCCCTCCACCTAGACCAGGTGGCGAAGATATTTTATCTCTGGGGCACTCCAGACATAGACCTCTTTGCAAGTCCACTGAATGCCAAACTTCCCCGGCTCTGTTCCAGGATTCCGGCTCACAACCTTCAGGCAAGGGATGCTTTCCTCCTTCACTGGGGTCAGGACTTCCTTTACACCTTCCCACCCATTCCCCTCATCCCCAAAACACTCTTCAAGCTTCAGAGAGACAGGGGTCACATGATTCTCATAGCACCATGATGGCCACGCCAAGTGTGGTATCCCCTGCTTCTACATCTCTCTCAAGCTGCACCTCTGGAGTTAGGGCATGTTCCAGATCTCCTTTCCCAAGAGGACGGGACGCTATGGCAGCCTAGTCCCCTGTCCCTGCATCTCACGGCCTGGTTGCTGAAGGCTTAGACCTCCAGGATTTCAACCTGTCCCAACAGGTAAAGGATATCCTTCAGGCTTCTAGAAAACTTTCCACAAGAAGATCTTATGCCTTCAAGTGGAAATGTTTTACTATATGGTGCTCCAAGAAGGGATTAAACCCCCTTGTCATACCTTTAGAATCGATACTAGAGTATCTCCTTCAGTTATCGAATTCTGGTCTAAAGAGCAATTCGGTAAGAGTCCATCTTAGTGTAATTGCAGCTTCTTATAAGCTTCTGAATGGACAACCAATTTCCTCTTATCCACTCATATCCAGATTTATGAGAGGTCTTCTGTTAACCAAACCTCCCATTAAGCCACCACCGGTGTCATGGGATTTAAACTTAGTTCTCGGGCAGCTCATGAAGCCCCTTTTTGAGCCTTTAGCCACTACAACCCTTAAGTTTTTGAACTGGAAGGTCACCTTCCTAATTGCAATCAGCTCTGCACGTCGCATTCGTGAACTGCAAGCTTTAGTGACTGATCCTGCTTAAACTAGGTTTCATCATGAAAAGGTTGTTCTTAGAACTCATCCACACTTTATGCCAAATGTGGTTTCGCCTTTTCATTTGAATCAATCAGTTTATCTTCCTGTATTTTTCCCGAGGCCTCATGCCTCTAATGCAGAAAGAAACCTTCATACTTTGGATTGTAAACGAGCCTTAGCCTTTTGCCTACAGAGATCACAGCAACATAGAAAGTCCTTGCAACGTTTTATAGCTTTTGACTCTAGTCATTTGGGACTTCCAGTCTTCAAAAGAACTTTAAATGGATTGCCCAATGCATATCCTTTTGCTTATGAGAGTAAGGGTCTTTCTCTTCAGGACCATGTCACAGCTCATAACGTGAGAGCCATGGCAGCTTCCATTCCGTATCTATCGATGACATTTGTCGAGCAGCCACCTGGGCTTCGGTACACACCTTCACAGCTCACTACTGCCTGGATAAAGCCTCCCGTTGGGATGCCTTCTTTGGTCAAGCTGTTCTTCAAAATCTCTTTCTGACCTAATTCAACTCCTGCCCTCCAACCCTGGTGGAAAGCCAGAGATAAGAACATAAGAGATGCCATACTGGGTCAGACCAAGGTCCATCAAGCCCAGTATCCTGTTTCCAACAGTGGCCAATCTAGGTCATACGTACCTAGCAGTTTCCCCAAAAGACACAGGTTCCACAATGCTTGTATTCGGTCAAACATTGATATCCTGTGTCCCTTCTTAATGATGGTTTATGGACCTTTCCTCCAGGAGCTTGTCCAAACCTTTTTCCATGGGAGGAAGAATGCCTGCCTTTCTAGGGTGGCACCTTCCTGGGGCTATCTCCCTGGCATCTTCAGCTAGGGAGTCCCCATATGTGAAGACTACATTCCTGCTTGTTACTGGAGATAGCGTAGTTACTCACCTGTAACAGGTGATCTCTGGGAACAGCAGGAATTTAGTCTTCACAACCCACCCACCTCGCCTAGGAGTTGTCTCTCTATCTCTGTCTCTTTCCTCTCTCCCTCTATCCTTTCACTCAGCTACAAACTTAGCTGAAGAGGGACAGTTGGAAACGCAGGAAGGCAGCGCACATGTGCTGAGGGATGCTCCCAAAAGCATTCCTATTGGACGCTGTGGAGCGTTCCCGCGCAAGCTCCATCGGTACCGACGATACCCATTTGTGAAGACTAAATTCCTGCTTTTCCCGGAGATCACCTGTTACTGGTGAGTAATTACGCTATATCAAATGTAATAAACATAAACATTTGTAGGTTTGATAATGGCTTTGTTTTATTGTTGTGCTGTATTCATTTATTTTATATATGTTTATTGTTATCCGACTAGAAAATAGTGCAGAATATAGATTTTTTTTAAAATTAATTGTTGTTGTTAAGTGCCGTCGAGTCGGAGTCGACTCATGGCGACCCTCTGGATAGCTATCCTAAATTGTGTTCGGTCTTCAGTCAGGCGGCTTATTGTTGACAGACTGGTACCCGTAGCTGCTGTTATTGTATCGATCCATCTCATTGCTGGCCTTCCTCTTTTGCGTTGACCTTCTATCTTGCCAAGCATGATGTCTTTCTCTAATGATCTCTCTCTCCGTATGATGTGTCCAAAGTATGAAAGTCGAAGTCTTCTCATCTGATCTAAAGAAAGCATAGGTTTGATCTCCTCTAGTACAGACTGGTTTGTTCTTCGGGCAGTCCTTGGTATACACAGTATTCGCCGCCAACACCATAATTCAAAGGCATCAATTTTCTTCCTGTCTATCTTTTTCACTGTCCAGCTTTCACATCCATATGATGTTATTGAAAATACCATGGCTTGAACAATTCAAATCTTTGTATGGAGAGAGACATCTCTGCTCTTGAGAATCTTATCTAGGTCTTTCATAGCCATTCTGCCAAGAGCAATGCGTTGTCTGATTTCTTGACTGCTTGTTGCTTCTTTATTGATAGTTGATCCAAGTAGGTTAAAGTTATTCATGATTAGAATTTCTTCTCCTTCGACGATGAACCTGTTGATTATGCCAGTTGTCATGATCTTTGTCTTCTTTACATTAAGGTGCAGGCCCATTTTGAGACTATGTTCTTTGATTATGAGAAGCAAATGTTTCAGATCATCTTCACTTTCCGCCAGTAATGTGGTATCATCAGCATAGCGAAGGTTGTTGATGAGTCTTCCACCAATCTTCACACCTCTGTTGTCTTCATACAATCCTGCTTCTCTGATGATTTGTTCTGCATATAAATTAAACAGGTAGGGGGAAAGTATGCAGCTTTGTCTTACACCTTTGCTTATTTTAAACCATTTTGTTTCTCCTTGTTCCGTTCGAACTGTTGCTTCTTGATCAATGTACAGATTTGTGCAAGAGAACGATCAGGTGTTCTGGTATGCCCATGCTTCTTAATGTGGCCCAGAGTTTCTCATGGTTTACACAGTCAAAAGCTTTGCTATAGTCGATTAAACACAAATAGATATCCTTTTGGTATTCTTTAGTCTTTTCAAGGATCCATCTCACATCCGCAATGATGTCTCTCGTTCCTCGCCCTTTTCTGAACCCTGCTTGCACTTCAAGTAGTTCTTGTTCCAGGTATGACTGTAGTCTCTTTTGAATAATCTTCAGTAGAATCTTGCTGGCATGTGGGATCAGAGCGATTGTGCGATAATTTCCACAGTCAGTTGGATCACCTTTCTTTAGTATTGGTATAAACACAGATCATTTCCAGTCAGTTGGCCATGATGCCATCTTCCATATTTCTTGGCAGAGCCTTGTAAGTACGGTAACAGCTGCATCAGATTGCTGTAATACTTCTATGGGAATGCAATCAATGCCTGGTGCTTTGTTCTTTGATAAGGCTTTCAATGCTGCTTCAACTTCTTCTTTCATCACCAATGGTTGCAGATCATAAGGTACAGGCTGAAACGGCTGTTGGTCCACTTGATCTTTATCATATAAAAACTCTGTATATTCCTTCCATCTTTTCTTGATCTTCTCAGCATCATTCAACATAAAACCTTGAGCATCTTGTAACATTCCAATTCGAGACTGGAACTTTTTCTTTAATTCTCGTAGCTTTAGGAAAGCTGATCTTGTTCTTCCTCTAATAGTTTCTGCTTCTATTTCCTTGCATGCGTCATTGTAGTACTTTTCCTTGTCCTGTCTTGCTGCACGTTGGAAATCTCTGAGTTCTGTGATTGTCTTTCTTTCTCCTCTGGCTTTAGCTTCTCTGCGTTTCTGGGCAATTTTCAGAGTTTCTTCCGTCATCCATTTTGGCCGTTTTTTCTTTTTTACCTTTTGTAGAGACTTCTCGCTTTCTTCCAACACAAACTTCTTGATGTCATTCCATAACTCTTCTGGAACTATCATTTGTATCTAAAGCAGCAAATCGATTTTGCAGGCAGTCTTTAAATTCCAGTGGTATATTCTCAAGATCATATTTTGCTGCATTCATGAGTGGTTTGCTCTTTTTCAGCTTTAGCTTGAGTTTGCATACTAGTAGTTGATGATCTGTACCACAGTCAGCTCCAGGTTTTGTCTTTGTTGATGTTATAGAGCTTTTCTATCGTTGACTTCCACAGATGTAGTCAGTTTGATTTTTATACAATCCATTGGGTGAAGTCCATGTGTACAGTCGTCGCTTGGTGTTCGAGATGAATAGATCGTTGGTCTTGCAGAATTCTATCAGTCTTTCTCCTGCTTCATTTCTGTTGCCAAGTCCATATTTTCCAACTACTTTGTCTTCTTCTTTGTTGCCAACCTTTGCGTTCCAATCACCCATGACTATCAGGATATCCTGTTTGCATGTTCTGTCAATTTCAGTTTGTACTTGTTCATAGAACTCTTCAATTTCATTCTCTTCTGCAGCTGTTGTTGGGGCATATACTTGAATTATAGTTGTGTTGATAGGCATTCCTCGTAGACGAATAGAGATTAAGCGTTCGCTGACTGCATTGTATTTCATTACAGTTCTTGCAAGTTTCTTCTTTATTATAAATGCAACACCATTTCTTCTTTGTCTTTCATTTCCAGCATAGTAGACCATGTGATCATCTGATGCAAAGTGCCCGATGCCAGTCCATTTCAGTTCGCTGACACCCAACAGATCAAGTTGTACACGTTCCATTTCATTCTTGACCACCTCCAACTTCCCTTGGTTCATGCTTCGTACGTTCCATGTTCCAATGTGTAAGACATCTTTACAGCTTCTGACTCTCATTTCATGAAGTGAGAGTCAGAAGCTGTAAAATTAATTAATTAAAATAATTATTCAAGGGATGTTCTTGGCCATGCATCCATCCGACAGTGCTTCTGGTTATTCTTCAGTGATGTCTTTCTCTGGTTTTGAAGGTGAACCCATTCAGAATGCTTCTCTCAAGGATTTGTCTCTCAAGGTGGTTTTCCTGATGTCAGTGCTGCAGACCTTGTCCAGCCAGGGAACCTTTTGTGGTCATCTCAGTGGCATCTGCCTCTCCATGGGCTGTGCCGTACTTTCTCCCAAAGATGATGTTTTCCTCTCATCTTAATCAAACTGTCATCCTGCTCCCCTTTTTCCAGGAGGATCTTTGAGCGGATCCCTCTTTGAATCTGGTGGACATGAGGGAGGCATCCATCCATCCAATCGCCCTCTCCGACCCTCCGTCCCTCCTCTCCCGGTTAATCACCTGACCGACCTTAACTCTACACCTCACAATGGCTTTTAAATACATGCATAGATAGATCGAAGAGTGATGTACATAGTTTGACATGTTCTCCAAGTTCAAATTCCTGTTTATTGTAAGTCCAATGTAGTTTTCCCACACTGGACATTTGTGTTACATGTGAACCGCGCTGATGTAAATAGTGCGGTATATAAAAAATGTTAAATAAATAAATAAAATAAATTAGTGAGTTACCTAGAGATTGCTAATTCCTCATCGTCTCTCCGGGCCAGTCCAGGTACAGTTGGGTAGCCAATCCCTTCTAGCAGCTGAGGACTGAATGCTGAAAGGTTTTGCTGACAGATGCAATAGCTCCCTCTGGTGTCAGAAAGTCAGTCTTCAGTCCTCAGCAGCTAGAGTGGATGTATCTCTGGCAGGCTCCCAGGAGAGACCAAGTGGATCAGTCAGTGGAGGTAGTTTAAAAAAAAAAAAAAAAAAGGAAGGGGACATCGGAGAATTCAAAAGCAAAAGGCAGCTTGACTCTTTGAAATTTGAGTGAAGGAACCTTGCTCCCTGGCCCTAGCAGGGCATCATAGCAAGTGGTTTCCTTGTTTTCCCCCAAGGGGGGGGGGGGAATCAAGGAAACGATTGCTTTAGCGATCCTTCTTTCAATTTGATTTTTTTATTTTTGGTACATTCGGGGGCAGAGCCTGATTCCGAGGATCCGCTGAAGCTAATCGGGGTTTGACTGGAGCTGGGGGCCTCAGTATCCTCTTCCTGCGATGGTTCCCCGCGTCTTTCCTTTCGCTAGCAGCGGAACTCTAGAGACTGTGCCTGTCTGCTTCTAACGGAGGTGAGCTGCAATTTCTTTTTCTGTCTGGTTTTGGGGCTTAGGGCTCGTCGTTAGAGAGAGCGTTACCTGGTCCGGTGCTTGTTTCCGTTTTCGGCGGAAATTGGCGGGCGGCCATTTTCTGAGCGCCGGGTTTTTTTTTCTGCTTCTCTGATCTCGGAACGGTTCAGCGGGCCGGGGGCGTCGGTTTGTTTTTTGCTTTGTTGCTTAGTGGCGTTAGTGTGTTCCACCGATGGAGACTTCAATATCGGGGAATTTGGTGGGGGAAAAACCGCAGGGGAAGAAACTGTCCACTACAACTGCAGCTCCTCTTCCTTCAGATATCGCACCTGTTCCCGTGCTTTTGCAGCGCTCAGGGAAACGCAAATCTAAATCTCACAAGGAGATTTCAGGGGCAGACAACAGCAAACCTTTGTCCTCCGGTTCTCAGGAGGCCCTAGCCTTTTTCCAGCCTGAATTTATTCTGGCTTTACATAAAGCCTATTTGCTAAAATTGTCTCCTCCGACGGTGGATACAGCTGCAGGGGATCAAGACCTTTCTATTCAGAAGGAGTCTAAACTGAATGACCCTGGTTAGGGCCCCTCGACTCAGTTACCCGGGGGGGGTCTGTCTCCCGATGGCCGGAATCCTCAATCCCTTGACTCTCTGCTACATGAGGAGGGGGAAATCTCCTCAGAGGGGGGTCTGGACTCTTGGCCTCAGGAGTTAGAGGACGGGGAACTGGGGCCGGGAGAGGATCCTAATGTATTTAGAGTATTTTGGAAGGAAGAGCTCGGAGCGCTGATCGTTCAATCGCTCGCTGCGCTAAATATTGTGCCTCCTTCTTTGCAACAGGAGCCTCTGGAGGATCCCTTATTACAAGGTTTTAAGGCAGAACAGCGCTGCTTCCCTATGCACAGAGTAATTAAGCAAATGATTGAGTCTGAGTGGGAGTGCCCGGAGGTTAGCTTACAGGGGGGGGGGCGTTCCATTGCCCGCCTTTACCCGGTCCCTCAAGAGGAGAGGAAGTTGTTGAGGATGCCTAAGGTCGACGCTCTTGTGTCTGCAGTTACCAAGAAGACCACAATTCCGGTAGAAGGAGGTGCTGCCCTGAAGGATGTTCAGGATCGGAAGTTGGAGGCGTTTCTAAAGCAGGCTTTTGATGCTAATGCCTTATCCTTACAAGCGTCGGTTTGCGGAGCGTTTGTGTCCCGGGCCGCAAGAGCGATGATGACACAGCAACCTAATTATTAAAGGTTGCTGTGTCATCATCGCTCTTGCTTCCAGGTAGCGCAGGGAGCATGGTCGATTACAGAGAGCAGATGGTCTATCAATCGTCTGGAGCTGAGAGCGGTTCGTTTGGCTCTTCTTCATTTCTCGGATCTGATCGCACGACGGGCAGTTCGAGTGTTTTCAGACAATCTGGTCACGGTGTCCTACATCAACAAACAGGGCGGCACCGGCAGTGCTCCGTTGCTTCGCGAGAGCGGGGTCCTTCTACAGTGGGTGGAGTTACATCTGTCGGCCATTTCAGCGGCTCATATAGCTGGAAAGGACAATGTTCAAGCTGATTTTCTCAGTCGACATCGCCTGGATCCCAGGGAGTGGGAGCTGAATGCGGCCATCTTCCATGACATCTCTCTTCGCTGGGGTCAGCCGGTGATGGACCTCATGGCGACTCTATCCAATGCCAAAGCTTTTTGTTTTTACAGCAGATGCAGGGAACACATGTCGGAGGGCCTGGACGGGTTTGTTCAGTCCTGGCCAGAAGACCAGCTTCTGTATGTGTTTCCTCCTTGGCCATTGATAGGTTGCGTCATTCGGAAAATCTCTCATTACAGGGGCAGGGTGATTCTCATTGCTCCAGATTGGCCCAGGTGTCCTTGGTATGCGGGTCTAGTGAGGATGCTAGTAGCTCTTCCTTGGCGGTTACCCCCTCGAATCAATCTCTTGAGTCAGGGTCCGATCCTCATGCCTCAGGTGGATCGATTCTTGCTTACGGCTTGGCTCTTGAGCGGGAACGTTTGCGGCGTAGGGGGTACTCGGAGTCAGTGATCTCTACGATGTTAAAGTCCAGGCGACGTTCAACGACCTTATCGTACATACGGGTATGGCACATTTTTGAAGCGTGGGCTAAAGAACGGAAAATCTCCCCCCGCTCCGCCGGCTTACCGGACCTCTTAGCGTTTCTTCAAGGGGGTCTAGACAAGGGATTGGCTCTTAACACTCTCAAAGTACACTTGGCAGCCTTGGCGTGCTTCCGGGGACGAGTGCACGGCTGGTCTCTTGCGTCGCATCCGGATGTGCAGCGCTTCCTCTGAGCGGCTAAAAATATTCGTCTGCCTCGTCGGCTGGTGGTTCCTCCTTGGGATTTGAACTTGGTGCTTGAAGCCCTAACAGGTTCGCCTTTTGAGTCGGAGCTGTCCGGTTGTCTACGGGAGTTTACTTGGAAAACGGCCTTCCTAGTGGCTCTGTGCTCGGCTAGGAGGGTTTTGCATTTGCAGGCGCTTTCCTGTAAAGAGCCGTATCTGCGTTTTTCAAAGGAAAAAGTCGTTCTACGGCCCGTTCCCGTTCCCTCTTTTCTGCCGAAAGTGGTGTCCAGTTTCCATCTAAATCAGACCGTTTCGCTTCCTACTTTTCAGTCCCACGGCGATAAGCTGGATCGGACGCTTCGAAAGTTGGATTTGGGGCACGTTCTTCGGAGGTAGCTTCGACTTACAAAACCGTTTCGAAGATCTGATCGGTTGTTTGTGTTATTTGGGAGTCCGCGCAAAGGTCTGGCGGCGACCAAGGCTTCTATCTCCCGATGGGTAAAACAAGCGATAGCTAGGGCTTATGAGGCGAAGGGCAGGTCGCCTCCGCGAGAGCTTAGGGCACATTCGACTAGAGCACAAGCAACTTCTTGGGCAGAGATGACTTTGACTCCGCCAGCGGATATCTGTCGAGCGGCGGCCTGGTCCTCGCTGCATACTTTCACGAAGCACTATCGGTTGGATGTGCAGGCCTGGGAGGATGCTACGGTAGGGGCTTCGGCCATTTTGGCGGGGCTCGCAGGACCCTCCCCAGTTTAGGTACTGCTTTGGTATTGCCCAACTGTACCTGGACTGGCCCGGAGAGACGATGAGGAAGAAGAAATTAGACCTTACCTGCTAATTGTCTTTCCTTGAGTTCTCTCCGGGCCAGTCCAGGTCCCACCTCACTGTTCTGCGAGCTGTGGTTCGCGAAGAGTTCCTTAGTGCGTTCGGTTTTTCCGTACAGTTTTTGGCGCATGTCGGCTCTGATGAAGCCTGGTCGCGCTTGGAAGAGGATATTGATGAGTTCACGCTCCCAGAGGGAGGGACTCTTCATACTTTAAGGATCCGGAGCTGCCCTGCTACAGTTGGTAGGGGGGTGCGCTTCAGATCTACGTCATTCTAAGTTGCCAGTTGTTTTTTGGTTCCAGTTTTAGAAGTTTAGGTTTTATTCTCTTAATTAGAAACTAGTGGATTCTGTTCGTACTCTGCTTTGACAATAGTTAACTGACTTTCTGACACCAGAGGGAGCTATTGCATCTGTCAGCAAAACTTTTCAGCATTCAGTCCTCAGCTGCTAGAAGGGATTGGCTACCCAACTGTACCTGGACTGGCCCTGAGAGAACTCAAGGAAAGACAATTAGCAGGTAAGGTCTAATTTCTTCTTCCTTCTGTCTTTTTGTTCTATTCAGCAATCTGAGGAAAGGACTGGCAGTGGCCAAGTCTTTATTTGTCCACTAAATTAAGGAGGTTATTAATTCTTCCTACCTTCTGTGTGGAAAGTGCATGCTGGAGGGAGTTGGAACTCATTCCACTAAGGCACAGACCTCGTTTTGGGTGAACATCTGCAAGGCGACTACTTGGCCATTTCTGAGCTCTTTGCGAAGCTCTTCAGGTTGTATGTGGAGTTGGAGCCGATGGTGTCTTTGGCAGGACAGTTTTGTCTAGTGCATCATCTTCATCCCATTGTGAGTCCTGACTGCTTGAATACATCCCACTCATCTGGACTGGTCAAGTAGGATGATAAGAGGGGATAAATTTTACATTCCTTATAATTTTCGTTTCTTAAATCCTGCTAGACCAGATCAGGATCCACCCTGGAAGACTATTCCTATAGATTTAAGATCCCTGCCACCTTTTGATTGACACAGTGTTAATCATGGTAAGAGAGCCAAACATTATGTTCGAGGTTATTGTTGTTGGTTAATACTTTTCTGAGTTTTTCAGTCTTGTTATCTACTTGAAAATTATTAGACTAACTTTGTTCGGTGCTGTACCAGTGGATAAGCTGGTGATGACATCACTGAACGTTGCTGTAGTCTTCCTCCACTTGTTGGCTGGGGAGCATAACCCACTCATTTGGACTGGTCTAGCAAGATTGAAGGAAAACAATATCAGGTATGTAAATCTTTCTTTCTAGAAAAGGCTCCTTTTACATATGGATGCTCATATCACATTGAAAGTAGTTGGGGGCATGGCGTGGGCAGACTAAAATCTACACATGCATGTCCCTTTTCATATAGGGAATGAATGTGCAAGCACAAAATTTGCCACTCCAGATTTACACATGCTCCCTGACACACAAAAGGTATTAGGCCTCTCTTCTAAAGTTAACATGCATTTGCAGGCATTTTCACTTCTCCCTCCCGTCACATAAACAGTCTTTCTAAAATGCGCCTTCACAAATTTTTCTTAGTATGATTATCAATATGAATCTGTGTTATCATAGTGACACTAGTTATGTATAGCTCTGCTGTTCAGTAATACATAAAATATGAATTGTATTGCAAATATGCATCAAAGAAAAGCAGAAATGGTAAAATTCATATTATTAAAAGTATATGGTTTCATTGAAAATTTAAAGGTGGCTATAAGATGATTGAAGCAGTCACTGGCATTTGATCAGTGCAATTATTTTACAGCCAGCTGCAGAGCAGACAATGAGGATGAGGAGGAAGAAGAAGATGATGGCTCAGAATCAAGTAGTCCTCCTGTGTCGTACCAGATGAAGTCTCCGCCTGAAGGTTGCTGCACTGCTGATGGTGAGAATTTCAAAATTCTATGAAGAAATTTTCATCGACTTTAGTATCAGTAATAAAAAGCAATATTTATCCTTCTCAATGTATGTAAACGCGAAGCTGGTTGGCTGGCTTTTGTAATATCTGAGAAAGTTGATTTGAGGTGTTATGGCACTTATGTAAATAAGCAAAACAAAAGCAGTGGACAAATAAAAAACAAAATAGAAAATATAGAGTAATAGAATCACAAAAGCACAGGAATAAACAAATACACCTTTTAATAAAAGATTAAGCATAAATTTTTTTAAAACACATGCCATCCCCTTACAGTCAACAGCATCAGAACAACATCAGTCAGTAGCCTGACATCTTTTCTTTTGACAACACATTGCCTGCATCAGAGGTATATCATACATTCTCCAGGAATAAGTAGGAAGCAAGTCCTCACATATGGGTGATGCCACTGATGGAACCTGTGCAGGAATGATCTCCAGCTTCCATAGGAAGCTTTTGAGAAGTCCACCATGCATGCGTGCCTGTCTTCCCACCTGAAGGAACCATCTTACCTCAGTCTTCTTTTTTCCGTGGAGCATTTCAGATGTCCGTCTGTCCCCAGAAAATTGTTGACATCCTTGAGGTGCTTTTTTATGTTTTTCCTATGATTTTTCGGTCATGTACTTGTCACTCATCTTCCTGCTCATTCCGAGAGTGTCTGTGCCTCAGCACTGCGTTTTTCTCAGGACCCGTTTTTGTTTTGTTTTTTTGTCTTTTTCTGCATGTGTTTTTTTTCTGGTTGGCTGGGACATTGCAGTCCTTTGATTTGGCAGAAGCTGTCTTCCCCAATATGTCAAAGCTGGCAAGTGGATTAAAGAAGTGCACCTAGTGCAGCTGCACCATCTCGGTGATGGACTGCCATAGCTGGTGCCTTCAGTGCATTGGGCCTGACCATGAGTCCTCCAACTGTTCTCTCTGCTTGCAGATGACACACAAAGGGCTCCGGAATTGTGAGAAACAGCAGGAATCGCTGTTCTGTTCCTCAGAGTCGATGGCATCCGCATTGACACTGGCATCGACACTGAGGTCGATGCCCTCAAGGACCTCCACCAAGTCCTTGGTTCAGCCTGGCACCCAAGCTCTCTTGGAGCTGAGGGGCCATGGTGCCGTGAACCAAAGGCTGGCTTGCTGATGAAGACTGCCCCAGAAGGGATTGGTCCTCTGCCCTGTTGGCGTCAAAGGGCGATGCCGAGAGCTGGGTGAAGAACCATGGGCACCTGCATTGAAGCCCCCTTCAGCATGATGAGGGTGAAGGCTGGGCCAGGCCTCCCAAACTGCTTCGGTGGGAGGAGTCAATGTCCAAAGCCCCGGAAGGCCATCGGGAGACTCCTGATGCAGTGACCATCATGGTATCCCCAACGAGGGAACTGGCGTTGGTGGCTGCAGTTGCTCCCCTTGCACCATCCAGATCAGTGACCGTGCTACTGGCTGAGCGCATACAAGCACTCGAGTGCTGTTTGACTGTGTTCTTGGCCTCACAGGCCACGAGGGACCTGAGGCCTTTGGGCTTCTCAGTGCCTGTGGCAGCCCTGTCCTTGATGGCAGCTTTGCCTTTGAACATTCAGCCTATCCTCAAGACTCATGCTCTTCGCGGCCAAGGAGAAGATCAGGGTGGGTGCTCGGACTCAATGTCTGTGCCCCGAGGATTGCCTCTGAGCATCTCTGGATTGGAGCACCAGGCCCATCAGACTCCGTCCACTTTTCTCGAGCACCAGCACCATAGAGAGGAAAGCCATCGATTCTTTGACTTCCTCACAGACTCTGACTCTGGTGGCTGGGAGACTGAGTCCCCGATGCCTGAACGCCATCAAGACATACCCTTTGACCCCTCGCCGCCTTATGAGCACTGCAAGTCTCCTCCTGAGGACATTTCTTTCCATGAGTTTTTTTGAAACATGGCGAAGGCATTGCCCTTTACCATCGAGGCAGAGGCAGAGCCCAGGGCAGAAGAGTTGGAGATCCTCCAATATCCGTCCCTTCCCCCCTCCCAAAAAGGCCATTACGGTTCCCATCCACTGCATCCTGGAACAGTGGCTTTTTTGTATGTGGGAGAACCTCCTTACGGTACCACCAGTTAATTGTCAGCTCGATTGCATGTACCGGGTATCCAAGAGCCCTTGGTTTGAAAACCCTCAGCTTCTGTACAACTCCATGGTCGTGGAATCAGCCATGCAGAGAGTTAAAAGTTCTAAAACTCATTCCTTGGTTCCTGGATGGCATAGGGCGGAAGGCTCCATGCTGATGGCCTGCATATTGGCATACCAGCTGTACATGAGCATATACCTTAAAGATGATATGGGGGACTTGGCTGACTTCTCAGCCCTCATCTCCGGTGACCACCTGGATTGCTTCCGCTCCATGGTGTCCAAGGGTGTAAAGACTGTTCCAAGTACCCCACCAGGGTGGCCTACGATACTTTCGAGTCCATGGCCAGGGTTGTGGCTGTCTCCATTGGAGCCCAAAGAATTATTAAATATCGCTCATGTGTCAATAAAGTGGATTTTGCTTTTATTTCTTTATCTTTTTCTTATATATTTCTATTAATTACCTAACTTGAGGTCTCAGACTCTGCGGCTCTGCTATTGGGACTGAACGTCCGTTATTCTAGCAGTTTGCCCTTTTGCATCAATGACCTCATACTGAAAAGCACATATTCAGGTGACTATATTATGTTCAACTTTTTTATGTCTTTTAACAAAGACTACTTATCTTAAATATGTTGCACCGTCAATGTGAAAAAAGGACAGTTTAAGAATACCAACGCCCTCTATGGGTACCGCTCTCGCGTTTCAGATTGAAACTTTCTTCAGGGGATACTCCTCAAACTCATAGTCCTATAAGCTTTTCAACATTATCAAAACGCTGCTGCCTGCATTTCATGTAAATGTTATCAGTTATCTTCAGCTCAAGAATGAAACGCCGCGGACGCCCTCTATGGGTACCGCTCTCGCGTTTCAGATTGAAACTTTCTTCAGGGGATACTCCTCAAACTCATAGTCCTATAAGCTTTTCAACTGAAAAAAACAGACATACATAAAAAACCAGATCCTAGTATCAAAACGTCCACCATTTTATACTAAAATTCTTACAGCTTTCCTTCTTACCACATATATTGTTATCTCTCATTCTATCTAAACAGAAAAACTAAATCTTGTTATAAACACCTTAATTACCTCTACCCGGTATCATATGTAAAAACCAGTTTACCATTATCAAAACGCTGCTGCCTGCATTTCATGTAAATGTTATCAGTTATCTTCAGCTCAAGAATGAAACGCCGCGCATGCGGATTGTGAACTAAGACACCATCTTTAAAGAGGCTGGAAACTATTTCCACCTGTTGTAATTATCATACTCCTCCCCTCTAATAGTTACTTCCCATATAACTGCTTTTCTTCTCTTCTCATAACCTATGTTGATGACAGGAACTTCTATCTGAACAAACCCTCCTTTTTAGAACCTCCGGCCTATTTCAATGCTAATAAAATGTTATTTCTAACTCTCCAGTCATTATACACAATTAGACCATTCCACTGTTGCATTTAAACCTTTAGGTATCACAGTATCAAAAGTGAAAATCCACCATTGTTCTCGCTCGCCTAATAAGGCGCCGATCTATATCGGCACTACCTTTTCTTTGGATAATTTGATCTATCCCACATACTCGTAATTGATCATATGTATGATGTTCCTTTATACAGTGATCCACTATTGGGGCCTCGTGTACCTTATTCTTTAAGCGACTTTTATGCTCCCTTATACGGACTCGTAATGATCGCGTGGTTTTTCCTATATATGCCAATCCGCAAGGGCAAATAATGGCATACACTACATGAGTTGAACTACATGTGGTAGACGATCTCAACTCCCTTCGGAGACCATTGTATTCGAAACTAGAAATTGATAAAGTTAAAGGACATATGTCACAACTACCGCAACTGCGGTGCCCCTTCCTTTGATCTTCCTCTCTTAGGGGAACTGCTGATCTTAATACTGTTGGACATAATAGATCTTTCAAATTATTGTCTCTGGTCCATACACACCGGACGGATTTCTCTTCTAATCCTGGTACTGCCAGTAAGGTATTAGAATGTTTCCGAATAATCTGTTGGATCTTTATACTTAAAGGAGTATATTTTGTTATAAAATTCACAGAAGGTGAATCAAACTGATTCGAAACTGGAGGACGTGGTTCAAGTAGAATTGACCTATGATTATATAAAGCTCGAGTATATGCTTTTTTAAGTATAGTGTATGGGTAACCTCGGGCTAAAAAATCTGTAAACAAACTCTTTGATTTCCGTTTGTATTCCATAATGTCAGCACAATTTCTACGAAATCTTAGAAACTGGGAATATGGAAGACCTTCTTTCAAACGACGAGGATGTAAACTATTGAAATGCAATAGCGAGTTTTTATCTACTGATTTCTTGAAAACTGTCGTCTTCCACCCTGAAAAACTTCTCATAATCTGTACATCTAAATAGGTCAAAACTTCTTTATGTACTGTTGATGTAAAAGAAATATTAATATCACATTGGTTAAGCCATTCTAGAAATTGAAAAAAAGACTCTTCAGTGCCTTGCCATATCAGGAAAATGTCATCGATAAATCTTTGCCATAGCAAAATTTGAGGCTGGTATGTAGATGAAACCACCCATTGATTTTCAAAACTGCCCATGTAAAAATTTGCTATGGATGGGGCGCATGTTGCACCCATCGCCACTCCTGCGATCTGTTGATAAAATTCATCCTGAAATAAAAAATAATTTTTACATATGGCTAACTGTGCTAGATCCTGGATAAACCTTTCTTTAGATGCTGAGATATCCCCTCTCCGGTGTAGAACTTCCGTTATTACTCGTAATGCCGCCTTTTGAGGAATATGTGTATATAAAGACACTACATCTAGTATGGCTAACAAAACCTCTGGATCAGTTGACCAATGATCCATGGTTTGTAAAATATATGCGACCATTACTGAAAACTATACCTTCGTATACCAGAGATACAACTCATTTTTTACAAGTTTTACAAACCATGGATCATTGGTCAACTGATCCAGAGGTTTTGTTAGCCACACTAGATGTAGTGTCTTTATATACACATATTCCTCAAAAGGCGGCATTACGAGTAATAACGGAAGTTCTACACCGGAGAGGGGATATCTCAGCATCTAAAGAAAGGTTTATCCAGGATCTAGCACAGTTAGCCATATGTAAAAATTATTTTTTATTTCAGGATGAATTTTATCAACAGATCGCAGGAGTGGCGATGGGTGCAACATGCGCCCCATCCATAGCAAATTTTTACATGGGCAGTTTTGAAAATCAATGGGTGGTTTCATCTACATACCAGCCTCAAATTTTGCTATGGCAAAGATTTATCGATGACATTTTCCTGATATGGCAAGGCACTGAAGAGTCTTTTTTTCAATTTCTAGAATGGCTTAACCAATGTGATATTAATATTTCTTTTACATCAACAGTACATAAAGAAGTTTTGACCTATTTAGATGTACAGATTATGAGAAGTTTTTCAGGGTGGAAGACGACAGTTTTCAAGAAATCAGTAGATAAAAACTCGCTATTGCATTTCAATAGTTTACATCCTCGTCGTTTGAAAGAAGGTCTTCCATATTCCCAGTTTCTAAGATTTCGTAGAAATTGTGCTGACATTATGGAATACAAACGGAAATCAAAGAGTTTGTTTACAGATTTTTTAGCCCGAGGTTACCCATACACTATACTTAAAAAAGCATATACTCGAGCTTTATATAATCATAGGTCAATTCTACTTGAACCACGTCCTCCAGTTTCGAATCAGTTTGATTCACCTTCTGTGAATTTTATAACAAAATATACTCCTTTAAGTATAAAGATCCAACAGATTATTCGGAAACATTCTAATACCTTACTGGCAGTACCAGGATTAGAAGAGAAATCCGTCCGGTGTGTATGGACCAGAGACAATAATTTGAAAGATCTATTATGTCCAACAGTATTAAGATCAGCAGTTCCCCTAAGAGAGGAAGATCAAAGGAAGGGGCACCGCAGTTGCGGTAGTTGTGACATATGTCCTTTAACTTTATCAATTTCTAGTTTCGAATACAATGGTCTCCGAAGGGAGTTGAGATCGTCTACCACATGTAGTTCAACTCATGTAGTGTATGCCATTATTTGCCCTTGCGGATTGGCATATATAGGAAAAACCACGCGATCATTACGAGTCCGTATAAGGGAGCATAAAAGTCGCTTAAAGAATAAGGTACACGAGGCCCCCAATAGTGGATCACTGTATAAAGGAACATCATACATATGATCAATTACGAGTATGTGGGATAGATCAAATTATCCAAAGAAAAGGTAGTGCCGATATAGATCGGCGCCTTATTAGGCGAGAACAATGGTGGATTTTCACTTTTGATACTGTGATACCTAAAGGTTTAAATGCAACAGTGGAATGGTCTAATTGTGTATAATGACTGGAGAGTTAGAAATAACATTTTATTAGCATTGAAATAGGCCGGAGGTTCTAAAAAGGAGGGTTTGTTCAGATAGAAGTTCCTGTCATCAACATAGGTTATGAGAAGAGAAGAAAAGCAGTTATATGGGAAGTAACTATTAGAGGGGAGGAGTATGATAATTACAACAGGTGGAAATAGTTTCCAGCCTCTTTAAAGATGGTGTCTTAGTTCACAATCCGCATGCGCGGCGTTTCATTCTTGAGCTGAAGATAACTGATAACATTTACATGAAATGCAGGCAGCAGCGTTTTGATAATGGTAAACTGGTTTTTACATATGATACCGGGTAGAGGTAATTAAGGTGTTTATAACAAGATTTAGTTTTTCTGTTTAGATAGAATGAGAGATAACAATATATGTGGTAAGAAGGAAAGCTGTAAGAATTTTAGTATAAAATGGTGGACGTTTTGATACTAGGATCTGGTTTTTTATGTATGTCTGTTTTTTTCAGTTGAAAAGCTTATAGGATTATGAGTTTGAGGAGTATCCCCTGAAGAAAGTTTCAATCTGAAACGCGAGAGCGGTACCCATAGAGGGCGTCCGCGGCGTTTCATTCTTGAGCTGAAGATAACTGATAACATTTACATGAAATGCAGGCAGCAGCGTTTTGATAATGTTGAAAAGCTTATAGGACTATGAGTTTGAGGAGTATCCCCTGAAGAAAGTTTCAATCTGAAACGCGAGAGCGGTACCCATAGAGGGCGTTGGGATTCTTAAACTGTCCTTTTTTCACATTGACGGGTGCAACATATTTAAGATAAGTAGTCTTTGTTAAAAGACATAAAAAAGTTGAACATAATATAGTCACCTGAATATGTGCTTTTCAGTATGAGGTCATTGATGCAAAAGGGCAAACTGCTAGAATAACGGACGTTCAGTCCCAATAGCAGAGCCGCAGAGTCTGAGACCTCAAGTTAGGTAATTAATAGAAATATATAAGAAAAAGATAAAGAAATAAAAGCAAAATCCACTTTATTGACACATGAGCGATATTTAATAATTCTTTGGTATAAACCAATCGTTCGGTAACTTGACCAAAAGAGATTGAGTATAACTACAGCATCCATTGGAGCCCAGCATCTCTCCTGGCTGCAATTCTCTGACCTGGGGTACAGGACAAGTTGGCAGTGGTCTCTTGCCATGCTGAGCACCTCTTTGGCAAGCCCATGGAGGACAAGGCCAGTGAGCTGGAGAGAGAACAGCTCTTTATGAACAGGCTCTCTAGAAAAATATCTGATCCTTCCCGAAAGAAGTCTTCGGGCAAGAAGGCCTTCTATCCCAAAAAGTGAAGATGATATGGAGGGTACCTGCTCTATCAGGCCTATCAGGGGCCTCTGCATGGTCAAAAGCAGAAAGGCCAGGGGCAGCACACACACACTCCTGCTTTCACAGCCTTCTGTCAAGGCCCACCAGTGGTGTGGTATCTTAACATGATGCTGGGGTAACTCCTTTTGGCTCCCTTTGAACCTCTCAACCCCTGTTCACTTAAACACCTTACCTGGAAGTTTGTGTTCTTGATAGCGGTCACCTCCGCATACAGGGTTAATGAACTCCTGGTACTGGTGGTGCACCCTCCATATACCAGATTTCACAACATTAGAGTAGTCTCCCGGACTCATCCTAAGTTCCTTCCCAAAGTGGTTTCTGCCTTTCATCTCAACCAGTCTGTAGTGTTGCCCACCTTTTTCCCTTGACCTCATGCCATCAGGGCTGATGCTTCTCTACACATACTTGATTGCAAGAGAGCTCTGGCTTTGTATCTGGAGTGGACGAAAGCCCATTGACGTTCCTCTCAGCTCTTTGTCTCCTTTGACCCGAATAGACTGGGTATTGCTGTTTCCAAGCACACCCTTTCACTGTGGATTGTGGACTGCATTTCTTTTGCTTACGTTCAGGCTGGTCTGACCCTGGAGTGCCACGTTATGGCTTATAATGTCTGAGCTATGGCTGCTTCGGTGGCAAACTTGTGCTCGGTCTCCATGGCGGAGATCAGTAGGGCTGCTTTGTGGTCTTTCATCCACATCTTCACAGCCGATTACTGTCTGAATGGAGATTCCCGGCGTGGTAGCAACTTTCGCCAAGCCATACTCCAGCACTTGTTTGGGACTTAGCTTTAACTCCTCCCATCGGCCTTTCTCTCCATCCAGACTTCTTTAGAGTTGTCCTGATGTTGATGTCTTCGCTATGCGCTGACTCTCTGAACCTTGAGAGATCACTCACACTGTTTCTTTCGGTTCATTTTTCTGGTTGCCCCATTGGGCTTTTTACAGGTTTTTTCAGTAGCCTGTAGCTGGGGAGTCCCATATGTGAGAACTTGCTTCCTGCTTGTTCGCAGAGAAAGTGTATCTACTCATTTCTAGCAGGTGTTCTCCGGGAACAGCAGGAATAAGTCCTCACTACCCTCCCTCCTTCCCATGGAGTTGTTTGTTTTTGCTTGTTTAAGCTATGTCATCATACTGAGGTAAGATGGCTCCTTCGGGCAGGAAAACAGGCACGCATACATAGTGGACCTCTCAAAAACTTAGCATGGAAGGTGGAGATAGTTCCTGCATGGATTCCGTCAGTAATGTCACCCATTATGTGATACTTAAACTCTTCAACAATTCAATGGGGTGAATTGTTGAAGAGTTTAAGATAAGCACAATTTTTTGTACAATATTGGAGTGAATTACCGATATTTCATCAAAGCAGAAGCCCATTATGTGATGACATATTCCTGCTGTTCTCAGAGAACACCTACTACAGGTGAGTAACTATGCTTTAAAAAAATGCCAACAGAAATCTGCACAGGATAGTGGTAAATTGAAAAGAGGCTCTTGGATGTGCTGGAAATACACCAAAAAAGAAAATAATATAGAAACACTCAAATGGGGGAACAAAAAGGGAAAAAGGGGGAACTTACCCCTACTTAGGCGGGTCATTCATTAAAGTCTGGGGCCTGAGCCTAGAGAACTATGTGGTCATCTATGAGCAACAGCCACTCAATGAGGATATTGATAGTTTAAAACCCATTACCGTAAAATTCAGAACAGATCAGGCTTGCTATACTTGTCACTAAGGACAGAGTGTGAAAAAGCTCCTTTGAATGAAGGGCTGCTCTTTTATCAGTTCCCACATTTTTTTTTATATATAATTTTAGTCATTACAATAGCCAAAACAATTTAAGTAAAATCATTGTACACCCACATCAGTACAAAAATAATAAGAAACTAATACCACCAATCCAAAGATCAGTAACAAAATAAGCAGGGTACAATAATGTAGACCACGTCACGGGAGTATGACAGTGTTAAATTAAAGAAAAACAGCAAATAATAAAGAAAACAAGCCCTTAAGGACCACAATTTGGAGGTCATTTAAACTCAGACTTCACCCCCCCCCCCCAGCTGTACCCTGCCTATCAGAGAGAAATTTTTCCAGGTGAGAAATATCAAGAAAAACATAAGAAGCTCCCTCATAATTAACAATGCATTTACATGGAAAGCGTAGGAAAAATGTAGCTCCTAGCGCTAAAACATGGGGCTTTAAAGATAGAAACTGCCGCTGGCGCAATTGGGTGCTACGCGATACATCAGGGAAAACACTAACCACTTGACCACAAAACTTGGCCGCTTTCGCTTTAAAAAAAGCTTTCAGGATACGTTGTTTAACTAAAATGGACGAAAAAGTAACCAATAATGTGAATCTTTGAGTGATTATATCCTGGGAATCCTCCAAAAAGGCAGTTAGATTAGATATAGATGGAAGTATCTCATCAAACTCGCCCTCTGCAGCGTTAACTTTTTTAGGTCCAGAAGGAACATAATAAATCTGAGTAACATCAATACAATCTGAAATAGCTAATACTTCCTTAAGATATTTATCCAAAAGAATTTTGGCCGACAAAAGAGAAGAAAAGTGAAAATTCAAGAAACGCAAATTGTACACCCGGGATGAATTTTCAAGGGCTTCCACTTTGGAATGCAACATTAATGAAACCTTAATCCCAACCACATTAATTGATTGTAATGGAAGCACTTGAGATTCCAATTTATTAACTTTCAGATCAGTCAAAGAAATTTTCTCATCAAGTTGCCGAATAGACATGGCAGCTTCCTGAGAAAATGTGCACAAAGAGCTTAAAGCCAGGGAAACCTTAGAATCAATACATTTCAAAGCTCCCCAAAGATCTCTTAAAGTTACCTCAGCATCGGAGGACAAAACTGGAAGGTCCGCAGAACCCTCCACAGCTGTTAATTTAACAGGAGTAGGAAAATCTACAACTACTATATCCTTACGATCCTGCCCAGAAGGACCCCCAAAATTAACCATTCTCTCTGAACCCGGGCACAGTGGGGGAGATCTCCCTCCGGGGCTCAAAGAAGCACTTTTGGGAGAGGACTGTGCCAAGGGAATAGGGGCAAAATGTTTATCCAATGGACCGACCGGTTTAGAAACCTCCAATTCGGCCAATTGGGGCTTGTTATGCACTTTAGCTTTCCTCTTACTCATAATAAGAAACAAAGGAAAAAAGACAAAACAGGAAACTTAAACAAAGATGAAGCTACATGCAAACGCAAACCTGAACAAACAGCCCCGTATTCCCTCCAGATACACGCAAAAAGCCAATATGACGTCGCAGTGGCATTGAAGGGGCGTCAAAGGGGCAGAACCTGCCCCTTTAAACACGCCCCTTCACACACGCCCCATGGTCACGCTCCGTGGTCGCGGAGAAGACAAAAGGACCCTTTTATAGATGGAAGGCCCCAACAGAAGCAGTCTGCCCTGGGCGTGCCTGCCCAATGAGAGCAGGGCAGCGTCAGCTGCAGCAATGCAGGCTCAGTCTCGGCAGTCCCAATGCCCGATAGACAGGGCCAAACACTCCGCCTCACACGTTGCAGCCAAACTCCAGCGGTAAGGTATCCAGGAGATTGATTTAAAGCCTCCAAGCCCCAACAGAAGCAGGCTGCCCCGGGCGTGCCTGCCCGATGAGAGCAGGGCAGCGGCAGCAATGCAGGCTCAGTCCCAGCAGTCCCAAGGCCCGATAGACAGGGCCAAACACTCCACCTCACACGTTGCAGCCAAACTCCAGTGGTAAGGTATCCGGGAGATGGATTTAAAGCCTCCAAGCCCCAACAGAAGCAGGGTGCCCCGGCATGCCTGCCCGATGAGAGCAGGGCAGCGGCAGTGGCAGCAATGCAGGCTCAGTCCCGGCAGTCCCAAGGCCCGATAGACAGGGCCAAACACTCCTCCTCACACGTTGTAGCCAAACTCCCCCACTTTTAAATCTTAATCCTTTCAGAACCCCCCCCCCCTCTCAGACAATCAGTCATAAGAACTTAAGATATGCCATACTGGGCCAGACCAAGGTCCATCAAGCCCAGTATCCTGTTTCCAACAGTGGCCAATCTAGGTCATACGTACCTAGCAGTTTCCCCAAAAGACACAGGTTTTGCAATGCTTGTACTGGTTCAAGCATTGATATCCTGGGTCCCTTCTTAATAATGGTTTATGGACCTTTCCTCCAGGAACTTGTCCAAACCTTTTTTAAACCCAGCTACACTAACAGCCTTTACTACATCCTCCGGTAACAAATTCCAGAGTTTGATTGCATGTTGAGTGAAGAAATATTTTCTTTTATTAGTTTTAAATAGTTTACCCTGTAGCTTCATTGCATGTCCCCTAGTCTTTCTATATTCTGATAACATAAACAATCGATCTACGTTTACCCGTTCCACTCCGTTCATTAATTTATAGACTTCTATCATATCTCCCCTCAGCCGTCTCTTTTCCAAGTTAAAGAGCCCTAACCTTTTTAGCCTTTCTTCATAGGAGTATCCTTCCATCTCCTTTACCATTTTGGTGGCTCTTCTCTGAACCTTTTCTAATAACGCTATATCCTTTTTAGGATACGGCGACCAGAATTGCACACAATATTCAAGGTGCGGTCTCACCATGGAACGATATAGAGGCATTATAATATCTTTTGTTTTATTTTCCATTCCTTTCCTTATGATACCTAGCATTCTATTTGCTCTCTTGGCTGCCGCTGCACACTGGGCTGAGGGTTTTAACATGCTATCCACAATGACGCCTAAATCTTTTTCCTGGGTGGTGGTTCCTAATGTGGAACCTTGCATCGTGTAACCATAGTTTGGGTTGTTCTTCCCTAGGTGCATAAATTTGCACTTGTCCACATTAAATTTCATCTGGCATTTTGATGCCCAGTCTTCCAATTTATCAAGATCTTCTTGCAATTTTCCACAATCCTCTTGGGTTTTAACAACTTTAAATAGTTTTGTGTCATCTGCAAATTTGATAACCTCACTCGTTATTCCACTTTCCAGGTCATTTATGAATATGTCAAAAAGCAGCGGACCCAGCACAGATCCCTGGGGTACACCACTATTCACTTTTCTCCATTGGGAAAATTGGCCATTTAGCCCAACCCTCTGCTTTCTATCTTTTAACCAGTTCTTGATCCACAGTAGTACACTGCCTCCTATCCCATGACTCTTTAGTTTTGCCAAAAGTCTCTGATGAGGGACCTGTCAAAGGCTTTCTGAAAGTCTAGATACACTATATCAACCAACTCACCTTTGTCCACCTGTTTATTCACACTTTCAAAAAAACATAATAGATTAGTAAGACAAGATCTTCCTTGTCTAAAACCATGTTGGCTGTCTCCCATTAGGCCATGACTATCTACATGCTGAGTAATTTTATTCTTTATGATGGTTTCTACCATTTTTCCCGGTACTGACATGAGGCTCACCGGTCTGTATTTTCCCGGATCTCCCCTGGAGCCCTTTTTAAAAATTGGCGTTACATTGGCGATCCTCCAATCTTCAGTTATTACAGATGATTTTAATGAAAATTCACAGATTACTAATAGCAGGTCTGCAATCTCATATTTCAGTTCTTTCAACACCCTTGGATGTATACCATCCGGCCCAGGTGGTTTGCTACTCTTCAGTTTATCTAATAGTTGTAATACATCTTTCCGATGTATCAATATTTCCTTCAATTCTTCCGCACCTTTAAATACCACGTCAGTCATGGGTAACATCCCTACATCTTCCTTGGTGAAGACTGAAGCAAAGAATTCATTCAGTCTCTCCGCTATCGCCTTGTCGCCTCTTAGTGCCCCTTTAACTCCTCTATCATCTAATGGACCAACTGACTCTCTCACAGGTTTTTTGCTAAGAATGTACTTGAAAAAATCTTTATTTCGCGTTTTTGCTTCCGCAGCATAAAAAGAAGTAGTACAAGGTGTAAAGAGATCTAATATTATTGAGCTTATGCCTTTTCAGTAGGGCTTCAAGGTGAGTTACATACAGGTACAGTAGGGATTTTCCTGTCTCTGGAGGGCTTACAAGCTAAGGGGGGGGGGGGCGTTTTCAAAACTCTAAAACTCTGAAACATTTGTTGCATAGAGTGGAAAATGGAAGATATGTATGTAGAATCTTCCCTCTGAGCTAAACATACCTCCAAGAATGCCTATTCTCAATGTAGGTAAACATACACTTATTGTGGAATCATGCACATACAGTACTTGTAACAAGAAGAGCAATTTTTAGATAACAGATTGAAATGGGTAAAGCACTTCTGTCTCCAGGAACAAGCAGGAAGTCAGTCTTCACATAGGGGTGACGTTGGCATCGACTGAGCCTCATGAGGCAACACTTCCCAGCATCCAATGGGAATGCTTTTGGGAGTATCGCTCCATGCATGCATGCCTCTCTTCCTTCCTTCCCAACAGTTCTCCTCAGTTGTCTTTTTTCTGAAGAGCCATGAGGACCTTGTCCTAACCCCGCTCTGAAAGAATATTTCAAGGTTTTGTTTTAGGTGCCTTTCAGTACTCTGTGCTTGCCTTCCTGTCAACTGGAGTGATATTGCATCGTTCCGGTACTTTTCCTTTCCTCATTTTCAAATTTTTATTTTCTTCTCAGTCATTTGGGCCGCCATTGCCCAATTTGATTTTGCCTCCATCATTTTTTCCACAATGGAAAAGCCACACAGTGGTTTTAAAAAGTATACTAAATACTGGGTTACTATCTCTGTGACAGATCAGCACGACTGGTGCTTTAAATGTTTGGATCCCGGACCATGATATTTCTTCTTGTTCCTACTGTCAGAAAATAACAGCATGGGAACTTAAGAACTGGGAACAGTAAAGGGTTAAGCTATTTCAGACTCAGCTGCTTCAGCACACACTTTGCTGCCATCCACACCATCGGCAGCGTCGCATGTTTCCCATATTTCATCCAAGTTCAAACATCAGGCTGCTTCACTAGGAAAGGTATCGAAGACCTCTGCATCAGCAGGGAAGTGATTGCGATCCTCGGCATCTGCATCAGGCTCCGATGCGTGACATCATCGGCATTAAGGTGACTCAGAGTCTGGCCATCTGGCCAAACAGCCCTGGTTGGCGGACGCTTCCTCCAAAGCCTCGGAGAGGTTCGGGGATGCTCCCCAAGAATCGTCCTCTGCAGACCCCCAGGTACCTTGTTCTGGGATGGTGGCACTGGGCTTGGTGCTAGATTCCTCCCAATCAATTCCAGTCTCCCTCAATGAGCGTGTCCAAGCTATCGAGAGAAGTCTGGTCACGATCCTTGCAGCAGTAGTGCCGGGGCTTTTGGGGCCCTTGGGTTCCACCACTCTGATACCGTCCTTTGATATTGATGAATCAAGAGCTTCGGGAGCATTGCTCAGAGAGTCGACACCATTGTGCATAGATCCTCGACCTGCCTCACAGCACTCTGTAGCATTGGGTGTTGGACATCCCGATTCTGATACCTCACATCGTGAACACCAACCATCAAGATCATTTCGGAGCTTCATCGATATCACGGTGCCGATGGTAATTAATTTGACTTTCTCCTGAATTCTGGTACCGCTTCTTTGAACTCCGATGCGGAGTCTCTTGATTTTGAGCCGCTCCAAGATATTCCCTCAGATCAGTCTCCATCACACGAGGGGCATCAATCACCCCCCTGAGGACATGTCCTTCCAAGATTTTATCAAGGACATGGCAGTGGCTCTGTTGGTAACTGTAACAATGGAATCAGAATAGAGAGCAGAGAAACTTGACATCCTTCAGTATCCCTTGGCTCTGAAGGAAACTGCTACCCTTTCCATCCATAACATTCTCCAGAACTTAATGATCCAGATGTGGGAAGCACCACTAACAGTTCCTTTTATCAGTAAGCAACTGGGCACTCTGTACTGGGTTCCTCCATGTCCAGGTTTTCAGAAATCACAACTGCCACACCATTCTATGGTTGTTGAATCGGCTATGAAAGGATTAAAAGTTCTAAGAATCACTCATAGGTTCCCCTGGGCATGGACTCCAGAACGCTTGATGCTTTTGGCCGGAAAGCTTTTCAGCTGTTATGCTTGGGTTCAAAATTAACTCCTACATGCTCTATATGGACATGTTCTTGAGGGATGTATCGAAGGACGTCTCCGAATTCACCTCTTTACTGCCAACAGACAAGCAGGCCCCACATGAGGCTCTGGTGTCTCATGCTCTGAACACTTCCAAGTTTCTGACCAAGGCAGCTTTTGATGCTTTCAAGGCCACTAATAGAACCGCAGCAGCCGGCATTAGAGCCTTGGTTTCCCTTACTCCTTCAGCTGACAGAGGCATGACCTCTCAATCTCAGGCATTCAACCAATCTTCTTTCACAGAACCAGGGGAGACGTCTTCATCCAAACCTGAGAAAGTTATGATTGATGGCATGACTGTTGAATGCTTCATCTTGTCTCACCTACATCTCCCAGAAGATGTGATTGAGGTCTTATTAGTTCCTAGAAAAGATTCTTCTAGGTGTACATATGCCTTTAAATGGCGTAGATTTTCCCTCTGGTGTTCCCAGAGAATGCTCAACCCATTCAATTGTCCAGTGGAGTCCTTGTTTAAATATCTTCTTCATTTTTCCATGTCTATTTATTTATTTATTTATTTAACAATTATTTCTATACCGCTCTTTCACAAGTATCAAGTGCGGTTTACAATGAACAGTGTGTTATATGGTATGGATAGTATCATACCAAGTCATTTTACATAGAACAAGTGAACTAGGTACAGGTAATAGTATAAAGTTTAAACAGTAAATTATTAGAGCATTAAACTATTAGAACATATTTACATAGTAGATATTTACAAATTATCATATATCGCTTGTGGTTGCAAACATTAATTTAATCTTCAAGGCCTGTAGTTATAATTTGTTTGTAGTATGGTTGTTAGCCTGTGTCTCTTTGTGTAGTCTGGCTAGTTTCTGCTCCTTTGTTGTAGTGTAATGAGAATAAATGGGTTTTCAGTTTTTTTCTAAATTCCTTTATTTCTGACAGTAGGCGAATGTTGTCAGGAAGGTTATTCCAGAAGATAGGTGCTGAGTGAGAGAAGGCTCTCATGTTGGTTTGTTTTCTAGCTTTTGTGTAGTCTTTTGGTACTGCTATAGTGTTTGTTTCTACTCCTTTGTGATCTTTTGTCTATTTCTACATTGATGAGTGTATTGAGTACTGATGGCGCTAAGTTATTTATTAGTTTAAATGTGGTTAGTAGAATCTTGTATTTTATTCTGCTGTGAATAGGTAGCCAATGGAGTTCAGCCAAAGCCAGTGTGATATGTTCAATTGAGCTTATATTCATTATTATCCTTGCTGCTATGTTCTGAGTTAGTTGTATCTTTTTAATATTTTGCTTTGTGATGCCATTAAGGATTAAATTTGCAAAATCAAAGTGTGGGGTTATGATAGCTTGGATTATGGTTATGAAGTCTTGTAAGTGAATTAAAGGTCTTAGTTGTCTTAAGGTTTTAAGTTTGTAGTGTATGTTTTTTGTTAGATATTTTATGTGTGAATCCATGTTAAGTTTATTGTCAAGTATCACACCTAGGTATTTTAATTCTTTTTTTATGTTGATCTCATGGTTATCAAGTGTGATGGTGCTTGGGGGTGTATATGTTTGGTTTTTAGTAATATATAGTACATCAGTTTTTGAGAAGTTAATGTGTAAGTTCTGGTCGCTGAGCCATATTGTTAGTTCTTTAAAACATTCTGTTATTTGTTGTAGTGGAGGGTGTGGGATTTTAAATGGGAGGTAGAACATTATATCGTCTGCGTAAATATGATAATGGACGCAATGACGTTTAAAGATGTTGCTGATTGGTTGTAGGTAAATGTTAAACAAAAGTGCTGATAGGGCGGATCCCTGTGGGAGGCCTTGTGTTTGGTTGAATGTGTTAGATGTTTGGTTATGGATTCTTACTGTTTGGGTTCTGTTTGATAGGTAGGATTTAAACCAGTTATAGACAGTGGATGTAATTCCTATTTGTTGAAGTCTGTTGAGCATTGTTATATGATTTACGCTGTCGAATGCGGCCGAGATGTCAAGGAATACTAGGATGAAGGCTTGTTTTGTCGTCAATTCCTCTTAGTAAGGTGTCGTAAAGGACTGTTAGCAATGTTTCGACCCCATGGAATGGTCGGAAGCCATATTGGTGTTCGTCAAGGAGGTTCAATGTATCAATAAAATCCTGTAGTTGGGTTTGAACTATTTTTTCAATAAGTTTGGCCATGAAAGGAATGCTCGATATGGGTCTGTATGATTTTGGGGATAATTTGTCTAGTGTTTTATTTTTAAGTATTGGTCGTATTTGAACATGTTTGAGGGATGGTGGTAAATATCCTTCATTTAGTGATATGTTAACCATAGGGAGGATGAAGGGAGAGAGTATTGAGAGTGTCTTTTTTATCCAATCAACTGGGCATGGGTCAAGAAATGATGTAGTTGTATTAATGTTAGATATGGTAGTTTTGAGTATGGTCTTCGAAATCGGGCTGAAGTTGGACCAGTTATCAGGGGTTGTGTGCTTCATTTCAGTGTGTGTTGTTGGGGGGTTATTTGCTTGTATTTTTGTTTTATTGATATAGTATTGAGCTAAGTCTTGTGGGGTGATATCTATGGATATTTCATCTGAATTGTATGTTTTGTTTGTTAGTTTCTGTATTATACAGAACAATTCTCTTGGTCGGTTAATTGAATTATTGAGTAAGTTAGAGTAGTAGTTTCTCTTAGAATTGTCTATTGTTACTTTATATGTGTGTAGGGTATTTATGTATTTCTCATAAGTTGTTGGAGATTTGTTTTGCCTCCATTTCCTTTCTTCCATTCTTAGTTGTCTCTTAAGATTTTTAAGTGTCGTGTTAAACCATGGGGCATCCTTTTTATCAATTATATTGTCATTTCTATTATGTTGAGACAGGTTAGGTTTTTTTTCTGCTGCCAGTGAGATAGTTTTGTTCCAAGTTGTGATAGTTTCTTCCAAATTTGTAGGAGTTAGGGTGAGATGAGGGATTATTTGATCTAAGAATTCTTCCTCATTAAACTTTTTAAATCTCTTATTTTGTGGGGGTTGTGTTCGTTTAGTGTGATTGTTGTCAGGGATGGTAATATCAAATTTCAGAAGGTAATGGTCTGACCAGGGGACTGGAATGTTTGAGAGTGATTTGGAGTTATATAGGTTGTGAAGTGAGTTTGGTAGGAATACCATGTCGAGTGTTTTTCCTTTATTATGTGTGTGTTCTGTTATTATTTGATGGAAGTCCAGATTGCTTACTGCTTCTGTGAAGTGGTTTGGTTGGTTGTTGGGTGTTGAGGGGAGATTAAAGTCACCCATTAGTATTATTGGGTTTGTGTCAGTGGATGATGCCAGTAGTTCAATTAGGTTATCGGTGTTGTCTGTATTGTATTCTGGAGGTCTATATATTAGGCATATCTTTGTGGTTTTAATTTTTATAGTTAGTGTGTCTACATTATCAATATTATTGGATGAGATTAGTTTTGCATTAAGGTTTTTCCTTATTATTATTAGTACTCCTCCACCTTTTTTATTTGTACGGTGGGTATGGAAGATCTCATATTCGGTTGACTTTAGTTGGTTCATAAATACTGAGTCTGTATCTTTGAGCCAGGTTTCTGTTATACAGACAATATCTGTTTTATTATCATTGATGATATCTGTAAAGATTGGTAGTTTGTTTCTCATGGATCTTGCATTGATAAGTTGGCAGGTGAGGGTTGTGTAGTTCTGAGTATGAGTTGGTTGAGTGGAATTGTTTTATGGTGCGATTGTTATATAAATTAGTCTAGATTGTTTGGGTCTGGGGTTGGTACAATTTTTGAACAGAGGTATTGGGTGGTCATAGCGTGATGTACTTTGTATTATTGGGATTGGTCTATTATAGTTATTTCTTATACATTTTGTTAGGTTTATCAGTGTGAGGATAAAGAGACAAATTAGTATAATCCTGATAGGAGAGGGAAATTGAGTAGGCATTGTTTAATTCTAGTTTATTTTTGGAGTTTGTCTGGTAATTAGTTCTTAGAATGAATTTGTGTTATTGAATGTATTATATATCTGATGCTTAGGTCTTTGAGCTGTGGAAAAAGTTATGATGATGTATATGTCTGGCAGCAGTGATAAAATCAATTATTTTGCAATGATGATCAATGGGATTCTATGTGGGTTACTGACAACAGTAGGTCTGGAATAAGTTACTGATGACAGTATATACAATGTAAACTTCTGACAATAGTAATGCCAAAGTGATGTTCTAATACTAAATCAAAAATGAATTACTGACGACAGTAAGTGTAAAATTCTGACAACAGTAAAGTCAAAGTGATGTATCAAAATTAAATCAAAAATGGGTTACTGACAACAGTAAGTCCAGAGTAAGTTGCTGATGACAGTAAATCCAATGCGAATTTCTGACGGATTCTGATAGTTAGATTGAATTACTGACAACAGTAAATACAAGGTAATATACTGACAACAGTACAGTTGTGGATCTGTAGTGCATTAATGGCAATAGAGAATCTGGGATGATTTAAATAACAGTTAATCTGGGATGAGATACTGACAACAGTAATATTCAGAAATAGATTGGGGACAGCGTTTATAAAGCTGATGTAGGTTAAATAAAATACTGAATTGCTGATAATGTTGGTCAATACTGGATTCAGGTAAGGTGTAGTCAGCGTTTAAGTGTGATAATGCTAACAGTAGTGTGTTCCTTAGGTCATAATAATTAGGTTAGTCCGGCAATTTTAGCTGTTCAAGATAAGTCTGTTAAAAATAGCGTTATTTTGGTAGCATATACTTGCTGCGATTTGTGATGCGTCGGTTCGTTGGTCCACGCGAGCTCAACCTTAAGGGAGCTCAGCGGTGCATTGAGGGAGGCTGTTGGTCTCTGCGAGGTGGAACTGTTTCTTTTTCGTGGGAGCTTGAGGTTCCTTGACGAGCCTTTGCTTAAGGGCCGTGCCAAAGGGCCCTCTTGCGCGGCCCTCAGACGCGGGCCCGCAAGGCGCGGGCGCGTTTGGCGCGCTCTCCTTTTAAAGTAGAGAGTGGAGCCCCGATTGGCTGGTGGAGCTGTATGACGCCGTGTAGAAAGGTGGAGCCAGTGATCAGCACTCCGATTCTGCTTCGGTGCTCTTTTGTGAGGCAGGCTTTGCTCTTTTAGCCGCTGGTCACAGGCAGGCTGTAGGCTCACTTCCCCAGTGCAAGCTCGATTCTCCGCTGCAGGCTTCGTTCCAGGTGGGTGATTTCAGCTCCTCCTGGAGCACGATGGATAAGGGACTCTCTCCTGGCGCGCTCTCCTTTTAAAGTAGAGAGTGGAGCCCCGATTGGCTGGTGGAGCTGTATGACGCCGTGTAGAAAGGTGGAGCCAGTGATCAGCACTCCGATTCTGCTTCGGTGCTCTTTTGTGAGGCAGGCTTTGCTCTTTTAGCCGCTGGTCACAGGCAGGCTGTAGGCTCACTTCCCCAGTGCAAGCTCGATTCTCCGCTGCAGGCTTCGTTCCAGGTGGGTGATTTCAGCTCCTCCTGGAGCACGATGGATAAGGACTAACTGTGTGAATCCACCTTAGTGCAATCTCGGCCTCTCACTGCCTATTTGTGGATCATCTAGTTTCTTCACATCCACTTGTAACGCGCTTTATGCGTGGCCTTTTAACAAGACCTCCAATCTGCCATCCTACTGTAGTATGGGACCTCAATGTTGTCCTGGCACATCTTCTTAAACCCCTTTTTGAGCCATTAGCTACAGCTTTGCTAAAGTTCCTAACTTGGAAAGTCATTTTTCTAATTGCTCTCACCTATGCCCAGCAGGTTAGTGAGTTGCAAGATCTGGTGGTCTATGCTCTGTACACTCTCTTCCACCATGATAGTGGTCCTCTGGACTCATCCCATGTTTCTACCAAAGGTGGCTTCTCCTTTCCACCTTAATCAATCCATTTCTCTCCCGGCCTTTTTTTCAAGGCCTTATTCTTCTAGAGTGGAAGCCTCCTTGTATACACTTGATTGCAAAAGAACTGTCGCTTTCTATCTCAGTAGAACTGAGTCATTGTCGATCCTCTCAGCTCTTTGTCTCCTTTGACCCTAGCCATTTAGGTCTCCCAGTCTCCAAGCAGATTCTTTTCAACTGGATTGCTGACTGCATATCATTTGCATACACAGAAGCTGGACTTTCCCTGCATGGACATGACACGGCCCATAATGTCAGAACTATGGCTGCCACAGTAGCCAACCTACACTGTCTCCATTTCAGAGATATGCACTGAACACCAAGTGGCTGCTCAGCAAATCTTTGCTACGCATTACTGTCTCGATAAGGGCACTAGTTGAGATGCACAGTTTGGCCAAGCCATTTTACGGCATCTTTTCAGCATTTAAATGCACTTCCTCCTACCTTCCTTGGCCGACTACCTTATGAAGAGTATGCCCGAAGTGCTGGGTCTGACAGATCCCTGCTTTACCCTTTTTGAGGTTCAGGTTTTCCTCCACTTTGGCACGGTTTTATTTTCTCCTTCATGGTAGCTGGGAGCTGGGGAGTCCCATATGTGAAGACTGACTTTCTGCTTGTTCCTGGAGATAGCATACTTACTCACTTGTAACAGGTGATCTCGGGGAACAGCAGGAATCTGTCTTCACAACCCGCCTGCCTCCCCTCTGAGTTGTAGATGGGACTAATTTTTATCCTTACTTTTGGTTTTCCTATCGGGGTTTTTTTCCTCTGTGCTCTGTACCTACTGAACAGAACCGTTAGGAAGGCGGGAAGGCAGGCACGCATGCATAGAGTGATACTCCCAAAAGCATTCCTATTTGATGCTGGGGAGTGTTCCCACGCAGGACTCAGTCGATGCCGACATCATCCATATGTGAAGACTGATTCCTGCTGTTCCCGGAGATCACCTGTTACAGATGAATAGCTATGCTTTGTCTGTGTAAATGTTTTGAAGATTGCCTTCCCGGGATAATGAGTGAGCAGCACCAACCAATAGCACTATAAACACTATGGACCACCATTGGTTAACACGAATTGAAACTTAGGAGTATGTTTACTAAGCTGCAGTAACTGTTAGCATAAGCTTGAGCGTGCACTATACAGCACATGCCGACCTGCTCACTCGTCATTCTAGAGGTATGTTTAGCTCAAGGGGAGAATATCTAATTGCACACATTACATTTTCCACTGTATGCAGTCAATTTTCTAGCAAAGTTCTTCCTGCAGAGAAAGTACTGTAGGTGCAAATTTCTGTACATTGAATCTATGGCAAGTTTCAAACCTAAGTGCATGCTTGCATATTTTTGCTTTGTGAATTTTTGTAAGGCTAATGGATACAAAATATGTACTATCATTATTCCGTTTTGAAAATTTCTCCCACCAATCTTTTTGTAATGTGTGAACAATGATTATTTCTTGAATTCATTACTGAATTTAGCTCTGAATCTCCATAGTATAAAGTAGACGTGCATTTTTTGACTCATTTGAGCATTCATTTGCATGCCTAAAAGTTGTGTTCATGCAGATTGCTGGTGCACGTCTAAGTTTATAGGTACATGCACGCACATGCAATTTGTGCACATAATAGGCATGCAATCATGACAAAAATTAAAACATTTGGTATGGTAATGACCAAAAGTAGTGAACATTTTGGTCTCGCACATGCCTAGTATAGAGCAGGACAGCAGTGAAGACCGTATGGCCTAGCCAGTCTGCTCATCCAAACCAATAACCCAGTCTATATAATCCCTTCCCTCACAGATCCTTGTTCCTTATCAGATGCTTTCTTAAATTTTGATACTGTCCTGGTCTCTACCATCTCCACTGAGAGGCTGTTCAATGCATCTGCTTCCTTTTTTGTAAAGAAATATTTTCTAGATTACTCCTGAATCTACCCACCTTTCATCCTCATTCAATGACCCTTTATCCTATTGCCTCATTTCCATTGAAAGAGGCCTGACTTTATACCTTGGAGGAATTTAAATGCCCCCATTGTATCTCTCCTTTCCTGCCTCTCATCTAGGACAGTGCAGAGTTCCATGCATTCAGACACCAGATTGAAGTCAGCAGAGGAGGCACACAAGTAAGAAGTGCTTCTGTCCTATTAATGGGAGGGAATGAGGGGAACAATGTCTTAGATTTCTAGTGTTCCCTGTGATGCTAGTAGTGAACAATCAGTTCAGTTTGGTGGGGAGGATAAGGGGAATCCAGTTGATTCACTCCATGCAAAATTATTGTAGTCTATTCTCAAACTATACCTAAAAGCACATTCTTTGTTTTGCTACTACAAAATATTTTTGAGCTCAATACAGAAGCCTCACGGCTGCACTGACATATAAATTCTGTGTGGAAAATTCTTAAGTCAGAGATTTTACTCTGGGGTCCAGAGCATTGAAGAAGCTTAGATACTAGATCATACATTACATTTGCTGACTTGAAAATATAATGGTCCAATATTCAAAACGATTTAATGCTGTTAGCAGACCTGCTAACCATGTTACTGACGGTGAATGGGATATTCAGCCACACCAACATGGTTAGTGCCATTGAACATCCACAGCTGCTGGCTCTACACACCCAATTCTAACTGCTTAGCATCGGGGCATGTCGAGGCATTCCAGGGCGGAGCGGAGCTGGCACCAGTAGCTAACTGGGCAGCGGCGATATTGAGCTGCTACCTGGTTAGTGATATACGGCAAACGCCAGGCCCAGGAAACCCTAACTTTCTCCGTGTATCGCTAATTGGGTAGTGACTTAATATCGCCGCTGCCCAGTTAGCGATCGGTCTATACTGCGAACCTGACTATTCAATGCTGGGGTCAGATATGACCCTGTATTGAATATCTGGGTTTAATGTGTTTTTCTGAGCTGGAATAGAAAGAGATGCTGGAGCAGGTAGAGTAGGGGCTCTTCTGTGGTGCACAGTCTGCTCCAATGATACTCCTTCCCTCCTCCCCCTAATGACAGGAGGGGAGAGACAAATTAAGAAGCAGAGTGGCTGCTCTATTTGCTCCAGGCTCACCCTTTCCCTCCTGGTCTCTGCATCCTGGTTGGGAGGAGTTAGGGTCGGAGCAGTTAGCAGATGACAGTTCTCATGGGTGTTGTCTAGTAAAGATGTGGCAAGCACCTCATGAGCCCATGCCTAGCCACACCTTGGGCTGTCACTGCCAAGGCACACTAAGGTCTTTCCCAAGGCATACTGCTTGAAAAGCACTGATCTAGGAAATGCTTGTGACTAATGAACAGACTCTAAAACAAAGGTAGGAACACAAGGGCTCTCTGGAATTGGTGTTTAAGGAACTAAAGTTGTCAGGTTCTGCTGTGTTGCATAGAGTAGTGGGGTGCTGTCAGGGCCGGCCCAAGGGTTTCGGCCAGCCTAGGCAGAAGCCCCAACCATGCTGCCCCCTTCCCCCCAAACAGTGTCACACCACTCCCCAAGCCGTGCTGCCCTACCCCCCCCCCCCGCACTCTGAGCTGTGCTACCGCTGATTCTGGCGGCGGGGGTGAAGGAATGCGGATCGGCTCGGCAGCAGACCCCATACTTTAGTATACATGGTCTGACACTTTTGACTCCCATCCGACATAAATTCAGGGGTTCAGAAGTGGCAGGCCATATGTGCCAAAGCACATGGCCTGCCACCGAGCCTAGCGACAACGCAACGTGGCTCGGCATAGGGGTGGCATGGCTCAGCATTGGGGGGAGCGGTAGGCCATGTGTGCCAAAGCACATATCCTGACATCCACAGAGATCTGATGTCCTAGGCGGATACCTAGCCTGCCAGGTGGACGGACCAGTCCTGGGTGTTGTGTGAGAATCGATAACCTGGTGTTTATAAAGTCACTGTAAATATATAAAGTCACTGTAAATAAATAAAAATAAATAAACCTGAAGCTATTCTAATTTTATCAGGATAGTTCTCTATTTAGTAGTTTGAATATTGCTGTTAACCAGATGATTCAGAATTCCCCTCTGAGTTCTGTCCACAAACCATCCCTGCATTATCCAAATAATGCTGAAGCGGTAAGTGGAAATATTCTATGGCACTATATGGATAATGTTGTTGAATATTTCACTTGCTGGCACTTACCAGGTTAGCAGGTGCTTCTGATTGGATAAGTGCTTTTGAATATTGGCCAATGAATGGTAGAGGCTTTGGTGCAGAAGCTCTGTCTCAAAGAGGGAGGGAGGAGTGGCCTAGTAGTTGGGGCAAGCTGCCGAAGGCCAGGAGTTCAAATCCCACAGCAATCTCAGTCCCAGAGGAGCTCCTTGTGGACTTGGGCAAGTCACCTAACCCACCATTGCCTCAGGTACAAAACAAAGATCATGAGCCCTTCAGGGACAAGGCAAATATATTCCCACCTGAATGTACATCACCTTGACCCAGTGAAAAGTGGCTTATAAGCATTGCTAAATAAATAGCTTGGATCTTAAGGACACAATATTTAAATACAATCCAAGTGGGTTAGTATTTAACTTTAAATAAACACAAAATAAGTCAAATTATATAAAATAATTGTTCATTTAATTCTATAGTTGTGATCAACATTCCTTATCGTTCCTCCAGTTCAGTCCTCTACCTCTGGGTTGTCAATCTCCTCCTGCAGCTTGGAGACTGGTATGACAGGATCATGACATCACTGGATATAGCCTACTGCACTCTCACTTCCATCCCAGTGTGACCAGTCTCCATGCAGCAGGAGGACTTGGCGAGCCTTAGAGAGGGGCTCGCTGGAGGATCTAATAAGGAGCTAGGTGTTAGGATAGCTAATTGGGTTCTCTGGATTGAATTTCTTTAATGTGGGATCTGGCTCTTTAAAAAAAAAAAAAAAGAAGTGAAGGGATACTCAGGTGGGCCTTCTTACTCCCTGTCCCTGCTCTTTCTATGGGGGTGCAGGAGGGGATTATTCTCAGAGGAGCCAGTCTTGTGGCCTGCTAGGGCCACGAAGCTCTCTCCCCCCGGACCCTACGGGGGAGAGCCCTTCTCCTTAACGCTGAGCTGGTAGCGGTCCGTTGCTGCGTCTCAGATTCGGAGGCTGCAGCACGTTGTTTCCGCGGTGCTCGAAGCGCCGGCATTCATTGAGGCAGCACTGTCGATCAGGCACCGGAGCAGCACCTTTAACTGGTAGGGTTTTCACTGGGTTCAGGCTGCTTGAGCAAACGGCGATACTGCCATTGCCCGTCCAGATACGGCCACGCTTTGGTTTGGCGCCTTTTTGAGTATCCTGGTTAGCTTCGTGGCGGCCATTTTGGGACCGCGGGAACAGCCGCGAGCGTGCAGTCCGTCCCTAAATTCAATAAGGGGTTTCTTTTCTTTATTTAATTCCTTTAATTTGTCTAATTTCTTTGCTTTGTTTAATTTCTTTAATTTATTTAATTTCTTTCGTTTTTCGTCTGTTATTTTCAGCCGCTCCTCAGGGACGGGGGGGGCGCTGTGGAGAATTAGTTTCCTGCCAGCAGGAGGGGTGGGAAACTCAAGTTATTTACGCGAATAGCTTGCTTTAGGGTTTAGTCTGTGAAAATCAAATAAAACATAGAATAAAGTTTAGTTTACCAGGCGAGCAAGGGGAGCCACTAAGATTCTCACTACTCTGCCTTATGGCTGCCAGATCTCAGTGTGTTGTGTGTGGCACTAGGAGGGGCACTGTAGCAGAGACCGGAGTGTGCCGGGCCTGTGCCACCCTTTCATCCGCAGTAGAGCAGCAGATGGAGTCTAAGGCATCTCCAGAGCCGCAGGGGCCGCCCGCAGGGGAGGGGGTGGCCTCTCCACGGCCTCAGGTGCTCAGACCAATGTTGGAGGAGATGGCGGGGCCCTCTGGAGCCATACTGGCGGCCCAGGCATCGGGTCTCGGAGAGTTCAGTCCTGAGTTTGTTTTACTTATGCATCAGGCCTTTTGTCTGCAGCGCTTGGGCAGGGGATCGGATGCCGGAGCGCTGGTTTCTCCACCTTTGCAGCTGGACCCGGTTGCTGCATTAGGCGAGGAACTGCCAGCGCCTAAGCGAGTCCGGACGGAGAGTGAGTGGCCGGACGCACAGGATCCGGATTGGGATCAGGAACAGGGTGCGCAAGACCTGGAAGAAGGAGAGATCCTTGAGCCGGAGGATCAGGCTAAGATAATTAGGGTCTTCCGCAGAGAGGAACTACCGGCCTTAATGACTGAGACATTACAGATGCTGAATCTGGCTACGCAAGTACCGGTGGAGGAAGAGGTCGAGGATCCCGTCATTCAGGCGGTACAACGATCTCAGGTAGTGTTTCCGGTACACAGTGGTCGACCAGATGATTCAGGAAGAGTGGGATAAGCCTGAAGCAGGTCTACGGGGTGTGCGGACGCTCAATAGGTTGTATCCTCTTGCCGATAAGGATAAAGAAAGGTTCCGGGCACTGCGGGTGGATGCGGTGGTGTTGGCGGTTACCAAGAAGACTACCATTCCGGTGGAAGGTAGTGCAGCCTTGAAGGATGCCCAGGATCGTAAAGTTGACGGTTTGCTGAAGCAGACCTTCGAGGCGGATTCTCTTTCGCTTCAGGCCTCCATCTGTGGGGCCTGGGTGGCCAGGGTGTGTCTGCGTTGGGTTCAGCGACTACGACTGTCTTCGCACCTGGATAGTGAGGAGTTTAAGGAGCTGGATCGCCTGGAGTCCGGAGCAGCTTACTTAGCGGATGTACATTACGACTTGATAAGGGCATTGGCCAATAGTACGGCGTCGGTGGTGGCCGCCCGTCGGTCGGTGTGGTTACAGAATTGGGCGGCGGATGGATCCTCTAAATCCCGTCTAGGTAAGCTTCCCTTTAAGGGAGGTTTGCTGTTTGGTGAAGACTTGGATAAGCTGGTGAAGGACCTGGGTGAGTCCAAGGCGGGTAGGCTCCCAGAGGATAAGCCGAAACCAGGAAAGTCCAGCCTGGGTTTTCGGGGTCAGTTTCGCGAATTCCGCCGATTTCGGTCGGCGCGATTTGGTGGTTTCCAGAGGGGCCGGTACCCGGCTCGAGCTCAGGGATTTTGGGGGTTTCAAGGGCTGACTAGGGGGTTCTCCTCAAACCCGGCGTCAGCGTCCCGTAAGCCGCAATGAGGCGAGGCGGGTCCCGGCGGAAGGGCCTCCCATAGGCAGGCGGCTTCGGGAGTTTTTTTCCGCTTGGACCCATATCACGTCGGACCAGTGGGTTTTAGAGAGAATTCAACACGGCTATGCTCTGGAGTTGGCTCGTCCTGTAAGGGAGTCCTTTGTCCTGTCCCCTTGCAGAGGACCCAAAAAAGAGGCGGAGGTTTGCGCAACTTTAGACAGACTGCTTCGCTTGGGGGCAGTGGTAGAGGTGCCCAAAGGCGAACGCGGCATGGGTCGATACTCGATCTATTTCGTAGTCCCAAAGAAGGGCGGTACTTTGTGGCCCATCTTAGACGTAAAAGCCGTAAACCGTTGCTTACGGGTGTCCCATTTCCGGATGGAGACGTTGAGGTCGGTCATAGTGGCTCTGCGGCACGGAGAGTTTTTGACGTCCCTGGATCTTTCGGAAGCATATTTGCACATACCCATCCGGGAGGTGCATCAGAAGTGGCTGAGGTTCGCTCTTCCTTGGGGGCACTATCAATTCCAGGCTTTGCCTTTCGGTCTGGCGACGGCGACGCGGACCTTCACCAAAATTATGGTGGTGGTGGCGGCGGCATTGCGCAAAGAAGGTATTCTGGTTCATCCATATCTAGACGATTGGTTGATTCGCGCCAAGTCCGAGGCCAAGAGTCTGCAAGTGACGGACAGGGTGTTGAAGTTTTTGAAGATTCTTGGTTGGGTAGTGAACCCGACGAAGAGTCATTTGGAGCCCACTCAGGACCTCAAATATCTCGTGGTCCGGTTCGACACAAGGACAGGTCAGGTATTTCTTCCACTCAAATGAGCCGAGGCCTTGAGGCCTCTAATTCGGAGGTTCAGGTCGGTACCAGCGCCGTCGGCCTGGGATTATCTTCGAGTTCTGGGCACAATGGCGGCGACATTGGAAGCGGTACCTTGGGCCAAGGTGCATATGAGACCCCTTCAAAGAGTGCTGCTTCGCCGGTGGTCACATCAGTCTGACTCCCTGAGCACGCGTCTTCCTTGTCCGCTCAAAGTCAGGCAGTCTCTTCGCTGGTGGCTGCTTCGGTCGTCGCTGGCAGCCGGCATGCCGCTGGAGCAGCCGGAGTGGATTCCGCTGTTGACGGACGCCAGCCTGGTGGGCTGGGGAGCCCACTGCGAAGGCCGGTTTGCACAGGGCCTTTGGTCGCACCAGGAGGCCTCCTGGTCGATAAACCGTTTGGAACTCCGAGCTGCATTCCGGGCCAATCAGGCGTTCGAGAATGTGGTGCAGGGTCGGCCCGTGCGGATTCTCTCCGACAATTCGGCGACTGTCGCATACATTAACCGTCAGGGCGGCACAGGGAGTGCCGTAATGGAGGAAGAGGCGGACTCTTTGTTCGCTTGGGTAGAAATTTGGTTAGCGCGATCTCGGCAGCACACATTGCGGGAAAGGACAATGTTACAGCGGACTTCCTAAGCAGAGTTCAGGTGGATGCCGGAGAATGGGAGCTACATCCCGACGTATTCGAGCAGATAGTAGCGCACTGGGGAACTCCCGTGATAGATCTGATGGCGACATTCCGGTCGGCAAAGGTCGGCCGCTTCTTTAGCAGAAGACGGGAAAGGATGTCGGAAGGCATAGATGCACTGTTGCATCGCTGGCCGGCCAAGGGTCTTCTCTATGTCTTCCCTCCGTGGGCGTTGATAGGCCGGGTGGTTCAGAAGATAGGGGCGCACCCGGGGAAAGTGCTTTTGGTGGCGCCCGACTAGCCGAGACGTCCATGGTATGCAGACCTGGTGCGTCTTCTGGATGGGCAGCCCTGGCGGCTTCCAGCAAGGGCGGATCTGTTGCTGCAGGGACCTCTTCAAATGCCTCAGGTGGATTGATTCTCGCTTACGGTCTGGCCCTTGAGAGGGCTAAGCTGAAGAAGAAAGGTTATTCGTCGGCGGTCGTGTCAACCTTGCTTAAGGCTCGGAAGCAGTCGACTTCGTTGACGTATGTACGTGTCTAGCGGATATTTGAGGATTGGTGTTTGCGGCGTCAGGTTCGAGTGGCCACAGTGAATGTCCCTTTGGCTTTGGAGTTCCTGCAGGACGGTTTTATTAAGGGTCTTGCAGCTAGTTCCTTGCGCGTTCAGTTGGTGGCGCTTTCCTGTTATCGTGGCAAGATCAACGGCGTGTCTCTGGGAACTCATTCGGATGTGGGTCGCTTTCTGAAGGCGATCTCTTAAGTTGCGGCCAGCGCGGAGGGGGTAGATTCTGCCGTGGGATCTCAACCTCGTTTTGGTGGCCCTATCCAAATCCCCCTTCGAGCCGTTACGGCGGGCTTCGCTGAAGGATTTGACATTGAAGGCGGTGTTCCTGGTAACCATTAGTTCAGCGAGGCGCATTTCGGAATTGCAAGCGTTGTCGTGTCGGGAACCTTTTTTGTCCTTTTCCAAAGAGAAAGTGGTTTTACGTACGGTGCCGTCGTTTTTGCCTAAGGTGGTGTCCCCCTTTCATGTGAATCAGGCGGTTTCGTTGCCTGTATTGGGGTCTTTGGAGAGCGGTGATGTGGATCGCAGCCTCCGGTGTTTAGATGTGAAAAGGGTATTGCAACGGTATCTGAAGATAACGGAGCCCTTTCGGAAGTCGGATCGGTTGTTTGTGTTGTTCGGAGGTGTGCGCAAAGGGGAAGCAGCAGCTAAGGCTTCTATTGCAAGGTGGATTCGGGAGACCATTGCTTCCGCTTACTTGCTTCAAGGTCATACGGCGCCCGTGGGATTGCGGGCGCATTCCACCAGGGCGCAAGCGTGTTCATGGGCGGAGCACAGTTTGGTTCCGCCAGGGGACATTTGTAGAGTGGCGACTTGGTCGTCGCTGCATACGTTTAGCAAACATTACCGGCTGGATGTTGCGGCAGCCGCTGATGCACGTTTTGGGTCGGTGGTACTGTCTGCTGGCTGGAAGGGTCCCTCCCAATGATTACTGCTCTGGTACATCCCAGAGGTAGAGGACTGAACTGGAGGAACGATAAGGAAATGATAATTACACTTATCTGGTAATTGTAGTTCCTTGAGTGACGACAGTTCAGTCCTCCTTCCCACCCAGTTTTTCAAGTGGGATCCATGATGGCTAGCGAAAAAAAAAAAGAAAAGAAAAAAGTATTACAGGTAGGTCTGGGGTTTTTCCCCTTAGGGGTGTTTGCCCTCTCTCTCTCTCTTTATGGCAGGGCAGGGGGTGAGAAGGCCTTGCCGGAGGGGGTATGTGTTTATAGACTCAGTTTAGACTTTTTTTCTGTCTATTTCTTGTTGGCTACTTATTTGTTGCTCTTTTGAGTCTGCTTTGTTAATGGTTCACACTGGGATGGAAGTGAGAGTGCAGCAGGCTATATCCAGTGATGTCATGATCCTGTCATACCAGTCTCCAAGCTACAGGAGGAGATTGACAACCCAGAGGTAGAGGACTGAACTGTCATCACTCAAAGAACTACAATTACCAGGTAAATGTAATTATCATTTATTGTCACCCTTGCATTTTAGGTATGTTTACAATATCTTGAGAATAAATTGGAAATATTCCAACTGTATGTCATCAAAATATTTTAATAGTATGTTCAAAGGTATACAACAAAAAAAGAGATGTCTGTACAACTTAGACACAGTAATTTCTGAGAAAAAACCCAAAATATGACCTTGACAGGATTATTTATTTATTTAACAATTTTTCTATACCACTTTATCGTTAATTCAAAGCAGTTTACATAAAACAGTTACAGCAACCAGCTTTTACATAGAACAGGGAATTAAAACTTGGAGGATTAGATGGGGTATACATGTTATACTTCACTTTGCTAACTATATACAGATACATTTTTGTAGAATGATGGGATACAGCAGCTACATTTAACAGTTGTTAGCTAAAGACGGATATATTGTTGTGATCTGGGTTGTGTGCATAGTTATATTTATGTAGAGGGTGAGGTCTGTGAGGTTTTAGAGGTCCTTGAGGTTTTGTCAGAGTATTAAATCACAATGGTCATGGGATGATGCTAATGAGGTCAACAGATTAATGGGTTGTTTCCGATCCTCTCCTTATGGTTCTTGTTCTTATAGGGTGAGACCAGTGTTCCAGGAAGAGGTGAGTCTTTATGGCTTTCCTAAAATCCAATAGGTCTTTGATTGTATGTATTGAGGTGGGTAGATCATTCCATAGCTTGGTGTGTGGGCGGGAACCTCTCCTCACCCCACAGACTGCCTAGCAACTGCCCTGCTCACTGGCATTTAAACCGCTGCTCCGGAGGCGGGCCCGCACCAGAGTGCCCTTTGGTGTGGCCCTTAGGCGGGGTCCGTGGCAAATGATTAAAATCATACAGAAATTGTGAGTCTATTTGTCATGCCTGTAGTTTGTGAAGGTAGTCTGCTGTTCTGTTTTCTCCTATCTGTGCTATCACTTTGTCTATCTGTTTCTCCTACTCTGTCCTATCTTATTAATGGCGTTCTTTTCTTATTTTCCATAACATAAATGTAGGATTGTAAACCGTTCTGATGCTTCTTGGCCTGAGCGGTATATCAAATGTAATAAACATAAACATAAACATACAGAGAGAAGGCTGTACTGCAGGTGGATTGTTTTGCTGTTCTGAAGCTTGATGGGGTTTCCAGGATGATGTCGTCTGCTCCTCTTCTTGTTGTGGTTGGACATGCTTTTCTGATGAGTGGTTGAAGAGTAGATGGGATAGGTTATTTAAGATCTTGAAGATTATTGTTATGTTCTTGTATTTAGCACACCCGTTGATAGGGAGCCAGTGAAGTTTGTGGAGTGTAGGTGTTATATGACTATATTTTGCTGCTCCAGTAATGATTCTTGCAGCAGTGTTTTGTACCAGTTGCAGGGGGAGTATTGGTTTTTTAGGAAGATCATGGTAGATTGCATTGCAATAGTCTATTATGGGTGTTACTATGGCCTGGCATACTGTTCAGAAGTCACTGTCATCGAGTAATGGTTTGAACTTGTGTAGTGTTCTCAGCTTGTGGTAGTCTGATCTGGTTGTTCTTTTTATGTGAGGTTGGAAGCTGAGGTGTCAGTCGAAAGTAACACTGAGGTATTTGACTTCTGGTTTGTTGGTTAGGGTGTGACTGAGGATTTTTATTGAGTTGGGTGGAGATAATATATTGTTTCTGGTTATATGCATTAATTTGGACTTTTTGAAGTTTATGGATAGATTTTGTCCTTTGAGACACTTTGCCATTAATTCGAGGCATGCTGTAATTTGAGAGTAATCTGGGTGTTTGATATTTATGGGGGTGAATACCATGATATCATCCGTGTATATTCTGTATTGGATCTTGTGATGTCTTAGCACCCTTGTGTTGGGTGAAAGGTTTAGACTATTGATTCTTGGTCCTCACATGCTGGTTATGGTGGGAAAAGGTATGAGAGAAACCAGTTTAGCACTGTACCATTTATTCCTATATCTCGAAGTCTTTGTAGCAGAGTGTTGTGGTTAACAGAGTCAAAAGCAGCTGTGATATCTATGAAGCATAGAACGAAGCCTTGGAGTATATTGTCTATGCCTGTTACAAAAGTATCCATCAGCGATTTGATAAGCGTTTCTACACTGTGATTCTGCCTAAATCCATATTGATGGAGATCCAACGGGGGGTAGGTGTCTGTGGTCCTGTAGTTGGTGCTGCACTATTTTTTCAATGTGAGGCTTGATATTGGTCTGAAGGAGCAGGGGTCCGTTTTATTGAAGTTGTTGTTTTTAAGGATTGGTCTAATGGATGCTCGCTTGAGTTGTGGGGAGAGATAACCTTGAGTGAATGATGATTTGACAATCTTTTGAAGATCTGGTATTTCTTCTTTTGTTTGCTTAATCCAGTTAATTGGACATGGGTCAATAGGTGATGTTGTTGTGTTAATATTAGTTAAAATAGAGTCAAGTTGTTTTCTTGTTGGGGTGTAGAATGTGTCCCATATTTCATTCCTGATAAGTTGTAAGTTGGAATTGGTAGATTTTTAAAGTGATGTCTGTGTATAATTCAGCTGTATGAAGTCTGCCAAATCTTGTGGGGATATGAAGTTGGATCTTCTGGTTCCACTGGTTCTTTTTTAGCCCGTTCACTATAGCAAAGAGTTCCCTTGGAATTCATTATTAGGTTTGAGTGATATTCCTTCTTGTAGCTATTTATCATATTGTGGTATATGACTTGTATTTCGTTGTATTTTGTTAAATGGTGTTGGTTTTTGGTTCGACACCATACAGTAGTCTTTCCATTTTCCTTAGCTGTTTCTTCTGTTCATTTACTTCACTCGAGTACCAAGGGGCATTGTGTTTCCTTCTGCTGTTATTGATTGATTTGTCTGGTGCAGTTGCTGCATTGTGAAGAGATTTATTCCAGTTTGCAATGGTGGTGTCAAGGTCTGTTGTGCTTTGTTCCAGTTGTGGTAGTACTATTTCCAAGAATTTATCTTTGTCGAAGGTTCGAAATCTCCTTTACTTCTAGTGTTTCATTCATTTTGGGAGAGTTTATGTAGAAGTTGATCATGTGATGGTCTTACCAAGGAATTGGGATGACCGTTATGTGTGTTACCAGGTCTTTGATGTAGTAGTTGTTTGGTGTGAAGACAAGATCAAGGGTCCCTCCCTTCTTGTGGGTTGGGGTATCTATTAATTGATTGTATTGGAGGTCTTTCAGTGCATCTAGGAAGGCATCACCATCGTGAGCAGACTGTGATGGGAGGTTAGGGTCCCCTAGGATGATGATAGGTTTATTCTGGGTGGCATGGGAGCAGACTTGTTCTAGAATGATTGAGAGATCCTCATCGTTTGCACTTGGGGCTCTGTATATGAGGCAGAGAGCTAGGTGCTTATTTGAGATGGCTATTGTATTGCTTCCTTTAGATTGGAAGGAGGAGGTGGTATTGAATTTTAGTTGTGACTTTGCAATAACTAACACACCTCCACCTCTTCGTGAGGGTCTTGTGGAATTGTGTATTGTTGTGAGGTGATTTGGTTTATAATGACATTATCTGCATCAGAGCCATGTTTCCGTGATACATGTAATATCTATGTTCCTGTTCTTTATGTAATCCATTATAGTACTGAATTTGTTCCGTATTGATCTGGCATTGACTAGTGCGCAAATGAGGGAAGTATGATGTGGTTTCTTGGCGGGAGCTATTTCCTGATAGGCAGAAGAGGTTATGCAAATTATTCTTCGTGGTCTGTTATGATTATTTGGGTTTATATTTATATTTATCTTGTGTACTATATATCTGCCTGTTTGTATGATTGGTATCGGGTGGATAGCATATGGTAGGTTGGTTCCTCCAGCATTTGAATACCTGCTTTTGAGGAGCAAGAGGAGGAGTATTATATTTTTAACCATATTGTATGTTTGGCTTCATATATATTTAGAGGAGATTGGTCTCCGGGTTGGAGCTGTCTGTGTGATGGCTAATCAGACGGACACATAGGGATGGTGTTTACTCACAGTTCTGTCTGCTGCTGTACCTTGTGGATGATCTTTTTTTGCAAGGATGTCACCTTTTCAATTCTGTTTTGTTGATTCCTTCAGTTAAGTGGGTTGGTGTTTTCAAGAGGATGTTTCAGGTGATAATACGCTCAGTTTAGGTCCACACTTCTTGTTTGGATGGTGTTTTCATGTGGCGCCTAATTCCACGCCTAACGCCACACCAAAGGTCCTCAGGCGCGGGCCCACTAGACACGGGTGCGCCCACAATATTCTGTGTTTTAAAAGGCGGTTTGCTTGCCGATTGGACCTTGATGGGGGGAACGGGAGTGGCCTGTAGCTCCCGTTTCCACCCCCAATGCCTCCATCTGGCCCGGGAGAGTGGAGAGTCCATCAGGCAGAGGATCTTCAGCTGCAGCATGCTGTGTTTTAAAAGGTTGCTTGTTTGCCGATTGGGCCTTGGTGGGGGGAGCGGGAAGGGCTTGCAGCTCCCACTTCTACCCCCGATGCTGCAGTTGGGCCTGGGAGAGTGGAGAGTCCGGCGGGCAGATTAATGGCACCACTAATATTTGGTTGCACAACCCTTGGCAGTGATGACAGCCTCCAAACATTTCTTGTAACCATCTGTAAGTTTCATATATCTGTCTGCTGGTAGTTTTTTCCACTCGGCAGCTGCGATTTGTTCCAGCTCATTAATGTTTCCAGGATTCCATTTAGCAAAGGCAGATTTCCGCTCTTTACAAAGATTCTGGATTAGATTGAAATCAGGTTTCATTGCTGGCCAGTTTAAAACCATCCATTTTTGCCTTTTTAACCATTCTTTTGTACTTCTGATGTATGTTTTGAGTCATTGTCCTGCTGGAGAACCCATGACCTTTGACCAAGACCTAGCTTTCTGACATTAGGTAGCACGTTTCACTCCACAATACCTTCGTAGTCCTCTTACTTCATGATTCCGTTAATACTTTCCAGGCTTCCAGTTCCTGAGACAACAAAACAGACCCACAGCATTATGGTACCTCCACCATATTTAACTGTAGGAAGGGTGGTTTTTTTTTCCTTATAAGCTTCATTTCTTTACCTGTAAATGTATTGCTGGTCTGCATTGCCAAAGAGCTCAGGTTTGGTTTCATCTGTCCACAGAACATTTTCCCAGAAGGATTGTGGTTTCTCAAGGTGGGTTTGGGCAAAGACCAGGAGTGCCTTTTTATGTCTGTCTTTGAGTAGTGAGGTCCTCCTTGGCCTTCGCCCATGAGGTCATAAGAACATAAGAACATAAGATATGCCATACTGGGTCAGACCAAGGTCCTCCTTTGTTTAGGTCGCGGCATATGGTGCAGGATTGAAACCACCATTCTAGATTGCTCCAAGTCAGCCTTAAGCTCTTTGGGTGTTGTATATGGTGTTCTGATTTGAATTGATTATTAGGGTGGCAATAATCATGTCCTGGCAATGTCCAAGTTTTTATACTGTCTTCTACTATCTTTTTTAATTGGCCTTATTTTATTTGATTCTTTTATGTGTCAAATATGTGTGCATATATAGTGCAAAGCCATTTCACTGGCCATTTTTTAAGGAGATATTGGACATTAAGGGGTTGAACTGCAAGATCGCCAATAATGTTGACCACAACTGTATTAAGATCATAAAATATAAGACCTGATGCCCTAGAATTAAAAGCTGTTTTATGGGCTCTTGTACTCCAGAGAATGGTTTTGAAAATTGCCGCTTCTACATAAAAAGTTTAGTTTTGTCAACTAGTTTTGAAATTTTATTATTTCTTTCTTTGTATATACCTTCATTTCAGTTAGCTATGAGTGGTGTACAAGTTAAGTAACATAAAAACAACACAGTAGCGGACTCAACAAATACAAAGCATATATGTTAAAAATTAGCCTATTAATAATATATAAATATTTTTTTTTCTTCGAGGATTTTGTCAGGCTGGTAAAGACTTACGACTTGTGTCTATCTCCAGTGATCAGATTGAAATACCATCAGGATTTCTACTTGTTGGTGCTAAGTCACCCAGCCTGCCTGATCACCTCTTAGTGTGTGCTGTGGACAAAAGATTTTTGCCAGATGATAATGGACACAATGCTCTCTTAGGTAAGTAAAAGTTGATTTGTCTTTAAGTTGATCAGTGGTTCATAAAGAGATTAAAACAGAAAAGTTTCCTGTTATAAAGAGATGTGGTTGCCATCTTAAAGCCCGATTTTTGCATAGGCTGTCTAGGTAGGAAAAGGGACATCCAAGTTTGGATATGCACAATTCCCTATGTATTTTACAAAATGATTTGCTGAATACAGTGCCCTTTTGTAAAATACCTATAAGGTTGTAGGAGATGCATCTGTAGTTTAGTTTACAGCAGAAACAGCCATTTTACACAGGAAAGTGTTAAAAAAATACAGTAATGTAAGTGCAAATTTTGCAACCTCTATTTATAAGTGCTAAATTTACAAAGCTAGACATCCAAGAGCAGCAATTAGGGAGCCAAACTAGAGAACTCTTAATTTTTGGATTCTTGAGGTTGTCTTAAACAGAGAAATAAGCTCAATTGCCCCCTCTATCACTTCTCCAAAGTATAGGTTCAAACAAGCACTTCACTGACATTTATGCGTGCTTCTGAGCAGGTGTAAATACCAGTATCTAGATTTCATGAGCTAGGCATGCATTTCCTTTTATGCAGATTTTCAGGTTCATCCAGAGCACTCACTTTTGAAAACTAATGGATTTTCTGAAATTACTATTTATACACATTGGGCACTTATAGATATAAGCCTGCTGTTCACACATGCAAATGCCTCATAAACCTTTCAAGATGACCCCCTTAGCCTATTTGGATATGTGCAAATAGAGATCAGCAAGCACGTTTTAGTTGATAACATTTTATTGTTGAAATAAATTTGATTTGTGTAAACCCCCTCCAGGGTTCAGCTTTAAAGAATCATTGCTCAGCACTAGACTGATTTATTTCAAGTTATGGTAGAGATTTTCTAATTGTGGAAAGATTTATCTTCACGCCCCAAGATGTGAGACTTGCAGGTTGATCACAAAGACACTCCATGCATGATTTGATGATCAGATCAGAAAGTCTTTACTACAAAAATTCTTCAACACAAATATTTTGACACACAACATGTTTTCTCCTTTCTGCATCCATAATACCAAAGTAAATGGGGGTTCTAGTTCTTATCTGTGCACCTTCCAGGGATTCTCTCACTTCCTTCCTGGAATTTAGTTTCCCTTTGTACTTCTGCTGATTTTCTGACTCCACAGTAAAGAGTTGTAACTTTGCTCCAATTGCTTGATTTCTTTTCTCCATATTTCCCTCCTTAAGATCAAAAGACAGAGAATATTAAATAGATAATTCTTTATCTCCAGGACAAGCAGGAATGTAGTCTTCACATATGGGTATTGTCGGTACCGACGGAGCCTGCGCGGGAACGCTCCCCAGCGTCCAATAGGAATGCTTTTGGGGTCATCCCTCAGCACATGCGCGCTGCCTTCCCAACTGTCCCTCTTCAGTTCTTCGTTTTCCGCGGAGCCGACAGGATCCATACCCTGTCACCGCAGAAAATTCTGTCTTTAAAATTCTTTTCTTCTGGTCGCGTTTGCCTGCCACACGACGCTTACCGGTACCACCGGTTCTTTTCTTTAAAAAAAAACTTATACTTTGAACTGTTTCTCTTGAGAAACTTTTCATTTTTTGTGCTAGGCGCCATTTTGGGCACTAGGCCTCATATTTCTAAAACATGGAAAAAACAACTAGTGGTTTTAAAAAATGTACTAAGTGTGGCGGTACCATTTCCTTCGATGACACCCATGATTGGTGTCTTAAATGTTTAGGGCCTGAACATTCTCCATCTGACTGTCTCTCCTGCATGGGGATGACTAAAAGAGGAAGACAGAACCGGGCTGCAAAGCTCAGTACCATCTTTTCTTCGGATGGCAGATCCATTGCATCGACATCTTCAAGGACCTCCTCTTCCTCCCATGGATCTCAGGTAACTAAACATAAAAGCCGGTCCTCAAAGGTTAGCTCTCCTGCTAAGCATCAAGAGGCCATTGATATTGCCCTTGAGGGAACCACACTGGCAAAGCAGCGCCGGCGGGAGGCTTCGACTTCCAAAGCATCAATGGGGCTCCAGGATGTTCTCGAGGCCCCGAACTCACAAGAACTATCTTTGCCATGCTCAGGGGTTCCAGCCGTTTTCACCGGTACCAACACCCAGGCATCGGCGGCGTCGATAGACCAGAGGTTCCTCGCTATCGAACGCAGCATCGCAGCTCTTCTCTCAGCTGCGGTAACGTTGATCCAACGGGCACCGGTACCGACATCGACACTGATGCCTGTACCTACATCGGTACAGGCGCCGGTACCGGTACCAACGATACTGGTACTGACGGTACCGGCCCCGGTGGGAATTCTTCCCACGCCATCTTTGGCTGGAATCGACAGATTGGTACCGGATCAACTCGGTACCGACTTCGATCGATACCGGGACCATGCTTTGCTTGAGCATCGTGGTCAGGAATACTTCGAATCCTCCGATTCTGAAGACTCTGACAATTCTGCTGGTACTAGAGGGTTTCTCCCAGAAGATCCCTCTTCTCCCCAATGCAGAATGTCACCTCCAGAGGACATGTCTTTTCAGGATTTTATTCGTGATATGGCCAAGGGCCTTTCAATCACGGTAGATCCTGAAGAGGACCCCAGAGCAAAGGAATTGGAAATTCTCCAATATCCTAAAGCTCTAAAGGAGGCAGCCACTCTGCCCATCCATGAAATTCTGCATAACGTGATGCTCAGAATATGGGAGACACCTCTGACTCCAATCCTCCAGGTCGTGAATGCAGGGGACTGGACACATTTGGGCGCCGAACTTTTCAGGCTTCCATGCTTTCAGCTAGGATCAGTTCATATATACTGTATATGGGAATGTTCCTCAAGGAAGTTACATGAGACTTGGAGCTTATGAGCCCATTTGTCCCAGATGACAAGAGACAAGACTTTCTTGCTCTAGTTAAGCATGCTCAAGATGTCTCCAAGTTTGTAAATCGTGCAGCCTTTGACTGCTTTGAATGCATCAGCAGAACCTCTGATCTCCAGGAACAAGCAGGAATGAGTTCACATATGGGTACGTCGGTACCGACGGAGCCTGCGTGGGAACGCTCCCCAGCTTCCCAAAAAGGAAAGCTTTTGAGAGCATCCCACAGCGCCTGCGTGCTGCCTTCCCGCCTTTCCTAACCAACTCTCCTCAGTTCTTCTTTGCCGCGGAGCCAGCAGGTCGTGTTCCTGTCACCGCTGAAGAAGTTCTTTATTTTATTTTATTTCTTTGGTCGCGTGTCTGCCTTCCCTGACTCCGGACCAGTACCGCCGGTCTTTTCTTTCTTTCTTTAAAAAAAAGAAATATATATATCGATATTTTTCCTCACCTGGTGTATTTTTCTTCTTAGGCCTCAGGGCCCACAAGAAAATTTCCCTCATGGAAAAACCAGCCCCCGGGTTCAAAAAATGCACTAAGTGTAGTGGTACTATTTCTGTTACAGATACCCATGAATGGTGTCTTAAATGTTTGGTTCCTGAACACTCCATTCTGGATTGTCCGTCCTGCTCTCTAATGTCTAAATGGGGGTTACAGAACCGAGCAGCCAAGCTCCATGTGCTGTTTCCCGCTGATGCACCGTCGGTAGCATTGACATCTTCCAGGTCTTCTTCTCCTGATGGATCTCAGGTAACCAAACATAAACCTAGCAGGTCCTCGAAGGGTAGATCTCCCTCTAAGCATCGAGATGCCTCCGGGCTTGCCCTCGAGGATCCTGCGCCAGCAAAACAACCCCGGCAGGAAGCTCCGGCTTCCAAAGCTCCTCCTATGGGGTTACAGGTTGACATCGATGGCACGGCCTCGACCGATCACCTGTTAGATTGCTCTGGGTACCGGCACAATCTCCCGGTACCGACTTCCAGGCATTCATGGCGTCGATGGATCACAATGTTCTGTCCATGCAGCAGGCTATTACGGCCTTCATTCAAGCTGCGACGCCGCTGGTACCGAAACAAACTCTGTTCTCGGTATCGGCTCCGTTACCGGCACCGATACCGGTACCGACTGCATCGACATCGACCAGGATACCGGCTGCAGTGGTTCCTTGTCCAGGGCTACTTACCGGTACCGATCCAGTACCGGGAACGACCGATGTCGATACTGCTCGATACGCTTATCGAGCGTTGGAAGAGCACCCTGACAGGCGATACTTCGATTCCTCTGATGATTCTGATGCATCAGACGAGTCTCCTGAAGTATCCATAGCCCTTCCTGAAGAGCCGCCTTCTCCAAAAAGAAGAATGTCTCCTCCAGAAGACTTGTCCTTTCAAGACTTCATAAGAGAAGTAGCTAAAGGACTTTCTATTTCAGTAACTTCTGAATCAGAGCCTAGAGCTAAAAAATTGGATATTTTAGGCTATTCTAGAGCTCCTAAAGAGGCGGTCACCTTACCAATTCATGAGATTCTTTATGAACACATGATTGATCTATGGGAGACTCCTCTCACTCTCTCTCCTCATTCTCGTAGATTGGACACTATGTATCGTGTCCCTCCTTGTCCTGGATTTCAGAAAACTCAGCTTCCTCACCATTCCATTGTGGTGCAGTCAGCTATGAAGAGGATAAAGAGTACAAAGAGACACTCTTCTGCTCCTTCAGGAAGAGAATGCAGGACCTTGGATGCCTTTGGTAGGAAAATCTTCCAAGCCCAGTATGCTTATTGCCAGAATCAACTCATATAGCCTTTACATGGGTATGTTTCTAAAGGAAATTGCACAAAAACTGCACACTTTCCTCCCTTTTCTTCCAGAGGATAAAAGGGAGGAATTCCTCATTTGGCTTAAGCATACCCAAGACATTTCAAAGTTTTAAAACAGGGCAGCCTTTGACTCTTTTGAAGGTGCCAGCAGAGCCTCAGGCATTGCCATAGCTGCTCGCAGAATTGCTTGGCTCCAGGCTTCTGATCTAGAGCCCTGGGTTCAAGATGGCTTAGGAAATCTTCCCTGTACAGGTGAAAACCTATTTGGCAAAGAATGGCAAATAAAAGCCACTCAAATGGATGCAGAAAACTCTGCTCTGGATAGACTTTCAAAGTCAACCTCCATTCCTGCCAAGAAAAAGCCTTTTAAAAAGTCTTTCTTTAAAAAGGGCAGATTTCCTTCTACTTCTGACCAACAATCTTCTACAGGTCGCTTTGCCACTAAGCGTCAGCAACCTAAACAGGCCAGGCCTAAACCTACAGGGGCTGCTGCAACTCAGCAGGCCCAACCTCCTCAGGGTTTTTGACTAGATGCTAGAGAACTTAGCCTTTCTGACTCTAAAGCAGCCAGAGCCTCTCACCATTCCTGGAAGGTTGGCTCATTTTGCTCCCAGATGGGAGCAAATAACATCAGAGCGGTGGACCCTCTCCATCATAAGAGAGGGCTACAAGCTTGATTTTTCAGATCTTCCTCCCCACACCATGGTGAGACATTTCAATTCTCCCACATCTCTTCTCGACCTTCTAGGTCAAGAGGTAGCTACCCTTCTTGCCAAGGGGCAATAGAAGAAGTTCCTCTTCTTCATCAAGGGTCAGGGTTCTACTCCCCCTATTTTCTCATTCCAAAGAAGACAGGGGGATACAGACCCATCTTAGATCTCAGAGAATTGAACAAATTTATATGCAAGGAGAAGTTCAAATGCTTTCTCTGGGCACTCTCCTTCCATACCTTCAAAGTCAGGATTGGCTTTGTTCTCTAGATCTCAAGGATGCGTACACCCATGTCCTCATCCATCCCTCTCACAGAAGATTCCTACGGTTTCTTTTCCAAGGAAAACATTACCAATACAGAGTTCTTCCTTTCGGTCTGGCCTCTGCTCCAAGAGTGTTCACCAAATTCATGGCAATAGTTGCTGCATTTCTACGAACTCTGGGAATATTTGTCTTCCCATACCTGGACGACTGGCTCATTCGAGCTCCATCTCAGTCAGAGGCCCAGAATTCCTTGGACCGCACAAGGCGCATTCTGCAGTATCTGGGACTTGTGGTAAACCTCCCAAAGTCTCAGCTCACCCCCTACTCAGTCCCTATAATTCATAGGGGCCTGGTTGGATACCACTACTGCAAGGGCCTACCTTCCTCAAGCCCGTTGCCAACGTCTAGTGCAGTTAGCCTCCCAGATTCAGTCAAAGACCCACTTAACTGCCCGGGAGATGCTACAACTGCTAGGCCACATGGCTTCCACAGTGCATGTGGTACCCTATGCTCGCCTACACATGAGAGCAGCTCAATGGACTTTGTCCACCCAGTGGACTCAAGCTTCAGGTGCTCTCTCAGACCAAATAGCAACCTCCAAACATCTCTTTTGGTCTCTCCAATGGTGGATGTCCACTCAAAATCTGTTGCTGGGGTCCCCCTTCCAACAGTTGTTGCCCCAGGCAACCCTCACAACAGATGCCTCCCAAACAGGTTGGGGAGCCCATCTACAGGACCTCTCCACTCAAGGCACTTGGTCCCCACAGGAGACCTCCCTTCATATCAACCACTTGGAGCTTCGAGCAGTTTTTCTAGCTCTCAAGGTCTTTCATACCCTCCTCAGCTACAATACAGTCCTCATTCATACGGACAATCAAGTAGCCATGTTTTACATGAACAAGCAAGGGGGAACTGGCTCTCTGTCTCTTTGCAACGAAGCTTTAAGATTATGGGCCTTCGCCAGAGAGCATCAAATCCATCTCCTGGCAGTATACCTCCCAGGAGTCCAAATCTCTTGGGCAGACAGACTCAGTCGAGTTCTGCTTCCACACGAATGGTCCCTGCACATGGATCAGGTACTCAGAATCTTCCAAGAATGGGGAACCCCGGACATAGACCTCTTTGCAAGTCCATGGAATGCCAGACTTCCCCGGTTCTGTTCCAGAATTCCGTGTCAGGGAGTTCAGACCAAGGATGCCTTCCTCCTCCATTGGGGTCAGGGCTTCCTGTATGCATTTCCACCCATTCCCTTGATTCCCAAGACTCTGTTCAAACTCCAGAGGGATCAAGGATCTATGATCTTCATAGCTCCACGCTGGCCACCCCAAGTGTGGTACCCTCTACTTCTACATCTCTCCCAAGCCCCCTCTCTGGACTTGGGAGCTGCTCCAGACCTTCTGTCCCAGGAGGAAGGGACTTTGTGGCACCCAAACCCCAAGTCCCTACACCTCAGAGCTTGGTTATTGAAGGCCTAGACCTTCAAGACTGGAATCTTTCTCAACAAGTGAAGGATATCCTCCATGCTTCCAGAAAACCTTCCACCAGGCGTTCTTATGCTTTTAAATGGAAAAGGTTTTCCATTTGGTGTGCTGAAAAGGGTCTTGACCCTCTAGCACTACCTTTAAATTTTCTTTTAGACTATCTCCTGCATCTTTCCAATGCAGGCCTTAAAACAAATTCAGTAAGAGTCCATTTGAGTGCTATTGCAGCATCCCTTAAGCCCATCAATGGACAACCTATTTCCTCTCATCCTCTCATTGCAAGATTCATGAGAGGCCTAACTTTAACTAAACCTCCCATTAGGCCTCCTCCGGTGGCATGGGACTTAAATTTGGTTCTTGGTCAGCTCATGAAGCCACCTTTTGAACCCTTAGCCACTACCTCCTTGAAATTTCTTTCATGGAAGGTTATTTTCCTCAATGCAGTTACTTCAGCTCGCCGTATCAGTGAACTGCAGGCATTAGTGGCTAATTGACCTTATACAAGGTTCCATCATGATAAGGTAGTCCTTAGGACAAATCCACACTTTATGCCTAAAGTGGTCTCACCCTTTCATCTTAATCAAGAGGTATATTTACCTGTCTTTTTTCCAGCTCCTCATGCATCCAGTGCAGAGAGGAATCTTCATACTCTGGATTGTAAAAGAGCTCTTGCTTTTTACTTACATAGGACACAGCAACATCGAAAGTCTTCCCAGCTTTTTGTAGCTTTTGATTCTTCTCATTTGGGACTTCCAGTCTTTAAGACAGGGGTCACCAACCTGCGGCCCACGAGGTCCCTTCGTGCGGCCCGCGAGGCTCTACCCCGGTTAACATTACGTGCGGCCTGCCAAGGATTCCCGCCATTGTATCCACACGCTCGCAGCTCACCGACGACCACCTGCAAGCGTCCCTTCTCCTGTCAGTGTCATCTGTGAAGCCGGACTTTAAGCGTTTGTCTGCTAGCATGAATCATCAGCCATCTCATTAAATTTAATAAAGGTGATCAGCCATTGTTTTCATAATTTTGCGTTTGTTTTTTTTCGCGGGGGCGGGGAGAAGGGGGGTGCGGCCCGCGAGGCTCCCGGTAGTCGGCTGTGCGGCCCGCGGCCCTCTGGAGGTTGGTGACCCCAGCTCTAAGAGAACTCTGTCCAATTGGATTGCTCAGTTTATTTCTTTCGCCTACCAGAGTAAGAACCTTTCTCTGGAGAGCCATGTCACAGCTCATAATGTGAGGGCCATGGCCACCTCTATGGCTCATCTAAATTCTGTGTCCATCGACCAGATCTGTTGAGCAGCCACCTGGCCTCGGTTCATACCTTCACAGCCCATTACTGCTTGGACAAGGACTCCCGCTGGGATGCCTTGTTTGGTCAGGCTGTCCTCAGACACCTGTTCCATTCTTAAACAACTCCTGCCCTCCTTCCCTGGATGGATTCCTGAGATCCATAGGAGGACGCAGACCCCTTTCAGGGTCTCATATCCTTGGGGATCTCCCAGGCATCTTAGCTAGGGAGTCCCCATATGTGAAGACTCATTCCTGCTTGTTCCTGGAGATAGCACAGTTACTTACCTGTAACAGGTGATCTCTGGGAACAGCAGGAATAAGTCTTCACAACCCTCCCACCTCCCCTAGGAGTTGTATCTCTTTTCTATCTTTCCTTTCCTCTCTCTCTCTATTGTCTCAACTTTAAACTCGAATTGAGGAGAGTTGGTTAGGAAAGGCGGGAAGGCAGCGCGCAGGCGCTGTGGGATGCTCCCAAAAGCTTTCCTTTTTGGGAAGCTGGGGAGCATTCCCGCGCAGGCTCCGTCGGTACCGACGTACCCATATGTGAAGACTTATTCCTGCTGTTCCCAGAGATCACCTGTTACAGGTAAGTAACTGTGCTCTATTGCCATTGGCGCACGACGGATTGCCTGGCTTCAGGCATCAGACTTGGAGACTTGGGTACAGGACAAGTTAGGCAACATTCCTTGCACGGGAGAGAATCTCTTTGGCAAGAACTGGCAGGAAAAGGCTAACGAGTTAGATGCTGACAATACTACTCTAGATAGATTGTCAAAATCTACAGCCACTCCAGCCAAAAAGAAGCCTTATAAAAAACCCTCTTTTAGCAAAAAGAGGAAATTTTATCCTTCCTAGAGAGCTTAGCCTTCCTGCCTCTGAGTGGTCCCCAACCCGCTAATATCCCAGGCAGGTTATGCCACTTTGCCAACAGATGGCATCAGATAACAGCAGAAGATTGGACTTTGTCCATTGTAGGAGAAGGGTACAAGCTCCATTTTCACAGCATACCCCCTCCTACAATTCTAAAGAAATTCAGTTTTCAAACCTCCGCAGACAGTCTGCTAGATCACAAGGTCTCAACATTTCTTGCCCAAGGGGCAATAGAGGAGGTACCCATAATTCAACGGGGTGCAGGGTTCTACTCCCCCTATTTTCTTATTCCAAAGAAAACAGGGGGACACAGACCCATTTTAGACCTCAGAGAATTGAACAAATACCTGTTTCGAGAGAAGTTCAAAATGATTTCTCTTGGAACTCTTCTGCCATACCTTCAAAGCCAGGATTGGCTTTGCTCTCTAGACTTAAAGGATGCATACAGTCACATTCTGATCCATCCAGATCACAGGAAATTCTTAAGATTCCTTTTCAGGGGAAAACATCTCCAGTACAGGGTTTTTCCCTTTGGTCTGCTTCAGCACCAAGGGTATTCACGAAATGCATGGCAGTAGTAGCTGCAGTTCTTTGATCCCTGGGGATATTCGTCTTCCCTTACTTAGACGACTGGCTCATTCAAACCCCTACAGTTAAAGAGGCCAGCACTGCACTGTCTCACACAATGCGAATCCTGAAATACCTGGGGTTGGTAATAAACTTCCCAAAATCCCAACTTCCTTCCCAATGCCTAGAATTCATAGGGGCTTGTCTAGATACCAAACAGGCAAAGGCTTTCCTTCCACAGGCCCGGTGTCTTCGCATAATGCAACTAGCTTCTCAAGCAGCAGGGAAATCCTCCCTAACTGCTCAAGAGCTATGACAGTTATAGTGTATCTGGACTTTCATAAAGCCTTTGACAAGGTCCCTCATCAGAGACCTTTGGCAAAACTAAAGAGTCATGGGATAGGAGGCAGTGTACTACTGTGGATCAAGAACTGGTTAAAAGATAGAAAGCAGAGGGATGGGCTAAATGGCCAATTTTCCCAATGGAGAAAGGTGAATAGTGGTGTACCCCGGGGATCTGTGCTGGGTCCGCTGCTTTTTGACATATTCATAAATGACCTGGAAAGTGGAATAACGAGTGAGGTTATCAAATTTGCAGATGACACAAAACTATTTAAAGTTGTTAAAACCCAAGAGGATTGTGGAAAATTGCAAGAGGATCTTGATAAATTAGAAGACTGGGCATCAAAATGGCAGATGAAATTTAATGTGGACAAGTGCAAAGTTATGCACCTAGGGAAGAACAACCCAATCTATGGTTACAGAATGCAAGGTTCAATATTAGGAACCACCACCCAGGAAAAAGATTTAGGCGTCATTGTAGATAACATGTTAAAACCCTCGGCCCAGTGTGCAGCGGCAGCCAAGAGAGCAAATAGAATGCTAGGTATCATAAGAAAAGGAATGGAAAATAAAACAAAAGATATTATAATGCCTCTATATCGTTCCATGGTGAGACCGCACCTTGAATATTGTGTGCAATTCTGGTCGCCGTATCTTAAAAAAGATATAGAGTTATTAGAAAAGGTTCAGAGAAGAGCCACCAAAATGGTAAAGGGGATGGAAGGATACTCCTATGAAGAAAGGCTAAAAAGGTTAGGGCTCTTTAACCTGGAAAAGAGACGGCTGAGGGGAGATATGATAGAAGTCTATAAATTAATGAACGGAGTGGAACGGGTAAACGTAGATTGATTGTTTACATTATCAGAATATAGAAAGACTAGGGGACATGCAATGAAGCTACAGGGTAAACTATTTAAGACTAATAAAAGAAAATATTTTTTCACTCAACGTGTAATCAAACTCTGGAATTTGTTGCCGGAGGATGTAGTAAAGGCTGTTAGTGTAGCTGGGTTTAAAAAAGGTTTGGACAAATTCCTGGAGGAAAGGTCCATAAACCATTATTAAGAAGGGACCCGGGATATCAATGCTTGACCCAATACAAGCATTGCGGAACATGTGTCTTTTGGGGAAACTGCTAGGTACGTACGACCTAGATTGGCCACTTTTGGAAACAGGATACTGGGCTTGATGGACCTTGGTCTGATCCAGTATGGCATATCTTATGTTCTTATGTTCAGTTGCTGGGACATATGGCATCCACAGTTCATGTAGTCCCATATGCTTGCCTCCACATGCGAGCATCTCAGTGGACCCTATCCACACAGTGGACACAGGCCACAGGTCATTTATCGGACAAAATAATAAACTCTCAATGACTAATTTTGTCCCTCCAATGGTGGCAATCACTAGAAAATCTGACAGTGGGGTCTCCTTTCCACCAACCCCTTTTTCAGGCCACCCTAACAACAGATGCATCACAGGTGGGTTGGGGAGCACACCTGAATCATCTCTCTACCCAGGGAACCTGGACTCCACAGGAGGCTGGTCTACACATATAAACCTCCTGGAATTAAGAGCAATCTATTTAGCTCTTCGAGTGTTCCGCGCCCAGCTCAGCTACAAGACAGTTCTAGTCCAGACGGACAGTCAAGTAGCCATGTTCTATGTGAGCAAGCAGGGCGGGACAGGCTCTCTGTCGTTATGCAACGAAGCTTTACGACTGTGGGCCCTCGCCAGAGAGTATCAAATTCACCTTCTACTGGTATATCTTCCAGGCATTCAAAACCTTTGGGCAGACAAACTCAGTCGAGTACTGCTGCCTCACGAGTGGTCCCTCCACCTAGACCAGGTGGCAAAGATATTTCGTCTCTGGGGCACTCCAGACATAGACCTCTTTGCAAGTCCATTGAATGCCAAACTTCCCCGGTTCTGTTCCAGGATTCCGGTCACAATTGTCAGACAAGGGATGCCTTCCTCCTTCACTGGGGTCAGGACTTCCTTTATGCCTTCCCACCCATTCCCCTCATCCCCAAAACACTCTTCAAGCTTCAGAGAGACAGGGGTCGCATGATTCTCATAGCGCCACGATGGCTACATCTCTCTCAAGCTACACCTCTAGAGTTAGGGTATGCTCCAGATCTCCTTTCCCAAGAGAATGGGACGCTATGGCACCCGAATCCCTAGTCCCTGCATCTCACGGCCTGGTTGCCGAAGGCTTAGACCTCCAGGATTTCAACCTGTCCCAACAGGTAAAGGATAGCCTTCAGGCTTCTAGGAACCTTTCCACAAGTAGATCTTATGCCTTCAAGTGGAAGCGTTTTACTTTATGGTGCTCCAAGAAGGGATTAAACTCCCTTGTTATACCTTTAGAATCAATACCAGAGTATCTCCTTCACTTATCGAATTCTGGTCTAAAGACCAATTCGGTAAGAGTCCATCTTAATGCAATTGCAGCTTCTTATAAGCCTCTGTATGGACAACCAATTTCCTCTCATCCACTCATATCCAGTTTTATGAGAGGTCTTCTATTAACCAAACCTGCCATTAAGCCTCCACCGTGGCATGGGATCTAAATCTAGTTCTCCAGGACCAAGCAGGAATCAGTCCTCACATATGGGTGATGTCGGTGCCGACGGAGCTCCCGTGCGGAGCATTTCCCCAGCTTTCATAGAAAGCCTTTGGGAATGCAGCTCGCATGCGCGGTCCCCTTCCCGCCCAAGGGTGCCATCTTGCTCAGTCTTCTTTTTTCCGCGGAGCCCGACGGATGTATATTCATTCCACCTGAGGAAGAAGTTTATTTTCTCTGCGTTAACCTGTTTTTTCTTCAGTTCGATGCCGGTTTCCCTTTCCCGCCTGGGCCCGATACATCGGTATCGAGCCCGGATCTCTTTTTCATTTTTTGTCCTTAGTGACTAGCGTTCACGCCATTTTTTCTTTTTTCACTGGCAGCCCTGTCTTTTGACCTTGCAGGGGCCCTTTTTCCCCCGATATCTGCCAGCGGGTTTAAAAAGTGTGATCATTGTAAGAAACTGATGTCTCTCACCAACACACATGACTGCTGCCTCCGGTGCCTCGGACCCGATCATGACCTGATGATCTGTGGTCCGTGTGGGAAGATGTCCTCTAAGGCGTTGAGTCGGCAGCACCAAAAGGAAAGAATCTTCTCTGACTCCACATCCGGTAGGGCCCGGACCTCGTCAGAGGCCTCGACATCTCGGGACACCGGCCCTGAGCAGCGTCGATGCTCCTCTGAAAGGGGGTCTCCCTCGTGGGAGCATCGTAAGAAGAAAAAACCCGCGAGGGTGGTGTCGGTGGACGCACTTGGCTCCTCGAGGGCCAAGTCGCATAGCCCCGAGCGCCGTCCCGGGTCTTCTGAGTCGGAGAGGCTTGCAAAACAACCTCGTGTGGAGATGGAGTCCCCGGGTCACTCACCTCCAGGGGAGGCGACGTCGGGCCCTGCGCCGCCGGGGGCTGCTGAGTCTCCTGAGCTCGGACTCAGGTTGACGGCCTTGGAGAGCAGCTTGGCTGCCTTCATGGAACAGCAGCGGGCACTGATCGCTGGTCTCACCGGTGCATCTGCCCCGACCACTGGTACATCGACGTCCAAGTTGACCCCGGAGGCCGAGCCGATCCTCAAGTCCATGCGAGCTCGAGTCGGTCCTCGGCCAAGGTCCCCCTCGGCCTCCAGTTCGTGACCGAGGTCGTCGACGCCGGTACCCTCGGCGTCGGGGCGGATGGCATCGATGCCTGCCCGACTGGAGCCGCTCGATTCCTCCTCCGAGGAGTCCGGCTGGGAGACTGAGGAAGAGGAGTCGCCTGACAACTTTCGGACTCGATGCGTTCCTTCAGACTCGCCCGAGTCCGAGCCTCGGAGAAGTTCCCCCCCCCCCCCCCCCGAGGATACCCGGTTCTCGGACTTCGTGCGGCACATGGCCAAGTTTTTGGCATTCCCCACGGATCCCGAGGAGGAGCCTCGAGCCGAGGAGCTCAAGGCCCTACATTATGACTCTCCTCCGAAGGAGGCCTTTACTGTTCCAGTTCCTCTGATGCTGGAACGGTTGCTCTTCCGCATGTGGGAGTCGCCGGCATCGACGCTGGTTTTAAGCAAGCGGGTCGATTCTATCGAGTCCGCAAGAGCCCCGTGTTCCAAAAGGCACAATTACCGCACCACTCCATGGTTGTGGAATCGGTCATGCATCGTCTGAAGAGTCAGAAGATGCACTCCTTGGTGCCTCCCGGCCGGGAGGCCCGGAACCTGGATGCCCTCGGTAAGAAGTGCTTCCAGGGCTCTATGCTTGCTTGCTGTGTCCAGACCTTCCAGCTGTACATGGGCATGTACCTTTGAGACCTGGCAAAGGAGATTGCCGGGTTCTCTGCTGGTCTCTCCGAGGAACCTTTGCAGAGGTTCAATGCTTTGTCCTCGGGTATTTGTGAGTGCTCGAGCAGCCTATGATGGCTTCGAGGCTTTGGCCCGAGTAGCCGCGGCCTGCATCGGTGCACGCCGTCAGGCTTGGCTACAGTCATCGGACCTCGATCCATGGGTGCAGGACAAGTTGGTCGATGTCCCCTGCCGAGGTGAAAACCTCTTTGGCAAGCCCATGGCTGACAAGGCTGCAGAACTCGAAACCGAGACTCTTACCCGGACAAGGCTGTCCAGAAAAACCTCTGCCCCTTCTCAGAAGAAGAAGGGCTCGGGGAAAAAAGACCTTTTACCCGTGGAAATCATCTGCCTATAAACAGTACCCTCATTATCAGGCCTCTGTAGCTCCCCAACAGGGTCAGCAGGCCAAGGGGCAGGGTCATGGGCCCCGTAGGCAGAAGGCCCCCAAGCCTCCTACTCCGGCTCCTGCTCAGCAGGGTGGGGGATTTTGACTGCAATGGCATAGCCTCTCCTCTTCAGCTGGCCCCTATCATCACTGGAGGCAGGCTGGCCCTGTTCGCCCACAGGTGGTCAGCCGTCACAAGGGATACCTGGGTTCTAAGTATAGTCCAGAAGGGCTATCTCCTCCACTTCCACCAGGTACCCCCCTCCTATTTCCCAGGGGAGCCTCCCAGACTCCCTCTGCACAGGGACTTACTCCTGCAGGAGTTGGCTGGTCTTCTGAAGGAACAGGCAGTGGAACCGGTGCCCCACCACCTGAGACGTCAAGGCTTCTATTCCAGGTACTTCCTGGTACCAAAGAGAACAGGAGGCCTCAGACCCATCCTAGACTTGCGAAACCTGAACAAGTTCCTGGAGAGGGAAAAGTTCAAGATGCTTACCCTTGGAATCATGCTGCCTTACCTCCAGCAGGGAGATTGGCTATGCTCCTTAGACCTAAAGGATGCTTATACTCTCATCCTTATTCATCCAGACCACAGACAATATCTCAGATTTGTAGTGGGAGGAAACTATTATCAGTACAGAGTACTGCCTTTTGGCCTTACATCCGCCCCCAGGGTATTCACCAAGTGCCTGGCGTTAGTAGTGGCCTACCTCAGGGTTCAAGGCCTCTTTGTCTTTCCATATCTGGACGATTGGCTCATCAGGGGTCAATCCCCACAAGAGGCCAATTAAGCCACCCTTCGCACTGTCGCTCTGCTTCAGCACCTGGGGTTTGTCATAAACTTCACAAAGTCCGGTTTGCAACCCTCCCAGTACATGGAGTTCATAGGAGCTCGACTGGACACCTTTCAGGCAAAGGCCTTTCTACCAGTGGACAGGGCCCACAGATTGATGGATCTAGCCAGACTATTCCACAGCAATTCTCTGGTCTCCGCCAGACACTTCCTGAGGCTCTTAGGCCACATGGCATCCACGGTCCATGTAACTCCAATTGCCCGTCTACACATGAGGCCAGCTCAGTGGGTCCTCAGGACTCGGTGGCACCAGGCCACAGGCAGCCTAGCGGACAAAGTGAGGGTGTCCAGCCTACTACAGTCTTCTCTGTAATGGTGGCTTCATCTTCCGAATCTAGTGCAAGGGGTGCCTTTTCAGGCACCTCCACACTCTCAGGTGCTGACAACCGATGCTTCTTTTCAAGGTTGGGGTGCACATTGCCAAGGGGCATGTACTCAAGGCCTGTGGACTCCTTGGGAGGCCGCACAGCAGATCAATCTCTTAGAACTGAGAGCTATCCGCTTAGCCCTGAGGACTTTCTCTCATCTCCTCTCTCACCAGTCCGTCTTAGTTCAGACGGACAATCAAGTCGCTATGTTCTATGTGAACAAACAAGGGGGCACAGGGTCCCGCCTTCTATGTCAGGAAGCGCAGAAACTGTGCTTCTGGGCAGTCAATCATGGCATTCTTCTCAAAGCAGTCTACCTCCCAGGTCAGGAGAATTACCTGGCGGACAGATTGAGCAGGATCCTGCAGCCGCACGAATGGCAGTTGAATCCTTTAGTGGTTCAACAGATCTTCCTGAGATGGGGTCTTCCAACCATAGATCTCTTTGCCAGTCCTCTGAACCGTCAACTACCCAGGTTCTGTTCCAGACAACCGCATCCTCTCAGAGTAGCAGCGGATGCGTTTCTCATTCCATGGTCTACAGGCCTCCTATATGCGTTTCCTCCCACGCCTCTAGTGTCCAAGACACTATTCAAGGTGACCCGGGACAAGGCCTCAGTGATTCTGGTGGCCCCCAGGTGGCCAAAGCAACCCTGGTTCCCACTACTGTTGCAACTGGCGGTGGACACTCCTCTTCCTCTGGGGATGCAACCCGATCTCCTCTCTCAGGAGCAGGGATCTCTCTTGCACCCCAATCTCCAGTCCCTCAATTTGATGGCCTGGCTGCTGAAAGGGTAGTCCTAGCGCCTTTACTACTGCCTAGGGAAGTGGAGGACGTAGTCTTGGCCTCTAGGAGGCAGTCCACCAGAAAGTCTTATGCCCTTAAGTGGCGTAGATTCTCTACCTGGTGTACTCAACACAACGAGAATCCCTTCTCATTCCTGGTACCAGTGGTGCTGCAGTATTTGCTTCACCTGTCCAACCTAGGCCTTAAGTCCATTTCTGTTAGAGTTCATCTTAGTGCTCTTTCAGCACACCACTCACAGGTGGAGAGTCAGTCTCTATCCAGCCATCCTTTGGTGGCTCGCTTCCTCAGAGGCCTGCTTTTGCTTAAGCCTCCAGTGCGTCCACCTGCCCCTGAATGGGATTTAAATGTGGTCTTGCAACGGCTTACTTGCCCACCATTTGAACCTATGGCTACTTGCCCTCTGTGTTTTCTGTCCTGGAAAGCGCTATTTCTGGTAGCCCTTACCTCAGCAAGGCAAGTGAGTGAGCTTCAGGCCCTAGTATCAGAAACACCATATACTAGGTTCTATAGGAACAGGGTAGTATTACGGACTCACCCTAAGTTCCTTCCAAAGGTTGTCTTCTGACTTTCTTTCCCAGGCCTCATGCTAGCCGGGCTGAGATGGTCTTGCATACCCTGGACTGTAGGAGGGCGTTGTCCTTCTACCTTGACCGTACGCGGGAGCACCGGAGGGTGGTTCAGCTCTTCGTCTTATGACCCCAATAAGTTGGGGTTGGCTGTCTCCAAGCATACTTTGTCCATATGGGTAGCTGACTGCATCGCCTGGGCTTACAGGGCAGCCGGCCTCTCGTTGCAGGGTCGAGTTACAGCTCACCATGTCAGGGCGAAGGCTGCGTCAGTGGCTCATCTCCGCTCTGTTCCGTTGGCAGACATCTGCTGGGCCGCTACTTGGTCCTCAAGCCAGACTTTTGCGGCCCATTACTGCCTTGAGAGGGAATCCTGCAGGGACAGTGCTTTCGGGCAAGCGGTACTCTATAATCTCTTTGGGGTCTAGGCAACTCCTACCCTCTGACCCTGGTGTTGGGCTACCTTTCGGGGGCGTTGTCAGAGAAGATTCTGTTCTTGCATGCTGAGGCTCTAGAGGGAGCTCATTATTTCAGTTTGGGGCCTCTGGTAGCCCTGAGCTAGGGAGTCCCATATGTGAGGACTGACTTCCTGCTTGGTCCTGGAGAAAGAGTAGTTACTCACCTGTAACAGGTGTTCTCCAGGAGCAGCAGGAATCAGTCCTCACAACCCTCCCTCCTCTCCTTGGAGTTGCAGTCATACGATTTATTTTTGCTATTTTTGCTGTCTTTTAGCTATGTCATCAGACTGAACAAGATGGCACCCTTGGGCGGGAAGGGGACCGCGCATGCGCGCTGCATTCCCAAAGGCTTTCTATGAAAGCTGGGGAAATGCTCCGCATGGGGGCTCCGTCGGTGCCGACGTCACCCATATGTGAGGACTGATTCCTGCTGCTCCTGGAGAACACCTGTTACAGGTGAGTAACTACTCTTTCTCGGGCAGCTCATGAAGCCGCCTTTTGAGCCTTTAGCCACTACAACCCTTAAGTTTTTGACCTGGAAGGCCATCTTCCTAATTGCAATCACCTCTGCACGTCGCATTAGTGAATTGCAAGCTTTAGTGGCTGATCCTCCTCATACTAGGTTTCATCATGATAAGGTTGTTCTTAGAACTCATCCACAGTTTATGCCAAAGGTGGTTTCGTCTTTTCATTTAAATCAATCAATTTATCTTTCTGTATATTTTCCGAGGCCTCACGCCTCTAATGCAGAAAGAAGCCTTCATACTTTGGATTGTTAAAGAGCCTTAGCCTTTTACCTTCAGAGAACACAGCAACATAGAAAGTCCTTGCAACCTTTTATAGCTTTTGACCCTAGTCATTTGGGACTTCCAGTCTCCAAAAGAACTTTATCTAAATGGATTGCCCAATGCATATCCTTTGCTTATGAGAGTAAGGGTCTTCCTCTTCAGGGCCATGTCACAGCTCATAACGTGAGAGCCATGGCAACCTCTATTGCTAATCTCCACTCTGTGTCTATCGATGACATTTGTCGAGCAGCCACCTGGGCTTCGGTACACACCTTCACTGCCCACTACTGCCTGGATAAAGCCTCCCGTCGGGATGCCTTCTTTGGCCAAGCTGTTCTTCAAAATCTCTTTCAGACCTAATTCAACTCCTACCCACCAACCCTGGTGGAATGCCAGAGATCCATGGGAGGAAGGATGCCTACCTTTCTAGGGTGGCACCTTCCTGGGGCTCTCTCTCTGGCATTTTCAGCTAGGGAGTCCATATATGTGAAGACTACATTCCTGCTTGTTCCTGGAGATAGCGTAGTTACTTACCTGTAACAGGTTATCTCCGGGAACAGCAGGAACTTAGTGTTCACAACCCTCCCACCTCCCCTAGGAGTTGTCTCTCTATCTCTCTGTCTCTTTCCTCTCTCCCTCTATCCTTTTACTCAGCTACAAACTTAACTGAAGAGGGACAGTTGGAAAGGCGGGAGGGCAGCGCGCATGTGCTTAGGGATGCTCCCAAAGCGTTCCTATTGGACGCTGGGGAGCGTTCCCGCGCAGGCTCCGTCGGTACCGACGATACCCATATGTGAAGACTACATTCCATATGTGAAGACTAAATTCCTGCTGTTCCCGGAGATCACCTGTTACAGGTGAGTAACTTCGCTTTCTCCAGGAACAAGCAGGAAGTCAGCCCTCACATATGGGTGACGTCTGCGCCGACGGAGCCTGCATGGTAACCTCTTCCCAGCTTTCAAAGAAAGCCTTTGGTTGATAAACGACACATGCATGGTCCCCCTCCCGTCTAAGGGTGCCATCTTGCCTTGGTCTAGGTTTTTTCACAGAGCCCATCAGCAATGTTCTCTCTAATTTTCTGTAGGCTGTGTGCGCATAAAATATCAGCTGTGCAGCTTTTGAAGGAAGGTTAAATTTTTGTGCGCCACATAACGACACTCGGAGTTATATACTTTAAAATTTGACTACACGTCAGAATACAGTATGTACACCACATTGATTGCACTAGAAAATATTGTAGAACTTGTGAAAACCGTAAATACACAACAACTTTTAAATTTTAAGACGTCTGTGTTGTTTTCTATCAGAATCAGAACTGTAATTTTTGTGCGCTCTGTTATAAAGTATGTGCGCTTGCTCGGCGAGGTGTGTGCGCGTGCACAGCTTAGAGGGAACAGTGCCCATCAGATGTGTGTCTGTTCCCCCCCCCCCCCCAAAAAAAAAAGTTGGTTATTTTTTTGTCTTTTCTTTTCTCCAGTCGCATACCGGACCCTTCTTGCCCCTGAATCTACTTGTCTCAGTGCCACATTATCGGGTTCTTATTCTTTTTTCCTAGCAGGGCTAAGTGAGTTTGACCTCGTGGAGGCAGTCTTCCCTGCCTTGGCCTCGGTCAGTGGCATCAAACCATGCAACAATTGTGCCCACATGTCGCGCCCTGATCCGCACAACTGCTGCCTTTGATATCTCAGGTCGGACTACAATCCCTTGGTCTGCAGTCTCTGCGAGCAGATGACTCCCAAGGCCCTCAGGAGCCGTCAGCAGCAGGGCAAGTACATCTTCCAGAAGGCTGGCTCAGCCCTGGAGTCATCCGCGAGACCACACTCCAAGACCCCCTCCGGGCCTTGGATCCTCTCAGAGACCGAGCTGCCATAGAGCCTTGAGCCGTAAAACTCTCAATGAGGAACACTTCAGGAAGAGCTGGATGTCCTCAAGGATCTCGTCAGGTGATGAGTCAGGGAAACTGGGGAAGGCCCAAGGGCCCCAGATCCACAGCCCCTGACGTGAAGCCGAGGGCAACGGCTGAGACAGGCATACCAAGTTGCCTTGACGGGAGCCATTGACATTACGGGATCGGATTCGGACCCGAGGCCATCATCGTCGAGGACTCCCCCTCAACGGAGCTGGCACTGGGCCCAAAGTCCTTGGTGCTTGCATCGAAGGCTGCAGAGTCATTTGAGAACTGAGGTTTTACTAATTATGAATTCACATGGGTAGTATACTTGATCATGTGCCTTTGCTCACTGGTGTATGTTGGTCGAACCAAGAAGAATGTTTGTGTGCCTCTCAATGAACACAAAAGTCAGATTGTGAATAAAGTGGAGTCTGGCCCCCTGGTGAACCATTGGATACAATATAATCATGCTGTCGCAGATATCCGATGGCATGTACTTGACCAGCAGTTAAAATCATAGCAAGGTGGCAACTGTGAATGGAGATAGAATGTCAAGGAGCACTCTTCGATTTTTCGATTGAAGTCTATGGAACCTAATGGGTTGAATCAAGCAATTGATTTGGTGACATTAATCTAAACCCATTGAATAATGTATAATTTGCAGCATGGTGTGTGAATGGTTGTCAGCTGCACATGACTAAATGCAGCCATCTTTTTCTTTGTGTTGTGTCAGACACTTCTGTGATGGAGTGAGCTGTTTGCCTGATATGTCCAGTCACAAGTCATTTAAAAATTGAATGTAAATGGATCTACACCAGAGCCTGCTGTCTACAGGTTTTTGTGAATCCCTGATGCAGATACGTTTTTTGAAACACAATATTGTGTCAGATAATTTTGCATGAACTGTGTTCTAATGTTACTGCAATGGGGTTTTTTGAATGAATTGTGAATGCAACTTCAGTTTGGATGTTATTTATATGTTTTACAAAAAAACATTAAAAAAGATATAAATAGTTACAAATTTATTCCAGCTGTGGGTGATGGAGCCTGTAATGGACTAATGATGACATTAGAACAATCTTGGCTGTGTAGCTTTCTTTTGGCTCTATTACTGGAAGCAATACACTTGAGGTCCATTTATATATATATAAGATTTTTTTTCTGGAGATCTTCTATTCAGGGTGTCTGTTGGATTTGCTGTATTGTGATAGTGCCTCCCTGTTTGTAAGAGACATTTAATATCATTAAATATTAAATGGGGTTGATATGGAGGATCTCTGGGGCACATTCCAGTTTAACACCTTCAAAGAGAACCAGTTCTCCCATCTCCTTAACTTGAAGGCCTTTTAAAAAATAAAAAAGGGTGTCATAGTCCATATCTCATGATTTTTCTTTGGATCATACCACTAGGATGGCTGGTTAGGGCAGGAGTAAATATATTCAATGTCTTTGAAGAAGCGAATAAAACTCATAATTGTTAGGTCTGAATAAATGTGAGCAAGGCTAGAGGCAGAGAGTCACCATCTCCATTAAGTTACAAATAGTTTTTTTTTAGGGCCACATGAATAACATTTTGTTTCTTCAGAAATATCCTGAATGGTAACAGAGTATCCGTTTCCCTAAGGGTAGTTCCTGAGCAGTCCTCCAGTTTAGTCCTCCACATCTGGGTAGTGCACCTCCTCCTGCAGCATGGAGACTGGACCAATCAGAATCTTCCTATGTCAGGATGTATGCTGCTGGAGCTCCCATCAGCCCCCAGTGTGTCCAGTCTCCTTGCAGCTGGAGGACGTGTGTGCCTGGTTCTAGGCTCACTTAGGGACGGTTGGAGGCAACACTAGTTAGACTTTTTTGGGGGTTTATTTCTCACTACTATATTTCCTTTGATTTAGTTTTTAATAGGTAGCTGTATCTTTTAAAAAAAAAGGAAAGCGGCAATCGAGGAGCTGGGTCTGCACTGCCCTTCTGCTTTTCCTTTCTGCAGAGGTGTCATTTGCAGCCAGGGATGCTAGATCTCTCCTCCTAGACTGTATGGAGGAGAGATCTGCCTTTGCCAGCCACCCGCTTGGATCTGGGGAGTGTCTGCACGGTCAGCTGGCTGCCGGATAGCGATCCGGCGTACAATTTTCTCTGGCGGGTTGATTTTACAGGCCGGAGCGGTAGCGCACACACCGCTCAGGGTTCGAGCGGCGTGTTGTCTTCCGGCAATTCGGAGCAAGTGGGGTGAGTTTTTGCTTTAATGCAGGTGTGATCCTGGAGATCGGCCTTCTTTAGTTTATCTGGGGCCGTTGGCAAAAGCAATTTTTCTCTTTGGTTTATTTTTTCGCGCCATTTTCTCGCCGGCTGCTTGTGCCGGCGGCCATTTTCTAGTTCCGTTGTTTCCCGCCCGAAGTGAAGAGCTGTGCAGCGGGTTCCCTCTGCGTTTAGCACTGTTTCGGGCTGGCGTTTTTTGCTTTTGTGGATCTGAGGATGCCCTGTTGCCACTTGTAAAAAAAAAAAAAAAAAAAAGTTTTTACTTTATTTGCTTTGTTTCACTTTGGTGTATGGACATTCCCTTTTCACTGTAGTGGCTCCTGTACCTGCATGGCTACGAGACCACAGTGCGTTATCTGCGGTTCGCGCAGAGGGGCTGTAGCTGAGTCTGGTATTTGCAGGGGCTGCGCCTTGGTTTCCACAGACTTAGAGCAACAAATGGAGACTAAGGCGTTGTCAGATCCCGGAAGCCCGGCTGGTCAGGCGGACAGGGGCCCCTCTCCAGGACCTGTCGCATCTTTTTCTGCGGTGCCCCCTAAGGGGCAGGCGAGCACATTGCCGGTTGAAGCAACAGAGTCTTCCTTAACAGATTTTTCCCCAGACTTTGTCCTTCTTATGCAACAGGCTTTTCGCTTGGGGCGTTTGGGCAAGTTGCCGGAGGCATTGCCATCGCCCCTGCCCTCCCTTAAAGGAGAAGAGCCCAGGCGGCATATCCAGCCCTCAGCCAAGCGGTTTAGGTCTATGGACTTGGAGCAAGACGATATGGTGTGGCAGGATCCTGAGGCAGAATTGGATCCCGAGGACGGCTGTGAGGAGCTGGAGGAAGGGGAGATCCCAGAGCCGGAGGACCAAGCATGGATCATTCGGGTGTTTCGTAAAGAAGAGCTGGTGCCTTTGATTACGGAATCTCTTCAGACGCTCAATCTGGCGGCAGCTCGTCCTGCTGAAGAGGACGGGTTGGAGGATCCTCTCATTCAAGCGGTGCGGGAGTCTCAGGTGGTGTTTCCGGTGCACCGGGTTGTTGAGCAGATGATTCAAACTGAGTGGGATCAGCCAGAATCCGGTCTGAAGGGGATTAGGACAATGAACCGCCTGTATCCGTTAGCGGACAAGGACAAGGAGAGGTTTAAGTCGCCGCGAGTGGACGCAGCGGTGTCGGCGGTGACCAAGAAAACAACCATTCCTGTTGAAGGCAGTGCGGCCTTAAAGGACACGCAAGACAAGAAGGTGGACGGTTTGTTGAAACAGGCCTTTGAGACCAATGCCTTATCTTTGCAGGCCTCTATCTGTGGGGCTTGGGTGGCTAGGGCCTGCTTAAGATGGGCTCAGCGGTTGAGGCAAGTCTCCGGCTTGGATCAGCAGGGCTTGCTAGAGGTGACCCGGTTGGAGTCTGGGTTATTGTTTATTGTTTATAATCACTTGATATACCGCCTCCCATTACATCGAGGCGGTTTACAATAAAACTATAAAATACATAAAATGGTTAAAAAAAGAAAAGGAAAACAACAATACTTTAAAAAAATACTCTTTTTTTTTTTTAAAAAGGATAGGAGAAAAAGAAGGCCAGGATAGAGAAGATAGATTGCAAATAGGAGCAAATCATAGGGGAAGCAGAAATCACTAGAGAAGATTAAAAGCAGTAGAGAAAAAAATGTGTTTTAAGACGGGAGCGGAAAGTAGGCATGGACTGTTCTAACGGAGGTCAGTGGGGAGGGAGTTCCAAAGAGCCGGACCAATGTAAAAAAAGGCTGATTGCCGGGTAGAGTGAAGGTGAGCTTGAGAGGGAGAGGGGAGGTGCAAGCGATTAATATGAACTGAACGGAGACTGCGGGTGGGAGTGTGAAAGGTTAATAGATCGGATAAATACTGAGGGGTGTGCAGATAAATAGCCCGATGGACAAGAGTGAGGATCTTGAACTGAATCCTAAAGTTTATTGGCAACCAGTGCAGATTGGCGGATGTACATTATGATTTGATTAGAACATTGGCAAATAGCATGGCTTCCTTGGTGGCGGCGCGGAGATCTATTTGGTTGCGGAATTCGGCGGCCGACGGATCTTCTAAATCCCGTCTCGGTAAACTCCCCTTTAAGGGCAAATTGTTGTTCGGGGACGATCTGGATAAGTTGGTGAAAGACCTCGGAGAGTCTAAGGGCGGTTGGCTGCCAGAGGATAAGCCTAAGCTGGGTAGAAACTTGCCGACGGCGCGGGGTCAGTTTTGGGACTTTCAAATATTTCGCTCTTCTCACTTGTGGGGTCCCCAGTGCGGCCGGTATGGGTCTCGGTTCCAAGGGTTTCGAGGTTTTCGAGGAGCGGGCAGAAGATTTACAGCGGCGTCCTCCTCTTCGTCCTCTTCTTTTGGTCGCAAGCCACAATGGAGCGAGGCGGGCTCCGTAGGGAAGTCAAGTCATCGGGGGGTCGCCTGCGGGACTTTCTTCCTTCCTGGGCCCAAATAACCTCAGATCAGTGGGTGCTAGAGATAATCAGAGAAGGTTATGCACTGGAGTTTGCTTGTCCGCTTCGGGATTCCTTTGTCCTTTCCCCCAGCAAAGGCGAGCAGAAGGCGCTGGCAATTTGGTTGACGTTGCATTGACTCATAGCCTTGGGGGCGGTAATCCCCATTCCTCCTTCTGAGCGCGGCGTCGGTCGCTACTCCATTTATTTTGTAGTACCAAAGAAAGACAGTTTGCTCCGTCCTATCCTGGATCTCAAGGGCATAAATCGTTGTCTCAGGGTGCCACATTTCCGGATGGAGACCTTAAGGTCCGTCATAGTGGCGGTGCGTCAAGGGGAGTTTCTAACTTCTCTGGATCTCTCGGAGGCCTATTTACACATTCCGATCCGTGCGGTTCATCAAAAGTTCCTGAGGTTCGCGTTCCCGTGGGGTCACTTTCAGTTTCGGGCCATGCCGTTCGGGTTAGCCACAGCTCCGCGTACTTTCACCAAGGTCATGGTGGTGGTGGTGGTGGCAGCCTTGCGAAAGGAAGGTATTTTAGTCCACCCTTACCTCGACGATTGGTTGATTCGGGCGAAGTCCGAGGAGGAGAGTTTGCAGGTTACGGGCAGAGTGGTGGCGTTGCTGCGGTCTCTCAGCTGGGTGGTCAACGAGAAAAAGAGTCATTTAGTGCAACGCAATCCCTCGACTACCTCAAAGTTTGTTTCAACACGGCGAGAGGTTTGGTGTGCTTGCCGGAGTGCTGCATCCAGGCCTTGCAGCGTCTGGTGCGCACGTTCTTGGGGATCCCCACTCCGTCCGCATGGTGGTACCTACGGTTGTTAGGGACAATGGCGGCGACGTTGGAGGTGGTTCCGTGGGCCAGGTTTCATATGCGGCCACTTCAGAGCGCCCTTTTACGTCGTCGGTTGAACCAGTTGGATTCATTGAACAAACAGTTGCCCTGCCCGAAAACAGTTCGCCTGTCTCTCCGGTAGTGGCTGTGCTCGAAGAACCTGTGAGTGGGTCTGCCTTTGGAGCAGCCCCTTTGGATCCCGTTCATAACGGACGTGAGTCTGCTGGGCTGGGGAGCCCACTGCAAAGGTCGTTACGCGCAGGGGGTGTGGTCCCCTCTGGAGGCCTCTTGTTCGATCAACCGACTCGAGCTGCGGGCGGTGAGACACGCGCTGCAAGCCCTCGAGACGTTGGTGAGGGGGCGGGTAGTGCGAGTTCTATCAGACAACTCGGCAACGGTGGCCTACATCAACCGCCAGGGAGGCACAGGAAGTGTGGCCATGGAAAGCGAGGCAGAGGCCTTGTTCGAATGGGTGGAGGCCCATCTGCCGGCCATTTCGGCAGCGCATATCGCGGGAAAGGACAATGTGATGGCAGATTTTCTCAGCAGAGTGCAGGTGGACCCCGGGGAGTGGGAACTGCACGCGCAGATAGTTCGCAAATGGGGGCCTCCGATCATGGACCTTATGGCAACCTTTCAGTCAGCAAAGACAGGGCGATTCTTCAGCAGACGGAGAGAACGCATGTCCGAAGGTATCGATGCTCTCATTCAGCTGTGGCCGGAGTACGGTCTTCTGTATGTCTTCCCTCCGTGGGCGTTGATTGGTCTCGTCGTTCAGCGCATCGAGGCGCACCGGGGGCGGGTCCTGCTAGTTGCTCCGGATTGGCCCAGGCGACCGTGGTATGCAGATCTGGTGCGGTTGCTCGACGGAGTGGCTTGGACACTGCCTCCCTTACCAGACCTGCTGATTCAGGGTCCGCTGCGGATGCCTCAGGTGGATCGATTCTCGCTTACGGTTTGGCCATTGAAAGGGCTCGGTTGAGGAAGAAAAGTTATTCTCCAGCGGTTATTGCCACTCTCCTTCGGGCTCGGAAACCTGCCACCTCGCTCACGTATGTGCGGGTGTGGAGAATTTTTGAGGACTGGTGTTCCTGGCGTAGTATTCGAGTAGCGACGGCCTCGGTATCTGTGATTCTCAGCTTTCTGCAGGACGGTTTTGACAAAGGTTTAGCAGCTAGTTCCCTGAAGGTGCAGTTGGCGGCGCTTGCGTGCTACAGGGGCAAGGTTCTTGGAATTCCCCTAGGGGCACACTCGGACTTACAGCGTTTTCTTAAGGCGGTATTCAGGTTGCGGCCTTCGCGCAGAGTGCCGGTTCCCTAGTGGGATTTGAATCTGGTGTTACAAGCGTTAGCTCGCAAACCTTTTGAACCCCTTCGTCAGGCATCTGTTAAGGATCTGACCCTGAAGACGGTTTTTCTGGTGGCGATCTGTTCGGCGAGGCGCATTTCCGAGTTGCAGGCGCTTTCGTGTAGAGAACCGTTCTTATCTTTTTCTAGAGATAGGGTGGTTCTTAGGCCAGTTCCCTCCTTTCTGCCTAAGGTAGTTTCGCCCTTTCATTTAAATCAGCCCGTTTTTCTTCCGGTCCTTAATTCAGCAGCGGCAGGTGCTGCGGACGATGGGTTACATTGCTTGGATTTACGGCGAGTTCTTCGTTGCTACTTAAAGGTGTCGGAGATGTTCCGTAAGACCGACCGGTTGTTCGTGCTTTTTGGCGGAGCCCGAAAAGGTGAGGCAGCGGCAAAGGCGTCCATCGCTCGGTGGATTAAGGAGACGATTGCATCGGCTTACATTTTACAAGGTCGACCGGTTCCGTTGGGTTTGTGGGCTCACTCTACTAGAGCGCAAGCGACGTCCTGGGCAGAGCATAGTCTTGTTGTGCCCGTGCAAATTTGTAGGGCGGCTACCTGGTCATCTCTTCATGCCATCAGTAGGCACTACCGGTTAGATGTGCTGGCCACTCGGGATTCTTGTTTTGGTTCGGCGGTGTTGCGTGCGGGTTGGCAAGGTCCCGCCTGGTGTTGACTGCTCTGTTACATCCCAGATGTGGAGGACTAAACTGGAGGACCGCTCAGGAAATAGAAATTACATTCACCTGGTAATTGTAGTTCCTGGAGGGTCCAGTTTAGTTCTCATTCCCTCCCAAGTGTCAGGTTTAGCTGGTGCGGCGCGCTTACGGCAAACGGGGGAGAATTGTTTCAGCATATTTCTTCGGGTCTCCATTTCAGGGGTCCTTTTGTTCTCTCTTTTTGCCATCTATTCGGTTCACGTTTCTTGGGTTGTGACTGCCTCGTCATTCAGGTAAAAGGCAGAAGCAATGTGCAGAGTTCTGGCTTCCTCGTTTGGGGAGGGGGTCGGTTAACAAGTAAGGGGAATAAATTATGTTCGGGTTAGATACTTATACTTGTCTCATGTGTTGCTTCTTTAAGTCTGCTTTGTTACTAGTTCACTGGGGGCTGATGGGAGCTCCAGCAGCATACACCCTGACATAGGAAGTTTCTGATTGGTCCAGTCTCCATGCTGCAGGAGGAGGTGCACTACCCAGATGTGGAGGACTAAACTGGACCCTCCAGGAACTACAATTACCAGGTGAGTGTAATTTCTATTTATTTGGAAAATGACAGAATTTGGCCACTATTCTCCAAATGACATTTCTGAGCTCTAAGGGTAAATTGATCCCCTTGGTTCTTAGGCCAACTATGCCGTAACATATTTAAGGAATATTTTCATTTTTGCATCTGAATCATCAGCACTAATACAGTACTGAGACAATATATGTGAACCCCTTAGGATTGTCTATATTTTATTTATTTATTTATAAGTTTTTCTATACTGTCCCTTCCAGAGATCAGGGGCAGTTTACAGTTAAACAAACAATTACATTAAACTAGTACACTGAACTTAACTTCATTGTACTATACCCAAGTTCTGTGTTTTTAATGATGCAAATTAGATGAGTATGTTCAGAAGATCATATAGAAATTCCAGATAAACTATATTACAGTAAACCTATGTACCTCTTTCTGATGCCTTTATGTTGCCCCCTTGCAAAGCTCTGGCCAGGGCTCAGACAGTCGCAGAGATGTTGGAAAGACTGTTTCAGTTACAAGTGGAGGTTCAGGTCTTGTTCGACCAGTTAAGAATGGGGCATTATTCCATTTACTTTGTGGTTCCCAAAAAGGAAGGGTCCTTTTGTCCAGTGCTGGACTTAAAATGCATAAATTGCACTTGTGGGTGCCTCATTTTTGCAAAGAGACACTTTGGTCCATTATAGTGGAGATGAGGCAAGGAGAGGTTTTTTGACCTCATTGGATCTCTCAGAAGCTTACTTGCACATTCCCATTTGGCCAGACCATCAAATGTGTCTGTTTTGTGGTACCAATGGGCCACTTTCATTTCAGGCAATTACCATTCGGCTTAGCCACAGCGCCACAGACCTTTACAAAGGTCATGGTGGTGGTAGCGGTGGCATTGCAGCAGGAGGAGATTTGGTGCATCCCTATCTGGATGACTGGTTAAAAAGGTGAAGTCTGTCCAGGAGTGTCTCAGTGCCACTTCCAAAATAACAGCCTTTCTTCAAGATTTGGGATGGGTGATCAATATTTCCAAGAGCATATTGATCCCATCCCAAGACCTAGTTTATCTAGGGGCCCATTTCCTGACTAAGAGAGGACAAATGTCCCTCCTGCTCGAGAGGGCCCAGAAGTTGCAGGCACAGATCCAAATGTTCTCTCATTGGCGGTTGCCATCAGCCTGGTATTACCTTCAGATTCTGGGGTATATGGCAGTGACCTTTGATCTTCGCCCCTGAGCCAGAGCTCACATGCGGCCTCTTCAACAGGCCTTGCTTTCTTGGTGGGCTCTGAAGAAAGATCCTCTCTTGAAGAGACTCCCATGTCCATGGTCGATGAGACTGAGTTTGAAGTGTTGGCTCGATCCTGACAAGTTATCGAGAGGAGTACCTTTGGAACCTCTGAACTTGGGTCATCATAACTACCAATGCCATTCTGTCAGGATAGAGGGCTCTCTGCCACTCTCAGATGGCGCATGGCCAGTGGTCTCAGGAGGGAGAGCACTTGGTCTATCAACAGGTTGAGATGTGAGCGGTCTTCCTTGTGCTGAATTCTTTTCTTCCCCAAGTTGGGATCAAATCCGTCAGAGTGTTCTCGGACAACACGACAACAGTAGCATACATCAGCCATCAACCATCAGGGAGGCATGGGAAGTGCAATCCTATTAGGCAAGATATCCCCTCTTCTACAGTGGGCAGTCCCATCTGCTAATGCTCTCAGTGGCTCACATAGCAGGGAAAGAAAATGTAGCGACCAATTTCTCAGGCGCCACAACCTGGATCCAGGAGAGTGTGTGCTGGAGGAGGTGGTGTTCTGCAGTATAGTAAAATGCTGGGGTCTTCCCATCATGGATCTGATGGCATCAGCAGCAAATGCCAAGGTGTGTCAGTTTTTCAGCTGCAGAAGAGAAAGGGTTTCCGAAGGTCTGGATGCACTGACACAACAGTGGTTGATGGGGGGCCTCTGATTGGTTGAGTAGTGCAGAGGATAATGGTTCATCAGCTCTTTGTGATCCTAATAGTGCCGGATTGGCCTCGGAGGTGGTATGTGGATCTGGTCAGTCTCACAGTGGACAGTCCATGGCGTTTGTCACTGACGGACGATCTGCTGACACAAGGTCCAATTCTAATGCTGGAGGTAGCTGGATTCTCGCTTATGGCATGCCTATTGAGAGAGATACATTAATAATGAAAGGTTATTCAGCGCCAGTCATAGCTACTTTGTTGTGAGCTCAATAGAGGTCTATATCACTGTCCTATATTAGAGTCTGGCGTGTGTTTGAAGCTTAGTGTGAGGAATAAGAGCTATGGACTCTTTCAGCCTCTTTGCCAGATGTTTTGGCTATCTTGCAAGCTGGCCTGGACAAATGTCTGGCTTTCAATTACCTGTGGGTGCAGGTGGCAGCATTGACCTGGTACCAGGGAAAGGTCCAAGACTCATACAGATGTGGCTTGTTATCTTCAGGCGGATAAGCAACTTTGTCCTCCTGCATGTCCTGCTATTCCTCTGTGGGATTTAAATTTGTTGCTGTCTGCCCTTACTGGTTCTCCCTTTGAACTTTTAGGTCAGACTTCTCTGAAAGATCTTACCTTAAAAGTGTTTTTTCTGGTTGCCATCTGTTCTACTTGCCGCATTTCGGAATTGTAGGCATTATCTTGTAGGAAGCCCTTCCTTTCTATTTTTTTTTTTTTAATTTTCTAAATTTTACAACAACCAAGCATACATAATACACTCATGTGGAAAAGAGAAGGCTGAACAGAAAAATACAAATCCGTAAGGAAAAAACTCCACCTGTCACAAGACAGGACATTATAAGGTAATACATAAAGACGACTCTCTACACCAGCCCACTATAAGGGAGAGGGGCACCAAAGAAATAATTAATATGACCAATATCCAAGGGAAACATTGTTAGGCTAAAAATTAGCATACTTTTATCCATCAGCAGCGATGACTGTGTCAGTAATGGTGGCCCCCTGGGCACTCAAACGCCAACAGCAGGGCTAGGTAAAAAAAAAAAAAATATAGGAAAGTTGTAGTATATTTACAAGGAAATTTTAAATAAAATTGACCCTCCAGCTGTTGGACTCCTGGATGCAAGAGAAGGAACTCATGCCTCCTTTTCTGAGTCTCACGACTCATATCTGGAAAGACACGAACAAGGAGACCTCTAAACATAATTGTACACTTCCAAAAAAATATTTTCAAGAACCATTCTCTATCATGAGACAGCATAAATGTTACCAAGAGAGTGTCTGGTGTGCAGGCTTCATCCCCAGATACCTCTAAAATAACAGACATCCAGTGCATCTGCCTGGTGGACCCCCAGGATAACCCCAGAGCTCGAAGACCTATGGCCCACTGGTAAATAATATAGTTTAGATATAGGAGGGTGGGACTCGCTAAAACCCCTAAAACCATGATCAAATAATGTTTAAACATCTCTTTAGCATTTACATGCACAGATTTGGGAAAATTAGTAAGTCTCAGATTCTGATAACGAGAAAAATTCTCCAATTTTTCCAAGCGAGTCTTCATAGCCAAGGAGTCCTTACAAAAAGTGTCCACGGAGTCCTCCAACCAGCCTACTCGCTCTGCATTGAAGAAAGAGACCCCCATAGACCAACCACATCTTCAATATGCTGTTGCATAGAGTTCACATTAGAGACTGTACCTGAATCGCCAGAGTTTGTACCTGTGAGACAAGTGACTCTCCAAGTTGTAGAATATCAGGTCAAATTGTTTCCAAGGTGAATTCAGCTAGATATTGCAAACAGAAGACGGGGAAACCTCCTGCTGTGCCAGCTGGCTCTCAATTGGCTACTGGGGAAGAGCTGAAGACTTTTCAGAGTAAAGCCAGCATTTATGATGTGGTTGGATCAAAGCCCTTGGGATGTCTGACTGCTGATGTAGCTCACATGAAACGAAAGTCAGAAGCTGCAAAGATGTCTTATAATAACAGCAGCTATGGGTGCCACTCTGTCAACAATAAGCTGCCTGACTGAAGACCAAACACAGTTTAGGACAATTATCCAGAGGGTCGCCATGAGTCAACATCGACTCAACGACACTTAACAACAACAACAACATTCATGTTTTGAGTATAAATTGTGCTAAAATACAGACCATTCTATGGGTTTCACTGACTTTTTTCTTAGCACTGTGTATGTATTTTGTGGTCTGTAATTATACACGGCTTGTTCTGCGTTTGATAATACAGTATAAATGCAGACATACAGATAATTTCTGTAATATCTGCTACCAGTGAAACCCTTGCTGCTATCATGCTTACTGTTCCTGTGATTACTATGCGTATTTTATGCTTATCTTGAAATTCTGCGGAATTTCTTTGGAAAACAGCGCATGATGTGCCAGCTCAATTTCAGCATGATTTCACGTGCTCTCTGTGCTGTCTTCAATCTTAATAATATGGAAATATTTCTCTTGTTTCTGATTGTTTCATTGTTACTAAACAGATGACGTACAGATGCCCAATTTAACAGTGGGGCTTGTGCAGACTGCCAGGTTGCCTTGACCTTCTGTGTCATGGTGATCTTTACTATGTAGCAGGGCACGTGATGGAACAGTCTTGTTACTTCAATATCCTTTTGCATCAACATATCGTTAACGAAAGGTCCTGGTACTATAGAAACCAGCTAGATTGCAGAATGAAACAGGGTATAAACCAAAGTCCACAAAAATTCAGTGAATCTGAATGCAGAGCTGCCAGGCTTCTTATAAAAAGCTGTTTTGTGATATTTTTACTGTGATGTGAATGATCCACAATAGGGGTTCTTTCATAGAGATTGGGATGAGAATATTGTTTTTTGTTTTTGAGAGAATAGGCTTAGATATTGTTAGCAGGAAATTAAGCAACCATTAATCAACTTGAAACATAAGCACTCCATTTTCTTTCTGTGGATACAGAGAAAACCTCCAGTTTGTGTCTTTAATTTTTGTCCAGGCTAAAGTACTAATTTACAAGGACATCCTTCCCATTTTAGCAGTAATGTCATAACTGGGCGAGATGTGAAATGTTCAAAAAAGGGGAGATTTTGTGCATGTTTAAAGGCATAAAATAGGTTCATAGAACTTTCCCTAATAGCACACAGATTCTTTTGCACCTATTTTAAAAGTAGGTGTAATACATGCTTGCACTCTGTGCATATCTGCACATATGTAGCACTATACAAATGATCAGTAGTAGTAGTATGTTATAAAATGCTAATAGATAGAATAGATAAGTGCTACTACCCATGAGTGGCTTTCCCAGTGGGTTGGCTGCACGTTCCAATGACTGTCATCTTGGGGTGGAGGAGGGGGTGTGACTGACTTTCCACATGCCTAGGGGCAGCCAGGGGTATAAATCTACCACTGTAATATAGGCTTATTGGTTTTAGTTCTCATCCAGTCAGATTCCCGTCAGTGGAAAAAGGTCAGTTGGCATAGCTAGTGGAGGGAATACAAAGATTGGGAGCAATAATTCAATAGAGAGGATTCTGATTCTGGGCATATTGGACATATTGCTGTTGACAGTAACAAGAAGAGAGAACTGCAGGCTTTCATTTGTACTGCTGCTGATCCACCATTTATATTATTTTTGCTCCTGTTGTGTTCAATATATTTTTTAAATTTAAAAAAAAAGTTTATAGATAGATTTTTTTTGTTGCCCTTCCCTCTTTTTTTTGCAAACATCTTATCAACTTTTATTTATTTACAGTTTATGCCCTATTCTGACTGAAGTGAATCAAAAGGGGGCACAGAACACAATACAAATATAAAAGATCTACTCCTCTAGCAGTCACAACCCATTACCCCTACAGAACACCAACCAAAAAATAAGGAACACACAGCATACCTCAGCAGCTTGGGGGAGCTTCACTGTTCCAAGAGCTGGAGTGATGCCTCTTTTGAAATGCATCCTTGGTAAGTCTTGTTGGTTGGCAGGAGTGGGCATGATAGTGGCAACTGGCTTCACTCCCTCCTTAGATCCGGATGCACCACATCTGTGGAATCCCCTGAGCTACAGCACAAAGTGCCATTGCTTGAGTCACAAGGCTGGTCCTCTTATGTATGATATTTTATTTATCATCTGATAACTTTCATCCTTGGACACTCTCCTTCACAGTCTTGACCAGTCATCACCAGCACCATTAGAAATATTAAGAATGTTTATAAAGTATAGGAATGTTTAGAAATGGTTTTGAAACCCTGTCTAGAAAGATGAACTTCCTTCTCGTTTCTCCGGGCCAGTCCAGGGAACGATAGGGTTGTCAATCCCCTTCAGCAGCTGAGGACTGTAAACTAAAAGCTTTGCTAATACCTTAAACCACTCCCCCTGGCTCCACTGCTCCAGTCTTACAGTCCTCAGCAGCTGAACAGGACGTAGGGGCTGTGTCTCTCCCTGCTAAAAAAGACAAGAGATTCTCTTGTTGGGGTACTATTTTAGCAGATTGGCTCTAGCTGGGCTGAGAGTATGCTATATTTCCCTAAAAACGCTTCTTGGCCTTAGTAAAAGGTAGCCAGACAGTCCACTGTTGCTCTATGTGAACAACGTGTGAAGCAGAGCCTGCTTTACATTTGCTGGACTCTTTGCCTTTAAGGGAGGTTTGGCCTGGGAGCCCCAGAAGCCACCTGTCCTTTTTCAGTGAGTCGTGATCTCCACCTCCTGCTAGCTGCGGGGAAGCGGAGACGCGACAGGAAGCGTTACCCTCAGGTACGTGAGTGTTTTTGTATAAGAAACTTTGGTTTCGGGCTTCTTTGCTGGCGATCCGGAGGTAGCTTCTGAGACTTGGGCTCTGCGTCGGAGAGTCTGTGTTCGGTGCGGCTCTTCTACCGGCGGCTCGCGTTTTCTGTCAGGGGACGGTTTTCACGGTTAGCGGTTCCGTTTTCAAGGGTTTGTACTTTTCAGTGCACATTTGCTGTTAGTTATGGAGGGTAAGTCTGTTCATAAGGATTTGGAGAAGCCACAACTTACCACAGAAAAGGCGGGAAGCCTTGGAAAAGATTGTTAAAGATCTTGGGGATTCCAAGGGGGGCCGTTTGCCGGAAGACCGTCCTAAGACTTCCAGAGCGGGAGTGCTGCCACGCAGTCAGGGTAGAGATTCTCGCCGGTTCCGGGGGGCTTGCTTCACTCCATATCCCAAACCTCGTTTCAGACCTCACAATCAGACCTTTCGGGGTGCTAGGGGATTCGGCAGAGGTTATTTCAGTGCCCAGCAGGGCTCAGCAAAAAAGCCTCAATGAAGATCAGCTGGCCCAGGTAGAGATACCTGTAGGAGGTCGCTTACAGGAGTTCCTCTCTGCCTGGACCGCAATAACTTCAGACCGATGGGTGCTAGAGATCGTTCGAGAGGGGTATGCGCTGGAATTTGCGCACCCATTGAGGGAAGCCTTCATGGTGTCTCCCGGAGGTACGGGGCTTAAAAGGCAGGCTGTAAGCGATACTCTTCAGCATTTGTTGTGGCTTCAAGCGGTAGTGCCAGTACCCCAAGACCAGTGCGGACTAGGTCGATACGCGATTTATTTTGTAGTTCCCAAAAAGGAGGGTTCTTTTCGACCCATTCTCGATCTCAAGCATGTAAACCGCTCATTGAGAGTAACTCATTTTCAGATGGAGACGCTGAGATCCGTTATTCGAGCAGTAAGGGCGGGGGAGTTTCTCACATCCATAGATCTCACGGAAGCGTATCTTCACATTCCGATCAGAGCGGATCATCAGCGCTTTTTAAGGTTTGCAGTGCCCATGGGCCATTTTCAGTTTCGAGCCTTGCTCTTCGGTCTAGCGACTGCGCCTCGAACGTTCACAAAGGTTATGGTGGTAGTGGCGGCGTCACTGCGGAAGGAAGGTATTCGGGTGCACCCTTATCTAGACGATTGTTTGATCAGAGCGGGGTCTCTCCCAGACTCAGTGGCAGTGACCGCTCGAGTGGTGCAGCTTCTGGAGCAGCTCGGCTGGGTGGTAAACCTTTCAAAGAGTCAGCTGCGTCCGGGACATCAGCTTACTTACCTCAGAGCGTTGTTCGACACGGAAGTGGGGTCGGTGTTTCTGCCCGAGAACAGGGTGTTGAAGATCTTGCGTCAAGTGCAGGCGTTCTTGCGGCAGCCGGCTCCTTCGGCATGGAGATACCTGCAGCTCTTGGGGTCCATGGCAGCAACTCTGGAGCTGGTTCCGTGGGCCAGGGCGCATATGTGGCCTCTGCAGCAGGCGTTACTGTCCAGGTGGTCTCCGCAGCTTCAGCCTCTTTCTCAAAGTTGGTCTGTCCGGAGATGGTGCGTCTCAGTCTGTGTTGGTGGTTAGACACGGATCATCTGCGCTCAGGGGTTCCGTTGGAGGATCCCAGTTGGGTGTTAATCACCACGGACCCCAGCTTATCGGGCTGGGGAGAGCAATTGTCAGTCTCGCCTAGCTCAGGGAGTATGGTCAGTAATGGAAGGATCTTGGTCGATCAATCGGTTGGAGCTCAGAGCGGTTCGTCTCGCACTTCAGCACTTCCAGTCTTTGATCGAGGGCAGAGCGGTTCGAGTTTTCTCCAACAATGCGGCGATGGTTTCGTATATCAATCGACAGGGCAGTACCGGCAGTGCAGCTTTGCTGGAAGAGAGTCAGCTGTTAATGGGCTGGGCGGAGAGTCATCTCCTGGCCTTGTCGGCGGCTCATGTAGCAGGAAAGGACAATGTGCAGGCGGATTATCTCAGTCAGAATGTTCTGGATCCCGGAGAGTGGGAATTGAATGCGGCAGTGTTTCATGGTATTACCCAACGCTGGGGACAACCGGTGATGGATCTGATGGCTACTCTCTACAATGCCAAGGTGTCTCGTTTTTACAGCAGACGCACGGAACGCATGTCGGAAGGTCTGGATGCTCTCGTTCAGCCCTGGCCATTGGATCACCTTCTCTACGTGTTCCCTCCATGGCCTATGATCGGCCGGGTCGTTCGGCGCATTGCGGACCACAAAGGGAGAGTGATTCTCATCGCGCTGGACTGGCCCAGGAGGCCGTGGTATGCGGATCTGATTCGACTGTTAGTGGATTCTCCGTGGCGGCTGCTGGGCCGCAGCAATCTCTTCAATCAAGGTCCGATTCTAATGCCGCAGGTGGATCACTTCTTGCTTACGGCTTGGCCCTTGAAAGGGAACGGTTGAGACGCAAAGGGTATTCAGCACCGGTGATAGCCACCATGTTGAATTCTCGGCAAAAGTCTACCTCGTTAACATATGTTCGCGTATGGTGCGTGTTCGAGTCTTGGTGTTCTCAGCGTAGCATTCAATCGTTTTGGGCGGCGTTGTCCTATATCTTGGCTTTTCTGCAAAGTGGCCTAGATAAAGGTTTGGCGCTGAACACTCTCAAAGTTCATTTGGCGGCCTTAGCATGCTATCGAGGTGCGGTGCAGGGACGCCGGTTGACGGTGCATGTAGATATTAGGTGTTTTTTCCGTGCGGCCGGGCTTCTCAAGCCTCCCTTAAGGTCGGTGGTACCAGCTTGGGATTTGAACATCGTTCTGGAAGCGTTAGCGCAGCCTACGTTTGCGTTGACGTCTGGCGGTTTAAAGGAGCTTTCCTGGAAGACGGCGTTTCTGGTCGCGTTATGTACCACAAGAAGAATTTCGGACTTACAAGCGCTGTCGTGTAGAGAGCCTTACCATTAGTTTTTGGTGGAAAAAGTGGTGCTGCGTCCCGTGTCTTCCTTTCTTCCGAAGGTAGTATCTTCTTTTCACGTAAATCAGTCAGTATCGTTGCCGGTGTTCTCCGACCTCACCGGCTCTCCGATGGATCGGGCACTCAAAGCTTTGGATCTCGGCAGAGTATTGAAAAGGTACCTCAAAGTCACTAAGGTTTTTCGTAGATCAGATCGATTGTTCGTACTTTTCGGAGGACCGCGTAAAGGGATGGCGGCGTCGAAAGCATCAATTTCCAGAGGGATAAAGCAGGTGATAGTGTCAGCTTAGGAGGCCAGGGGGAGAGTGCCTCCCGACGGGCTCAAAGCTCATTCTACACGGGGTCAAGCTGCGTCTTGGGCGGAGTATGACGCAGTTCCTCCTGTAGATATTTGTAGAGCCGCTACTTGGTCTTCGTTGCATACTTTTATGAGGCACTGCAGGTTGGACGCTCACGCCAGGGGGGATGCAAATGTGGGGGCTGCTGCTATTGTGGCGGGGCTCGCCGGTCCCTCCCAACTTTAGGTAGTGCTTTGGTACTGCCCTATCGTTCCCTGGACTGGCCCAGAGAAATGAGAAGAAGGAGAAATTAGACCTTACCTGCTAATTGTCTTTCCTTGAGTTCTCTCCGGGCCAGTCCAGGGCCCACCCGTGTTTTTACCTATGATCAGCTGCTATTTTTTGTTTTGTGTGGAACACGCTACGTTTTTACTGACTCCAAGATGACTTTCGGAGTAGTGCTTCAGATTAGCGTGGTTTTTGGGGCTTCCTCGAGAGTGCCGGGGAGGTTAGGTTTTTAAAAAAAAAAAAAAAAAAGGGTAAACAAACTGGAATTGCGGCACATAGATTGCTGCATCAGTGGGTTTTTTTGCCCTGGGAAATGTGCATAGTTCTCAGTACTTAGATTCTTTGTTTTTCTTGTTTTAAGGGTTAAAATGTTAGCTGCTTTGACAATAGGAGACTGGAGCAGTGGAGCCAGGGGGAGTGGCTTAAGGTATTAGCAAAGCTTTTAGTTTACAGTCCTCAGCTGCTGAAGGAGATTGACAACCCTATCGTTCCCTGGACTGGCCCGGAGAGAACTCAAGGAAAGACAATTAGCAGGTAAGGTCTAATTTCTCCATCCAACTACTCTTTCATAGGTCCTCTGAAATTTCTTTAGATTATGGTCTGATGAGTTCACACTAACACTGCTCCTCACTACATTTCCTCTCTATCCCTACATTCCTCCTCTGGAACTCCTCTATTTTCCGGGAACAAGCAGGAAGTCAGTCCTCACATATGGGTAGCGACGGCACTGACGGAGCCCTCGCGGAAGCATCCCTCCAGCTTTCAAAGAAAGCCTTTGGGAGATGTCACCATGCATGCATGGTCCCCTTCCTGCCCAAGGGTGCCATCTTGCTCAGTCTCCTTTTTTCCATGGAGCCCTTCAGACATCCGTCTGGCTAGTCCCCGGAAAATTAGATTTTTTTCACCGGTACACAAGAACATAAGATATGCCATACTGGGTTAGACCAAGGTCCATCAAGCCCAGTATCCTGTTTCCAACAGTGGCCAATCTAGGTCATACGTACCTAGCAGTTTCCCCAAAAGACACAGGTTCCACAATGCTTGTACTGGGTCAAGCATTGATATCCTGGGTCCCTTCTTAATAATGGTTTATGGACCTTTCCTCCAGGAACTTGTCCAAACCTTTTTTAACCCCAGCAGCACTAACAGCCTTTACCACATCCTCCGGTAGCAAATTCCAGAGTTTGATTACACGTTGAGTGAAAAAATATTTTCTTTTATTAGTCTTAAATAGTTTACCCTGTAGCTTCATTGCATGTCCCCTAGTCTTTCTATATTCTGATAACGTAAACAATCGATCTACGTTTACCCGTTCCACTCCGTTCATTAATTTATAGACTTCTATCATATTTCCCCTCAGCCGTCTCTTTTCCAGTTTAAAGAGCCCTAACCTTTTTAGCCTTTCTTCATAGGAGTATCCTTCCATCCCCTTTACCATTTTGGTGTCTCTTCTCTGAACCTTTTCTAATAACGCTATATCCTTTTTAAGATACGGCGACCAGAATTGCACACAATATTCAAGGTGCAGACTCATCATGGAACGATATAGAGGCATTATAATATCTCTTGTTTTATTTTCCATTCCTTTCCTTATGATACCTAGCATTCTGTTTGCTTTCTTGGCCGCCGCTGCACACTGGGCCGAGGGTTTTAACATGTTATCCACAATGACGGCTAAATCTTTTTCCTGGGTGGTGGTTCCTAATGTGGAACCTTGCATCGTGTAACCATAGTTTGGGTTGTTCTTCCCTAGGTGCATAACTTTGCACTTGTCCACATTAAATTTCATCTGCCATTTTGATGCCCAGTCTTCCAATTTATCAAGATCCTCTTGCAATTTTCCACAATCCTCTTGGGTTTTAACAACTTTAAATAGTTTTGTGTCATCTGCAAATTTGATAATTTGATTTAGTACTCTTCCCACCACCTGATCTCGCTGTTTCGTCGTCGAGTTGGGTCCTCTTTTGTAGTTTCCCTTTTTTCTTTTGGTGTTTTCGCACCTTTTTTCTCAACTGGCAGCACGGTGGGTCTTTGACCTCGCGAGAGTTCTTTTTTCCCCCATAGCTACCAGTGGCTTCAAGAAGTGTGATCGGTGCACAAAATTTATGTCTTTGACTGGCACACACGACTGCTGCTTTTGCTGCCTTAGGCCTGACCACAACCCTGCAGCATGCAATCTCTGCAAAAAGATGTCCAGTAAGGCCCTCAAGAGCCGCCAGCAGCAGCACGATAAGTTTTTCCCCGAGTCCCTGGCACCTCCGAAGGCCAAGGCCTCGTCTGAAGCCTCAACGTCTCAGGCAGGCCTCTCCGAGTCCGAGCCCCATCGTGGTTCTTCAGAGAGAGGGGTCTCCCTCAAGTGAACCTAGGAAGAAGAAGAAAGCCTCAAAGGTGACGTCCTTGGATGGATCCGACCAGCCAGGTGCGCCCTGGGCCAGGTCCTGCAGTCCAAGATGCGAGGGATTGGAGAGGGAGTGGCCTGCAAAGGTCCCCCAAAAGGACTTGACCTCGGACCGGCCCCTGTTGCCAGACACCATCCTCGTCAAGGACTCCCCTTCGGGGGAACTGGCATCAGGACCGAGTCCCTCGGTGCCCACACCGATGGCTGCAGAGCCTTCTGGCCTGGAGTTCAGAATGGCGACCCTGGAGAGTAGTTTGTCTGCCTTCATTGACCAGAAGCGAGTGCTGTTGTCTGGTACGACCAGTTCATCTGCCCTGACTACTAGGCCCTTGATGTCGAAGTCATCCAAGGAGGCCAAACCGATCATTGAGTTCCTTCGACCTCGAGTCGATCCTTGGCCAAGGTCTTGATCCGGTTCCCACTCAACGGGACAAAGATCATCCCTGGCCAGTGCGCTTGGCGCTGGCTGTGGAGCCTCAGAAGGCCTGGGGATCCTTCCTTTGTGTCCTCGATGGACTACTCCGAGTGGGAGATGGAGGATGAGGAATCACCCGATACCTGTCACCACTGCGACATCCCCTTGGACTCTCCTGCTTTGGAGCCCCGGCGGCGGTCCCCACTGGAGGATATGGGGTTCCTTGACTTTGTCAAGGACATGTCTAAGGCCCTGGCGTTCCCAGCGGAATCAGAGGAGGACCTTCGGGTGGATGAGTTAGAAATCCTCCAGTACGAGGCCCTTCCGAGGGAATCGCTCACGGTGTCTATCCCTCCTATCCTGGAATGGCTGATGCTCCGTACATGAGAAACACCAGCGTTGGTGCTGAGCAAGTGGCTCGACTCAATGTATCGTCGTCTGGAGTCTGGGCTTCCAGAAGTCACAGCTGCCACACAACTCCATGATTGTGGAGTCGGCCGTGTGTCGACTGAAAAGTCAGAAGACGTACTCCTCAGTGCCCCACGGCAGGGAGGCACACACTATGGACGCCTACCAGGGCTTGATGCTCATGGGCCTCATCCAGGCTTACCAGCTGTACATGGGCATGTACCTGAGAAACCTGGTGAAGGAACTCGCCGGGTTCTCAGCTAGTCTGTCCGAGGAACCCTTGCAGCAGTTCAAGAACCTTGCCAAGGCTGTCCGTGAGTGCTCCAGGAAGCCTATGACTGTTTCAAGTCGGTGGCTCGAGTAGCAGCAGCTGGCATCGGTGTCCGATGCCAGGCTTGGCTACAGTTGTCCGACCTCGAACAATGGGTTCAGGACAAATTGGTCGATGTCCCATGCCAAGGAGAGAACATCTTTGGCAAACCCATGACCGACATGACTCCCGAGCTGGAGACCGAGTTCATGATGAGGACCATGCTCTCTAAAAAGACCACTGCTCCTCCTCGATGGAAGGGCTCGGGTAAAAAGCCCTTCTACCCAAGGAAAGGGGCTGTTTACAGAAACTACCCACCTTACCAGGCCTCCTCTGCTCCCCAACAAGGTCAGCAGGCCAAGGGACATGGGCATGGCCCTTGTAAGCAGAAGGCTCCAAAACCCCAGGCACCGGCCCAGCCTGGGGGGAGTTTTTGACTCCTTGGGCATGGCCTCTCGACCCCAAGGAGGTCTGCAGCCCACAGGGGGACGTCTGACCCACTGTGCCTAGAAGTGGCTGACCATCACCACTGATTCCTGTACACTTCGAGTGGTCATGGAGGGTTACCTCCTCCATCTGACTCGGACACCTTCCCCTTATTTTCCTGGAGAGCCCCTCAGGTCTCCCCTTCACTGGGATCTTCTACTGAAGAAGCTTGACAGGTTTTCTCAAGGACAAAGCAGTGGAACCGGTGCCCCACCATCTCAAATGCAAAGGGTTCTACTCCAGATACTTTCTTGTACCAAAAAGGACAGAGGGCCCATCCTCGATCTGTGCAACCTTAACAAGTTCCTGGTGAGGGAGAAGTTCAAGATGCTCTCCCTTGAAACATTGCTGCCTTACCTCCAGTAGGGAGATTGGCTATGTTCCTTGGATCTGAACCATGTCTATACTCATATCCTCATTCACCCCAACCACAGACAATACCTGCGCTTCATAGTGGGGGGCAGACACTATCAGTATAGGGTGCTGCCTTTCAGCTTGACCTGTGTCCCAAGAGTCTTTACAAAATGCCTGGCGGTCATGGCTGCCTTCTTCCATCTCCAGGGGTTTTTTGTCTTCCCCTACCTGGATGACTGGCTCATAAAGGGAGGCACTGCCTTAGAGGTGCAATAGGCGACCGCCCACACCATCCAGGACTTTCAGCACTTGGGCTTTGTGATAAACTACCCCAAGTCTCATCTCCTTTTGACACAATGTCTGGAGTTCATTGGGACAAGACTGGACACCCTCCAGTCAAAGGCCTTCCTGCCCGGGGACCAGGCCAAACACTTCAGGACCCTGGCACGGGACATACAGCACCGTCCCTCCATGCCTGCTCGGCTTCTTTTGCGCCTCCTCGGACAAATATCCTCCACGGTCCACATCACCCCAGATGCTCGCCTCCACATGAGGGCCGTGCAGTGGTGTCTCTGGGACCAGTGGTCTCAGGCCATGGGGCATCTCTGGGACAAAGTCTGCATGACTTACTAATTGGTGGAGTCTTTGACCTGGTGGCAGATCCTGAAATATCTTGAGGTGGGGATGCCTTTTCAGGTCCCAAGCCCCCTAAGGGTCCTTACCACAAATGCCTCCCTGCTCGGCTGGGGAGCCCACTGTGAGGAACTCTGCACCCAGGGCAGCTGGTTGCCGGACGAGGGCACCGAGCAGATCAACCTGGAACTGTTGGCAATATACTTGGCCCTTCGAGCTTTTTGTCACCGCCTATGTCACCAGCTGGTGCAGATCCAGACGGACAACCAGGTGGCAATGTTCTATGTGAACAAACAGGGGGCACAGGGTCTCGTGCCCTCTGCCAGGAGGCAGTGCTTCTCTTCTCCTATGCAGTCCAACAGAATATTCTCCTGCGGGCAGTATACCTACCAGGCTAGAACAACCTACTGGCCGACAGATTGAGCAGGTTCCTCCAGCTGCACGAGTGACAGCTAGACCCTAGTGTGGCCCATCAGCTCTTCCGGATCTGGAGAGAACCCGTGATGGACCTGTTCGCCAGCCCGGACAGCTTCCAGTTGCCCTGCTTCTGCTCCCGGCAGGGCCACCCCTCTGGAGTGGCGGCGGCAGCTGACACATTCCTCGTCTTATGGTTGGAGGGCCTCATGTATGCCTTCCCTCCATGCTGCTGATTTGCCAAAACATTGTTCAGGACCCTCCGCAACAAGGCCTCGCTCATCCTGATAGCCCCTCGGTGGCCCTGGCAACTGTGGTTCCTGCTACTCCTCCAACTATCGGTGGATGCCCCCATCCTGTTGGGGAACTCTCCAGGACTCCTGTCTCAGGAAGGTGGCTCTCTTCTGCACCACAACTTGGAGTTACTGTCACTGACAGTGGTGGCTTCTGAGAAGGGTGACTCTAGCCCCTTTCAACCTCCCAGGAAAGGTAGAGGAGATCCTTCTGGCCTCTCATAAGGCTTCTACTAGGAAAGCTTATACTCTCAAGTGGCGCAGGTTCTCAGCTTGGTGTGCCAAGCATGGGACTGACCCATTCTCCTGCTCAGTGGGGCTGATGTTACAGTACCTTCTCCATCTCTCGCAGTCCAGGCTCAAATATAACTCCATCAGAGTACACCTCAGTGCCCTGGCAGCGCACCACCACCCAGTGGATGGCAAACCCCTCTCGGTCCAGCCACCGGTGACCCGCTTTCTAAGGGGTTTGCTCTTGACTAAGCCCCCAGTTTGTCCTCCGGCGACCAAGTGGGACCTTAATGTAGTATCGGGGCAGTTCACTTGCCTGTTCTTTGAGCCTCTGGCTACTTGCCACCTACGATACCTCTCGTAGGTTCCTGGTCGTGCTCACCTCCGCTCACAGCGAGCTTCAGGACCTAGTGGCAGAGGCGCCCTACACCAGGTTCTACAAGAACAGGGTGGTGCTCCTCACGCACTCTGAATTCCTTCCCAAGGTGGTATTATCCTTCCATCTCAACCAGGAAGTAGGACTTCCCACCTTCTTTCCAAGATCACACACCAGAAGGGGTGAGACAGTCCTTCACACTCTGGACTATAAGAGGGTTTTGTCCTCCTATATCCAACACACTCGGGGCCACCACAAAACTGCTCAGCTTTTCATCTCCTACGACCCCAGTAGACTTGGGGAAGCGGTGACCAAACGCACACAGTCTTCCTGGGTGGCGGACTGTATTGCCTACACCTACGAGCAGGCGGGGCTCTCGCTGGAAGGCCGAGTCATGGCGCACTGTCTCAGGGCCATGGCGGCCTCTGTGGCAAACCTGCACTCCATCCCAATGGTGGATATCTGCCAGGCCACCACTTGGTCTTCAGTCCATACCTTCGCAGTCCATTACTGCCTGGAAAGGGAGTCCCAACGAGACAGTGCCTTTGGCCAGGCTGCTCCGTAATCTTTTCAGGGTCTAGGTGTAACTCCTACTCTCAGACTCTCCTGTGTTCAGGCTACCAGTGCATCGCTTCCTTCGGACACGCAGATCCTACTGTAGTCTGTAGACACTGACTCAATTGCTGCTGCTCGTAGCTCCCCTTGAAAGAGACTTTATTTTTTTCACTATGAGCTTTCGGTAGTCTGTAACTGGGGAGTCCCATATATGAAGACTGACCTCCTGCTTGTTCCCAGAGAAAGCGTAGTTACTCACCTGTAACAGGTGTTCTCCGGGGACAGCAGGAATCAGTCCTCACAATCCTCCCTCCTCCCCTTGGAGTTGCTCCTTTACCATCTTGTATTTTTGCTGTCATTTAGCTATATCATTGACTGAGCAAGATGGCACCCTTGGGTGGGGGGGTGGGGGGTGGGGGGCGGAAAGGGTCCACGCTTGTGTGGTGGCATCTCTCAAAAGCTTTCTTTGAAAGCTGGGGAGGAAGCTTCTGCTAGGGCTCTGCTGTCCCCAGAGAACATCTGTTAGAGGTGAGTAACTATGCTTTCTGCAGATCCCTTCTATCTGTGCCCTTCCACTATCAGCTCCAGACTTTGATCTTTCTACCTTGCTAATCCTTATGCGGAGTGGAGGGATAGCCTAGTGGTTAGAACACTGGCTTGGTAACCAAGCAATCATGGTTTGATTCCCACTAGTACTCCTTGTGGCCATGGGCAAGTCGCTTAACCCTCCATTGCCTCGGAAAAAAGGCCTGGCAATCTTCTTCCGGTGACACTGCCAAGAAAACCCAGGAGCTTCTGGGTCGCCAGGAGTCAGGGCTGACTCAAAGGCACACATTGCATTTTTGCAATCCTTATGCCTGCAACAAATTACCTGAGTTGGTACGTCTAGCTCCATCTATTGCCCTGTTCAAATCCAGGCTAAAATTCACTTCTTTGAGACTGTTTTTGGATCCTGATCCGCTAGATCTCCTGTTCATCTTCTATGTGTTTCCTTAACACTCCCCTAAATATATCCTAATCCCCATTTGTTGTGTTGTCTGTCTTGACTAGTCTGCAAGCTCTTATTTTATTTTTTTATTTTATTTATTCACATTTATATACCGCATCTTCCAAGAGTTCAGTTGCGGTTTACAGTTAACAATAATTAACAAATCAAGTTTGTTTTACATGGAACATTGCAATAATACAGAACTTATTTACAAGGAACATCATATAAAGTATAGAACAAACAATGTGGTATAATACCGAACAGTGTGGAAACTATATACAAGTTATATATGAATATATATACATGGATTACATGGGGGAGGTCAGAAGATCATCATTGGAGAGTGCTATCTGTATAGGTTAAAGGTTTATTGCATAGAGCAACCGGATTGTCTATTTAACCTTTGTCTATTGTAGATATTGAGTTATTTATGTTATAATGTTTGGTGAACAGATAGGTTTTCAGTTTCTTGCGTAGTTCTGTGATCTCTGTTAGCTTTCGTAGCTCCTCTGGAAGGGAATTCCAGATAGTAGGGGCTATGTGCGAAAATGCTCTATTGTTTGTTGATTTGTGGGCTTTTGTGAAATCTTTCGGGATTTTTAATCTGCATAGTTGTCCTTTTCTGTGTGTAGGCTTAGCTGGTTCTTTGTGTATTAAGTTACATAACATGGGTGGGGCCAAAGCATATAAGGCTTTGAATGTTGTTATTATTGTTTTGTAGATTATTCTACTTTGAATTGGTAACCAATGAAGGGAGACTAGTATTGGTGATATGTGTTGAAGGGAATTGATTTTCAATGTGATTCTAGCTGCAGCATTTTGTGCGAATTGCAATCGTTTTATACTTTGTTTTGTTAAGCCTATTAGGATTAGATTGGCAAAGTCAAAGTGTGGGGTTATTGTAGCTTGTATTATGTTGATGAAGTCCTGTGTGAAAACTAGTGGACGAAGTTGTTTAAGGGTTTTAAGTTTGAAATAGATTTTCTTTATGGTATTGCTGATGTGAGTTTCCATCGTAAGGTGTGTATCTAGCATGACACCTAGATATCTTATTTCCTTTTTTATTTTGATTTCTTGGTTTTGGAGTCTTATGTGTGATGGAGGGATATAGGTTCTGTTCTTGGTTACGATTAGAACTTCGGTTTTAGCGTGATTTATGTGGAGGTTTTGTGTTTTTAGCCAAGTTGTGACTTCATTATAGCAATCCGATAAGAGTTGAAGCGGTAGGTTGGGAATTGTGAATGGAATATAGAGCATAATATCATCTGCGTAGAGATGATATTTTACTCCAAAGCTTTTGAATATGTTGCAGACTGGTTTTATGTAAATATTGAAAAGTAGAGCTGACAGCGCTGAGCCTTGAGGTAATCCAATTTCTTGCTTGTAGGTGGTGGAGTTTTGATTTCCAATTCTTACATTTTGTGTTCTATCAGTTAGATAGGATGAGAACCATTTGTGTACTGTAGAGTTTAATCCTATTTGTTTTAAGTTATTGAGCATTATTGTGTGGTGTACGCTATCGAACGCAGCTGATATGTCGATGAACAGTAGGATAAATGCCTGTTTAGGATTGTCAATCTCTCTTAGGAGTGCATCTATTAAAACTGTGAGGAGTGTTTCCACTCCATGGCAGGGCCGAAAGCCATATTGTTGCTCATCAAGAGGATAGGATGAGTCAAGAAAATCTTGTGTTTGTAATTGAACTACTTTTTTCAATTATTTTGGCCAAAAAAGGTATGCTTGATATGGGTCTATATGACGTTGGGGATGTTTTGTCCAGTTTGCTGTTTTTGAGGATTGGCCGGATTTGTGCGTGTTTAAGAGATGGTGGGAGGTAGCCTTGGGTAAGTGAGAGGTTTACTATTGAGAGAATGTAGGGCAATAAGATTGGTAGTGTGTTTTTTATCCAAGTTACTGGACATGGATCTAGATAGGATGTTGTGGTGTTGAGGCCAGAGATGATGTTTTTTAGTGTCTCTTTAGTTATAGGATGGAACTCTAACCATTCGTTTGTATGTTGGTGTGACAAGAGGATAGTGTTTATAGGTATTGATGGCAATTTTGCTTTGTTTTGATAATGTTGGGCTAAAGTTTGGACTGAGATGTCTGTGATTTCGCTGTCAGAAGTTTGGGGGTTGGTTAGATTTCTGACAATGGAGAATAATTCTCTTGGTCTGTTGTAGGATTTAGAGAGTATTTTGGCATAATATTCTTTTTTTGTGCTATCCAAGGTATCTTTGTATTTAGTGAGTAGATTATTGTATATTTCTTTGTGTATCGTCAATTTGGATTTACGCCAGTTATGTTCTAGTTTTCTAAGGTTCCTTTTCATCTGATTTAGTGTAGTATTGAACCATGGTTTGGCATTGGTGTTAGAGTGGTTACTCTTTTTGTGTATTTGATTAGTTTTTGCGGCATTGTAGATGGTGTCATGCCAGTTTTTAACAATGTTATCTAAATTCGTCTCTGTTGTGACGAGGTGGGGGATTGTTAAGTCAATAAATTCATCATTGTTAAACTTTTTAAATCTTGTGGTTGTGACATTTCTGATGTAGTTGTTAGTATTAGTGGATGGATAAGTCAGGTTTAGTTTAATAATGTGGTGATCTGACCAGGGTATTTGAGTGCATTCAACTGAATTTGGATTGATTAGTTTGAAGAGTGAGTTAGGGAGAAGGACAAGATCAAGAATTCCACCTTTGATGTGTGTAGATGTGTTTATTATTTGATGATATTCTATGTCGGAGATAGTATCAAAAAATAGTTTAGATTCCGATGTTGGTAGCGAGGGAAGGTTGAAATCTCCTAGCATCATTATGGGGTGTTGTTCAGTTGAGGAGCTGAGGAGTTCAATGAGAGAGTCAATGCAGTCTGATTTTTGGTTTGGGGGCCTATATACCAAGCAAAGTTTCATGAAGCCAATATTTATTAGTAGTGTGTCTATTTTGTCAGAAATATTGGATTGGATTGCTTTGGCGCATAGTATCTTTTTTGTCATCATTAAAACACCTCCGCCTTTTCTGTTAGTTCTATGTTTATAGAAGGTGTCATAGTCTTCTGTATTAAGTTGGTTTATGTAGACTGAATCGGTATCTGAGAGCCAGGTTTCTGTAATGCATAATATGTCTGGTTTTAAGTCGGATATTAAATCATTAAATATAGGTAGTTTGTTTTTCATCGACCTTGCGTTGATAAGAATACATGAGAGGGAAGGTGTATTATTTATGTGTGTTCCCTTGAGTGTTTGTATTGTGTTTATTTGTTTTATGTGAATCAGTCTATGTAAATTTGATCTGGGATGGTTATTTTGATAATTGTGTCCAATTTGGTAGTTGTTTCGCATGTGTGTATGAATAATAGGGATTGATTTTGTGGTTTAAGCTGTTTAGGCTTAGGGTTAAGTCAATGGCTAGTATTGCTAAGACTAAGCCAATATAGAATATTTTCATTTTTTTGATGTTTGAGCGTGGCATTTTTAAAGGGTTGGCGTTGGTGGAGCTATGGAGTAATATAGTAGAGTAAGTAGATGTGAGCAAGGTATTCCAATGGGGATTTGGAGTATGCAGGAGTTGTAAGTAGAGCTGCTAGAAACAGTATCAATCCTGATTGGCATAAGCTACTGACAACAGTATATTATTGTGATTGTAACTTATGAGCAGGGACTGTCTTTAACATGACTCTATACAGCACTGTGTACACCTGATAGCAGTATACAAATGATTATTAGTAGTAGTAACTTACCGTGAAGACAGACAAACTCTTTTAGACTAAGCAGTGAACTGAATGCCATTATTGTCTCCTAGCTCTGCCCATGGCCTTGACGTCACAGATGAAGTAATTTACATAGGAGCAAAATCCCTTGTGAAACATTTTTGCAAATGATGTCTTAATTAGGTTATACATGTGACTTCGCATTTTAGAAGGGACTTCTAGGAAGAATCTGGTGTATCTAGAGCAGAATGCCTAAAAATCCAGGGAGTGGCAGCAGTGAAGGGAGGCACGTTTAAGTGTCTCTTGAATTTGCTCCCGAAAAATTAATGGTCCTATAACTGATTCTGGAGACTGGTCCCACACAGATAGCAAGGCTGAGTACATGCATAGTTATAGGCCATTTCACAAATGTGGATGTCCTCAGATTACATGCCCACAGAACAGGCTGCTTGGACATCCGGGCCTGGTTAGTTCAGGAAGGGGCGTTTGTTATGAGACTAACACGTTCTGCCCTGCCATTTCAGATACTGTACTCTGATATGTGGCAGTAGGCCAGTAGTATGTTTGTGTACAGTTTATGTGTAGGTTTTTTTTTTAAGCCAGTAAATATTAACTGTGTCGATGTAAGCAAAGTTTGCTCTTCCTCCTGGAAGCTATGAGATGAGCACTTTTTTTGTGCCTTATTTGTGGTTAGGAGCAGATGTAGGCATGGATGCCTCAACAGCCAGAGACAGATCTGCTTGTACCGTTTTGAAATTGACATGCATCTCCCTTGCTCTGCCCAGGGCATGCCTCCACCACAGCCCTGGTCATTCTCGCACCAGTGATGTCTATATACCTGGCTTTCTAAAATGGTTCCAGGGATGTCTCCATAATTTGCACATCTATATGCCCATTTCCATATGTCCAACTCACAAACAGATCTTCTAAAGTAACCCCCAAATAATATCTGAACCAACACACATAAGTCAATCATAACATGGAATTTTGTTTTCTAATGATCTGATTAAGCTGGAAAATATCCCTGTAGCATGTGACCCAGTTCTGAGGTCTAATATTTTTTTGATTTCCTTCCTGTTAAGGCTTAATACCTTTCAGAAGGTGTTGCATCCAATTTATGTGACCAAATTTGTACTTGCTAGTTATAACGTAGAAAACCTAAGAGATGCTTGGCTCCCCATCTTTCTGATTTCTAATCATTAGATTCTAGTGGAATAACTTATTTTTGGTTAGATCCAGATGCAGTAACTCTAAGCTGTTTTTACAAGCATTGTTAGCTCTAATTTTTCAACAGTAGACTTAAGTCGTTGAACTGAAACATTATTAAATTCTTATCGTCCCTCCAGTCCAGTCCCGTCCCACATCTCTGGGTAGTTGCCCTCTTCCAGCAGCTTGGAGACTGAGCATGTCATCTTTTGATGACATCAGTGTACTTAGACAGCCGGCTCCTCCTTCCAGCCCCAGTAAGCTCAGTCTTCAAGCAGCTGGAGGAGGTAGTGAGCCCAGGTGTTGGGCTCACTGAAGAGACAATCAAGGAAAGTTTAGCTTTTCTTTTGCTTTGTCTTTTGTTTTTTCTCTTTTCTTAGGTCTTAATTTTCAAGTTGGTGTTGGGGGGGGGGGGGTTAGTCCCCCCCTCCAGCACTAAGGAGGGGGACTGGGTAGATCCCAGGAGGTCAGATTATTTTATTTTGCGGCTCCTGAACCCATTACTGGGTGAGGAGTTTGCAGTGTCAAGGCCTGCAGGCAGCTCTGGGCAGTGCCTCTGTCCCGACACCGAAGCAAGAGGAATCAGGCTGAGCATGGGGCAGTGTGCCAACAGGAGCGGCTCTGTCGAAAGTACCGTGATGCAAGCCGGTGAGTGGGGCACGGTTTTTCGGTAGGCCGACGGGAGCTTAGCTGCCCCAGACTGACCGAGGCACAAGAATACCCCTTGGGAGTGTTGTCAGCACACTGCTGAGAACCACGTGGCGATTGGTAGTTGCTTAGCAGTGCGGGAAACGTGCCATCGTGCAGCAGAGTTTCGCACTGCAGGGAGGAGTGTCCTTGAGCAGAGACCGAGGAAAGCCGCAGATACGTAAGAGTCTTGCTAATGTGGTCAGAGAGTAGCAGAGGACCTTCTCTCGGCCCTTAGTTGTTACAAGCCTGGTTGATTAAGCTTTTTTTTCCTCGGGCCAATGTAAACAGCCGAAGTCTGTTGGTTACTTTGCAAACCTCCGCCGAGGTCAGTAAGGAAGGATCAAGTGGGTGGGCTGTACTGCAAAGGCATGCAATGAATGAGGGCGGCTCTGGGTCCTCCCCACTTACTTCTAGGGTGTAGACCGCGACTACTTTTCTCCACGAGCGGCAGAGGTTGCAGTCGGGTGTGGAGAAGGCTCCCACCCACGGGCTGCAGGTGATGCTGCTATTTCCCTTATCAGGTCTAGTTTCAGGTAGAGGGGGAACAGAGCGAGAGCGGCCTTGGATGCCGGGGCTTCTTTTATACCACATTTTATTGTTTTGTTAACCAGCTTCTGCCTTCTAACTGTAACTCCATTTCCTCAGAAGGAAGTTTAAAAAAAAAGAAAAAATGCCTCTGTCCCAGGAGCCATAGGGCTGACAAATTCTTATGTGGACTGTGGCGGGTGGCTCGCAGGATGCCGGCAAAGGCCGTTTGGGGCTTTACCAGTTCAGGACTATGTGGAGGAGTAGCTTAATAGTTAGTACACTAGTTTAATAACCATCTGGGTCAGAGTTCAGTTCCTACTAGCATTCCTTTAACTAGTTCCTCCGTGAGTGCTGGAGATACTGTACTGCCTTATCTGAAGAGCAGAATCTGGGATTTTGGCGGGGTGACGAGGTATAATGGAAATGGCTGACACTAGGTGGGAGGCCCAGGATCCAGGAGTTGGAATAGGCACCAACCCAGTTAGGAAGTGGAGGAATGGCCTAGTGGGTAGAGCACTGGCTGAAGCTGGGGGACTGATGCTTCGTTTCGCGCTGGCGCTACATGTGGCCTGAGCGGGTCACTTGGCCACAGAGAAGTCTAGCTTTTCGAGGTCCCTGTTTGGAGTTTGCCAGGTTTGGATTGCAGTGTGGGCTGCTTGGGCTGAGGTGATGGAGCAAAAAAAAAAAAAATCTCTCTAAACTTTCCAGCTGGTCTTCTTAGTATAGTCCCCCTGTTGAAGGTTAAAAAGTAACACTGTGGATTACCTTGTCATCCTTAAAAACCCATTTTTTCTAAATCCAATTGCAATCATGCTATGATCATTATTGCCAAGTGGTTCCAACCCTCTCCTCTTTCCCATCCCAGAGCTTGTGATCCACTAAGGGTTAGGCCCAATATGACTTCCCCCCTTGTCTCTTCATGAGCAAGCTGTTCCAAGAAGCAGACAGTGACTTTATCTAGAGGCGGTATCTCCCTAGGGGGACGGGGGTTCTTTAAGGCCTTCTCATCCTCTGGGTCTAAGAAATCACAACAAAGTGAGGAGGGCCCAGGGGCCAGTGCAGTCCATGGGAGGTCAGCTGTGGGTGTTACTCTGCATGGGTCCAGATCATGACAGACCAGTGGGTACTAGTAGTACTCCTTGGGGACTACACACTGGAATTGGCCAGACCGGTGGGCCCGTCCTTTGGGCAGTCTCCCTGCAAGGCATGTGTCAAGGCCCTAGCAGTTCCAGACACCCCAAATAGGTGTCTGCAGGTAAGGGGCATCATGCCGGTTCCCAAGGTCCAGTGCGGGTCGGTTGGGTGCTGTCTATTTCATGGTTAAAAAAAACACAAAAAAAAATAAAGGTTCCTTTCGGCCTCTTCTTGCCCTTGTGAGTAGGCAGGGGTCTGAGAGTGCCACATATCGCAGACGTGCATGTTGGCCTGTAAATAGTGGTGGTGGAAAGTGGGGAGGCCCTGACTTCACTCGGCTTCACTGAGGCGTATCTACACTTCCATATAAGGCCGGAACATCAACAGTTTGCTTTGTCTGGCGGTGCCTAGGGGACATTGGAGGTTTCAGGCTGTACCATTCGGGCTAGCAACGATGCCACGTAGGTTTATCAAGGTCATGGTGATGCTGGTGGCAGTCCTTGGGTGTTTGATAAATGGAGGAGGGGAGGATAAGGAAATCCACAGTGCTACCTTTTAACTTTCAAAAGGAAGACTATGATATGATGAAGAAAATAGTTAAGAAAAAACTAAAAGGAGCTGTTGCAAAGGTTCAAGATTTACATCAAGCTTGGGTGTTGTTGAAAAATACTATCTTGGAAGCCCAGACCAGCTGTATTCCACGCTTTAAGAAAAGTGGAAGGAAGTCCAAAAAACTGCTAGCATGTTTTAAAGGTGAGGTCAGAGAGACTGTTGCCAAAAAAGCATCTCTCAGGAAATGGAAAAAGGAGCCAAATGACGAAAACTGGAAACAGCACAAGCACTGGCAAGTTAGATGCAAGGCATTGATAAGGCAGGCAAAAAGAGAATTTGAGAAGAAGTTTGCTGTGGAAGCAAAAATGCATAATAAAAACTTTTTCAAGTACATTCGTAGCAAAAAAACTTTGAGAGAGTCTGTTGGACCATTAGATGATAGAGGGATAAAAGGGGCACTAAGAGGGGACAAGGCCATAGCAGAGAGATTGAATGAATTCTTTGCTTCTTTCTTTACTGAGAAAGATGTAGGGCTGCTACCCATGACTGAAGTGATATTTAAAGGTGATGCTGCGGAAGAATTGAAAGAAATATTGATATACCGGGAAGATGTATTACAACTATTTGATAAACTGAAGAGTAGCAAATTAGCTGGACTGGATGGTATGCATCCAAGGGTGTTGAAAGAACTGAAATATGAAACTGCAGACCTGCTATTAGTAATCTGTGAACTATCATTAAAATCATCTGTAATATCTGAAGTTTGGAGGATGGTCAATGTAACGCCAATTATTTAAAAGGGTTCCAGGGGTGATCCAGGAAACTACAGACCGGTGAGCCTGATGTCAGTACCGGGAAAAATGGTAGAAACCATTATAAAGAACACAATTACTGAACATGTAGATAGTCATGGCTTAAGGGGAGACAGTCAACATGGCTTTAGCCAAGGCAGGTCTTGTCTTACTAATCTGTTATGTTTTTTTGAGGATGTGAATAAACAGGTAGACAAAGGTGAGTATATCTGGACTTTTAGAAAGCCTTTGACAAGGTTCCTCATGAGAGACCTTTGGCAAAATTAAAAAGTCATGGGATAGGAGGCAGTGTACTATTGTTGATCAGGAACTGGTTAAAAGATAGAAAGCAGAGGGCAGGGCTAAATGGCCAATTTTCCCATTGGAGAAAGGTGAATGGTGGAGTACCCCAGGGATCTGTGCTGGATCTGCTACTTTTTAGCCTATTCATAAATGACCTGGAAATGGGAATAACGAGTGAGGTTGTCAAATTTGCATATTGCATATGACACAATATTCAAAGTTGCTAAAATCCATGAGGATTGTGGAAAATTGCAAGAGGATCTTGATAAATTGGAAGACTGGGCATCCAAATGGCAGATGAAATTTAATGTGGACAAGTGCAAAGGTATGCACCTAGGAAAGAACAACCCAAACTATGGTTACACAATGCAAGGTTCCACATTAGGAGCCACCATCCAAGAAAAAGATTTAGGCATCATCGTGGATAACATGTTAAAACCCTCTGCCCAGTGTGCAGCAGCAGCCAAGAGAGCAAATAGAATGCTAGGTATCATAAGGAAGGGAATGGAGAATAAAACAAAGGATATTATAATGCCTCTTGCCACCACCCACTCCCTAACCTTGAGGGTTTGAGGAGGGGTGGGCCTTGAGATTAAGGTTGTAGTTGTGTAGGTCGAATGATAAGGCAGGCAAAAGAATATTTCTTTTTATAAGGATTTATTTCTCCCGCTTCAAAAGGATAGGACAAGCATAAAGGATAATGTATTGTAGCCAAAAACACAGGAACAATGAAAATAAGGCTCTTTAAAGGCTGTGCTCAAAAGTGTCCATTAATGTTGGAGTTCACATTCCCTCATGTGAACTCTACTTGGCAATCAAAAACAAGGAAACAATAATGTCCATGTGCTATAACCAAACAATGCTTTAGCTTATTCTTAACTTCAGGTAAGCTCTTCAGCCGGGCACTTAAATAGCAAACATTTCAGGTTATCACAGAAAAAGGACCATTCAAGCTTTGCTTTTCTATTCCTTGTCAATCAGACAGGTTGAGCAGTCCATTGGTTGATTTAACTCAATCATTGGCTAGGGAAGAACCAATGGCACATCTGCTTCTGGGCTCTGCACTGACTGCACTACTTTCTGCTCAGGAATGGTTCGTTTGTTTAAGAATTCTTTGAACTCTTTTAGGAGAGCTTCAGCCTGCTTTCTATATGGGCTGGGCTGAGAATTAGCTCCTTCCTGGGGTGAGTAATTGTTTGTAGGTTTTGCTTCAGGCAAACAAACAATGTCATCTGTTACCATGCTCATTCACTGCACTGGAGTTACCCCTCCCCCACTTGTCTCTGTAAGCCAGTGTTGGGTTATTCAGTTCATTTGCATGTGGAGTGTTTATAAACAGCACTTCAAACTTAGGGCCTCCTAAATCCTCACGGCATAGATCTCTACCATATAAATCAGCTGTGTCCTTGTAGCTAGCCTGCTTGCTAACTCTGTCAGCAGTTTGGTGAGAAAAGCTGGGTTTAGTTAAATGAGTTTCAGGTTGCAGCCAACTGTCTTCATAAAACCTGGGCTTGCCCTGGGTTTTAAAATTAACATTCACACAGTCTGGCTTCTCATAAAAGCTGTTATCAGAATTAAAGACACGCTGTACCTTATATTGAGGAATGTCTGAAAGTTCTTTAGCAATCTGCCTTTCTTTCCACGGGTCAGCTCTCTGCTCCAAAAGCATAGGCTTTATGCCTGGGTCTCTCAGTGCCTCGCCCCTCTCTTGTTCCCAGAAGGCTCTTCCAGGCACTGAGTCTCCCTGGTACCTGCTTCTTGGCTTTGAAAGCGTTCTCCTAGTATTGCAGCTGGGGAGCGTTTCTCCTTCAAAGTCAAAGCTTCTGGCATCCAAGGCTAGTTCCTGCCTTCCAGGTTGCTTCCTTTGTCCTTGCTTTGCTCCGTCTCTAAAGCACACTTCTGCTGGCTTTGTCCAGTGTTCTGCTTTCTCTCTCCAGCGTTCAGCTTTCTCTACTTCCTTCTCCTCCTTCCCTTTCTCTTTCTGTCTTCTGTCTTCCTTCTCTCTGTTTAACAAGGTGCCTCTGCTCTGGGGAACCCGCCTCCTGCTAGGGCGTGCCCAATCAGCAACTCTGCTTCTCCCCTCCCCTGAGGTGAGCTGTGTTAGCTGATTAGCCATGTGCATCTTGTGCTGAGAAGGGAAAATCCTGCATTTACCTGCAGTACCCGAACCTTCCACCGGGTCACTATCTGTTTCCATGGCTTCTGGCAATGCTACCGCGTCACACTCTGTATCGTTCCATGGTTCGACCACACCTTAAGAACATAAGATATGTCATACTGGGTCAGACCAAGGTCCATCAAGCCCAGTATTCTGTTTCCAACAGTGGCCAGTCTAGGTCATACGTACCTAGCAGTTTCCCCAAGAGACACAGGTTCCACAATGCTTGTATTGGCTCAAGCATTGATATCCTGGGTCCCTTCTTAATAATGGTTTATGGACCTTTCTTCCAGAAACTTTTCCAAACCTTTTTTAAACCCAGCTACACTAACAGGTCAGCCTGCACATACAGGCCTTCCCTGCACATACAGGCCTTCCCTGACTAACTCAGTCAGGGCTCCTGAATGGAGCCGCGGCACCATGGCATCCGGTTGCCGTGGCACTTTGGCTCCATTCAGGAGCCACGATCCTTGGCTGCTGGACTGCAAACTTCATTCCCCGTAGCCCAACCCCTGATCTGTCCTCCCAAGGCCAGGGTCGGGCTGCGGGGAATCTCCTCTGCCCCCTCCCACCTTTGCTGTGCCCTGGGCCACCGGATGCATCTGACTAAGGTTACTTATTCCACCTCAGAGGTGGAATAAGTTCCCTGTTCAGGCCACTGGCCCCGGACGTACAGGGCCGACATTGGAATTGGCCCTGTACATCCGGGGCTGCCGACCACCCACTGCTCACCCTAACTCCGCCTGTGCAGTGCCCCTTTCCTGCCCCCATCTAACCTCCCCGTACAAGGGGACGTCCATCCCCGCTATTCGCACCTCGGAACGACCGTGTATGGGTCTAGAAGAAAAAGGTCTGAGTATGCAATTAGAGCCCCTGTAAAAGGAATTGAATGAAATGGAAAGGGCTCATAAACAATCTCAGAATGAGGAATTAGCTCACAATATTACAGTAAAAGGTAGAAAAATAAATGGCATTATGTTGAAAGAAGTAAAATTTCTACTAAGAAAAATGGGGTATAAATATTATGCATATGGAAAAAAAATTGATAACTTCCTTGCTTTTAGTTGAAGCAAAAAGCCAAGCAGAACACAGTTCTACAAATTTGAGATAGCATAGGGGACTTGCAGAGCAATATGGAAGGAATAGTGGCAGGTTTGTGGATTTTTTTTAAAATTAAATTTGACAACTTATGCGCCTTCTCTCAGGAAACTGTGGATTCACTACAGCAACTTGATCGGAAAGTTTCTTCTGTTGATATGGCTTTATCTAAGCTTGAGTCTCAAGTCCTTCCGCTTCATATGGTTAATGTTGCTGTGATTAAGGATTCTTTGGTTTTACATGCAAAAGTGGAAGCGCTTGAAGACTCTGTGTTCCTGTAATTTGTTTTTTTGAATTTTCCTCTCTTATTGCAAAAATTCTCTTGGATAAATATTTGAAAGAAGTATTAGCCGTATCAGATCCTATTGAAGTTCTTCAGATTTATTATATTCCCTCTAATGCCAAAAAGGTTAATTCTGTTGAGGGTGAATTGGATGTAGTGGTGCCATCCTTCAAAATCTTACTGCCTTATAGAGGACTTGATTGATATTATTAATTCACGTTCTCTCTTATTGGTGACATTTATATCTGAAGTTGTGTAACTACATTCTTAGAGCTTTTTTGAAGTTCAAAACTGCTAAGTTTTGTGGACAAACAGTTTTTCCTGATGTATCCCAGGGCACACAGCTCCGTCGGAGACAATTTTTAGCTTTAAAGCCCCAGGTATTAGCTTTGGGGGCTACTTTTTATTTACGTTTTTGTTGTAAATGCATCATCATTTTAGATGGTGTATCTTTTGTTTTTGTTGAGGTATCACATCTGGAAAAGTTTTTGGGTGAGATAGGGCGCAGTAAAGGTAGTTAATGGATAATTAATAGGTATTACCTCCTAAAAGTAGGCTTATTGCCTTGTTTTCTTTGATATTATATAATTTTCTTTGTTAGTTGTCAACTTGGTTCCCTTGATGTGGGCTATATCGATTTGACTGGTTTGTGGATTCTGTTATGAATTTAGATTCTTTTTGCATTTTGGTTGTTGTAAATTGACTATACTTTCTACAATTTTAAAAAAAGAAGAAAAAATTAAATTTGACAACTTTACAATAAGTAAAAAGATAAGAAATACAAGAAATAAAATACATAAATCACTGTGCAAAACAGAAAACACAGCACTACATAACCCATAGTAGAACAATACCCTATTGATAAAGTATATAATGAAATAAAAACAAAAACCTAGGTACAATCCTACACTATGGAATTATTAAAGAAAGGGGAAAAAAACCCCCAAAATCAGATCAGAGGGGCACCTTTCCTTTCCTATTCTTCATAAAATCTTCCAATTGAAGAGGGTCCAAAAAAATATGTCTGACCCCCTGCAAACTCACTAAGCACTTGCAAGGAAAATGCAACAAGAATGTAACCCCCAAGGTCAAAGCACAAGATTTAAATGCCAAAAAATGTTTGTGCCACAATTGAGTCACCCTAAAGACATCAGGGAAAATCATTATTTTCTGACCCTAAAACAAAAACCTGCTTTTTCAGAAAATAAGATTTCAGCACCAATAATTTTGTCATTTTTGCAAGAAAATGTTACCACCAATGTAGCTCTATTAGAAATTACATCCTCTGATTTATCAAATTTTCTAGAGTCTTCAATCGACTCCTGGGGCACTTCAGTAGAAACATCCAAAGATTTTTTTATCTGGCAAGTAAAAGGAATTAGCGATAGTCAAAGTGTTAGTATTAGACAATTGAAGTACTTTCTTAAAATATTTCTGAAGCAGAATCAAAGAAGAAAAAAAATGTGCCTTAGGAAAACTAAGGAATCTTAAATTCCTAGAATATAGGGAATTTTCTAATTTGCCTATGTAACACCAGACTATCTTTAATTCCAGCAAGTCCTGATGCCTGCACATTTGCCAATGAATGCTCTACTTTTCCCACTCTAATGTCAAACTGAGACATTTTATCATGAAGATCAAATTTAGTAATTACCTCCTTTGAAAAAGATGTAGTCTGCTCAATAAAGCCTTTCAAAGGCAAATTAGTATTAACTACCTTTTTCCAAATATCTAACAGATAAACAGACTCGGGCAATAAAGCTAACTGACTGAGAAGCTAACATTATAGTTGAAAATGTTAAAGGTTTAGGCATATAAACATCTGAAAATATGGAAGAAGTGGCCTCCGGAGAAGACACAGTCTCACCCACAGTTACCAGTGGGGTTGCACTCTCCCACATCTGATTTGTATCTGTTGATGGTTGTGGTGGAGGAGTCATAGAGATGGGGCTCTAAGTTGCCCCAGATAGAGGTAGACAGGCCAGGTAGATCCTGTGTAGATAGAGCAGACACATGTTTATCCATCGGGCCAGAAACTTTAGAAGGTGCAGCTGGAGTTGAAGTATTTTTCTGCCCCTTGTTCTTCCGCTTACTACCTCCCTTGGGCATATCATCAATAATCCACACGGCTCAAAATAAACTCCTAATTGGCACCAAAAGGGCATGCCCCTTTGTCCCTGTGCCCTTTAGGCCATGTGCCCACGGCCGCACTACTGAATGCCAGCTTTTGAACAGTAGTTGCAGTTAGATGACACCACGGGGCAGAGCCTCTCCCCGGCGTGCTCCCAACTGGCTCCAATGCACCGGATTGCCCCGGGACAGCGTCCCTTTTGTGGAGTTTTATGGTGCTCTGTATTCTTCAGAGATGGATTTCGCACAGCAAGAGAGATTATTTTTGGATAGGTACATTAATACTACTTTAAATGAGGAATGGTGGTCATTTCCTGGATGCTCCAGTTTCTCTGATGGAAGTAGAGAGGCCGTAGAATCAATGGGAAAGGCTGCTGGACAGTCTAGAGTTGTTCTCTTTATGTGGGGGTTGCTTCTCTTGAAGTCTCCCTGCAAACCTCCCGCAGTGTCTTGGGACCTCAATGTGGTTCTTGTGCAGCTAATGAAAGTTTCCTTTGAGCCACTCAATTCCAGCCCTCTGAAGTTCTTGATCTGAAAGATATTGTTTTTGGTGTCGATCACTTCAGCACGCAGAGCGAACGAGCTTCAGGCTCTTGTAATTCATCCACTTAGACAGTTCCATCATAATAGTGGTCCTCCATACTCGTCCCAAATTCCTTTCAAAAGTGATGTTGGATTTCCATTTTAATCAGTCATTTGTTCTACCAACATTTTTCCCAAGGCCTTATACCCACAAAGGGGAAACTGCATTGCACATGTTCGACAAAAACCCATAGAAAGTCCATCCAGCATTTTGTTTCTTTTGACCCCAGCAAGCTAGAGACTGCTGTTTCCAAATGCTCTCTTTCAGTTTGCTAGCAGGCTGCATCTCTTTCGTTTATGCCCAGGCAGGCTTGTGCTTTGGTCATGTCACAGCTCACAATATCAGACCTATGTCTTTGTTGGTGGCCAACTTATGTTCGGTCTCCATGAAAGAGATCTGCAGGGCTCCAACGTGGTCGTCTGTCCACACATTCACATCTCACAGTCTGGACGGGGATTCCTGACGTGACTGCAACTTTGGCCTATCTGTACTTTGGAATCTGTTTGGGGATTAGAATCCAACTCTATCCCTTCGAGGCCCATTCTATTCTGTTCAGACTACCAAAAAAAAAAGGTAAGGGAGAACCATTTCTATTCTACATAGCTCTGTATCTTGAGTTGCTAAGGCCTATTACCATTAAGCAGATGAGTTGTTGCCCCTGTTGTGCTTATCTGGATTCTCATTGGCTTTCGGTAGTCTGTAGATAAGGAGTCCCATAGATGATGACTTCATTCCTGCTTGTCCACAGAGAAAAGGGAGTTGCTCACCTGTAGCGGGTGTTCTCCATGGACAGCAGGAATAAGTCCTCACAACCCTTCCACTCCCTTGGGAGTTGTAGTCTACTATAGCTATAATAATAGACTAGTTCAAGATGGTGCCATGGCGGCATGCAGGAAGATGGTGCGCAGGCATGGTGGAACCTCTCAGAAGCTTCCAATAGTAGCTGGGGAGCATTCCTGTGTGGGCTTCATTGGATGATGTCACCCATACATGAAGGGAGCCCAAAGCATCCATATGGTTGAATGGGAGACTCGAGAAGGAGTTTTTGCTCGGTAGAGGAACAAAGCACTCCCTTTTATGCTCACTCTGGAGTCCCTTGCGCAGGCTATTCATTTACACCTGGGATTGCAAAGTATTATGGCTGGTGGAGTAGAACACAAGATAGTACTCTACACTGATGATGCCTTATTAATGTTGAGCGATCCACTAGGCTCACTTTCAGTTTTTCAGACACAGTAGGGGAACATAGCCATGAATCAGGATACAGACTTAATCACACAAAGATCATACTGCTGCCCTTTATTGTGAAGTCTGATTTGGAAGCAGAGATTAGGTCTCATTTTTCTTTTAAATGGAAGGAGTCCTTAAATTCTTTAGGGCTAATTATAACAACCAACTTGAGTTCCCCATACAGACTGCATTAGCCCCCTTGCTGGAGCAGGTGAGGACAGATTTTAAAAGATGGTTCTTTGGGTGTGCCTCTTTGATGACTAGAATAAAATGTCATAAAAGATGAGCAGGACTCCTCGTTTTCTCTCTTTTTCATGAGGCCGCCTTGCTGTGGGCCAGATAGTTTCTTAGAGGGACTAAACTGGACTTTTCCTAGATATTTGTGGAACGGAAAGAGGCCACAGGCAGTTTGGACACCTCATGCTTCCCAGACAAAGAGGAGGGTTGTCCCTTCCCAATTTAAATTTAAATTATTGGGCGGCCCAATTGTGGATATTATGTTACTGGCGGCGGGAGTGTCCGGACCAGCATTGGTTGCACATTGAGGCTCAGGTTGCAGCCCCATTTGTTTTCGGAGACTTGCCATTCCTGGCATAAGTAGGTAGTATTAGGGTTGCCATAGTCACCCTTTTATTTTGTTAGCTTTGCAAATTTGGCAAGGGTAACCAAGATGTTACACCTGGATCCACAAAATTCTCCTTTAATGCCCATATTTTACAATCCTAGATTTCTAGGGTATGAGAATAGGCAGAGGTTTAAGTGGCTGCAAATTTATCATTGCACTAGAGCAGGGGTTCTCAACAGAGTCCTCAAGACACACCTAGCAGTCAGGTTTTCAGAATAACCACAATGAGTATGCATGAGAGAGATTAGCATACAATGGAAGCAGTTCATACAAGATTCTCTCATGCATATTGATTGTGGTTATTCTGAAAACATGACTGGATAAGTGTGTCTCAAGGAGTGGATTGAGAACCTCTGCAGTAGAGTGATAGATTTTATAAAGTTGGCTGCTTTATTTCCAGACAAGAAATTGAAAAAAGATGTTTGAGTGCTCCCAATGTTTTCTCCACAATTCAACTTGAACATTATCTACATGCATATAGACTATAGAGCCTGATTCAGGAAGGGGCACGTCCAGGCCGTCCAGACGGACTCATGCAGGACGGGCCCGTTTGGACCCGATTCTGAAATGTGGGAGCAAAACATTCCTACGGCATTTAGAATTGGGCTCGAGGACAGCCCGGCATGCCCCTGCAGCTGCCGGGAGACATCCATACTGTAGCAGCAGATAAGCATGCAATAAATAAAACCAGGAGTCGTTTCAAGGATCCAAGCCAGTTTAATGTGCACATGGCTCAAGCAATAATCAAATTCAAAATGGCTGAGCAATGGTTTCTAGCAAAACAACAACTTTTATAGCGTTCTTCTCCATTCTAGACATAGGCAAACTTTTCATTGGTCCCAGTAACCCCTCTCACCCATCTATTGGTCCTGGTACTGATATGGCTACCCAATCGGGACCCTGGTCTGGGCTCAGCACCTGGTTGCCCCCCTTCTAGTCCCAATTACAATGGTCAGTGTCTCTAACTTGTTACATCTCTCCTCCAAGGTCACTTAGCTTGTTAAAACATATGGGAAGCAGGGCACTGTAACCTTGCTTTTTGCAGAGTTAATTAATTCTATAGAAGCTGTGCTCTCTTATCAGTACCAATTAGAGCTGTTTTCTGTCTTTTCTAAGTGTTTCGTTTCTGCTTAGCTATGTTCAGTTAAGCTGAGTTAAGTTTCAATTCTATGGTGTCATCATTCAGGGGGGTTTTCATTCCTCTGGGCCTAACTACAGGCTTCAGTTACAGGTCAAGCTGCTTAGGCCTGTCTGCTTAGTTCAATTAGCATGGATCATAGGCCGTCGCCTACCACATTCCCCCCTTTGATTATTCTCACCCGCATGTTAATAAGGCGTGAGAATCAAATCACATAATACTAGGTAAAGGTATCACTCTGTGGTATAGGGTAGTAAGTTCACATAGCTAATATCTTTGTAGCTGCCTTATGCTCTACAGTGTTATTAATAACTGAAGTTATCATTCGCAAGCAAAGTGGCAAGAAACAAGGGAGCAACAGGCAGATAGTCAAAGTCCATAGTTTGGCAAGAGTGGGAAAAAGAACTAAAGGATTAGAAGGTTCAGTTGCATCTTTGTTGTGCTGTCGTAAAGCTTCTGATTTAGACAGACCAGCTGTCCATCCTTCGTAGTAGATTGTGGTCCAGTCCAAACAAAACACAAACTGTCAACAATGGGGTGGGCCAATACCCACTCACTAGTAGTATTATGTAAATCAGTCTGATTGTATAGGATAGAATAGTTCAGTTCTTGCGTCTCCCAGGGCCACTGATCTCCCATCTTAGTTCCTCCACAATAGAAACAGTCAGAAGTGTGGAGACTAGATGCTATTGCTCCAGCAAGTTCAAGAAACAAGTTCTGGTGGTGGTATGAGGAATTGCAACGGTGGCTTGCATAGCCTTGTAGAAAGTCAAGATCTAGAACAACTTTTGGATTGGAGAGTATACCAATGCAAGTATAGGAAGAATGATAAAACAAGGTCTGAGTGACCTTCGGTCCAGTTCATGTTGTACTTATCTCCAGGAACAAGCAGGAATAAGTCCTCACATATGGGTACGTCGGTACCGACGGAGCCCGTGCGGGAAAGCTCCCCAGCTTCTTAGAATAGAAGCTTTTGGGACCTCCCACTGCACATGCGCACTGCCTTCCCGCCTTCCTGAACAGCTCTCCTCAGTTTCTCTTTTTCCGCGGAGCCAGCAGGTCGTGTTCCTGTCACCGCTGAAGAAATTGTTATTTTATTTGTTTCTTTAGACCGCGTACCTGCCTTCCCCATACCGATACCGGTATCGCCGGTCTTTTCTTTCTTTCTTTAAAAAATTATAATTCTTTTTTCTTATTTTTTAGCTTTTTGGTCACTTCAGAGAGGCCTCTCGGCCTACTCAATTTCTCCTCATGGAGAAGCCAGCCCCTGGATTTAAGAAGTGTACCAAATGTAATGCTGTTATTTCAGTCACAGACACCCATGAATGGTGTCTGAAATGTTTGGGGCCTGACCATTCCATACCGGACTGCCCATCTTGCTCCCACATGTCTAAACGTGGGCTGCAGAACCGGGCCAACAAATTCCATGTGCTGTTTGCTTCAGAGAATACAGCATCACAGTCATCCAGGTCTTCTTCTCCGGATGGATCTCAGGTAACCAAACCTTCTGTGGGCAAGTCCTCAAAGAGCAAATCTCCTTCAAAGCATCGAGAGGCTCTTAGCTTAGAACTTGAGGACCCTGCCCCAGCCAAACAACCCCGGCGGGAAGTCCAACTTCCAAAAACGCCAATTCAGGGGTCTCAGGTTGATATCGATGCTACGGCCTCGACAGATCACCTGTTAGCCTGCTCTGGGGTACCGGGTCACTCCGGTACCGACATCCAGGCAGCTATGGCGTCCATGGGCGATACTGTACAGTCCATGCAGCAGGCCGTCATGGCTTTCATTAAAGCTGCAACGCCATCGGTTCCGCTTTCAGCGGTTCCGGGCCCGATACCGGTATCGTCCGCCATGCCGGTATCGAGGCCGTCCACCTCTAAACGCAAGTCGGTACCGTATGGGCTTTCGCTCCATACCGGTTCCATACCCGATACGCCCGATATCGATACCGATCGGTACGCGTATCGTGCGTTAGAGGAAAGCACCGATTCCTCTGAGGATTTTCACTCCTCTGATGATTCTGCTGAGTTTTCACTCAACTTACCTGAGGAGCCCTCTTCTCCTAAAAGGAGAATGTCCCCTCCAGAGGATTTGTCCTTCCAGGACTTTGTTTTAGATATGGCTACAGCCCTTTCTATTACCACATCCTCTGAAAAGGAACCCAGATCCAAAAAACTGGATATTTTGGGATACTCAAAGGCCCCTAAGGAGGCAGTTACCCTGCCTATCCATGAAATCCTTCAAGAACAACTGATGGATTTCTGGGAAAATCCTTTGACTTTGTCTCCTTATTCCCGTAGGTTGGACACCATGTATAGGGTCCCTCCTTCTCCTGGTTTCCAAAAGACTCAATTGCCCCACCACTCTATTGTGGTGAAGTCTGCAATGAAGAAGATTAGGAGTACCAAAAGGCACTCTTCCACCCCTCCAGGACGGGAATGTAAGACTTTGGACTCTTTTGGTAGGAAAATTTTCCAGGCTAGTATGCTTATAGCCAGGATTAATTCCTACAGTCTCTATATGGGCATGTTCCTGGAGGAACTTGCCAAAAAGGTGCGGCATTTTGCCCCCTTTATCCCTGAGGATAAAAAGCAGGGATTCCTTTCCCTAGTGAAACAACTCTTAGAGGTTTCTAAGTTCTCTAATAGGGCAGCATATGATTCCTTTGAGGGAGCCAGTAGGGCTTCGGGCATTGCTATTGCAGCCCGACGTCTTGCTTGGCTCCAGGCCTCTGATCTGGAACCTTGGGTTCTAGATGGCTTACGGAATCTGCCCTGTACAGGTGAGAACTTATTTGGGGAAGAGTGGCAAATCAAAGCCACCCAGATGGATGCTGAAAATGCCACCTTGGAAAGACTTTCAAAGTCCACTTCAATTCCTACTAAGAAAAAGTCTTTTAAAAGGCCTTACTATAAGAAGGCCAGAGTTGCTTCAAATACTGGCCAGCAGTCTTCTCAACCTCGCTATACTGCTAAGCGTCAGCAATCCAAACAAGCACGAGCTAAGCCTGCAGCAGCTACTGTAGCTCAGCAGGCTCCAACCCCTCAGGGGTTTTGACTTGCTCCTAGGGAACTTGCCACTTCTGGTTCTAACACAACCAGAACCTCTCACCATACCCGGAAGGTTGGTTCACTTTGCTCCCAGATGGGAACAAATCACAACAGAACAATGGACCCTCTCTATCATTCGAGAGGGTTACAAACTTCATTTCTCCAGCCTTCCTCCCCATCATATGGTGAGACCATTCAATTCTCCCCCATCTCTCCTAACCCTGTTGGGTCAAGAGGTTTCCTCTCTTCTTGCCCAAGGGGCCATAGAAGAGGTTCCTCTTCCTCAACAAGGGTCCGGTTTCTACTCCCCTTATTTTCTCATTCCAAAGAAGACAGGGGGATTCAGACCAATCCTAGATCTGAGAGAATTGAACAAATTTCTCTTCAAGGAGAAATTCAAAATGCTGTCTCTCGGCATTCTCCTTCCTTACCTCCAGGGTCAGGACTGGCTTTGTTCTCTAGACCTACAGGATGCGTATACACATATACTCATCCATCCATCCCACAGAAAGTATCTTCGCTTTCTGTTTCAGGGAAAACATTTCCAATACAGAGTACTCCCCTTCGGTCTAGCCTCTGCTCCAAGAGTATTCACAAAATGCATGGCAGTCGTAGCCGCATTTCTAAGAGGCATGGGAATCTTTGTCTTCCCATATCTGGACGACTGGCTCATCCGAGCTCCAACTCAGTCACAGGCCCAGATTTCCCTGGACCACACAAGGAGCCTTTTGCAGTATCTGGGACTGGTAGTAAACCTTCCCAAGTCCCAACTCATCCCTACTCAATCTCTAGAATTCATAGGGGCCCAGTTGGACACCATCACTGCAAGGGCCTACCTTCCACATGTTCGAGGCCAGCGCCTCCTGAGTTTGGCCTCCCAAGCTCAGTCCAGCACTCACTTGACAGCCAGGGAAATGCTACGCCTACTGGGTCATATGGCCTCCACAGTGCATGTGGTGCCCTATGCTCGTCTTCATATGAGAGCAGCTCAATGGACCCTGGCCACTCAGTGGACTCAGGCGTCAGGAGCGCTCTCAGACCAAATACAAACCTCCGATCGTCTGTTTTGGTCCCTCCACTGGTGGACTTCCACCAAGAATCTGTTGTTGGGGGCTCCATTTCAACCATTGCTACCCCAAGCAACCCTCACAACAGATGCCTCCCAAACAGGGTGGGGAGCCCATCTGCAAACTCTCTCCACTCAGGGCACTTGGTCTCTACAGGAGACCACCCTTCATATCAATCTTCTGGAACTGCGAGCAATTTACCTTGCCCTCAAGGTCTTCCACTCCCTCCTAGCCAACCTCACTGTCCTAGTTCAGACGGACAATCAGGTGGCCATGTTTTACATAAACAAACAAGGAGGGACGGGCTCTCTGTCGCTTTGCAACGAAGCTCTAAGACTATGGGCCTTCGCCAGAGAGCATCAGATTCACCTGCTAGCAGTGTATCTCCCAGGAGTTCAAAACTCTCGGGCAGACAGGCTCAGTCGAGTTCTGCTGCCACACGAATGGTCCCTACATTTGGACCAAATAAACCGAATCTTTCAGGAATGGGGGACCCCGGACATAGACCTCTTTGCAAGTCCGTGGAATGCCAAACTTCCCCGGTTCTGTTCCAGAACTCCGTGTCAGGGAGCTCAGGCTACGGACGCCTTTCTCCTGAATTGGAATCAGGCATTCCTATATGCCTTTCCACCCATTCCTTTGATTCCCAAGACTCTGTTCAAACTCCAGAGGGATCATGGAACTATGATCCTCATAGCTCCACGCTGGCCACGCCAAGTGTGGTTCCCTCTACTTCTACAGCTCTCCCAGGGATCCTACCTGGATCTGGGAGCTGCGCCAGACCTCCTGTCTCAGGAGGAGGGGACTTTGTGGCACCCAAACCCCAAATCCCTTCACCTCAGTGCTTGGTTACTGAAGGCTTAAGCCTTCAAGACTTTCATCTTTCCCAACCAGTGAAAGATATCCTTTCTGCCTCTAGGAAACCCTCTACCAGGCGTTCCTATGCTTTCAAATGGAAACGTTTTTCCATTTGGTGTGCTCAGCAGGGTCTTGACCCTCTGGCACTTCCTTTGAATTCTCTTCTTGATTATCTCCTGCATCTATCCAATGCAGGCCTCAAGACGAATTCGGTAAGAGTCCATTTAAGTGCTATTGCAGCATCCTTGAAACATATAAATGGACAACCTATCTCCTCTCATCCTCTTGTTGCAAGATTCATGAGAGGCCTGACTCTCACTAAACCTCCCATCAGACCACCCCCGGTCGCATGGGATTTGAATCTAGTGCTCGGTCAACTTATGAAGCCACCTTTTGAGCCAATGTTTTCCACCTCCTTGAAATTTCTTTCCTGGAAGGTCATCTTCCTCATTGCAGTCACTTCGGCTCGCCGCATCAGTGAGCTGCAGGCTTTAGTGGCTAATCCACCTTACACAAGATTTCATCATGATAAGGTGGTCCTTAGGACGAATCCCCACTTTATGCCTAAAGTGGTCTCGCCTTTTCATCTTAATCAAGAGGTATATCTACCTGTCTTTTTTCCAGCTCCTCATGCATCCAATGCAGAGAGGAACCTTCATACTCTGGATTGTAAAAGAGCTCTCGCTTTTTACCTTAATAGGACTCAGCCACATCGAAAGTCTTCTCAACTTTTTGTGGCCTTTGATCCTTCCCATTTGGGACTTCCAGTCTCCAAGCGTACACTTTCCAATTGGATTGCTCAGTGTATTTCTTTTGCTTACCAGAGCAAAAACATTTCTCTGGAAGGCCATGTCACTGCTCACAATGTGAGGGCCATGGCAACTTCTATGGCTCATCTGCACTCTGTTTCCATAGATCAGATCTGTCGAGCCGCTACCTGGGCCTCGGTTCATACCTTCACAGCCCATTACTGTTTGGACAAGGACTCCCGCCGGGATGCCTTGTTTGGCCAGGCTGTCCTCAAGCACCTGTTCCATTCCTAAACAACTCCTGCCCACCTTCCCAGAATGGATGCCTGAGATCCATACGAAGATGGCGAACCTTTACAGGGGATCCCATGCATCTAAGCTAGGGAGTCCCCATATGTGAGGACTTATTCCTGCTTGTTCCTGGAGATAGCACAGTTACTTACCTGTAACAGGTGATCTCTGGGAACAGCAGGAATTAGTCCTCACAACCCACCCACCTCCCCTAGGAGTTGTATCTTTTATCTATCTATCTTCCTGTCCTCTCTCTGTTGACTCAGCTATAAACTCGAAACTGAGGAGAGCTGTTCAGGAAGGCGGGAAGGCAGTGCGCATGTGCAGTGGGAGGTCCCAAAAGCTTCTATTCTAAGAAGCTGGGGAGCTTTCCCGCACGGGCTCCGTCGGTACCGACGTACCCATATGTGAGGACTAATTCCTGCTGTTCCCAGAGATCACCTGTTACAGGTAAGTAACTGTGCTATACAGGCTGCCCAGGGAGATAAGGCAAAAGTCATTTCAAAGCACTCCAAAACTGTTGCCAGAATAAAGCAATAATAATAATTCATAATGGGCATAGTCTCTGGAAAAGTGGTGGAACTGTCGACTTCCACAACAGATAACAGATGTAGGGTTGATTGTAGATCCTCAAGCTTCTGCGGTACGTAGACCTACCAGCTTTTTGGCAGGAGTAGGGCTGTAGATTCCAAAGTATCACTGTCCTCTGGGATGTCTCAATTTCTTAAAATATCATAGCATAGTCTCTTAGGCTATTATTGCTTCCTTAGAGCAGTTCACTCTTTAGAAGATCAAAACAGTCTTTTCAGAGTATTTAAACACAGTCTCTTAGAAGATTCAATTTCTTAACACAACACAGTCTCTTTCTGATGATTGCAGTTTTTTTTTTCCAGATGCTTACTTTCAGATAAACAAACAGTCTTGAAATAGTGCAGTTTCTGAGGGACCAATAAGTCTTAGGTCCGTGGTTGTTGTCGTAGGGTGAGGTGCAATGGAGTCTCAGGATGCTGTACAGTAGTCCAGTGATCAGGTTCAAGAGCAGCTGCTGGCTTCACTTGATTATGATGGATCCAAGGTTCAAATTCTGCGACTTTTACTGCAGTTGGAGTTGACAAGATGACAACATAGGGTCCCCTCCAATGCAGGGCTAACAGTATCTTTCTCCACTCTTTGATCCACACCGAGACTCCAGGCTTGAAAGGATGCAGGGGTGCAGGCAAATTGATGGGTAATCGATTTTGTACTCAGGTATGAAGACTCCTGCAAAACAGAACTTAAAACCAATAGTTCATGTCTAATAATTTCAGATCCTATCTGTCTCATATCTCCTTTTATTTCCTATACAATAGGCAGGGGTTGCCCATACAGAATCTCAAAAAAGGGAAACTCCTAAAGACTTAGCAGGGGCTAAGTATATCCTAAGAAGGGCTATGGGAAGAACCTGGGGCCACTTCAGGTAAACCTCTTGGCAAAGTTTAGACAACTGAGATTTCAGGGTTCTATTCATACATTCTACTTTTCCTAAATTCTGAGATCTATAGGCAGTATGTATCTGTTAATATCAATATCTTGGGGCTATACTTAATGGACTTGCTTCCTAAGGTTATCCACCCTCATTCTTTGTACAGGGCCCCATATGCATGCAAGGTTGTAAGGGCATACTTGGAATCTGGGTACACATTTAGACAGGGCTCTTTTCCTATTGTTAGTGCTCTAGTGAGGACTATCAGTTCAGCTTTCTGTGGTGAAGTTTCTGGGGCCAGGGCTGAGGACTCAACTACCAAATCAGGGGTCACCACTGCATATCTAGCACAACAATGTCCATTGATGATGAAACTGCCTTCAGCCACAAAGAAAGTCTGTTCAGGGTTCTCCAGAGGGACATCTGTCAAATCCAGGCGGCTTGAGAATACAGTGTCCATAATTTCTAAACAGTCATGATCAGGGGGTCAAGACCAACTGATAACAACATAGCAGGATTGAAAGCTTGACTGACCCTTCAGTTGTATCTGGGGTTTTCACACAACATACTCTAATACTTCAACATTCATAGATTTGTTAGCTAGTAATTTCCTTTGTATTTCATATTGGTTAGAACAGAGTGTGGTACAGTAACTTGAAGATTCTGTCTCAAAGGGATTTTTCTTTTAGTTTTTGCTTACTAGGAAGGCTGTAGCTGTAACAGCTTCTCAAATAAGGTCCAAGAGATTGAGTCAACACTCCTAGAACATTTCCTTGCGACTCATGAACATAGAGACTGTAAGGTTTTCTGGACATCTGGTAGACCCAGAGCTGGTGATAACATCAGAGCGGTTTTCAAAGATCAAAAGACTGCATTCCTATTCAAGTCCCCATTCCAATGGAGACTTTTTCATTCCTTTGGTATCTTGATACAATGTGATACAATGGTTTTGCTAGCAGCGCAAAATTGGGGATCCATATACAACAGTACCCTGTGGCACCCAAGAAGGCTCTCACTTGCCTCCTGGTGGTTGGAGTAGGAATACTGCATACAGCTGCTTTGCGTTCTGGTAAGGGTTCCAGGCGTCGAATTCCGCTGGACAACTGGAATCCTAGGTATTTAACTTGTTTGACATAATTATGCTTTGGCTCTTGAGACTTTGTATCCAGCCTCATTAAAAAGGTGCAAGAGTTCACTGGTGGCTTGTGGACATTCACTTTCTGAGTTGGTGGCTATAAGCAAGTTGTCCACATATTGAAGTAGAATTTTTTTTTTCTGGAGTTTCTGGATAACTTGTCAAATCTTTTGCTGAGTGAGGCGAGTTCTTGAATTCTTGAGGTAATCTTGTCCAGATGAGTTGGCCCTACCTCCTTGTAGTGGGGTCTTGGGCTAAGCGTATACAGAAAAAGGCATCTTTTTAAGTCCAGAATGGTAAAATATATATCTTCAGCAGAGATCAGTTCCAAGAGAATATAAGGATTTTGGTACCACTGGTTGTATAGTTTCAGCTGCATCATTCATTCTTCTTAGATCCTGCACTGGGCGGTAATCACCTGTCCCAGGCTTCTTGACTGGCTTGAGGGTGACAATGACAGGGGCTATGTTCTTCGCTAGGCCAGGTAGATTATCTTCTGCCCATCCTCCAGGTGGGGCTATGAGGTTGGTAAGTGTACAGCTTGTTGCTTTGGATGCAGGTGAATAGAACCGCCATTCTTCTTCTTGGGGGACAGTTAACACCATCAGGCCAGCAGATTTTGAGTTTCATTTTTTCCCCCTTCAACAAAGGATATCTGTGCTTGAAACTTTGCAAGCAGGTCTCGGCCCAAAAATGGAATAGGGCATTCAGGCATATACAGGAACTGGTACATTATTATTATTATTATTTTTTTTTAGTTCACACATGCGGTTCTGCAAAAAAGGCTTTGTGGCCTTAGTCCCAGTAGCTCTGATAATGGTGGTGCATCTAGAAAAACACAGGGGCTACTGGCTTTAGTATTCTGCTCCTGTATCCCCCATAAAAGTCCATATATTGGTCCCCTATTTTTCAGACTGACTCCTGGGGACCCAGGGAAACTGGAGAGTCCGGTCTGGCCTAGTCTTCATCCATGCTGTAGCCCTCTTCGGCTGCCACTCACGCTATAGCTGCTTCACTCTCGTGCTGAAACACTGTGCTTGGTTTTATTCTATGACTCTGCAATCAAGTACTCCCTCCTCCCCTCCTGGGGTGGAGTCAAGATACGGGCATTCACTTCTCTAATGTCCTTCTTTTTCTATAATGGGTGCACTGATTTGCACCCAGTGGAGGCCTGCTACTTCTGCGGCCTCTTACACGTTCTCTGGTCCTTTGATTAGGAGAATCTCCTCCACATCATTCGACTAAAATATCAGCAAAAAGATCTGTTCTCTTTTCCCATCTTACAATTTTTACATTCTCTGTCCTTCTTCAACAATCCACATGCTTTTCTGATAAACTTTCATTTAACTATTATGCCCGCAAATTCATCCAGTTTTCTGCAATTTCCGTTCATTAGTTCAATCAAGTCCTAAAACTTCAGTGTATAATGCATTTTTTTTTTCCAGTTCTAAACAAGTCTGGTCAGCTTACTTTTACTTCTGGTCCAGAGGGGGTGCACATCCCCCTGCTGCGGAGGTGGCTGGCAAACTAGGGAATCTGCAGGGTGGATTTCCCCCCCCCCCTCTCCTGGGTTCTGTTTCTCCTAGCAACGCTCTATCCAGGAGGTTGATTTTTTTTTTAAAATGATCTACTTCTCTGCTGTGGGCACATTAGTTCACGCCCACCGGGGGGTGACATCATCGGTGGACTGGGCTCCATCCCCCCCTTAAGCACTCTAAGCGGAGCTACTTACAGAGAGAGAGAGAGAGAGAGACAGGATATCTAGAGATTCTGGGGCAAAATATGGTGAACAGCAGAAACCACTACCTTTCACATAACATTCCTGATTGGGACAGAGACATTTCATAGTCTTCAGTAAATCCCTTACTGAAATTCTTGATCATACTTGAAAAGACACTTATTAAAAAACCTTATTACCGTAATCATAAGCTTAAATTGAGCACAGACATACAATTTAGATACAGTTCTTAAAATATCTTATAGAGAGAACTATAGCTATCTGTTACGTATGACTAGAATAAAAATACTTAGCAACCAGCCGTAATCAGCATGTCTCTGCAAAAGAAATATTACTTTTTTTAGTTCAGGAAGCAAATATTCAAAAGACATTCCGGATATTTTTCATAAAGTGCACCTTTCCCTTTTTTCAAATACAGAAAAACAGCTTACAGTTTGGGGAAGCATGCATTCAAATGACTTATACTTGTTCATAAAAAGGTTAGTGCAAACACTCCGCAAGATAAACTTTGTTTTTTTTTAAAACTTTGATTGAATGAATCCTTTATTTTAAACAAGCAAAAGAGACTGCTCAATCGGGAACGGCTGTCTCATTCCCTAGTAAGCTGTGTGAGCCACACCCCTTCGCTCACTGGAAACGAAATGATCACAGTTTCACAGAGACATGCTAGCAAGAATCATTTAAATCAGTGTCAAGTCGTGATCTAATAATTACTTTGTAGGTTTATAAGTCAAAGGAAATAAACCCAAAAACAGTTTGCTTAGTTTATCATTTCTGAAAGGTAACAATAATATACAGACAAAGCAGAGAATATAACTAAAAACAGTTTACGGAGCTCCGATGAGGTTAATTCGACCTTCAAAACTAAAATCCTGACTAAATATTCCTATCGAATGGTATATAATACCTAACCATAGCAGAAGGAACATTACTATTAAAAACATATTGAATAACACAGGTACAATTGTCCTGAAATAAGCACAAACTAACAGCATTGAGATTTAAGCCTGCACAGGATTAGAAAGACGACACTGTACATTCTTTCCTTCAGACACGCCCCCTGTCAGTTTTTTGCACTGCAGTAGAAAAACGAACTGGGTCAGACCAGCTTTTGGATTTTTAAAATGATTCTAGGTGTTTTGGGTCTTCGTTCTGCTCTATTAATACAATTTCTTAATCAGTGAACTGTCACAAATTACCCAACAGAATAATCTCACATTTATAACAGAAGGGAAACTCGCAGTTTCAACAGATAACAAAAAACAGATACACAGTAGGGCAGACAATACACATCAAACGCTTCACAATCATGCTAGCAACGTATCTCAGAATGCATTCCTTTCTATCTATTCTGACTAGTCTTATCCAATTTCCCAATTACGAAGAGACGGGAGTTTCGCCCCGTGAATACTCATGCAGGGGTACTCGGTCCGTCTCGGAGAGGTGATCATGCTCTCTTACCAATTTCCAATTTTCTCGAGATTACAAATTCCAAGTTCCTGTCTGTTCTGACTAGGCTGAATCATGAGTCTCTATAACAGCTGTACCTCGCGAATACTCATGCAAGGATTTCCAAACAAATTTTCCCCACGCATACTCATGTAGGGACCTCGCGCATACTCATGCGAGGTTGACTTAAGTCTTACCAAACAAAAAGGACGATGGCTTCGCCTTGCGCATACTCATGCAAGGGTAATAGGACCGTCCTTGAGAGGGGATCAGTGCTCTCATTACCAAATTCCAAATTCCAAGTTCTCGAGATTACAAGTTACAAGTTACAAGTTTCACAAGTTTCAAACTGCAGTTCTAACTCATCTGTCTAGACAGGTTTTCAAAACTATACTTACCAGATCTGGTTCCCAAGCTTCTGAGTTGGATCCTGGACTCCCCCGGGTCGGAAGTGTTGGCCAGCTGGACTCAGTGCCTGCCGAGGCCAGGCAGAACCCCCTCCGATTCAAGAGGATCGTTGGGCCCAGGGAAATTCCCCTGCGTCGGATTGGCATGGTTCCAACTGGACCAAACCTCAAGGCGAATTACGTGGATTTATTCACTTGAACACCATCCACCACTCGCACTTCCAGGCCAAACGCACCAAGAAATGTAGCAGCAGATAAGCATGCAATAAATAAAACCAGGAGTCGTTTCAAGGATCCAAGCCAGTTTAATGTGCACATGGCTCAAGCAATAATCAAATTCAAAATGGCTGAGCAATGGTTTCTAGCAAAACAACAACTTTTATAGCGTTCTTCTCCATTCTAGACATAGGCAAACTTTTCATTGGTCCCAGTAACCCCTCTCACCCATCTATTGGTCCTGGTACTGATATGGCTACCCAATCGGGACCCTGGTCTGGGCTCAGCACCTGGTTGCCCCCCTTCTAGTCCCAATTACAATGGTCAGTGTCTCTAACTTGTTACATCTCTCCTCCAAGGTCGCTTAGCTTGTTAAAACATATGGGAAGCAGGGCACTGTAACCTTGCTTTTTGCAGAGTTAATTAATTCTATAGAAGCTGTGCTCTCTTATCAGTACCAATTAGAGCTGTTTTCTGTCTTTTCTAAGTGTTTCGTTTCTGCTTAGCTATGTTCAGTTAAGCTGAGTTAAGTTTCAATTCTATGGTGTCATCATTCAGGGGGGTTTTCATTCCTCTGGGCCTAACTACAGGCTTCAGTTACAGGTCAAGCTGCTTAGGCCTGTCTGCTTAGTTCAATTAGCATGGATCATAGGCCGTCGCCTACCACAATACCATCTCACAGCCAGCCCGCCACATCCCTGTCTCCCTTCACCCCGCCGCCTGACTCCCGATGGGGCCAGCCAGGCCCGGATCGGGCAGCGGGGGCCCACCTTGTGCTGCCAGCATATTCAGAACTGTTCTCACAACCTAAACATTCCCCATTAGACCCTAGCCCCCCTTCGAGTCCCTTGCTACAATTTCTATCTTATCAGAAGAAGGGGTAATGTTAGCACATAAAATACGCACATACAGTATATGTGTATTTTATAAAATGTGTGTGAATCATGACTGTGCCCGTTCTCCACCCAGACTTCTCACCTGAACATGCCTCCTCTAAGTCATGTTATTTTATGCATAAGGTAATTTTAGAGGCCTTTTGCATGTGTATACTGATAAACATGTGAAAATCCTTTATAAAATTACCTCCTATATGTGGAATTTGGTGAAATGGTGTGTATTAGGCGGGAGGTATGTGAAATGGTGGGTGTAGGAGTGTGTGGCTTGTGGAACTTTTTAGGGAGTGTTTAGTGTGGTGGGGGGTCTAGGAATGTATATGGTCACATGAAGGGATGTTGGTGTGGAATGTACAGGGCAAGTGAGTAGAGATATGTAGGCCTCTGGATAGAAAGGGGGGCCAAGTGTGTGTGTGTGATGCATGTGGATGTGTGTATATGAATTAGGGCCGTGGCTCAGTATGAGAACAAGTGTAGGGGATACAGACTGCATGTCGGTTGTGTATATAGAGGTGTTTATGAGAATGTATGTAGTATATTTGTAGGAGTACATGATGGTTGGGATGTGTGCATGTGTGTATTGGAGCTTGTGTGTGAAGGAAATATTGTGTAGGAAATATTGCTGTGAAATCCGCTTTGATTCAAGGATAAAGCGGTATATAAATACTTTTATATAAATAAATTAAATAAATATGTGGGGGTGTGGGGTATCTATGAGGATGCATGGATATATGTATGTGTGTAGCTAATGTGTGTTTAGTGAGTATAAGAGCGATTGTGTGTGTGTTTTTGGAGCTTAGGGGTGGAGAATAGAGATGTTTGGGGGGGGTATGGATTTCCGGGGTGTGTAGGAGTGGTTTGTTCTGGAATATGCATATGTGAGGTGTCTGTACTTGTGTGTGTAAAGATTGTGGGGTTTGTGGGAACTGTCATGTATATAAGGAGGAATGGATATGCTTATGTGAGGGGGGTATGGGGTTTGAGAAATATGTGTGGAGGGTATAAATGTTTCCATTGTTCTGCAAGGATGTAGGTACAAAGCAAGTTTGGTAAGAGATTACAACTAAGGTGCTGCAGAGGTTAAGCCTTTCCGCCTTGTTTATACAGTATATATTTGCAGCTGTTAGGGGTGATCTCCAGGAACAAGCAGGAATGAGTCTTCACATATGGGTACGTCGGTAGCGACGGAGTCTGCGCGGGAACATTTCCCAGCGTCCAATCAAAGAGTTTTTGGAAGCATCCCACCACGCCTGCGTGCTGCCTTCCCGCCTTTCCCAACTGCCTCTCCTCAGTTTTCGTTTTCCGCGGAGCCGGCAGGACATCCTCCTGTCACCGCAGAAAATTCTTCGTTTATTTCTTTAGTTTTCTTGTGGTCGCGGCTGTCTTCCCGACGCCACCGGTACCGCCAGTGTTTTCTTTTCTTTCTTTTCTTGTAAAATCTTCCTTTTTCAAGGAATATTTTTTCTTCATAGTGTCTTAGGCCTTTTAGGCCTCTTCTTTTCCTTCATGGAACCGCCAGCCACTTTCTCCAAGAAATGTTCAAACTGTGGCGGTACAACTTTATTTTTAGACCCTCGAAGTCGGTGTCTAACCTGCTTGGGTCCTGTCACCAGTTTGGTGAGAAGAGGTCTTCAATATTGAGGTTCCCTCGATACACGGTTTCCCTCCAACTTCGGGGCACCGTCCCCTTCTTCTTCTACACAGGATCAGGTAACCCACAAACAGTCTGTTAAGATTAGCCAGCCCTCGAGTGGTAGGTCTCATGCACAGCATGTAGATGGCTCCGGCCTTGCCCTCGAGGGCCTACTGGCTTCAAAACCCCGGCGGGAGTCTTCGGTCTCAAAAGCCTTTCAGGGGTTTCAGGTTGTTCCTGGGGTTCACCCCTCACAGAACATACCTGAGCCGTGTCCGGTGGTGGCATCCGCTTCGAGCGGTACTGATACCCCGACATCGGCACTGGTGTTGGATGAAACACTTCTTCACCAGGGATGGTCATCTGGCGTCCTCGGTGCCTTCGGGACCGGTGGATACACTCAAGACTGACCTTCCATTATCGGTACCAGCACCGATACTACCACCAACGTCGGCACCCTCCAGACGTGCATCGATAGCCTCGCTTCCTTCGATGCCGAGTCTAGAATCGATCTCCAGTCTGGAGGACTGGGTACTGACTCGCCTTGGTACCAGCTCTCGGCAGTACCGAAGGCTCGGTTCCGATGATTCGGATCCACAACTCTTGGTTCCCTCGAGGCCCATTGAGTTGCCACTGGTTGACCTTCATTCACCGGTATCAGACATGGTACCGAAGTCGGTGCCGATGTCCTCATTACCCTTACGATCGGTGTCTTCCATGCTTCGCTTATCGATGCCGAGTTTAGAATCGCTCTCTAGTCTGGAAGACTCGGTACCAATGTGCTTTGGTACCGACACCGATCGATACCGGTGGCTCGGTACCGAGGATAGCGGCCGGAGGTTATCTGTTACCTCGGTACCGATTGAACTGTCACCGATGACTGCTCCGATGTCTCTGTCGGGCTCGACTCCGACATCGGTACCGGTATTGGCATCGGTACCGGTGTCCACAGTAGCATCGTGGCCAACCCCTGCCATGCTTTTTTCAACAGGATCGCTCCCTTCTATGCCAAGCTTGGAGTCGATACCTGGCATGGACAATGTGGTAATGACGGTCGCTGCTCCTGACAGTCAGTACCGGCGACCATCCCTTAAGCATTCCACACTGCACTGTGCAGGATCTTCTATTCCTATATATTTGGATAGCTCTGTCGGTGCTCAGGCTAGTTCTTCAGATCTAACCTGTCCAAGAGAGATTCCTGCTGGGGAACCCTCTTTTCAGAGTTTCCTTCTGGATATAGCAAGATCTCTTGCCATTCCTATCCCAGGACATGATCCTGCACAGGGCTCTCTTTCTACCAAAGCAAAGGAGAACATAATGCTTCCTTTGCATCATTCCTTGCAGGATCTCCTTCTAGGAATGTGGGAAACACCTTTTAGGGTACCCCCACCTTCCAAAGCAACTGATTTCTTATATCAGGTGCCCCCTTCTCCAGGGTTTCAAAAGACTCAACTTCCTCATCATTCCATAGTTGTGGAATCAGCAGTGAGGCGGGTAAAGAGTAAAAAAAAGCACTCTTCTTATCCGCCAGGTCGTGAGTCTAAGACACTAGATGCCTTTGGACGTCAAACCTTCCAGACATCTATGCTTTCTGCAAGAATTCTCTCATATATTTTTTATATGAGTCTATCTCTTGAGGAGGTCGCAAAGCAATTACATCTTTTGACTCCTTTCCTTCTAGATTCCAAGAGTGCACACTATTCCTCACTGCTTATGCATATCCAGAATATCTCTTGGTTTCTTTCTCGTGCTTCCCTGGACTCTTTTGAGTCTGTTAGCAGGACTTCTGCTATAGCTATAGGGGCACGACGTAGAGCCTGGCTCCAAGCTTCAGACTTGGACAAATGGGCACAACAAAGACTGGGACATACACCTTGCACTGGAGAAAATCTCTTCAACAAGGAGTCTTTACGTCAGGTTACTCAGTTGTCCACTGATTTACCTGTTCCTAGGGGTTGTTCTACACCTTCTTCTGTCCCAGTAGGTAGGAAATGTCCTACCAAACTTTCTTCCCACAGGAGAAGGTTTTATTCATCACTTGCCCATCATACAGATGTTCCCAAACAGGGGAGGCATCGTCCTGGTCTGAAGAATCCAACCTCTCACCAGGCTCAACAAACCCAGCAACCGCAGGGTTTCTGATCAATCATCAGATGCTTGTGACTCTTGGGGTTTAGAATCTGCAGTTTGCTTCTTCGCAATAGGCAATCCACCGCTTCATTCTAACCCCTTGACATGGATCTCTTTCCAAAGACCTCCATTTTTTCTATATTTCTATGAGCTGTCAGAATGTTCATGCCTATAGGTCACAGGATTCTCCTCTTCTTCCTGCTAGGGAAAGAGGTCTAACCATTATCAAATGATAGTTTCCTTTGCCAGCATGTCTTTTTCCTTCTGTAGACTTACTACTTGGTAAGTCGTCTTCAGCTCCATTCCCTTCACCCTCTTACCAAGCTTTTCCCCTGTAAGAGTGGAATTACTTCACTGGAGGGCTTTTTCTTCAGCCTCTCTAATTTTGTCACTTTCCAGTGCAGAGTTTTCCTCTCTGAGTTAACTCCTCTGTTTCAATCTTGCTTTGGGGCAGCTTATCAGACATGTCCAGAGTTTTCTACTCCTGTTCTGTCTGTTCTTTCTGTTTTTAAACAGTAAGATTATTTCTGCTGTCTTGCTAGCAGCTGCCTATGCAGAAGCCTTAATGTTTGGACCACTGGTTCTTGTCCACAAACAACCAGATTTGTCCTCCACTAACATTCTGTCTAATCTTAGTAGTGGCTCCAAGTCAGTGCTTTCTTCTGTCTTGGAGATTATCTCACTACAAGCTTTCTGGATTGTCTTCTATTTCTGCCATCTCCATTCTCCTGGGTTTGGCAGCATAGTTGGCAGAGATACTGGCTTTCCAGCAGCCAGTTCTATCTCCTCATTCTCCTGCATCATGCTCTCTGCAGTTTTACAGAGAAGCTTTCCACTATGGGCCCTTGCTAGAGAGCATGGGGTTTTTTCCTCCAACAGCTATCCTAGATGGTTGGAAAAGGCTTTTCAGTCATGTGTCCCATGACTAGAAGGGTTCTCCCTTCTCTTCCTATCTCCTTTTTGATATAAGGGGCATAGGCCTTCTCTTACGTGAAAACTTAAGGAGTTGCCAATTCCCTGCTTTGGTCCATAGTATTCCCAATCGGGGATATGCTCTTTCTCCTTGCAGCTCGTCCTCATGGTAAGAACGCATGATACTTTTGCCCTTAAGCAGGTCAACATGGTATCTCATCTCTATGCGTCTTCTGTCCTCTTACCATGCTAGAGTTCTGGAAGACTCTGGACTTGCTGGCTGCAGACTCAGATTATCCTCTGTTTTTCACATACCTGTCCTGGTTATTTCACTAGCTAGCATCCTTGCAAATCATAACCAGGAGGAATAGATTCTCTATATATTTTCTCAAGTAGGTTCCACCTCCTTGTTAGATGAATCTTTCCTCTCCATATATTCATATCTATTTTTTGTGTGTATTTTATGCCCTTCCATATCTCACTATAGATATATTCTTATATGTCTATATCTATATCTATATCTATCTATCTATCTATCTATCTATCTATTTATTTATTTAACCATTTTTATATACCGTCTTTCTACAGATCAAGACGGTTTACATAAAACATTTTGTGGCAGTATGTTTCAACTGTTTACATAGAGCAAGTTTAACAGGGATAAATAGGTAATCAAATAATCTAATTAAATGAACAGTGAACAACTATTTACAAGGTATATATATATGTATCTGTCGAGATATTTTATTACAGATAGATATGTATCCACATACCTATCTATCTGACTGTCTATGCTCATATAGCTATATGATTCCGACAGATGGGCTTACCCATTCCTATGCTATCCAGCAGGTTTGGGGTTCTACACACACAACCACTCCTGTGGTAGTCAACAACTTTTATACCATAACCTTAGGGTTTAGGTACCTCTGAAGCTCTCCATGCTCCAATATCTCTCCTAGCTTACCTCAGTTCGGAGAGATATTGCGGATCTTCCTTTACTCACAGGCTTAACGCCTCAGGCATTTGTCCTCTCTTTTTGGGATACAAGGGGTTCCCATACCCTTTCTCCCCATAAGGACTGTACCTGTTTGTCCAAATCGGTTAGCCTTTCTCTTTTTGCTCCTAAGAGTGAGCCACTCTGCCTTCAAAAGAGTTTGGTTTTTGTCTTAAAGCCTTCCGCTGAAGGCCCACCGTTTTTGTACTACCCCAGTTTTTCTTACTGGGATTACCTGTTACCTTTCAGGATTCTGACCTCCACTGTTTTTTCCTACAGTGAGGTCCTCTTCGAGATTCCTCTACTAGGTTCCCCAGTAGATCCCATGGACCTCCATACTTTTGTCAAATCCTATTAGGGGAGGTCCATATTGCAATATTTCATTTCAATATCATTGATGACAATTATCATCCCCACATGGACTTCTTGTCTGCAGTCCTATGCTAGGTTAAGCTGTTTCCCACAGCACCTTTCTCTTTTCAACTCCTACCCTCCATCTTCAGGATGCCTGGTGTTATTAGGTATAGCATGTTCCAATCTATAACATGCTGGGACTCCAGGCATCTTAGCTTGGGAGTCCCCATATGTGAAGACTCATTCCTGCTTGTTCATGGAGATAGCACAGTTACTTACCTGTAACAGGTGATCTCTGGGAACAGCAGGAATAAGTCTTCACAACCCACCCACCTCCCCTAGTAGTTGTATCTCTATCTATCTTTCCTTTCCTCTCTCTCTCTCTTTGTCTCAGCTTTAAAACTTAACTGAGGAGAGGCAGTTGGGAAAGGTGGGAAGGCAGCACGCAGGCGTGGTGGGATGCTTCCAAAAGCTCTTTGATTGGACGCTGGGAAGCGTTCCCACGCAGACTCCGTCGGTACCGACGTACCCATATGTGAAGTCTTATTCCTGCTGTTCCCAGAGATCACCTGTTACAGGTAAGTAACTGTGATTTCTGGAGCAGCAGGTTGTTTTTTATTGGTTGATTGTTGATATACAGATAGTGTTACCAGTTATGGAGTCTTGGTAGGATACATTATGAAATCTGTAGGAATGTGTTAGACTGGCAGAGTAGTGATTTAGAATGAATGGGCTCATACTGAATCATACAAAAACAGAAGTATTGAGGATTGTCTTGAAAACAGAAGGGGACTCTCAAATGTCACTCTCCTTGAGATGAGGAAGATGGTCTGTGTGCCCAAAGGTGAGTAATCTTGCAGTTACATTGGTTACCTTTTTGACTTTTATGGCTTGTATTAAGAATATAACTTGATCTGCTTATTATAAATTGAGATTGTTGATAGTTGTGATTATCTCCAGGAACAAGCAAGAATGTAGTCTTCACATATGGGTATCGTCGGTACCGATGGAGCCTGCGTGGGAACGCTCCCCAGCGTCCAATTGGGAAGCTTTTGGGAGCATCCCACAGCGCCTGCGTGCTTCCTTCCCGTCTTTCCCAACTCTCTCTCCCCAGTTCTTCGTTTTCCGCGGAGCCGGCAGGTCGCACTTCCTGTCACCGCAGAAAATATCCCATTTCTTCTTCTTTTTTGTGGTCGCGTCTGCCTTCCTTTGACGCTACACCGGTACTGCCGGTTCTTTCTTTCTTTTCCTTAAAAAAAAAACAACAAAAAAAAAACTTTTCCTGGAGTCTTCCAGCTTTTTTCTCCTCTGGTGCCATGCGCCATTTTGGGCACTAGGCCCAACTTTCCTCTACAATGGAAAAACCCGCTTCGGGTTTTAAAAAGTGTTCCAAGTGTGGCGGTACCATCTACATCACCGACACCCATGAGTGGTGCCTCAAATGTTTAGGTCTTGACCACTCTATCTCCGAGTGTGTTGCCTGTGCGATGATGTCGAAGAGGGGTTGGCAAAACCGAGCTGCTAAACTTAGCACCCTTTTTCCCTCCGATGCAGCATCTGTGGCATCAACATCTTCCAGGGCTTCGTCTTCCTCCCATGGATCTCAGGTAACTAAACATAAGTCTAGCCGGTCCTCAAAGGTTAGATCTTCTTCTAAGTATCGAGATGTCTCTGGCGTTGCTCTTGAGGGACTCACACCGGCAAAATTGCCCCAGCGGGAGGCTTCGGCTTCCAAAGCATCATCAGGGCTCCAGGATGTTCTCGAGGCACCAACCTCGGCAGAACTACTGGTGCCATGCTCTGGGATACCGGCCGCTTTGTCCGGTACCGATACCCAGGCATCAGCGGCGTCAATAGACCAGAGATTCTTGGCTATTGAACACAGTCTGGCGGCTCTTCTCTCGGCATCGATGCCCCCGAAACCGCTTCAGACAATTCAACCGGTACTGGCACCTACATTGGTATCGGGGCCAATTGCATTGACGTCGGCAGGTGGACTACCGGTACCGATGCATGCTGTGCCCTCCGGTACTGACAAGTCGGTACCGATTCCTGTCGATACCGACTTCGATCGGTACCGGTATCGTGCGCTGCACGATTACCCGGACAGGAGATACTTTGAATCCTCCAAGTCTGAAGACTCTGACAGCTCTGTCGATACCAGAGTATTTCTTCCTGAGGATTCTTCCTCTCCTAAACGTAGGATGTCTCCTCCAGAGGATATATCCTTCAAGGATTTTATCTGGGATGTCGCTCGAGGTCTTTCCATCACAGTGGCTCCTGAAACAGAGCCTAGGGCGAAGGAATTGGAGATTTTACAGTATCCTAAAGCTCCCAAAGAGGTAGCTACTTTGCCTATTCATGAGATCTTACATGATCTCATGCTAAGGATGTGGGAAACACCTCTCATCACTTCTCCTCATTCTCGTAGGCTCGATACCATGTATTGAGTTCCTCCTTGTCCTGGATTTCAAAAAACTCAGCTGCCCCACCATTCCATGGTGGTGGAATCAGCTATGAGAAGGATCAAGAGTGCAAAAAGACATGCATCTAATCCTCCAGGACGTGAATGTAGAACTCTTGATGCCTTTGGGCGTCGAACCTTCCAGGCCTCTATGCTTTCTACCAGGATTAGTTCCTACATTTTATATATGGGAATGTTCCTTAAGGAAGTTACAGGAGATCTAGAGCTTATGAGCCCTCTCCTTCCTGATGATAAGAGACAAGATTATCTTGAACTTATCAAACATGCTCAGGATGTTTCCAAATTCGTAAATCGTGCAGCTTTTGATTGTTTGGGTGCATATTGCCATAGGCGCACGTAGGATTGCCTGGCTCCAGACATCTGACTTGGAACTTTGGGTACAGGACAAACTGGGGAATATTCCTTGCACAGGAGAGAATCTCTTTGGCAAAAATTGGCAAGAGAAAGCTAATGAGCTAGATGCTGATAATCTCACCTTGGATAGATTATCAAAATCTACAGCTGATCCTGCAAGGAAAACGTCCTACAAAAAAAACATTCTTCACTAGAAAGAAGAAGTTCTACCCCTCCTATACCCAGCAAGGGCATCATTCAGGTCAGTCTGCCCAAAAGGGTCAGCAGCAACCTAAACAAAGAAAAACAAAGGCTGCTAAGCCTCAACCGGCTCAGCAGACTCAGCCTCCACAGGGGCTTTGACTCCCATCTAGAGAACTTTGTCTTCCTGGCCCTGAACGGGCCAGAGCCTTCCACCATTCCAGGAAGGTTATGTTATTTTGCCCCCAGATGGGGGCAGATAACAGCAGAAAGTTGGACTCTGTCCATTGTAAGAGAGGGATACAAGCTTCACTTCCTCAGCATGCCCCCTCCTACAATGGTAAGACAGTTCAATTTTCAGACCTCTCTCAACTCCCAGTTAGATCACGAGGTCAGTCTGCTTCTTGCCCAAAGGGCAATAGAAAAAGTACCTATTCATCAACAGGGTACAGGGTTCTATTCCCCCTTTTTACTTATTCCAAAGAAAACAGGAGGGCAGAGACCCATTTTGGACCTCAGAGAATTGAACAAATTCCTGTTCAAAGAGAAATTCAAAATTATTTCTCTGGGAACTCTACAGCCATACCTTCAGAGTCAGGACTGGCTTTGTTCTCTAGATCTCAAGGATGCGTACACTCATGTTCTCATCCATCCAACTCACCGAAGGTTTCTTTGCTTTCTATTTCAAGGGAAGCACTACCAATAGAGTTCTTCCTTTTGGCCTGGCCTCGGCACCAAGGGTGTTCACAAAATGCATGGCTGTGGTGGCAGCATTTCTCCGCACCCTAAAAATATTTGTCTTCCCTTACTTGGACGATTGGCTCATTCGAGCCCCAACAGAGCCAGAGGCCAGGATTTCTCTATCTCGCACAATGCGTATCCTTCAATATTTGGGACTTGTCATAAACTTCCCAAAATCCAACCTAGCTCCCACTCAGTTTCTAGAGTTCATAGGAGCCGTGCTGGATACCAGACAGACAAGGGCCTATCTTCCACAGTCCCACTGCCTTCGCATTGTGCAGTTAGCTTCCCAAGCAATGCTAAAGTCTGTCAGACGGCTGCCTAGGGTGAGAACTTACACAATCTTGACGATGCATATATTCTTATGATTCTTGCAAGGTATTGTGGGTAATGTAGTTCTTTCACTCCCAAACACAGCTGAAGACAATAATTGAGTTGTGATACCAGTGGTAAGGCCAATAAAATACTTCTTTTATTGATGGGGTTTAATTCACCCAGCACAAATATGCTTGGTAGCAATATAAATGAGGTTACTTGCTTGCAGTGTTTAAATGGATAACATAAAGTCACAAAGCAAACCAGAAAACAACCTTCAGCTTGTCAGGCAATTAGCTAATGTTTTCTTAGCAAATAATTACCAAATAAAAAGGCACAAAGAAATGAATAAACTTTGCTTGTTAGGTTAACTTCTGCTTATTTTCCACGCAGATCCCAGCAGTGATTCTCCCTTGCTCACACACACAATCAGGTGCAGCTTTAATTACTATCAATTGACCAGCTGAAACCCTTTAGCTGGGTGGCTGCTACTGTGTGAACCCAAATCCTGCTTTAAGAGCTGTTTGCAGTGGAAATAAAGAACAAAGTTAGGTTTCTTTGTGATGGCTGATGTGTTTGCTCACAGAAAGCTAGCAATAGCATTTAGATAGAGAACAGTCCATGTAATTAATAGTTTCATCTGCTGTATCTCCTGTGATAAGGAAGCTTATCATAGCTCAGGTAGGAGCTATAAAAAAGATGATGTGACTCTGAACAAGCAACCTGTCAGTTCTGGTAGAAGCAAGAAAACAGAGTTTTCACATAAAAGACTACCAGTCCCAGAATGCACCAGGTTTCCAGCAGCCATGAGAGGGGCTGAAGTGAGAAACGTGTGTGCAATCAAGAGAGCTATGAGGTAATCCCTAAGCACTCAACTCAAAGGGCAGGACCTGATTCAACACAGCTGTGCTGTGTTAGGGAGGAGCACACATTAGGACAGAATAAGAATAGAGCTTATTCTACAGATGATAGCTACAGAAAGAGCTTCAGGAAAAGATACAGCAACGGCTACAAGCATCAACATCACTTGGAGAAACAGAAGCCAAGCCAAGCGGATAGAGAGAGAAGGAAACTCTCTGGAAGGAAGAGAAGAAAGCCCATTGGTTGGTCTGGGAGAGTCCAAGGCAGTACCCATACTGGGAGGTATTCCAAGTGCCAGCAGAGTCCATTGGACTGGAGTCAGCCAGAGGAATGGAATGGCAGAGATAGGAATCACCAGTGGCTACCTGGAAGAGAGAAGACTGCACGTGGAAAGGACTTTCAGACCTATGCCAGAAGGTATGTGAGGAAAGATCCAGTGTCCAGGGATCAAGATTGGAAGGCTGGACATCAGAACTGGATTACATACTGGCCAGGCTATACAGAGAGGAATTATGATAGCAGGAGAGGCTCAGGTATGAACACTGATCCAGACCCTATCCATAATAGTGAATGGCAGCAAGGGAATAAGCATTCTCATGATAGTGCCTTAATGAAAGACTCGTCTGTGCCAATGTATGATAGTGACCCTATGCTGATTGATGAAGGGGGAGATACAGCAGATGAAACTATTCATTACATGGACTGTTCTCTATCTAAATGCTATTGCTAGCTTTCTGTGAGCAAACACCTCAGCCATCACAAAGAAACCTAACTTTGTTCTTTATTTCCACTGCAAACAGCTCTTAAAGCAGGATTTGGGTTCACACAGTAGCAGCCAGCCAGCTAAAGGGTTTCAGCTGGTCAATTGATAGTAATTAAAGCTGCACCTGATTGTGTGTGTGAGCAAGGGAGAATCACTGCTGGGATCTGCGTGGAAAATAAGCAGAAGTTAACCTAACAAGCAAAGTTTATTCATTTCTTTGTGCCTTTTTATTTGGTAATTATTTGCTAAGAAAACATTAGCTAATTGCCTGACAAGCTGAAGGTTGTTTTCTGGTTTGCTTTGTGACTTTATGTTATCCATTTAAACACTGCAAGCAAGTATCCTCATTTATATTGCTACCAAGCATATTTGTGCTGGGTGAATTAAACCCCATCAATAAAAGAAGTATTTTATTGGCTTTAACCACTGGTTTCACAACTCAATTATTGTCTTCAGCTGTGTTTGGAGTGAAAGAACTACATTACCCACAATACCTTGCAAGAATCATATGAATATATGCATCGTCAAGATTGTGTAAGTTCTCACCCTAGGCAGCCGTCTGACACTCCCCCTTCATCAATCAGCATAGGGTCACTATCATACATTGGCACAGAGGAGTCTTTCATTAAGGCACTATCATGAGAATGCTTATTCCCTTGCTGCCATTCACTATTATAGATAGGGTCTGGATCAGTGTTCATACCTGAGCCTCTCCTGCTATCATAATTCCTCTCTGTATAGCCTGGCCAGTATGTAATCCAGTTCTGATGTCCAGCCTTCCAATCTTGATCCCTGGACACTGGATCTTCTCTCACATACCTTCTGGCATAGGTCTGAAAGTCCTTTCCACGTGCAGTCTTCTCTCTTCCAGGTAGCCACTGGTGATTCCTATCTCTGCCACTCCATTCCTCTGGCTGACTCCAGTCCAATGGACTCTGCTGGCATTTGGAATACCTCCCAGACTGGTAGTCTTTTATGTGAAAACTCTGTTTTCTTACTTCTACCAGAACTGACAGGTTGCTTGTTCAGAGTCACATCATCTTTTCTATAGCTCCTACCTGAGCTATGATAAGCTTCCTTATCACAAGTCTCACCTCACTGCTTGGGAAATGTTACAATTGCTAGGTCACATGGCATCCACCGTGCATGTGGTCCCTTATGCCCGCCTCCATATGAGGGCAGCCCAGTGGACTCAGGCGTCAGGTTGCCTGTCAGACAAAATAGCAACCTCAGATTGTCTTATTTTGTCTCTCCAATGGTGGCAGTCACCCCAGAATCTGTTGGTGGGGTCCCCTTTTCAGCAACCCCAACCTCAAGTAACTCAAACAACAGATGCCTCACAGGTGGGTTGGGGAGCCCATTTGCAAGGCCTCTCTACCCAGGGTACCTGGACTCCACAGGAGACCGATCTCCACATCAATCCCCTAGAGCTCAGAGCAATCTTTCTTGCTCTTCGAGTGTTTCACACCCAGCTCAGCTACAAAACTGTCCTAATTCAAATGGACAACCAGATAGCCATGTTCTATGTGAACAAGCAGGGCGGAACAGGCTCTCTGTTGCTTTGCAACGAAGCTTTGCGACTTTGGGCCCTCGTCAGAGAGCATCAGATTCATCTCCTTGCAGTGTATCTTTATTTATTTATTTATTTAACATCTCTTATATACCGCACTAATGTCATCAGCGCGGTTTACATGGAACAAACATATACATACAGAGAACTGTAATGCATTTTACAAATAACAGGGGTTTTTGAACTTGGGATTAAAGGTAAACTATATAGACTAAGTAACTATTTACAAAAAACTCTATACACATTAGTCAGGCATTCAAAACTCTTGAGCAGACAGACTCAGTCGAGTTCTGCTTCCACACGAATGGTCTCTCCATGCAGACCAGGTGGCCAAAATTTTCCAATTTTGGGGAACCCCGGACATAGACCTCTTTGCAAGTCTGCTGAATGCCAAACTTCCCCGGTTCTGTTCCAGAATTCCGGCTCAGGGTTGTCAGGCCAGGGATGCCTTCCTCCTCCATTGGGGTCGGGACTTTCTGTATGCCTTCCCACCCATTCCCCTAATTCCCAAAACCCTATTCAAGCTTCAGAGAGATAGAGGCCGTATGATTCTCATAGCCCCACATTGGCCACGACAAGTGTGGTATCCTCTGCTCTTACATCTCTCTCAAGCTCCATCTCTGGAGCTAGGATCTGCTCCAGATCTCCTATCCCAGGAGGACGGGATGCTGTGGCATCCCAGTCCCCTGTCTCTACATCTCAGTGCCTGGTTGCTGAAAGCCTAGAATTTCATCATCTTAGCCTTTCTCAGCAAGTAAAGGATATCCTTTATGCTTCCAGGAAACCATCCTCAAGACGCTGTTGTGCTTTCAAGTGGAAAAGGTTTACCATATGGTGTTCGCAGAAGGGTCTTAACCCTCTTGCAATACCTCTGGAATCATTACTGGAATATCTCCTTCATTTGTCTAATGCAGGGCTTAAGACCAATTCAGTGAGAGTTCATTTGAGTGCTATTGCAGCTTCTCTCAAACCTTTAAATGGGCAACCTATTTCCTCTCATCCTATTATAGCGAGGTTTATGAGAGGCCTTCTTCTAACTAAGCCTCCCATTAAGCCACTACCGGTGGCATGGGATTTAAATCTGGTTCTTGGCCAGCTCATGAAGCCGTCTTTTGAACCATTAGCTACTACCTCTTTAAATTCCTTTCCTGGAAGGTTATTTTTCTTATTGCAATCACATCAGCACGTCGCATTAGTGAGTTGCAAACATTGGTGGCTTATCCTCCTTATACAAGGTTCCATCATTTATTTATTTAGCTGCATTTATATCCCGTTTTTCACCGGGTCAAAGCGGTTGGGGGATACATTTAACACGAGGGGATATGAGACACATAGACTAATACTTACAGGGAACATGGGCAATGGAGGGTTAAGTGGCTTGCCCAAGACCACAAGGAGCACCTGTGGGATTAGAAACCCCAGTCCTTCCGGCCCAAGGTTGCTGTCCTCTAGTGGGATTTGAACCACCGACCTTCCGGCCTGTAGTACCTTGCCCCAACCACTAGGCCACTCCTCCCTCATAAGGTAGTCCTTAGGACTCATCCTCACTTTATGCCAAAGGTGGTTTCACCTTTTCATTTAAACCAAGTTTACCTTCCTGTTTTTTTCCCAAGGCCTCATGCCTCTAATGCAGAAAGGAATCTTCATACTTTGGACTGTAAAAGAGCTTTGGCCTTTTACTTGCAAAGGATGCAGCAACATAGAAAATCCTCCCAACTCTTTGTTGCTTTTGATCCTAGTCATTTAGGGCTTCCAGTCTCCAAAAGGACACTGTCCAACTGGATTGCAGTGTATATCATTTGCCTATTGGAGTAAGAACCTTCCTCTTGAAGGCCATGTCACAGCCCACAATGTGAGAGCCATGGCAGCCTCTATGGCTCATCTTCACTCTGTGTCTATCGACGACAACAATCGAGCAGCTACCTAGGCCTTGATTCATACCTGAAAAGCAGCTGCCTTCAGGCAAGTAAAGAGCTAACTGTCATCAGCTTCTGCTCCCTGATTGGGGTTACACAGCCCAGCAGAAATCCATCTGTCCTGCTTATTGAACTCCAGCCTAATTGGGGCTGTCTGAGAGGGGGAGGAGTCAGCTCCATTTGAAAAGCAGCTGCCTTCAGGCGGGCCCACGCCTGGTGGGCCCGCGCCTGAGGGTCTCGCCAGAGGGCCCTTTGGCGTGGCCCTTAGGCTGTGGTCCGTGGCCACTGTGGTTCCACATCCATCACTTTGTCTTCAGCAAAAAGAGAAGAGCTCCGGTTCCCTAAATACCATGAGAAGGAATGAACCACCATCAGTCTACACATCTCCTTCAATCAAGTTAGTAACATAACTCCACAGCGTCTTGCTACCCTTCCACATGACTCTCACCCCAACGATTTAGTTATACAACGTATATATTAATCTATGCTCTTCTTCAACCAATTGCTTGCAAACTACCTGCCATCTGGCCTTTGGGCCTATCTTATTGAATTACTCTGATGTTCATATTACCTACCACACAGTTGCCTAGCAGATATCCGTACATACCACACTGTGCATATTTCATTACCTTATTGTGAATTACTCTGATGTGAATATTGCCTAACCACACAGTTCTTAACAGATATCCTTTACCTCCACTCTGTGCAGATACCACTACCTTATTGTGAATTACTCTGAGTACATATTGCCTCATTACACAGATGCTTAACAGATTTCCAGTACCACCACACTGTGCACATTTCACTAGCTAACAACATTCCTGGATCTACTATATACATTAGTCATCATATTATCTCACTGGGTATTCCCATACCCCCTTACCTTTGCTATGTGCTACATTTTAATAGCCCTGACCTTTTACACCCTAGCCCTTACTTCACCTCAGAACACTATACCAGTCCTCCATAGATCTTGTTGGAGATTTCCTGACTCCCCCAACCATCAATACGAAACACTTCGGCGCAAACCAGGCCCACATGTTATCTATGTGGACCTTCAGCAGCAAAATCTATCTTGACGATTACAGTCCCACCATCCCCCTGACCTTAAATGTGCACTAATAAATGCACGATCAATAAGGAAAAAATGGCCAGCACTAACTGATATGCTCTCAGCTCATAACCTTGATATCCTATGTGTCACCGAGACATGGCTTTCAGCCGCTGACGCCGTGATCCTTCACCAGTGTGTCCCGCCTAATTTCTCAGTCCACTCTTGTCACAGAGCTGACCGTCGTGGCGGAGGAGTACTTATCCTAACGAAAGCCGACCTCAAATTTCGGCTTGCCGCCTCAAGCAGCACCTCTACCCTTGACTCTGTTACCATTACAAATAAGCAAATCACGATTAACTTGCTCTATAGAACTCCATCTTCATCTCCAGATGACTTAGCAACAATAATTGATCTTGCTTGCAACACCACGAATTCGCATGCTCTAAACTGGATATTAGGTGACCTCAACCTCCCAGTCATTCAGGACAGCCACACCAATGCCTTTATTGATGCTCTCAGTGATCTAGGCAATGTTCAACTTGTTGATACCCCTACCCATATAAAAGGCAACTCACTTGATCTTATCTTTGCACCACAAACAGCCCTCACACATTTGCACCAGTCTCACCTAAACGTAAGTGCGGTTCCCTGGTCAGATCACTTCCTGATAAGATTCCAGATTCCAATTTGCACCAACTCCTCCAAATCCATACCTGAAGATAAACCCATATCGGAACATTTAAAGCGCTTCCACCCTTTTAACAGAGAAGATATTCTAAAGAGGACACAGAATCTATTTGACCCTCCTCTTCAAAGCCTCGATGACATGGTCGCCGCTTGGAACTCAAGCCTAGATGCCGTGATCCACTCACCTACCACGAACAAAGCACCACATAAGAAAATGAATGCCCCATGGTACTCCCAAGAACTACGTAATTCGCTCCTTCAACTCAGACGACTTGAGAGACGCTGGCGACGATCAAGAACAGCTGAGAGCCATGAGGCATTCACAGCACAATTAGGAAAACATCGGTTATCTGTAGCATCAAGTATGAAACAATATCATGCAAAAAGACTACAACGCTCCTTGAACAAACCCCACGAGCTTTTCCAAATTGTGAAATCTCTAGTAAAGGAGCCATCTCAAGAGAACTTACCCTACCCAGACTCACAAGAATATGCTTATTACTTGCGTAAGAAAAGTAATCAGCTTGCCCACACTGCTAAGCCCCCCATACCAGCCAGCCTACCTTTCTCCATCCCACAACCTCCTCTTGGTCATTTCTTGAGTGGGTCCCAACACACTTTCACATCATTTTCTACTCCATCTGACAGAGTCATTCAAGACACTATCCTAAACATAAACACTACAACAGCACCCTCCGATCCGTGTCCAGCTCCCTGGATAAAGGCCCTGCGTGCCGAGCTCAGCCCATTCCTATCCAAATTGATTGATGTATCGTTCTCTACTGGAACATTTCCTCGATGCCTGAAACAGACGGCTATCAGACCACTCCTAAAAAACAGTAAGTTGGACCCTTTGATGATGGAATCCTACAGGCCTATCTCCAGCATACCTCTCCTATCGAAAATCATTGAAAAGATTACCCTACGCCAATTACAAGATCACATAGATACTAATGCACCCCTGCATCCCTGCCAACATGGATTTCGCGAAGCACATGGTGTTGAAACATTACTCACAACCTTATTCAACACCATAACTTTAGGTCTCGATAACATCAGACAAGGCTTTGCACTGATCTTCATGGACATTGCTGCCGCATTCGACACCGTAGACCACGAAGTTCTCCTGCTATGCCTCAGAGAGAAGGGAGTTCAAGCTTCAGCTTTGTCATGGTGCGCTTCATACCTCACTGATCGCTGGCAACATGTCCGTTCTGGCCCCTCCAACTCCGATTCCTTCCCCCAAACTAAAGGTGTTCCACAGGGCTCATCTCTATCCGCCTTGCTATTCAATGTCTATATGCAACCCATTTGTGATCTCATCCAATCATTTAATATCAACTGCCTGGTCTATGCTGACGACGTCTTGATGTACATGCCAATTTCGACAGAACATCTTGAACTATCCCCACTTATCAGGTGCTTTGACGCTGTCACAGACTGGCTAAATGCACAAATGCTTAAGTTAAATTTCAAAAAGACAGAAGCCCTCTTCGTAACCAGGAATCCGGCTTTTACTCCACCCCTGTCTATCAAGGTTCGCGACGCAGAGATCATATGCAAGACTACAGTAAGATACCTAGGTGTAACGCTTGATCAGCAACTTAATATGAAGGCTCATATCAAAAACATAACAAAGTTGGTGTACCATAAAATCCGGACCCTCCGCAATCTGTGTCAACTGTTAGAATCTGATGACTTCCAAACTGTCTTTCAGGCCCTAATAATGCCTCACTTTGACTATGCCAATGCGATCTTGTATGGTCTACCTAAGTGCACGACTAACCCCTTACAACTTGCAATGAATTCAGCTGCAAGAATCCTTCATGGAGCCTCAAGAAGTTCTCATATTACCCCAATACTAAAACAATTGCACTGGCTACCCGTACAAGCCAGGATCTCATTCAAGATCCTAATTATGACCCATAAAGCCATCAATAAATACCCTGCTACTGCCATTACTGATCTAATTTCAATCACACCTCCCAATCGAACAAGGAGATCGAATGCTGCAAATACTGTCATATTACCTAAGGCAAGCACGAAGTGTTCTCAATTCACTAGATCCAGAGCCTTCTCCTTCTTTGCTCCATCCTGCTGGAACGCACTACCAGCAACTATCAGAACCATCAGTGAACTCTCCCAATTTAGGAAGGCACTGAAACGGCACCTCTTTCTTCATCACTACGATGATGCAGTCTTCTCCCCACACTCACCCACTCTCACATCTCAATGCAGCACCTCAAACTCATGCACGTCACATTCCCAGATTGATCACTCGCAATCACACCTTCCCCTCCAACCACCATGAGAAACTTATGCAGTGCCGCATAACTCATTATATTGTTGCATAAAGTAGACTGTATTTATTCATTGTGTCTCCTTGTTAAGGGACTGGTTATTTATACCCTATTTTACCTGTTATACCTGCTTAATGCATACCCAAGTTTAATTTTCCTGTTTAATGTATACCCAAGTTATTATACCTGTTTCACTGTAAGCACAAATCACGAAATTGAGATGTGCAACTCTTATGTTCATTGTAAACCGCACTGATGTTGAATAGCGCGGTATAAAAGAGACTACAAATAAATAAATACCTTCACAGCCCATTACTGCTTGGACAAGGACTCCCGCCGGGATGCCTTGTTTGGACAGGCTGTTCTTCAACACCTGTTCCATACTTAATCAACTCCTACCCACCATCCCTGGTAGGATGCCAGAAATCCATGGGGGGTAGTGAAGCCTTTTCAAAAGGGCACACAACTTCTGGTGTTTCTCCCTGGCATCTGTAGCTAGGGAGTCCCCATATGTGAAGACTACATTCCTGTTTGTTCTTCGAGATAGCATAGTTACTCACCTGTAACAGGTGATCTCTGGGAACAGCAGGAATTTAGTCTTCACAACCCACCCACCTCCCCTAGGAATTGTAACTCTCTATCTCTCTTTTTCTCTTTTCCTCTCTCTCTCTCTCTTTGTCTCAGCTTTAAACTCAACTGGGGAGAGACAGTTGGGAAAGGCGGGAAGGCAGCACGCAGGCGCTGTGGTGTGCTTCCAAAAGCTTCCTAATTGGACGCTGGGGAGCGTTCCCGCGCAGGCTCCGTCGGTACAGACGACATCCATATGTGAAGACTAAATTCCTGCTGTTCCCAGAGATCACCTGTTACAGGTGAGTAACTATGATTTATCCACCCAGGGCAGTATTTCAGGCAGTCCTTTAAGCACTTGTATTATCAGGATTAGATTATGGGACTTCTAAGTCATTGATTCAGGCATTATATAGTTGGTTCAAATTTTTGTAGCGCGTCTTTTGACAGATAATGTCTATCATCAGCATGTTTCTTCTTTTTGAGGTACTTCTGGCAAACTGAATAAAATTTAAACATTTGGTGCTGATGTTTCTGGTTGTTTGTAGGGACGCTTCACTGTATTAACGATTTATTGACTGAGTATTCGCCTTCCCGTACTCTTTGGATAGCAAATAAACAGTTATTGAATATCTCATTAAGGTGAGATTGGTGATTATGCAGGAAAGGACCTTTTGGTGGCTGGTTCCAATCTTGCCCAGTTGATAGTATGAAGTAACACAGACTTTACTTGGTGTTGCATATTGCTCTTAGTTTCAGCAGATTTTTGTGTAGTTTCTCTTTTATGGACCAGATGCCTTAAGTGCATCTTAAGCCAAGATGTGTTCCTTATTTTATTTTGGAGATATCTGTAGTGAGGATATACTAATGATGAGGGTAGATGTGTTCACATCTAACCTCAACAATAAATTACTCATTTTTTGCTTCAAAACGCTGCAGAAAGCAAAGTGAGTCACAGTGTATTAACCATACCATCGAGATGGGATTGCATGTGCGTTTATCCTCCAATGCTTTTAATAGCCAGAATTTTACTTAAATTCAGAGAGCACATCGGTTCAATGATTCTTCCTTGACCATTAAACCTCATTCTATGTTTTTCTATGACACCGTTTTGTAAATAGTTATCTTTGGTTATCCAAGTTGGTTCTCCTGTTGTAAACTCAGACTTATGTACCCTGTCTGATTGTTATGTTCCATGTAAACCGCGCTGATGCTGAATAGTGCGGTATAGAAGAAATTGTAAATAAATAAATAAATTCTAATAGCCCCCTATTGCCCAAGCAGATACGACTGCTTCTCCTGGTGGTTTCGAAACTGAGAATCATAAGTTGAAGATCTTTCCAGACTTGATCATTCAAAATCACAGAATCCTGTTTCTATTCCATTCTGAGGAATTTGGCTCTCAGCTTACCTCTTGGAATTCAATAGGTTTTAACTACAGTAACAAAGCCGTAACCTCCTTCCGCCCAACTACCCCCATTGGAATCAGAGCCAAATAGGCAACATGTTTTATTTTAAAAGTTTTGGTTTTTTTCATTTTGTTTAATAGTGTAACTTTCTCTATTCTATTTGTTCTTTGTTGCTGTGTTAGACAAAATGAGTGTTCACATTTCAGCTGGGGTGTGAATAAGGGGCATGAATGATCTTTAAATACTGTAACTCATATGCTGTAATAATAAACGTTTTATGATATTTCCACATAGTGATTTTATCTGTCGTCATTAATGGCTTATCATGCCTGTTGCTGTAGATGTGGTATATGACAGTCCTGTACATTTCTTGTTATATTTGTGCAGTCCTGTTGCGCAACATATACCCAGAGTAGAATGTATTTCAGTTAATAACACTTTGATTTTCCTAAATGGAAGTTGATGCATGTAAAATGTGTGTGTGACTGCAAGTGTGAATTTGAGAGCAAGGGAATAAAGTGATCAAAGGAATTCAAAAAATAAGTTTAAATTAGGAAAACAGAAATGATATGATCCTTCCCAGGAAGAGTGACACTGACAATTTAAAAGTGATGTTTTCATGAGAGACATGCCATCTAGGAGAAATCTGGGAAGTCCAGAGCACCACGTCCAAAAATCCGGGGGAATGCCAGCAGTGAAGGGAGGCATGTTTAAGTGCCTTCTGAAACTGCTCTGTCTCTTTCGCGAAAGATGAACATCCTAGTAACCGGTTCTGGTGATGTGCCCATGCAGATAGTAAGGCCAGGTATATGTATGGTTGTAGGCCATTTCAGAAATGTGGACATCTCTGAACTTTGATATGCCAGCTGGAGTATTTCAAAAGGAGGGTGTCCATGTTATGAGGCATGCACGTTCCTGCTAGCCGTTTCAGATAAGAAGACATGTGACGGCTGGCCAGTAATATGTTTGAACAATAAATTAACATGCAGGTTTATTTGGCCTGAAACAATTAACTGTGGTGATAAGAGAACTTCCAGTTCATACTGCTAGACCAGTCCAGACAAGTGGGTTATGTCCCCCTGCCAGCAGATGTTGGAGACGGAGAAAAAACACTCCAGAGCTGTAATTGGTTGGGCTCTGGGTGACATAGGAGTGCCCCTAGAGGACCTAGTCAGTATTTTCTCTGTCTCCAGCAGAAGAAGGTGTTAGACAAGTTTGTCTAATAGATTCTTTTCATCATTTTTATCTCCTGAATGCACCCAGAGCACACAAGAGGTGTTTCTCTGGGTTTCCCAGGCTTCCTTTGTTGACAGCTGTATTTTCTGTAATCAGCAATACAGTAGGGTTTGAGCTACTGATTTCACTGTCACGTGAGCCACTATATTGTTAAAGCTTATCCTTAATTTTAAGAGTTTGACTTGCGACTCGTGAGATGGTGGGATCAGAGGGTCACCATTAAGCCCCTGAATAAATTTTATCACGAGTTTGTGACCACTCTTTTTTTAGAGTTTGTTAATTGAGAAGCTGGATAGGCTGGAAAAGTTAGTAGAATAGGCTTAGATAAAAATGAAGTTCAGTCTCAGAAGATAATATATAGGAGGTCATTGATGCAAAATAAGCACAAAAGCTGGATGGATATTAAATCTAGAAAAATCGTGCTTTGATGTCTGAGACCTCGGATAGGAGAGAGTTCTTAAAACCCAAGTATGGGGTTCTACTTTCTATAACTGAGCATATACAATAAGATTGATAGACATATTAGCTCAGGAAGAAGACCATTGGTTGCTGTATGATTACTTTTACAATGACTTTGAAAGTTTCTTTTCTCCTCCGTGTGACCTCAGTTCCTCTGTACCGGCACAGTGAGTAACTGCAGTTTCCTTCTCACTTCCGATTTTGGTGATTCGGGGCTCGGTGGGGTTTCAACTTTTAAGTTGCTGGCAGCTTCCTTGCATCTCCCCAACCAATTTCGCTGCATTTTCGAGATTTTTGGAGCACAGGATTTCTTTATTTTTCATTTTAAAGTTGCCAGAGGCCATTTTGAAAACGCGGGATCGCGTTTTTCTTAAGTCTTTTTGGCGGGAGCAGCTCTGGGCAGTCATTTTCTGTGAAATAGTCACCAGAGAGCACTTGAGGCTTCCAGGAACATTTCCAGGGGAGAGTTTCTAAGTTGACTTCTACTCCCTCTACCACATTGAGGTTTCTTAATAGTTAAAAAAAAAAAAGAGAAGAGTTACATTTCTACCATGCCTGCTTCTCTGCACAGATGTATTGTCTGTAACAAGAAGAAGAAAGATTTAATTAATAGGTTGTGCTCTTTGTGTATAATGCATCCAGGTGAGTCCTCTTCCTCAGTCTCCACTGTGTTGCCGGCTGCGGACCTCAGCGCCTTGTCACCTTCTTCACTGGAAGTGCTGCAACCCAGTCCTCCTGCAGAGGCTTCCCAATCTGCTCCCATCTTGCTCCCACAACCTCTGGAAGTCGCTTCGGCCGACGGACAGTTCCTGGCACTCTTTGGCCAGGCATGGAACCTGTGGCGCTCGGAGTCCTCCGGGATACCCTCCTTACCCGGTTCAGTACCGAGCAGGGATATGTTGGGATCACGCAAACAGTCCCATAAATCCGCAGACCTTAAGGCTATGTGGTCTTCCAGAGACATTTCTTGGGGCTTGCGGGACACGTCTGATGCCCATGAGGATCATAAATCTTCGGAGGTGAGTCCTGATTCGTCTGAACGGGAAGATGGGGAATATCCCCCCTCAGATTCTTCAGTCACAGCTCAGGAGGACTCTCAGGATATCCGACTCTTTCGGAAAGAGGAGTTGCCAGCCTTAATTGCACAGGTGGTAGAGTCGCTACGCCTGGCCGACACGCTTGATCCACAGAGTTCCCAGGCTCTTGAAGGGCTAGAAAAAGGGACTGCTACTTCTGGAGAGATCTGCAATTGTGAGTATATACTTCTGGGAATTTTCTGAAAGGACTTCTTTGTATTAAAGCTAATTAATCTGTGACCCCCAGTGTTTTTTGTTAAATCAGTCAGGGCCTAGTAGCAGCAGTTTAAGTTTGAATTTAAAACACAAAAGAGAGCTTTCTGGTTAAATTTGGAACCCAGCAGAGAGCTTGTAGTTTAAATTTCATAATAAATCAGAGCCTAGCAGCAGCAAAGAGCTGTAATTGAAATCAAATCAGAATATAACTTAGCATAAAAGGCAAAACAGGGTCAGTACTCTTTGAGCAACAAATAAAGTCTTCTAGAGACCCTTACAAAGAGGCCTTCCACCTAGGGGGAAAGACCTGTGAAACATTTTCAATAGGTGTTAACACCTAGTGGCAGGTCAAAAGGCCATTTTGAAAGACTCCTTCTATCTAAGCAAGGACTGTTAATCACCCAGGAAGTTGCTCACAGCTTACCTCAGCAGCACAGGACAGGGTACTGTGTAGCAGCCCTCTTTTAATAAATTAATAAGTGTTATTTCCCTCCCTCCCTCCCCCACACCCACCTACCCCTGGGATAATCGTAGGTTTATAGGTACTTAAACATCTTAAAGGAAAGGAGGTGCTCTCAGGTGAAGCTCGTTATCCCAACCAGTCATACACTAAGGGCCTGAGAGTAATTAAGCTTCTGGTGAACAAGGTATATTAAACGTATTAGGTACAGTTTTATTAGTATACATATCCATAGCAACCCTTAGTAAGTAAAGAACTTAGATCTAAACACAAGCTTAAAACTAAGATGCAGATAGCAGTCCAGCAGTGAGATGGGGGCTTTCCAGTCTTTTGCATTGAGTGTCACATGTATGATTTTCTCCCAGTTGGTGAGAGGTCTTACATATGCACTAGGTGCAAGGAGCTCTTTGCTCTCAGGGAACAAGTCCGTTCTCTAGAGGCTAGAGTAGCAGACTTGGAAAACTTAAGAAAGACAGAGAGGTACATAGACGAGACCTACAGGAATATAGTCCTGAAGTCCCACCTCGAGTCTGGCAGCATCCTTGTTGCCATGGAGGAGAGAGGTCACGTGACAGGAAAGCATCACCCTGGTGTGGCAGGAAGTGATCCTGTAACTAGGACCTGTCCTCCAGGTGATGTAAAACCCACTCACATGGAGGACGTTTCTCCAGGGCCATGTGCCTATGAGGGAAGGGTTAGGATAGCTGGTGATTCAATCATTAGGCATGTAAATAGCTGGGTGGCTGGTGGATGTGAGGATCGCCTGGTAACATTACTGCCTGGTGCGAAGGTAGCGGATCTCACATGCCACCTAGATAAGGTCTTAGATAGTGCTGGGGAGGAGTCTGCTGTCTTGGTACATGTTGGTACCAATGACATAGGAAAATGTGGTAGGGAGGTTCTGGAGGCTAAATTTAGGCTTTTAGGTAGGAAGTTGAAATCCAGAACTTCCAGGGTAGGGTTCTCCGAAATGCTTCCCGTTCCACGCGCAGGACCCAAAAGGCAGGCAGAGCTCCGGAGTCTCAATGCGTGGATGAGACAATGGTGCAGAGATGAGGGATTTGGGTTTGTTAGGAACTGGGGAACATTCTGGGGAAAGGAGGGGCTCTTCCGAAGGGATGGGCTTCACCTTAACCGGGATGGAACCAGGCTGCTGGCATTAACCTTTAAAAAGGAGATAGAGCAGCTTTTAAACTAGATAATAGGGGAAAGCCGACAGTCGCCCAAGAGTGCATGGTTCGGAAGAATGTATCCTTGAAGGATACTACGAAAAGCAGAGAGGTTCCAAAGAAGACTAAAGTAGCCCAAATGCCCTCGAGTATGGAGCAGACAGAGCTTAAAGATCCCAAATTACCCATGTCTACTAATAGCCAGATTAATATGAATAAAATACAGTCTCTAAAATGCTTGTATGCAAATGCTAGAAGTCTAAAAAATAAGATGGGAGAGTTAGAATATATAGCACTAAATGAGAGGTTAGATATGATTGGAATCTCAGAGACATGGTGGAAGGAGAACAACCAGTGGGATACTGTGATACCTGGGTACAAACTATATCGTAATGATAGAGCTGATCAAATTGGTGGAGGGGTTGCACTCTGTGTTAGAGAGGGCATTGAGTCAGAAAGGATTAAAGTTTTGCAGGAAACAAAATTTACTGTAGAATCTCTATGGATTGAAATTCCATGTAAAAAGGGGAAGGTGATGGCAGTGGGGGTGTACTATCGAGCGCCTGGCCAGAATGACCAAATGGATGATGAAATGCTCAAAGAAATCAAGGAAGCTAACAAAAGTTGCAGCGCAGTAATAATAATGGGTGATTTCAATTACCCCGGTATCGACTGGGTCAGTGTCACGGCAGGACATGCTAGGAAGATAAAGTTCCTAGATGAAATAAATGACTGCTTCTTGGAGCAGCAGGTTCATGAACCGACCAGAGGGGAAGCCATATTAGACCTAGTCCTTAGTGGAACACCAGATCTTGTGCAAGAGATAAGGGTGTTGGGACCACTTGGCAATAGTGATCATAGCATACTCGTGTTTAGTTTAATTAGTGGAGGAGGGATAGTAAGGAAATAGTACTACCTTTTAACTTTCGAAAGGGAGACTATGATAAAATGAGGAAAATAGTTAAGAAAAAACTAAAAGGAGCAGTTGCAAAGGTTAAAGACTTACATCAAGCTTGGGTGTTGTTGAAAACTACTATCTTGAACCCAGACCAGCTGTATTCCACGCTTTAAGAAAAGTGGAAGGAAGTCCAAAAAACTGCCAGCATGGTTTAAAGGTGAGGTCAGAGAAGCTGTTGCCAAAAAAGCATCTTTCAGGAAATGGAAAAAAGAGCCAAATGACGAAACCTGGAAACAGCACAAGCACTGGCAAGTCAAATGCAAGGCATTGATAAGGCAGGCAAAGAGAGAATTTGATAAGAAGGTTTGCTGCGGAAGCAAAAACGTGAAATAAAGACTTTTTCAAGTACATTCTTAGCAAAAAACCTTTGAGAGAGTCAGTTGGTCCATTAGATAGAAACATAGAAATATGATGTCAGAAAAAGACCACATGGCCTATCGAGTCCGTTCTTCCATAACAACTACAACAGTCCCCTTTTTACCTTTAGAGATCCTCTGTGTTTGTCCCATGCTTTTTTGAATTCAGTTACTGTCCTCATCTCTACCACCTCCACTGGGAGACTATTCCACAGATCCACTACTCTTTCCGTAAAGAAATATTTCCGCATATCACTCCTGAATCTATCTCCCTTCACCCTCATCCCATGTCCCCTCATAGCAAAACTTGCTTTCAATTGAAAGAGGCTCTCTCTCTGAACATTTATGCCACGGAGGTATTTAAACATCTCAATCATATCACCTCTATCCCGCCTTTCCTCTAAGGTGTACATATTAAAGATCCTTCAGTCTGTCCTCATATGCTTTATAATGAAGACCACTAATCATTTTAGTAGCCACCCTCTGCACCGACTCATCCTGTTCACATCCTTTTGAAGGTGCAGTCTCCAGAATTGCACACTATATTCCCAATGAGGTCGCACCAAAGACTTATACAGAGGCATTATCACCTCCTTTTTTCTGCTAGCCATTCCTCTCCGTATGCACCCAAGCATCCTTCTAGCTTTTGCCGTCGCCTTTTCTACCTGTTTAGCTACTTTAAGATCATCAGACACAACCACGCCTAGGTCCCACTCTTCTTTAGTGGACAAAAGTACTTCACCCCCTATACTATATTGCTCCCTTGGATTGCTGCAGCCCAAATGCATGACCTTACATTTTTTAACATTAAATCCCAGCTGCGAAATTCTAGACCATTCTTCAAGCTTAGCTAGATCCCTCCTCATGTTATCTACCATTTCCTGGGTGTCTACTCTATTGCAGATTTTGATATCATCCGCAAAGAGGCAAACCTTACCTGAAAGCCCTTCCGCTATATCACTAACAAAGATGTTAAAAAGAATTGGACCAAGGACAGATCCCTGGGGCACACCACCGATAACATCCTTCTCCTCAGAGTGAGCTCCATTTACTTGTACTCTTTGTCGCCTCCCACCCAACCAATTTCTAACCCAAGCAGTAACTTTAGGGTCCATCCCTAGGGTGCTCAGTTTGTTAATAAGTCGCCTGATAATAGAGGGGTTAAAGGGGCACTAAGAGGCGACAAGGCGATGGCGGAGAGACTAAATGAATTCTTTGCTTCGGTCTTTACTGAGGAAGATGTAGGGATGTTACTCATGACTGAAGTGGTATTTAAATGAGCGGAAGAATTGAAGGAAATATCGCTACATCGTGAAGATGTATTACAACTATTAGATAAACTGAAGAGTAGCAGATCACCTGGGCCGGATGGTATATATCCAAGGGTGTTGAAAGAACTGAAATATGAGATTGCAGACCTGCTATTAGTAATCTGTGAATTTTCATTAAAATGATCTGTAATACCTGAAGATTGGAGGATCGCCAATTTTTAAAAAGGGTTCCAGTGGTGATCCGGGAAACTACAGACCGGTGAGCCTGACGTCAGTACCGGGAAAAATGGTAGAATCCATCATAAAGAACAAAATTACTCAGCATGTAGATAGTCATGGCCTAATGGGAGACAGCCAACATGGCTTTAGACAAGGAAGATCTTGTCTTACTAATCTGTTATGTTTTTTTGAAGGTGTGAATAAACAGGTGGACAAAGGTAAGTTGGTTGATATAGTGTATCTGGCTTTCAGAAAGCCTTTGACAAGGTCCCTCATCAGAGACTTTTGGCAAAACTAAAGAGTCATGGGATAGGAGGCAGTGTACTATTGTGGATCAGGAACTAGTTAAATGATAGAAAGCAGAGGGTAGGGCTAAATGGCCAATTTTCCCAATGGAGAAAGGTGAATAGTGGAGTACCGCATGGATTTGTGCTGGGTCCGCTGCTTTTTGATATATTCATAAATGACCTGGAAAAGGGAATAACTAGTGAGGTTATCAAATTTGCAGATGACACAAAACTATTTAAAGTTGTTAAAATCCAAGAGGATTGTGGAAAATTGCAAGAGGATCTTGATAAATTGGAAGACTGGGCATCAAAATGGCAGATGAAATTTAATGTGGACAAGTGCAAAGTTATGCACCCAGGGAAGAACAACCCAAACTATGGTTACAGGATGCAAGGTTCCACATTAGGAACCACCACCCAGGAAAAGATTTAGGCATCATTGTGGATAACATGTTAAAACCCTCAACCCAGTGTGTGGTGGCGGCCAAGAGAGCAAATAGAATGCTAGGTATCATAAGGAAAGGAATGGAAAATAAAACAAAAGATATTATAATGCCTCCATATCGTTCCATGGTGAGACCGCACCTTGAATATTGTGTGCAATTCTGTTCGCCGTATCTTAAAAAGGATATAGCGTTATTAGAAAAGGTTCAGAGAAGAGCCACCAAAATGGAAAAGGAGATGGAAGGATACTCCTATGAAGAAAGGCTAAAAAGGTTAGGGCTCTTTAACCTGGAAAAGAGACGGCTGAGGGGAAATATGATAGAAGTCTATAAATTAATGAATGGAGTGGATCGATTGTTTACGTTATCAGAATATAGAAAGACTAGGGGTCATGCAATGAAGCTACAGGGTAAACTATTTAAGACTAATAAAAGAAAATATTTTTTCACTCAACGTGTAATCAAACTTGTAAAGGCTGTTAGTGTAGCTGGGTTTAAAAAAGGTTTGGACAAATTCCTGGAGGAAAGGTTCATAAACCATTATTAAGAAGGGACCCAGGATATCAATGCTTGACCCAGTACAAGCATTGTGGAACCTGTGCCTTTTGTGGAAACTGCTAGGTATGTATAACCTAGATTGGCCACTGTTGGAAACAGGATACTGGGCTTGATGGACCTTGGTCTGACCCAGTATGGCATATCTTATGTTCTCTGTTGCAGCCAGATCCTATTTTTCAAGGTATTTGTAAACCTTCCAAAGCCTTTTCCTTTCCAGCCGAATTGCAGCAAATGGTATCTTGGGAGTGGGACTCTCCGGATACTTCTTTCTGCACCGCACGCCGTTTTGGTCAGTTGTATCCTTGGTCTCCCACTGACCTCGACCGTTGGCTGATATACCCGAAAGTGGATGCTTTGGTGACCGTGGTCACTAAGCATTCCACTGTTCCGGTTGAGGGCGGAGCGGCGCTCCAAGACCAACAAGACTGTAAGGTCGAGAGCCTGCTTAAGACAGATTTTTCGTCCTCCACTCTTTCCCTACAAGCTGCGGTTTGCGGAGGTCTGGTGGCTTGGGCCTCCCTCCGATGGATTCAGCAGCTTACAGACAAGCTAGAGTTGGTGCGTCTCGAATCAGTTGCTGCATTCCTGGCAGATGCCTTTTATGATCTTCTACGACTGTCAGCTCGCTCCGTGGCGGCGGTGACAGTGACTAGAAGATGGCTATGGTTGCGTCAATGGGCAGCGGATGTTACCTCTAAGACCCTCCTGTCTAAGTTGCCTTTTAAAGGGAGACTCCTTTATGGTGAGGATCTTGATAAATTGGTGAAAGATCTGGGAGAGGTGAAGCCACAATATTTACCTGAGGACAGGCCAAAGGCATCCTCTCGTCGTGGATCTCGATCCCACTGTTTTCGGCGATTTTCTAAATCTCAGGACTCACGAAGATACTGCGCCTTTAAGCCAGGTGCTTCTTCCGCTTCTGCCAGTCGCTTTGGACAGAGGGCTCAGTCCTTTCGGGGAGCCTGCAAAGGAACGGACTCGTACTCTGACCCAGGGAAGTTCCCTGGAGTCTCCCATCCTTCCCGCTGACGGGATGGTCTGCCCACTCGAGATCCTTCCGCCTGTAGGCGGACGGTTGACCCTTTTTTCTCGACACTGGGCACTCATAACTTCAGATCGATGGGTCCTCGATATAGTTTCTCACGGCTATTCTCTCGAATGTTGTCGACCCATTCACGATGCCTTCCTTGTCTCTCCAGGATGCTCAGCAGAAAAATGAGTGGCCATTCAAACTACCGTTCAGAGGCTCCTCTCCTTAAAAGCCATTTGTCCAGTCCCTCTGTTAGAAAGAGGGCTAGGCCGTTATTCCATCTATTTCATGGTGCCCAAGAAAGACAGATTTTTCGTCCTCCACTCTTTCTCTACAAGCTGTGGTTTGCGGAGGTCTGGCGGCTTGGGCCTCTCTCCAATGGATTTTGGACCTCAAAGGTGTAAATCGCAGCCTTTGAGTACCACACTTCCAGATGGAAACCCTACGATCAGTCATTCACTCAGTTCGTCGGGGAGAGTTGCTAGAATCCTTGGATCTTGCGGAAGCATATTTTCATATTCCCATTTGAGAAGACCACCAGCGCTTCCTGCGTTTTTCAGTCCTCGGCCAGCATTTTCAGTTTTGGGCAATGCCCTTTGGCCTAGCCTCAGCACCTCGAACCTTCTGAAAGGTGATGGTGGTTGTGGCGGCAGCCTTACACAAGCAGGGAATCAGAGTTCACCCATACTTAGACGATTGTCTCATTCGCGCGGACTCCCTTCCAGAGGCTCACAAAACTGTTTCCACGGTAGCTGCCTTCCTACAGCAGCTCGGTTGGGTGATCAACCGCACCAAAAGTTGCTTCCATCCATTTCAAGAGATCGAATTTCTGGAAGCACGCTTCGATACCTGTCAAGGGCGTGTATTCCTGACTCAAGCCCATTTCCTAAGGCTGGCTTCTCAGCTCCTAAGTTTTTTGGCCCAAAGAGCCCCCCGGACATGGGATTACCTCCAAGTCCTGGGATCCATGGCCGCCACCATTGAGCTCGTGCCTTGGGCAAAGGCTCACATGCACTGTCTTCAGACCGCTCTGCTTTCCAGATGGTCCCCAGTGACGGAAGACTACCAGACCTGTCTCCCATTACAGCTGCAGGTCCGACGCAGTCTACAGTGGTGGCTTGCATCTCGCAATCTCCTCAGGGGAGTTCTGTTGGAAAACCCACACTGGATCTTGCTGACAACCAACGCCAGTCTGTCCAGATGGGGATCACTGTCACAGCCACTCAGCGCAAGGACCTTGGGCGACGCACGAGGCACGATGGACGATCAACAGGCTCGAGGCGAGAGCAACTCGCTTCGCCTTACTGAAGTTTCAGTGGTTCCTACAGGGACAAGCGGTTCGGATCCTATGCGACATTGCCACTGCAGTGTCCTGCCTCAACCACCAGGGCGGCACCAAGTGCACAGGAGTATCAAAGGAGATGTCTCTTCTCTTCCCTTGGGCAGAAAGGAACCTTCAAGCTCTCTCAGCACAGCATATTGCGGGGACCAGCAACGTGAAGGCCGATTTTCTAAGCCGACACACTCTCAGTCCCGGCGAATGGGAGCTGGCCCCACAAGCATTCCAGACGATAGTTCAGAAGTGTGGGCAGCTGAAAGTAGATCTCATGTCATCAGCCACAAATGCGAAGGTTCCGATCTTCTTCCGGAGGGAACACAGATCCCAAGTCATAGATGCCTTAGCTCAGCCATGGCCGAAACATCAGTTGCTCTATGTATTCCCACCTTGGCCAATGATCCTGCAATGGATCAGGGAACACCAGGGCCCAGTAATCTTAGTGGCCCCGGACTGGCCTCGAAGACCATGGTATGCCGATCTCATAAGACTATCTCGAGTCCCTCCTCTGCGACTACAAACTCCCTTTGGACTTCTCAGGCAAGGACCTATTATGATGGAAGATCCAACTCCCTACTTGCTTACGACTTGGCTCTTGAACGCCGTAGGTTAGCCCGTAAGGGTTACTCTTCCAAGGTAGTGTCGACTCTCCTCAACGCTCGCCGTTTGTCTACGTCTTTAGCATATGCTAGGGTGTGGCGAGTGTTTGAGTCCTGGTGTACTCAACATCATCTTTCTCCTTGGAGTACAGAAATTCCAGACATTCTTGCCTTTCTTCAAGAGGGCCTCAACAAAGGCTTAGCTCTTGGCACTCTACGGGTACAGATTTCAGCACTGACGTGTTATAGGGGACCGATTTGCAGTCGTTCTCTTGCGTCCCACTCCGATGTGTCATGTTTTCTTAAAGAAGTCAAGCTTCTACACCCTCTGGTCCGTCCAGTTGTTCCTTCTTGGGACCTTGTCTTGGTACTACAGGCTTTGATATCTCCGCCCTTCGAGCCTCTAAAGGAAGTTTCCTTGACGGATTTGACACTTAAGACGGTTTTCTTAGTGGCAATAACTTCGGCTCGTCCACGTTTCGGAACTGCAGGCACTCTCTTACAGGGATCCGTATTTGTCATTCTCTGTAGAAAGGGAGTGTCCCTTCGCACTGTTCCCTCATTCTTGCCTAGGTGATTACTACTTTTCATGTCAATCAGCCTCTTTTGTTGCCTGCCTTCTCAGAGGAAAAATGTTCCGGACATTCCAAGAATCTCCGGGCGGTTGATCTCAAAAGGATTCTCCTTCGCTACCTCAAAGTCACCAATTCTTTTCACAAGACTGACCATCTTTTTGTGCTTTTTGTGGGACCGCGCCGAGGTATGGCAGCTTCCAAATCTACTATCGCCAGATGGCTTTGCTGTACCGTCGAATCAGCCTATATCCTGCAAGGCAAGCCAGTGCCTGCCAATCCATGTCTTGAGCCGAGCGATCACACGTAGTCCCTCTTGATATTTGTCGAGCGGCAACCTGGTCCTCCTTGTCTACTTTTGTCCAGCATTATCGCCTGGACGTTCAGGCACGTGAGGACAGTCGGTTTGGGGCTAGTGTGCTGTCAGCGGCTCTCTCTGCCCACCCTGGGGTTCATTAGCTTGGGTACTTCCAGCTTGTCTGGACTGGTCTAGCAGTATGAACTGGAAGGAAAAATTTCACTTACCGTTAATTTCCTTTCCTGGAATACTGCTAGACCAGTCCAGAACCCAGTTTCACGACTGCTGGTGCAGAGGAGCCGGCGTTCTTCTTACTTCAAACACAAGCAATTACATATTCCGGAGAAAGTCCACAACAGTGGATTCAGGTTTTTTCTCCAAGGAATGATGTTTGATCCTTCTCCACCCTTCATGGTTCGAGTTGAGGGTTTTAATTGAATTAGTTGTTACCTCTACATAGTTGAGTTGGTTAGTCAGGTTTTCTCCTTATGTTGGTGCTTGTCAAAGGAATACTTGTCCTCTAGGGGCACTCCTATGTCACCCGGAGCCCAACCAATCACAGCTCTGGAGTGTTTTTTCTCTGTCTCCAACATCTGCTGGCAGGGGGACATAACCCGCTTGTCTGGACTGGTCTAGCAGTATTCTAGGAAAGGAAATTAACGGTAAGTGAAATTTCTCCATTTAACTCTTCCCCCTGCAAGTGTTGCTGCCATAAAACGAGCACATTTTTGAACCTTATTCATGGTCAGGAGTAGGTATAGGCATGGATGCTTTGACACCTAGTATCAGATGTGCTCATGTCATTCTGAAATCGCACCACCCATCTTCGTTGCACTGCCCAGGCCACGCCTTTACCATGCCTCCATGCTACATGTATGTGCTCGTGCCGGGATGTCCATATGCCTATTTTTCACAAATGGGTCCAGGGACATCTTTGTGATTTGTATGTCTGAATGTCCATTTTCAGCCATCCGAATCATGAATAGAGCTTCTAAAATGATCCCCATAGAACATGACAACAGATAAAGACCATACAACACATCCAGTCTACCATTTCACACCACCTCCTCAGCATTATATTTCCTGTCTCTGTGATTTTCTACGTTTGCTTTCTTTAATTCAGATGCTGTCCTTGTCTCTATCACCTCTACTGGGAATCTGTGCATCCATCACTGTTTGTGTAAAAAAATATTTCCTTAGATTACTCCTGAGTATGCCTCCTTTCACCCTCATCACCTCATTCTAGAATCACCTTTTTTGTTGGAAAAGGCCTGTTTTCTGTGCATTCTATTATGTACAAGTTAATTTAATTGAATCATTTGTTTTCCATATATATCCAAAAAAATCTTATTTGAAGTGGATCACAAAGTAATTTCGACAGATACTCAATTACACATATCATAATAGCAGTGATCTGGTCCTGGGACAGTACAAATCACAAATTAAACTTCTAGTATAGAATGATCAGTTTGTGGAGGCTGAACGCTAATATATAGCATTTTAATATTTCTTATTACAGTGCAATATGTCTATTCTTAACCCTATAGTGGATATATGTGTTATATATTTTTTTCTGTTGTAATACTTTTTGTTATGGTGATATTTATAATTTTAATATTGTTTTCTTGTGTGCATTTTTATTTTTATTTTCATTGTAGTCTGCATTGAGTGAGTTTAACAGTAGTGGATAGTAGACGTCTATGTGTTTTTATAAAATAGGCTAAAAATAGGCGCCTAATTTCCTTCACACATAGGCAGCTTGTTATAAAATTACCCTCTTTGTGTGACCCTTTTACTAAAATGCAGTGATCATTTGCATTTCCCACACCTTAATTGGCAAAGTTAAGGCATGGTAAATAGAAAGCCTGTACAGTAAATGGCCCTGCAGTTATTGCACAGGGCAGACGCAACACATGGGAGTCACTTCCCCTGCCTCTGCAGGTAGCGTGAGAGCAAATGTGTTGCCTGCAGAGGCAGAAAATACTGTCCTAGTGCCAAAATGCTGTGGCTGTGATTAACCCTGCACCCCAACACATTCTTCTCTTTGTAACCTCCACCAACAAATCCCTCTGCAATCTGATCAATCTGATCTCCCCTCCTTGTAAGACAATGCATGCTTTTGAGATAATGCTGACTCCTGGTAACCCTGCAGCCCCTGGGGTTTCTTGGCAAGGTGTGACTAGAAGTAGATTGCCAGGCCTTATGCTCCTTATGCCTGGAATAAGCTTCCTCTGTCCTTAAGTCAAGTCTTATATCTTTACCTATTCAAATCCATGCTCAAGGTTTACCTCTTTGAAGCTGCTTTTGGATCCTGATCTTTTGTTCCCTTGTGTCTCCTCTCCCTATTGACCCCATGCTTTTGTACTGTACTGTCTGTCTGTCTTTTCTAGGTTGTAAGCTCTATGAGCAGGGACTGTCTTATTTGTTTGTCATACACCTTGTAGCACTTAATAAATGATTTTATTTATTTTTTATTTTATTTATTTAACAAGTTTTCTATATCGCTCCATCATGTACTCAAAGCGGTTTACATTTGAACAACATTAACTTTACATTAAACATTGAACTTAAATTTGACAGGGGTTTATAAGTAATAGGGTAATGGAGGGTAAATTGATTTGCCCAGGCCACAAGGATTGCCAGTAGGAACTGAACTCTAGCCTCTTGATCCCCAGGCCACTGCTCTAACCACTAGGGTACTCCTCTCTCCCCTTACCATACAATAAATCCTGCAAATCAGATTCCAGCTCCCACACTCCACATCAGCATTCCTTCCTTGCCGGACAGCAGTACGTAAAGAATAGAACTCGCCTGCACCAGACTCCCCCCTATGCAAAAGAGAATCCTCCCAAAACTCCCCTTGATACCAGAACCTCTCCATCATCCATCCACCCACCTGACCCACCCTTGGAACTTACCAGGAGGATTCCCCTGTATCTAGTGGAGCCAGGACAGGAGTGCCCCCCCCCCCCTTGCTCCTGCCCTGCTGCTTGGGATTCCAAAATGGTAGCTTTCACCCCTACTGGAGTCTCACGGTTCTGTAACTAAGGAATAACCATTAGCAGTAGTGCTGTGAGACTATCACTAGGAGTGAAAACTGCTATTTTGAAAAACTGAGCAGCTAGAGCGGAGGGCGACCACACTTGTCTGGCCCCACTATACTCCAAGAAATCCCCTGGTTAGGTCTCAGGGGTGGGGTGGGTGGGGAGATTTCATGTTTGGGGGAGGGGTCTGGTGTCGGTGGAGACTCTTCAGGGACTCATTTTTTGCAAGGGCGTTCTGGATTGGGAACAGGGATGTCTAGTGAGGGGGGGCTCTGCTCATTTAAGTATTGCTGTCTGGCAGTGGAGAAGTGCTGATATGGGTTGTGGGAGCTGTGGAGGCTAGAATCTGATGGGGGGGGTTTCATTGTGTGTTAAGGGGGGATTTGTTGTGATCAGAGGGGTGGTGGGTGTAGGGCAATTGAGGCCTCGGCATTTGTTTACAGCGGTTTGGTACGGGGACTGCATGCTAAGTAACCATATAGGTCCTACCAGTTGCTGCACTACCTGAGTGCAGGTGGCATTAAGTGCAGCCACACTATCAGCAGTCATGACAGCTAGTGCATGGCAGCATTCACACACTAGCAGTCAACGGATGGCATGGCCAGTTTCCGTCCCAATCCTGCTCTTCACACTCAGAGCAGTTAACATTGGACTTCTACCACTGGCTGCTTTTAGTGCCATTAGAAATTACCATGAGGTGTTAGCAGGGGCGGCCTCAGGGTTCTTGCTGCCCTAGGAGGCCTGATGTGTTGCCCTTAATATCCAGCCTCTCATAGGGGGTTGATGGACGGCATGGCGATCACCTCTTTGAAGCCATGGCAAGCCTCACACTCATGGCCTGTCGCTCCTTCCTTCTCCGACTTCTTCTTGGAGAGGGCAGGAGCAGCAGGATTTGCTCTTTAAAGACTGCTGCAGCTTCACAGATATGATCACCCTGCCACCTATCAACCGCTGGCGAGAGGCTGGCTATCAGGGTGGCAATGACGTGCAGTGGGGGTGGCACGTCGGGACAGTTTACAGCCGAGCTGCCTGCCAGGGTTTGCTGTCCTAGACGACCGCCTAGTTCTCTTAGTGGTCGGGCCAGCCCTGGGTGTTAGTGCATGCTAAATCCTACCATAATCATTACTGCATTTTTGTAAATGGGCCCCTATGTGTATGTGTGCCTCCTTTGTATGTGCATATACCTCAGAATAATTTTATAAGAGTCCACTTGAGTGCGCAAAATGGTTTCCTACATGCTTAAGTAACTTATAAATTTACCACCTTATCTCTTCTGCTGGATATATGTTTAGATGTTTAAGTTGCTCCCCATATATTTTATGATGAATACTGTTGGCCATTTTAGTAGCCACTTTCTGGACTGACTCCATACTGTTTATCCTTTAGAAAGTGCAGTCTCTTGAACTGCACACAGTCTTCCAAATGAGGCTTCATTAGAGAGCTATCCAGAGATGTAGCTTTTCCCATCACCTATCTACCTGTTTGAACATCCCGAGATCATCAAATGTGATCACTTCCAGAGTCCCAGATCTCACTCTTCTTTCATGCACAGAAAAATTTCACTTCCTATACTGTACTGTCCCCTTGGGGTTTTGCAACCAAGTGCATGATTCTGCCTTTTTTAGGTTTAGCCAAATAAGCTTGATAACCTCTACAATACAGAAACCCAATTTAAAAATTTTAAGGGCTTTATCTGACAGTGCAGGGGTTTTGAAATTTTAATGTTGCATGACCGCATAAAAAAAAGCCACTGTAAGTGGGCTGATTTACTGAGAATGGGGAAGTCCCTCTTGGATTTTGGAGCTGTGATTGCTGGATTGGGTTGCAAGGGGATAAAAAAAGATATTGGGAGCCTCATTGTACTTCTCTTATGCACAAAGCACAAGAGCTGAGCAACTCCGACAAAACCTTCATGTATACACACATCCCCCTTCTACTCACACACACACACTTGCACACACACCTTCATCCCGTCTTTCAGTTGTTTCAATAGGCTCATTTCCTTCTTTCTTAAGTCTTCATCCTAGACTTATTCACTCTTAGTAAACCCTGGACCACCTCCTCTAGATTAAACTTTCATGCTCTTTCCACCCATCCATGCCTATCCCTTTCCTCTGCACCAATGTTCACCCCCTCAGTGTCTTCTCTCTCCAGAATCATTCTTTAATACACTTTCTCTCAGCACCCCAGGCTCACCTTTGCCACTGCTAAAAACCTCTCTCTCCCAGTCCAGCATTTCCTTTCTCCCTCCCCCCCCCCACCACTCCATGCCCAGCATCCCCTCTCTGTCTCCCTATGCCTTCTCCTCTATATCTAGTATCTTCCCTCTCTCTTCTCTTCCTCACTGTGATCCATCATCTCTTTCCTTATCGTTCCTCCAGTTTAGTCCTCCACCTCTGGGTTGTGCACCTCCTCCTGCAGCTTGGAGACTGGGCATGTCAAAATTGTCCAGTTTCCATGCAGCAGGAGGACGTAGTGAGCCTAGGTGCTGGGCTCACTTGAGGGAAAGATAAGGAGCATAGTTGTTAGGGTTTAGTTTTAGATCTGTTGCTTTGATCCCTTTTTAATTTGTTTCATTTGTTGTAGGGAGATATCTCTTTAAAAAAAATAAAACAAAACCGGATACCAATCCCCTGGCCGTCTTGTCTCCTCTCTCTTTTCCATTACCAGCCTTAACATTTCAATCAGATCTCTCCTCCTAGACTGCATGGGGGAGAGCTCTGTACGGCGAGAGCAGGAGATTTTAGGTGGTGATTCACCGGCTCCGATTGCCGGGGAAGTCAGGGCAGGCTGTACGGGTCGGCGAAGCAGCCCTTGCCGCAGACATTGCTCGCTGTGGGCTGAGTGACGTCGCGGCTTGAAGGGCAGTTCAGCGGAATGGTAAGGATGAATGGCGTTCAGACATGGGGGCATAGTTCTAGCCCACAAAGGCACGAGGGAGAGCCGCTTTCCGTGTTCGCTGCAGATCTGTGGCTTTGCAGCGCCAAGCAGGGCCCGTCCGTTTTCATGCCATTTCCCGTGCGCTTGAAGCTGCCTGGTGCCTTGAGCATGGCGGCGGATCGCGCTGGGGGGTGTGAGACTCCAGGGCACGGGTCTCATTGGAATTTAAAGGTGGTTGGGGTAGCCTGGTGGTGATTTCTTCAGGGGCTGGTAGTTACTTTGTTTTAATTTAATTTAATTTGTATTCGTCATTATTGAGGCAAAGAAGAACATTTTTCCTTCTTCTGGTGAGGGTCACTTCGTTAAATCTCCTTTCTCCCTTGGGTTCTTATAAATTTGGTTACCCCAATTAGTTTTGGTTATGAAGCTTGGGCTCTTAGAGGTGCTTAAAAAAAAGAGAGATGATTTAAGTTACAGGGGTGGAAGATAATTTGGTTTTCCTCTTGAATCCTTCCCTTTCTGGTAAGCTCAGCCCTTCTAAGCCACGCGATCTGCTGGGTGACACTCGCGGATCTGTGCCGTTGCAGGGGGCGCAACCTTGGACAGCGTGGTCCGTAAAGGCAGTGCACAAGCTCCTATCTCTAGGCGGCAGAAGGATCAGGAGATTTGTTTCCTATTTGGATAATTGCCTCATCAGGCTTCCAGAGTCTTGCTGGCAACACCAGGAAGCTAGCACAGAGCCCTCGAGACTTGAGTCTCAGTAGCAGCAATCTGGCTCCAAAAAGCCTTGTTCTCTTTTTAAGTCTGGGCTGCCTGGCACGTGGTTTCAGGGATATATTTAAACCTTATTGGCTTTCATGATTTTTTATTGGGCTTCTGGATGTCCTAAGTTTTCAGGGGGATTAAACATTACCAGTACTTGAATGAGTGTCATTGGTAAAACATTGGCCATCTGTATTGAGACTTCTCTTCCAGGTGGTATCTGTATGGAACATATAGATAGGTACAAAGTCGGCAGCCGCTGATAGGCCTTGCAAGTTCTACTGGTGACCTGTGCAGCAGTTTCATAAGGCCCGAGTAGGGGTTTAAGAACGGCCTCGGAGTGTTAATTTTCCTGTATTTTGGTAACAGCCTTTCAAGGGAGTGGTACGACTAAAAGTAGTATCCCTTCTCCCTGCAGTGTTGGGGGGCTGATAAGTTTAGTCTCTAAACATCTCATTCCTCAATCAGTATTTTCAGTGTTCTCAGTTCACTTTGATGAAGTCATTATTTTTAGTTATTGTAATGGTTTGCTCCCATCACGGAGGGTTTTCAATTGAAATGTAAGTAGCTATGGGAACAGGTGGACATGTTTTGAGTTACATGTCTGAGTGCCATCTGAGAGATGCTGCTAGAACGTATGCATAACAAGCAGGTACACTCAAGTTCAAGCCCGACTTCTTAAAGGTTGCCGTGGGCTGTATATTTCAACCCCCCCAGAATAGTCTTTCGGTTTTGCGATGTCTGACAACCTAATGGTTGGAGTAGGGGCTTGAGGCCAGGGGGGCCAGGCTTCTTATCCGTTTGATCTGAGACTAGTCCCGGCTCCTTCCTGGGGTCCGTCCGGATCAGGAGCAGGCCTACACATGGACGGGGTTGTAATCATCCCCACTGTTTTGGGATTTGATGGGGCTTAAATCCAAATGCACCTATGCCTAGTCCGTTATCTACATGGACCCCTCTGCTCCAGAGACGTCCTTAAAAGGTTTTGGGGGAAAAATATATAGATAGATAGATAAATAAAAATAAAAAGGAGGGCATGCCCTAGGATTTGATTGCCCGGAGCTAGATTTGTTCTGTCTCCCCGCGACGGGCTGCGGAAATTGTCCGCAATGCGGCATATTTGGGATTGTCTCTTGCAGGTAGGAGCGGTTGGGTCGGGGCCGCAGGAGTTTTTCTGCGGCGGACGCTGCACTGTTTATTTTCATAGTGTCAAAGAAGTAAATCACGGTCTCAGAGTGGCTCACCTTCGAATGGAACCGTCGCGATCGGTAATAGTGGCCGACCGACAGGGAAAGTTATTAACATTCCTTGGTCTTACAGAAGCATACTTACACATTTCGAGAAGGGCAGAGCATCGGAAACTTCTAAGGTTTGCCTTCTGTGGGAACATGATAAATTTCAAGCCTTGCCCTTCGGTTTGGCAATGGTCCCTGTGATCCCGCCCCTTGCCCATACCCGCAGGTATGTAGGGTTTAAGGAGTTTAAGTTCCTTCTTCAAACTAATGTCCCACCACTTCCTGGAGCAGTACTCGTAGGGAAATGTAGTTTATCACCAGTTCAAATGAAGAGTAGTGTGACTCAGAAATGTTTTCAAGCAAAAGGGATTTATTTCCCCACACGGATAAAGGTAACACAAAATTATCTGCACTTTGGCAGAAAAGGACAAAATAAGAATAGCTTCATTCAGCATAAAACAAACATTTCTTTCCAACAGGTTAAACTTCACCACACTGCAGCATAAATCATTTCTTTTCCAGTAGGTTAAACTTCACCACACTGCTTCATACAGCTCTGTCTTTTCCACAGCCAGCTTGTATTTTCTCCACAATATGTTTCTAACACAGAGATATTATCTGTTCAGCCAGGGTAATCGTGCAATCCATCTCCTCTGTAGGAAAATTCATACAGGATGGCTCTGTGTCCATAAGTTCCACCTCTGAGGTAGGAATTGTCTGCCCAATTCTTTCTAGAGCCGCGCCCTTTTCAGTACACTCAGGATTTAAGTACTGTTTAAAAACAGGTACCATAGCCCCAGCCTTCTGGTTTATTAAATTCACAAGGGTTCCTGTAATCCCAGCCCTTGGGCTTACCTGGGAGCCTGGCTGTGGAAGGTTTTCTTCTTTGGCGTATGGCTAATGAGCGGTTCCCAACTGAAACTGTGTGAGGCAGATTTCAGCTGCCTTCCTGGCTTTTCTTTCTGTTTGTAATCCAGAGGACACTTCAGCTGGCCTGGTCTGCTCCTGCTATGTCTCTCACCCGGAGCCTCTGACCTTCCCCCAGCTGGAGACTCCGTCCACCTTCTGACTGGAAGCTGGCCTTCCTTCCTCAAAGGGGACACTGCTTGTCTCTCTTCCTGTTCACTCTGGCTTCCATTCTCCTTCCTCTCCCTCCTGTTCTCCCTTGCTGGGGCCTCCTTATGAGTCAGCTTTCCTAGGTAGGGCCTGGCTCCACCCCCTAGCAGGTGTTCAGAATTTCCCCGTGACTCTCTGCTAAGCTGATAGCAGGGGCGTGTTTCCTTCTCTCGGGCCTGGTTTCCCTGACAACTAGTAGCCATGTGTCTTTGTTTACATTGCAGCCCTGCACTTTCTACCTGGTGTTTGGGAGTTTCTACCAGGCTAGAAGGACTTGCTATGTCACATCCCGCATCCTTTCACCAAGGTTATGGTGGTGGTTGTGACGGCCCTGCGGAAAGAAGGAATCTTAGTTCGCCATTTCCTCGACGATCGGCGGCTTCGACCAAAGCCCAAGACCGAGAGGGTCAAGATTACGGAAAGAGTAGTATAATTTATTCGGGTTCTCGGCTGGGTAGTCAATGCGGACGAAGGTTGTTTAGGCCATCTCAAGACCTAGAGTACTTGGGGGTACATTTCGGCACCCAATTGGAAGCAGTGTATCTGCCAGAGCGGCGAGATCAGGCCCTGCAACAGTTAGTAGGCAGGTCTCTGGCGGGGCCGGCGCCGTTGGCTTGGAGCTAGCTTCAGGGCGGCATTTCTGGAAGTAGTTCTGTAGGCCGGAGCTCGCATGCGCCCCGTACGAAGATCATTACTGCGACGTTGGTCACACCAGAACGATGTTGCCCATGTCCCGCGTAGGTCAGGTGGTTCCTGTACTCGGGTGCTGGTCCCAGGAGAGCTTTTCGGCGGGCTTGCCGCTGGCACAATTGCAGTGGCTTCCGATGTTGCCGGAGGCGAGTCTCGCAGGCTGGGGAGATCGTTGCGAGGATCTTTTCGTGCATGAGGTTTGGAGCAAACAGGAGGTCCATGGGTCGGGCGACTGTTGAAACTGAAGGCGTTAGCTATTGCGCTTCCAGCATTTGAATACGAAGGGAAGTGTCGGTCGGTGAGAGGGCCATCCAGCAATTCCGCAACAGTGACTTGCCTAGCCCGGCAGGGGGGGCACTGGCAGTACGGACATGGAAGAGGAAGCAAAGGCTTGGGTCGCCTTGGTGGGGCCTCGACAGCAGGCGTCTTTGGTGGCACACATTGCAGGAGCAGTCAGAGTGATGGTGAAGTTTCTCAGAGGAGTTTGTGTGGATGCCGGAGAGAAGGAGCGTCATCCGGAAGGGGTTGCACAGATAGTCGCCAGGTGGAGGCCTCTGATCATGGATCTCAGGGTGATCTTGCATTCGGCCACGGCGAGTCACTTCTACAGCAGGCGTCATGAGAGGATGTTGGAGGGGATAGATGCTTTGTTCCAATCGGGGCCAGCGTCGGGACCCCTCTGTTTTTCCTCCGTGGGCGCTTATAGGGCGAGTGGTTCAGCGCATCGAGTCTCTTCGGGGAAGAGTTCGGTCGGTGGCTCCGGATGGGCCGAGGCGATTGTCGGATGCCGATCTGGTTCGGCTGCTCAAAGGTGAGCCTTGGAGATTGCCGATATGGGAGTATCTGCTGCTTCAGGGTCCGCTTCAAATGCCTCAGGTGGATCGAGTCTCGCTTATGGTTTGGCCATTGAAAGGACGAGGTTAAAAATAAAAATAAAGGTCCACCGCCCTTGCTTATGTCCGCATTTGGCGTATATTGAGGACTGGTGTTTGCAATAGGTTTAGGCAACTATGGTTTCCGTCCCTGTGGTGTTGAGCATTCTGCAACTGGGGTTTGAGTAAAGCCTGACAGCCAGTTCTTTAAGAGTGCAACTAGCAGCGCGGGCGTGCTATAGAGGGCAGGTTCAAGAGGTGGCCCTGGGATCACGCAATGACGTGGAACGTTTCTTTAAAATGGTGTCTAGGTGGCGGCCCACTCGCAGGTTTTTAGCACCGCCTTGGGGGGCTCCATCTGGTGTTAGGGGCGTTAAATAGGAAACCCTTTGAACCTCTACCCTAGGCTTCCGTTAAGGTTTTAATGTTAGGAACGGTGTTGTTGGTGGCCATTGGTTCTGTTAGGCGGGGCTCGGAGTTGCAGGCGTTTTCCGGCCCAGAGACGTTTTTCTCATTTTCTAGGGGAGTTACGACCGGTGCTGTCCCTTTTACCGAAGTCGTCTCTCCATTTCATCTGAATCAGGCGCTGTCCTTACCGGTAGGGGGTCCGCAGAGGGGAGCGTATTTGGCGCTTGGACATATAAAGAGCGTGGTGTCAATAGTTCAAGGTCTCAGGGTTTTTTCGTACTTCTGAGCAGCAATGCGTTATGATCGGAGGTTCCCATAAAAGGGGGCAGCGGCTGCTGAAGCATCTATGTCCAGATTGGTCCAGGAAGCTATTGTATCCGCTTAAATGTTACAAGATCGTTAGGGGCCAGAGGGTTTAAGGGCTCACTCTACTAAGGCACAAGCGACATCATGGGCGGCACATGGCTTGGTTTCGCCAGTGGAGAATGGCAGAGCGGCATCCTGTTTATCTCTTCATGCCTTTACTAGATACTACCGCCTGGACGTTATAGCAGCAAATGAGGCTGGTTTTGGGACGGCGGTGTTGCGATCCGGGTGGAACGGTCCCTCCCAATAATTACTGCTCTGATACATCCCAGAGGTAGAGGACTAAACTGGAGGAACGATAAGGAAATAGAAATTACACTTACCTGGTAATTGTCGTTCCTTGAGTGACGACGGTTTAGTCCTCATTCCCGCCCAGGGGTGATTTTTTTCGAAGTTTATTTTCAAGGTATGAGAAAACCTTTCAGGTTCTGGATCGCAGTGAGTATTTCTCTTTGATCTGTTCCTTTCTTCTCGTTTATTTAAGTAAGGGGGGTAGCACGGGGAGAGTGAAAGAATCAGGGAATCATGAACGTAAAAAAAAAAAAAAAAAAAAATAATAAATAAGAATTAAGTTAAGAAAGGTCCCTCAGGTTGAGGGATGGATAGTTCAGTTAAAGTTAAGTTATTCTGCTTATTGGTTGCTCCTTTGAGTCTGCTTTGTCATTAGTACACTGGGGCTGATGGGAGATACCAGCAGGCTATATCCAGTGATGTCACGATTTTGACATGCCCAGTCTCCAAGCTGTAGGAGGAGGTGCACAACCCAGAGGTGGAGGACTAAACTGTCATCACTCAAGGAACAACAATTACCAGGTAAGTGTAATTTCTATTTTCTCTTTCTTACTTCTCATCCTAAGATCCAGCATTTCCAACTCTCTCCTACCCCCCTGTAACTCAGTATCTCTCTCCCTACGGTACAGCATCCCCCACCCCATTCTTTCTCCCATTGACCCAGCATCTCGCTAGTTCAATATCCTCCCCTCCTCCCAATCCTCCCTTCCTATCCTGCTGCTGCCTTGATCATATTCCACCAGGGTTGTGGCATGGCAGCAGCAAAATAATGCATCACACCCCCTCTTACTCATACTTCTTATTTCCATGGGGTTGGGACCCACCAGCAGGCTGAGCACAGAGGCTCAAAGGCTCTATAGCTGGCACTCAGGTGCCTGTTTTACTGTTGCAGCTGCCATGGGCCCAGTGGAATATAACAGCAGCAGTAGACTAGAGGGGGCAGGGAGGCTTAAAGAGAATGCTAGATGATGGCAGCAGGTTGGATAGCAACGGGCCAAATGCTTGACACCCTTCTGATAGAATAAAAGCAGAGGACATGTTTCTATAGTATTTGGTTTTCTCTTTATCCCCAGCATAAAAATATTGTAGAAAATGTCAGAATTCTTTCCATGGGAAGTTTTGGGCGCTGTGCAATGGCAGCAATGATTTGCTTCTGACCTTTTTAAACAGAAGTAAATAAATTTGGCCTGAAGGTTTCCAAGCATGACTAAAAAGTACATATGTATTTGGATGAATTCTTTTTTTCTTGGCATGTTTGTGGGCACACTGGAGGATGTTAAGTGGAGCACCTATGATAGCTCAGCCAGCTTTTTTGGAGCTATAATAAATTATTTTGAGCTTGATATTCCAATAAAGCTGAGCTCCCTAAATTTAGACACCTAGGTTAGGATTCTAAGTTTGTGCCATATTTTCAGCCGAGCTTAGGAACCTAAGAGGCATGTTTACTAAAGAATGCATTGGTGGCACACAGGCCATAAAACTAGTACAGAGGACCGTACCAACTTTAGAGGACATGTGCATCCATCCCTCTGTCATGGGCACATTCTAAATGTGCAGCACTGTGCAATCTGGCATGCTACCCACTGAGGTGGTGCTCAGAGCATTCAAGCTAATGGCAACATTCACTGTTAGCACATGTCTATAATGACTGCACTAAACGTGATGTGCCATTACTGCTCTTAAACCACCCAGTTGCATGCTAACCAGTTAACACAGGATGTTTACTGCAGGCTTTGTGCTAATTTTTAGCATAGCAAAACCTCCACACTGATGGTTAGCGCAGTTTACCCCTAAGTTTTTAGCTGAAAATTCATCTAGTTTAGGAGCTTAAAAGTTATGCTTATAAATTTAGGATTGATATTTGTTTGCCTAGATTTATGAGCCTAGTGTTGAAAATCAGTGCTAAGCTTCTAACTTTTTTCCTTGCTTTAAATCTGCCCCTGTTGCCACTCACTTTTTATGCCATTAAATTTAGGAATTTAGTGAAATTTTGAGTATAAATTTAGGAATTTGGCCCTAGTAATATTACAAAGAGGCTAATAGGAGCTAATGGCAGCATTTTCAAAAGGCACTTACATGGTTAGTGCCTTCAAAACTCCCCTCCAGAGTCCCCTACGTGCCCCAATGCTATCTGTATTGGGGGCGTTCTGGGGCAGAGCAGGGGCGGAGGCAAGTGCTAACCGGGCAGCAGCGATTCAACATGCTGCCCGGTTAAAATATAGGTGACGAAAACCCTTGCCTATCTTTTTGGTGCACAACGCTAACTGGGCAGCATGGAATGTTGTTGCTCTGCGGCTTCCTGGCTGTGCGGTGAAATCCAGATATTACCCTTCCGTCACTGCAGAAGTGAATATCCAGAGTTACGGGGTTGGCGGGCATTGCTATGCGGCTATGGTGCTTAGCCCTGCCCAATTCCAGATCGGGCCCTAAATTTTCAGTTAGGTGCCTAAATCCTTTGAATATTATTGGCCTCTTTATATTTTTGCTGAACATCTTCTGAATATCAGTTTTTATAGCAGTTATTTGTGTTTTTCAATCTTGGCCAAAATGAATCTTGGTGAATTGAATCCATACTTAAATGAAATGTTTTCAAAGACTCGGGTATCAAATGCCTATGTTTTACTCGACTTGTTAAATCTCTCCTTTCTTTCCTCAGGTTTTTCTGGTAATTGTGTTGGCTGTGGTGAAAAAGGCTTTCGTTACTTCACAGAGTTTTCCAATCATATTAACCTCAAATTGACTACTCAACCCAAGAAACAAAAGCACTTGAAATATTATCTGGTGCGGAATGCACAGGGTGCACTTATGAAAGGCTCTTTAATTTGCTGGAAAGGCACAGGTAAAATAACTACTGTTTCTCTATAACATTGCCTTTCAATTCATGTATGCAGCAATTGATCTACAGCTTAGGATGATATATGTAAATAGTTGTAAGTTTACTATAACCTCCAAAACCACTCTGTGTCAATGCTGCTACTGAAAAAGTGAAACGTGCCTTCTTGATCCATGCTACTAACCATGGGTAGGACTCTCTTCCACCAGCCAGTGCTTAAGCTGGCCGGTTAAGGGTGTTGACCGTGACTTTCAATGGCACTCTGCGCATAGTGCACTTAATACCTCTACAGATCTTTATCTTTATTTACTGCTTGATATACCGCCCAAGCATGTGCGTCAGGGCGGTGTACAATATAATTAATCAACAAAAGCAGGAAAGGGAAAGGAACGCCATTATTTAGACAGGACAGAAAGAAGCAGAAAAAGGCAAGAGCAGGAAAGAAATAAGTTAAGGAAGGTATTGATGGAAAGACCGGTCTTAAGGGTCTGGGAGATCAAAGGCCTGCTGAAACAGATGGGTCTTGAGCAGGCACTTAAATCTTTGAAAGGATAACTCGGTGCGGAGGGCAAATGGGAGTGAATTCCAGAGGGTTGGGGCCAGGAAGTAAAAGGCAGAGTGACATGTTTCTAAGTGAGCTGAGGATGGGGCAGGACGATAGAGACGGTAACCATGTGCTGAGCGAAGAAGACGGTGGGGAAGGTTGTAGATAGACAGATGGAATCGGCTAGATACTGAGGAGAGCCAGTGTGCAATGCTTTGTGGGTGAGTATGAGTATTTTGTAATGAAACCGGAAGTTAAGTGGAAGCCAGTGCAAACGGAGAAGGAGGGGAGTAATGTGGTCATGGGTGGAGGAGGAATAAGTGAGCAAACGTGCAGCCGTATTCTGAACTAGTTGGAGGTGCCGAAGCTGATATTGTGGGAGACCTGCTAAAACAGTATTACAATAATCTACCCTTGAAAGTACTAAAGAAATAACTAGAGAGGTGAGAGAGGAGGAAGAGAGAAAAGGGCGAACATCTCGGATTTGACATAGGAAGAAGAAAGAACGACGAACGATTGAAGAAATATGATGCTGAAATGAGAGGGAGACATCAAGGGTGACTCCGAGATAGCGGAGGGAGGAGACTAAAGGGATAGGAGTAGAGAGAAAGAGAGGAGAACAGGTGGGTGGAGGTGTGTTAAAGGAGAGCCAAAGTGCAGCTGATTTAGAGGGGTTAACATGGAGAAAGTTAGTGTTTATCCATGTAGCGACACGAGTGAGACAGAGGTTAAGAGCGGAAAGATCCGGTGAGAGGGAACTAGTGTGGTGAACAAGAAGGATGTCATCAGCATAGAAATATTCAGAGATCCCTGACTGTTGGACAATAAGCGCTAAGGGGGCAAGAAAAATGTTAAAAAGAAGAGGAGCAAGGACAGAGCCCTGGGGAACACCACAAAGAAGGGGTAGAGAAGAGGAAGTAGATGAACTAGTCTTTACTGAGAAAGTGTGAGAGGAAAGAAAAGAACGAAACCAAGCAAGGATGGGCCTGCAGATCCCAAGATCAGCCAGCCGAGTTAGAAGAGTGCGATGATCCACATTATCAAAGGCAGAGGAAAGGTCTAAAGTCACCACAAGGGAAAGATCACCTCGATCGTGGGCTTGATGGACTTCACTCAGAAGGGAAGTGAGAATGGTCTCTGTACTGTGACCCGTACGAAACCCGGATTGACGTGGATGGAGGGAGAGGGTAGAGTCCAGATGAGCAGAGAGCTGTGTAAACACAAGTTTTTCCAAGATTTTAGACACAAAAGGAAGGCTTGACACGGGATGCCAGTTAGCCAGTGTAGATCTCCCCTATTAGTGCAGGGATGGTCTGTAGGTGGAGTGAGGGCAGTGTTGGTGCTATCCAAATGTATATATGGTCAGTAGGATTTTCAGTCTGCACTTATCTGGGCAACTTAGGCCACATGGAAGGCTGTCCTAAGTTGCAAACTGGATAAGTGCCGACTGAAAATCCCACAAACTGGGTAAGTGTTAGCACTTATCCAGATAGCACCACTTAGCCTGGATAATAATCATCAGTAGCTTCTATCCAGACACTGCCGCTGAATATCATACTGATATTTAAGCACCATGACTGACTGCCATGGCGCTTGAATATTGGCTTTTTTGAAAATTGGGTCCTTGGTTTTAAACCAGTAAATTAAACTGACATGATCATACATGTAAATCTTGCACCTACCCACACACATGCAAATCTTGCACCTACCCACACACATGCAAAAATCTCATTTCTCTGTGACTTCTGTCATCGTGTTGGGTATGTATGCTGAAGGATGACATGAATTTTGTTTTTCTAAAGAGATAAGAAGTCAGCAACTATCAGCCAGCTCCTGTCCCACTATACCATGTCATCCCCCAGAAACCTCAGGTCCTACGGCTGCCGGGACAGGTGAACCTGTTCAAGGAATAAACTCAAGCTTTCTAATTGGCATGCAACAGACAGGTAATAGTCATTTGATAAGCTCACTACATTGGAATATGTAGGCCTGTTGATCATAGAGATTGAGAGTTGAATTTCTTTTTTTGCTTTAGCAAGCTAACATTGTTTTTCATTTTCTAGGCATGAATTGCGCACTTCCAGCACCATCCTTTTGTAGCAAGTTTTCTGGTATCCATATTGATCTTCTTCTGAAGAAGGGTCCTATCTGGTCTTGAAAACTCATACATTTTGCTGGTCCAACATAATGTATCACAAGCTATAAAAGTTTTCGTTTTCTACAGGATCAATATGCCTACTAGAACTGTGCACTGGAAGCGAGTCAAATTATTTTGATTATTTTTTTATGTATATTACAGTTAAACTGTGAAAATGTTGGGCCTGATATTCAGAGGATTTATGCTCATTTTGAGAGTTATGCTCCTAAATTGGCCTATTTGAAAATTTACTAGGGCTGAGTGCCTAAATATTTTTTTAAAATTTCTCTAAACTCCTAAATTTAGGAGCATAAAAATGAGTGGCAGCGTGGTGGTGGATTTAGGTTGAGAAATAAAAGTTAGGAGCTTAGCACTGATTTTCAGCAATAGGTACCTAAATTAGGCTCATAAATCTTGGCAAATGAATGGTAGGCTTAAATTTAGGAGAATAAATTTTAAGCTCCTAAATTAGGATACATTTTTAACTGAAAACTTGGACTTCTAAATGTGACTGAAAATAGGGCACAACTTTAGGGGCCTAACTTAGGACCTAAATTTAGGAGCTCAATTTCTTTTTAATATCGGGCCTTTCATTTTTATATAAATCATTCAGCAATAGTGTCCAACATTATTTCCTCGTATTTGGATGTTTTTCTTTTAACGATTTATGTTACCCACAACAGAGGTTCCCAATCTTTTTGACTTTTTATTAACCTCCAAAAAATTCATGGCCCCTCAGTTCATCTTCATCACTCTCCCAAGACCACCTCCTCTCAGCACCAAGCCTGTCTCCTCTAGTCTCCTGTTACTCCTTTGCTTTTCCTGAATTCACCAGTCTCTCTCTCTCTCTCTCTCTCTCTCTCTTTTCTTCCAGTCATTTCCCACCAATCTCTCTTTCTGTTTATTTTTCTCTTGCTCTTTCTCCAAGGACAAGCAGGGGGATACAGCCATACTTCACTAATGACGTCCCTGATGGAGCTAGAGTGCTGGACTCTCCCCTAACTCAGAAAAGTCTTTTGAACTTCTCTGAGCATGTGTGCGCCTTTCCGCCTGGCTCGTCCTGAGTTTGGAGCCAGTTCATAACATAACTGAGCATTATGGATACAGTTTTGTGTTGATTCACAGTTTTGTGTTGATTCTCTTTGTCTTTATTTCTTCTACTTTTTCCTTTCTTTTTTTTTGATGTCCTTTATAAAGATAAATCTCCAGGAACAAAGCAGTAAGTTAGCCTTCACATACGGTTGATGTCGGCATCGATGGATCCCTGCTTGGAAACACTCCCCAACAGTTCTCCTCTGTCGTCTTTTTTTCATGGAGCCATCAGGACCTTGTCCTAACCCCGCTGTGAAAGAATACTTCAAGGTTTTGGTGCCTCTCGGTACTCTGTGCTTCCCGTTGATTGGAGCAATTCCGAATTGTTCCGGTACTTTTCTTTTCTAAATTTTCAAATTTTTCTTTTCTTTTCAGGCATTTGGGCCTCCATTGCCCAATTTGATTTTGCTTCCATCATTTTTTCCATGATGGTTTTAAAAAGTGTACTAAATGCCGGGGTACTGTCTTGGCGATGGATCAGCACGATCGGTGCTTAAAGTGTTTAGGCCCTGACCACGACATACGTTCTTTGTACCCACTGTCAGCAAATGACACCATGAAGACTTAAGAACTGGGAACAGCAAAGGGTTAAGCTATTTCAGTCAGACTCAGCTATTTTGGCACACTCTTCGCTGGCCTCCACACTATCGGCATTGTCGCATGGTTCCCATATGTCATCCAAGTCCAAACATAGCAGCAGGCATCAATCCAATTCACCAGGAAAGAAATTGAAGACCTCCACTTCAGCATTGGCAGGCAAGGGGTCCTGATCATCTGCGTCAGCATCGGACTCAAATGCTCGACATAGTCAACGGCCATCAGGTGACTCAGAGTTGGGCCATCCAGTCAAACAGCTCTAGCGGGAAGATGCTTCTTACAAAGCTTTGGAAGGGCTCGGGGATGCTCTCCAGGCATCGTCCTCAGTGGAGCCCCTGGTACCTTGCTCTGGGACGGTGGCACCAAGCTCATTGCTAGATTTCTCCCAGTCAGCTCCAGTCTCCCTCGACCATGTCCAAGCTATCCTGATCCTGGCAGCAGTAGTGCTGGGGCCTTTCAGGCCCTCGGGTTCCACCACTCCAATACTGTCCCTCTATGTTGATGTATCCAGAGCTTCGGGAGCGTTGCTCAGAGAGACGATACAGTTGTGCATGGATCCTCAACCGACCTTGTGGCACTCTGTAGCATCGGGTGTTGGACATCCTGATTCCGATACCTCACACTGTGAGCACCGACCTTCGAGGTCAGCATCAGAGCATTGACGATACCACTGTGCCGACAGTCATTACTTTGACTTTCTCTCAGATTTCAATACCGCTTCTTTGAACTCCGATGCCAAGTCTCTCGATTCTGTGCCACTCTGAGATATTCCCTCAGATCCGTCTCAATCACACGAGAGACGTCTGTCACCCCCCCCCCCCCCCCGAGGACATGTCCTTCCAAGATTTTATCAAGGACATGACGGCGGCTCTCTCATTGTTTGTGACAATAGAATCTAAACCGAAAGCAGAGGAACTTGACATCCTTCAGTATCCCTTTGCTCCGAAGGAAGCTGCTATACTTCCGCCCATAACATTCTCCAGAACTTAATGATCCGGATGTGGGAAGTACCACTAACAGTTCCTTCTGTCAGTAAGTGATTGGATACTCTCTACTGGGTTCCTCCATGTCCAGGCTTTCAGAAATCACAACTGCCACACAATTCTATGGTGGTTGAATAAGCTATGAGAAGGATTAAAAGTTCTAAGAATCACTGATCTGTTTCCCTGGGCAGGTACTCTAGAATGCTCAATGCTTTTGGCCAGAAAGCTTTTCAAGCTGTTATGCTTGGGTCCAGAATTAACTCCTACATGCCCTATATGGACATGCTCTTCAGGGATGTATTGAAGGACCTCTCTGAATTCACCTCTTTACTACCCAGAGACAAGCAGGCCCCACATGAGGCTCTGGTGTCTCATGCTCAGAACACTTCCAAGTTTCTGACCAGGGCATATTTTGTTGCCGTCGAGGCCACTATTAGAACAGCAGCAGCCTGCATTGGAGCAAGACAGACAGCTTGGTTGCAGGCCTTTGATCTTGAACAATGAGTACATGATAAACTAGCCAATATCCCCTGTAATGGAGAGAATCTTTTTGGCAAAAGATGGCATGAGAAAGCCGGTGAGATAGAGATCGATGATCTTGCCATGAAACATTTATCCAAAAAAACAGCAGACCCTGCAAAAAAGAAGGCTGCTCCCAAGAAAGCCTTTTATCCTAAAAAGAAGAGGTACTACCTTTCTTACTCCTCCTATCAGGCTCAACAGCCCACTCAGAAACAGCAAGGGAATCGTCATCTCGGAAAGCCTAAGACTGCAAGCCCCAGCCAGATCAGCAGCTACAACCTCAGGCTAGTTTTTAACTGCTTTCTCAAGAGCATAGCTAGTCTACCCCCAAGGCATCCCCACCCCTCCCACATAGCAGGCTGGTTAACTCACTGCGCCCACAGATAGGCCCTCATAACTTCAGAACCCTGGACCTTGGCAGTGGTGAGTATGGGTTATCAGCACAACTTCAAAGATATACCTCCACTTACTTTGTGGGCGAGCTCCCCATGGATCTACTTTACTCAATGCTGCTGCAACAGGAGTTTGCCACTCTAATAACTCAAGGAGCCATTGAAGAAGTCCCACTCCCACAACAGGGCCTAGGGTTCTACTCCTGTTACTTCCTCATTCCAAAGAAGACAGGAGGTTTTAGACCTATCCTCGACCTATGGAATCTCAACAAATTCCTTGTCTGAGAAGTTCAAAGTGATCTCACTAGGGACTCTCCTCCCTTACCTTCAGGAAAAAAACTGGCTCTGCTCTCTGGATCTCAAAGATGCCTACACACACATCCTAATCCACCCCTTCCACAGAAAGTACCTCTGTTTTTTCTTTCAGGGACACCACTATCAATGCCATGTTCTCCCCTTCGGATTGGCTTCAGCTCCAAGGGTATTCACAAAGTGCCTCACAGTTGTAGTGGCCTACCTCTGTTCCCTGGGCATCTTCATCTTCCCTTACTTAGATGGCTGGCTTATCATGGGAGATACCTCTCAGAATGTCTCCACATTGCTTCATCGCACCATTCTGGTTCTATAGCATTTGGGCTTAGTTGTCAGTTATCCAAAGTCACATCTGACTCCTTCACAAACATTGGAGTTCATAGGTGCTCTTCTGGATACTACCAAGGCTCGAGCTTTTGTACCAGAGGACCGCCTTCATTATCTTATTTCCTTGGCAAGCCCTTGCCAGCGACAAACCAGTATCACGGCAAGGGACATGCTACGTCTCCTAGGTCACAAGGCCTCCACAGTTTATGTTGTTCCATATGCCCATCTTCACATGCGAATGGGGCAATGGTCCCTCTTAGATCTGTGGACACAATCCACGGGTCGCCTCTGGGGCAAGGTCACCATCTCAACCCAGTTTGTGACCTCCCTCAGCTGGTGGTGCACCGCCCAAAATCTTCTCATCGGGTTACCTTTTCAAAGGTCTACATTGCAGTATACCCTGATCATCAATGAGTCCAAGCAAGGCTGGGGAGCCCATCTACAAGGTCTCACCACTCAAGGCCAGTGGACCCCACGAGATGCCTCTTATCACATGTTGGAGCTCCGAGCAATTGTCAATGCCCTCTGCATCTTCTGTCCCCACCATTTGGGATGGTCAGTACTTACTCAGACTGATAATTAGGTTGCCATGTTCTACATCAACAAACAGGGTAGTACTGACTCTCACCTCCTTTGCAAAGAGACAATTTGTCTTTGGAGTTTTGCGATAGCTCATCAGATCTGTTTTTCTTCCGGGGGAGCAGAATCAGCTAACAGGCAAGCTCAGCCATATCCTTTGCCCACACGAATGGATCCTTCATCAGGAGATGGTGCAATGCTTGTTCCAATTATGGGGAATGCTCATCATTGATCTCTTCACCACTCAAATGAGTGCCCACTATTACGCCGACAACATCTTCCTTCTCTATCACACTGACTCAGCTGCCCCTGACATCACCCCCTTTAACGACTTCCTCTCATCTGTGTCATCTTGGCTCTCTTCTAATTTTCTTCATGTCAATCTTTCCAAAACTTCAGCAATTTGGTTCCCTGCCGGTAGCCCTGTCCCCCCTCTCATCCCCCTGCTCTCCTCCTCCCCCATCCCCATCATAACCACCTTGCGCTATCTCGGCGTGACCCTTGATTCCTCTCTGTCTTTCAAAGCTCATATCTCCTCCGTTGTCCAACGCTGCTTCTTCATCCTACGTCAACTTTGTTCTGTTCGTCCTTTCCTCTCTTCTTCCTCTATGACCACCCTTCTCCTCTCCCTCGTTACCTCACGCTTAGACTACTGCAATGTCTCCTTGGCTGGTCTCCCTCAATCTCAGCTTCTACGCCTGCAGCGAGTCCAGAACACAGCCGCCTGAATTCTCACTTGCACTTCCCGCTTTGATCACATCACCCCTCTTCTCATCGGCTTGCACTGGCTTCCAATCACTTTCAGGATCCAATTCAAATTCCTTATCTTTGTCCATAGGTCTATCCACACTGGCATCCCACTCTACCTTGCTGATCTGGTCCATCTCCACACTCCTCACCGCTCCCTCCGTTCCATACGCGCAAACCGCAAGTCCTTCCCTTCCCCTTCCCAAGCTCACCTAGAATCCACCCGCTCCTCTGCTTTTTATTTCCTCGGCCCCCGACTCTGGAACTCACTCCCCCCACCCTCCGCCTTGAACCCTCTTTTAAAACTTTCAAGGCTAACCTAAAAACCCACCTTTTTTGCTCAGCTTTTGACCTTCCCCTCCCCTCCCCCCTCCTCTCCACCCCACCGCTGATACTCAAAAAGCATGGTTTCTCCTCTGCTCTCTACCCTCCGTCTGTCCTCTCCTAGCTTTACTCTATCCTTTCCTATTCAAAATATTGGCGTTCCTTTTCTTTTCTAGCAGCCTTGCCTTTTTTTGTAAACCGCTCAGACGCTGTAGTGATGGGCGGTATATTAAGTAAACAATAAACAATTCCTTTGCTTCTGTTCAAAAATTCCTTCACCACGGAGCGAAGCCTCAGATGCTTTCCTGCTTCATTGGGGTCAGGGCCTGCTTTACGCATTCCCACCACTTCCACTGGTTCTGAAGACTCTTTTCAAATTGCAGTTGGACAGAGGAAAGATGATCCTGATTGCCCCATTCTGGCCCTCTCAGCCTTGGTTTCCCTTACTCCTTCAGCTGAAACAGGCATGAACTCTCAGTCTCTGGCATTCACCCAATCTTCTCTTGCAGAACCAGGGGACACTACTTCATCGCAACCTGAGAATGTTGTGGTTGATGGCATGGCTGTTGAACGCTTCATTTTGTCTCACCTACATCTCCCGGAAGATGTTATAGAGGTCTTACTAGCTTCTAGAAAAGATTCTTCTAGGCATACGTACACCTTTAAATGGTGCTTCCTATTTGTCTCTCCGGGCCAGTCCAGGTGCCTTAGGGTAGTCAACCTCCTCCAGCAGCTGAGGACTGAATACTGAAACTCTTTGCTGACAGCCTGTCTAGCTCCCTCTGGCATCAGAGACTCAGTCTTTCAGTCCTCAGCAGCTGAACAGGACGTGGGGCTGATAGGCTCCCAGGAGAGATGAATAGGAAATAGGCTGTTAGGCTGTTAAATGAATAGATTAAAGTAAGAATGAAAAGCTAGAAATCCCCCCCAAAAAACTTGTTTGCTCGATTGCCCTGGCAGGGCAATAGAGGCAGGGAAGTATCCTTTAAAGTTGGTTAAAAAAATAAATAAATAAAAGGAGCAGATCAGACTGTTTGCAGCTGCCAAAACCTTTAAGCAGCAAGGAGCAGAGTCTGCTCTGACTGAGGGTCCGTCGCTCCGGGGGAGTCGGGGAAGGAGCTGGGAGCCCCAGATTCCTCTTCTCTTCCTCCGATAGCTACCAGCGGGGAGACGGAGAGCAGGAGCGCAAGCACGACTGGTCAGGTAGGAGCATGGCAGGTGTTTGTTCTTCACAGTGGGGGTGTTTGTCCACCGCCGCGAGTGTTAGACATCACAGAGGCTTGTTTTAAAGCGGGTGTTGGCGTTGGCAATTTCTCTTTCAGTTTTGGATCACCTCGGGCGTTGGGGATTGGGCTCCTTGGATCGGGGTGCTTCTTAGTTCTTGTTGATTCTTTTGGGTTCTGGTGTTGGTTCTTTTGGTGTACATGGAAAACAGAGTAGCATCGGGGGATGTTATGGAAAGGCCTCAGGGCTCCTCAGAAAAGATGGGAATGGCAGCCATTTTGTCAGAGCCTGCCGTTTTTCCCGCTCTACAAGCTAAGTCTGGTAAGAGAAAGGCTAAGTCTAAAAACATACCTCCTGAGTTTTCAGTTCAGCCACAGTTGCCAGAAGTGCATGGAGCTTTGGACTCCTCATTTTTGGCTGATTTTATTCTGGCCATGCATAAGACATATGTTTTAAAGATGGCTCAGTCCTTGGGTAGTCACGCTGCTTCCAGCCTGTTGGATTCACAGAAGGGTGAGTCCAAGGAGTTAGACCTTGGGGAAGGGGTCTCAGCAAAGGGCAAAGAGTTAGAGACTGGCTTCGATGGCTTCGGGCCGCAGTTCTCTAATCCTCAGATAGCGGAGGAAGTTGAGATTCTTTCTGAAACAGGGTTGGACTCCTGGCCAGTGGAATTGGAGGAGGGTGAGATTGGGCCAGGCGAAGACCCGAATGTATTCCGGGTGTTTTGCAAGGAAGAGCTGGGGCTCTAATCGCTCAATGCCTCGCGGCGTTGAATATAGTGCTCCCTGCAGTGCAGCAGGAGCCACTGGAGGATCCGTTGTTGCAGGGCTTTAAGGCTGAACAGCGCTGTTTCCCAGTGCATAGAGTGATTAAGCAGATGATAGAATCAGAGTGGGAATGCCCGGAGGCTACACTGAGAGGGGGTCGTGCCTTGGGGCAGCTTTACCTGGTTCCCCAGGAGGAGGAAGACTTGTTACGGATGCCTAAGGTGGATGTGCTAGTGGCAGCTGTCACCAAGAAGGCGACAATTCCGGTAGAAGGAGGTGCAGCTCTTAAGGATCTTCAGGATCGTAGGTTAGAGGCGCTTTTGAAACAGGCCTTTGATTCCAGTGCCTTAGCTCTGCAAGCCTCTATTTGTGGGGCGTATGTGTCAAGGGCTTCTATCCGGTGGCTGCAGGGGGAGCTGGGGCCAGATAAGGAGGAGGATTCTTCCACGGAAGGAGCAAAGCTAGAGTCAGCGGCTGCCTATCTAGCTGATGCCTTCTATGATTTGGTGAGAACATCAGCGAAATCTATGGCATCTGTTATTGCCGCTAGGCGTTTTCTCTGGTTAAGAAATTGGGCGGCGGATGCATCTTCGAAGTCTCGCCTCAGTAAACTTCCCTACAAGGGCAAGCTGCTTTTTGGAGAGGCATTGGAGAAAATTGTAAAGGATTTGGGTGATTCCAAGGGAGGTCGCCTGCCAGAGGACCGTCCGAGAGCAGCAAAGTTGGGATCCATACCGAGAAGTCAAGGTAGAGAATTTCGCTGGTTCCGAGGACCTTGGTTTGCGCCTTATCAAAGAAGCCATTTTTTAGCCAGGGGGCAGTCCTTTCAAGGAGCTAGAGGGTTCAGCAGGGGCTATTTTAGCTCCCAGAAGAACTCTGCTAAGAAACCACAATGGACGGCTGGTCCAGGCGGAGATTCCCGTATGAGGATGTTTGCAGGAGTTTCTCTCCGCCCGGACCGCCATAACTACGGACCGATGGGTGCTGGAGATTATCCGCGAAGGGTATGCGCTAGAGTTTGCACATCCGCTAGTGGAGGCTTTTGTGTTGTCCCCGTGTGGGCCGCAGGCAAAGAGGACAGCGGTCAACGACACACTGCAGCGCTTAACTGCGACTTCAGGTGGTGGTGCCAGTGCCCCAAGACCAGTGCAATTTATTTTGTGGTCCCAAAGAAGGAAGGATCTTTTCGGCCAATTCTGGATCTCAAACAAGTGAAACGCTGCTTGTGGGTGCCTCATTTTCGGATGGAAACCCTAAGATCGGTTATTTGAGCGGTGAAGTCGGGAGAAGTGCTTTCGTCCATAGATCTAACAGAGGCTTATTTACACATCCCGATCAGAAGAGATCATCAAATGTTCTTGTGTTTTGCGGTTCCCAAGGGTCATTTTTAGTTTCGGGCATTGCCGTTCGGGCTGGCGACAGCATCGCAAACTTTCACCAAGGTGATGGTAGTGGCTGCGGCGGTGCTGCGAAAGGAAGGGATTCGAGTACATCCCTATCTGGACGACTGGCTGATCCGAGCGGGATCTCTCGAGGACTCGATCGCAGCAACCTTTCGAGTAGTAGAATTCCTGGAACAGCTAGGTTGGGTCATCAACCATGCAAAGAGTCAGTTGCAACCAGTGACGTGGCTGACATACCTCGGGGCCGTGTTCGACATGGAGATAGGGTCGGTGTTCCTACCGGCGGACAGGGTGCAGAAGATTTGCTCTCAGGTAGGAGCGTTCTTGAGAGTAAAGGCGCCGACGGCTTGGAGGTACTTGCTGTTGTTGGGTTCAATGGCGGCGGCCTTGGACCTTGTTCTGTGGGCAAGGGCGCATATGCGTCCACCTCAACAAGCGTTACTGTCCAGATGGTCTCCACAGGATCATCCTCTCTCTCCGAGATTGGCGTGCCCGGAGGAGGTGCGCAGCAGTCTGCAGTGGTGGTTGGTTCCACAGCATCTTCAAGCTGGGGTGCCTCTGGAACATCCAGAGTGGGTGTTGGTAATGACAGACGCCAGTCTGTCCAGTTGGGGAGCTCATTGTCTGTCTCAGGTAATGCAGGGAACATGGTCTGCGGAGGAGAGCAGTTGGTTGATAAATCGTTTGGAGCTGAGAGCAGTTCGCTTCGCCCTGCAGGAGTTTGTCAATCTGTTCGAAGGTCAAGCGGTTCAGGTGTTCTCCGACAATGCGGTGACGGTTTCTTACAGCAACAAGCAAGGAGGTACGGACAGTGTGATATTGCTGGATGAGCGTCAACAGCTGTTGCAGTGGGCAGAGATCCATCTCGTAGCGCTTTTTCTCCAGGACAAAGCAGGAAGTCAGTCCTCACATATGGGTGTCATCGGCGCCGATGAAGCCCCAGCGGAGCATTTCCCTAGCTTTCCATGAAAGCCTTTGGGAATGCTGGCACGAATGCGCGGTTCCCTTCTTGCCTAAAGGTGCCATCTTACCTCAGTCTCTTTTTTTCCGAGATGCCCATCGGACGTGTGTCCCGTTCTCCCGGATAAAAGTGATTTTTTTCTTTGGCGATTTTCGCTATTTTTCTCCGGTTCGACGCCGGTTCCCCTCCCACCGGGTTCGGTACACCGGTATCGAGCCCGTTTTCTTCATTTTTCGGTTTTTGCCCTTCTTGGCGTTCATGCCCTTTTTTCATTTTTTCACTGGAAGGCTGGTCTTTTGACCTCGCTGGGGCTATTTTTTCCCCGATGGCTTCCAGTGGTTTCAAAAAGTGTGATCGGTGTAAGAAAATTATGTCTCTCACCGACACACACGACTGCTGCCTTCGGTGCCTCGGCCCTGACCACGACCCCAAGTCATGTGGGCCATGTGGGAAGATGTCTTCCAAGGCACTAAAGAGTCGACAGCATCAGAAGGAAAGGTTTTTCTCAGTCTCTGCCTCCAGCCAGGCCCGGACCTCGTCTGAGGCCTCGACATCTCGGGATTCCGATCCCGAGCGCCATCGAAGCTCCTCGGACAGGGGGTCCCCCGACCGGGAACGTAAGAGGAAGAAGCGGCTCATGAGGGCGGCGTCGGAGGAGGTCCCTGGTCCCTCAAGGGCCAGGTCTAAGACCCCCGACCGCCGTCCCGGGCCCGTGGACCAAGAGAAGCCTGCAAAAGTTCCTCACGTGGAGCCGGAGTCTGCTGGACACGTAAGCCCTGTAGTCCTCGTGGACTCTCCTCCCAGAGAGCCGACGTCGGACCCGGCGCCACCGGGGCCCGAGTCGGTGGCTGCTGCGTCTCCCGAGCTGAGTCTCAGGATGACAGCCTTGGAGTGCAGACTGTCTGCCTTCATGGAGCAGCAGCGGGCACTGATGGCCAGCCTGTCTGGTGCACCTGCCCAGAGTCTGATCCCCGGAATAGATTCCCTCCGGAGGACACTAGGTTCTCGGAGTTCGTCCGGCATATGGCCGCTGCCTTGGCTATCCCTGCCGATCCCGAGGAAGAGCCTCGAGCCGAGGAGCTCGATGCTCTACAGTACGACTCTCCTCCGAAGGAGGACTTTACTGTCCTGGTTCCTCCGATGCTGGAACGGCTCCACTTCCGAATGTGGGAGGCCCCGGCCTCGGCCTCGGCGCCGGTTCTAAGTAAGCAAGTCGATTCCCTTTATCGACTCCGCAAAAGCCCTGGTTTCCAGAAAGCACAGTTACCGCACCATTCCATGGTTGTGGAATCGGCCATGCATCGTCTGAAGAGCCAGAAGATGCACTCTGCGGTGCCCCCTGGCAGGGAGGCCCGCAACCTCGATGGCGTTGGTAGGAAGTGCTTCCAGGGGTCGATGCTTGCTTGCCCTGTCCAGTCTTACCAGCTGAACATGGGCATGTACTTGCAGGACCTGGCCAAAGAATTGGCCGGATTCTCTGCTGGTCTCTCCGGGGAACCCTTGCAGAGATTTCAGACCTTGTCCTCGGGGATTCGGGAATGCTCAAAGTTCATTTCCCGCGCCGCCTACGATGGCTTCGAGGCTTCGGCCCGAGTAGCGGCTGCCGGCATCGCGGCTTGACGCCAGGCGTGGCTGCAGTCATCGGACCTCGAGCCATGGGTTCAGGACAAGTTGGTCGATATCCCCTGCCGAGGTGAGAACCTTTTTGGCAAACCCATGGCCGAGAAAGGCCGCTCAGCTCGAGACGGAGCACTTTACCCAGACAAGGCTGTCGAGGAAGACCTCTGCCCCTTCACATAAGAAGAAGGGCTCGGGTAAAAAGTCCTTTTACCCGAGGAAGGGCACTGCCTACAAACAGTACCCTCAGTATCAGGCTGCACAAGCTGCCCCCCAGGGTCAGCAAGCCAAGGGCCAGGGTAATGGGCCCCGTAGGCAGAGGACCCCCAAGCCTCAGGCCCCTGCTGCCACTCAGCAGGGTGCGGGTTTTTGACTCCTTGAGCGTAGCCTCTCCTCCACTGCTCTCCCCACCCTGCACAGGAGGTCGCCTTGCCCTCTTTGCCCACCAGTGGCCCCTTATCACTGGGGACAGTTGGGTGCTGGATATAGTCCACAATGGCTATGCCCTCCATTTTCACCAACTGCCTCTGCCATATTTTCCAGGGGAGCCTCCAAGGCCTCCCCTGCACACAGACCTTCTTCTACAAGAGCTTCATGGTCTGTTGGTGGACAGGGCGGTGGAGCCTGTGCCTCCCCACTTGCAAGGTCACGGATTCTACTCCAGGTATTTCCTGGTACCCAAAAGAACCGGTGGCCTTCGACCCATTCTGGACCTCAGAAACCTCAACATGTTCCTAGAGAAAGAAAAGTTCAAGATGCTTACTCTTGGAACCCTTCTGCCCTACCTCCAGCAGGGAGATTGGCTATGCTCCTTAGATCTAAAGGATGCGTACACTCACATCCTCATTCATCCAGACCACAGACAGTACCTCAGGTTCATTGTGGGAGGAAACCATTATCATTACAGAGTACTACCTTTTGGCCTGACCTCCGCTCCCAGGGTCTTTACCAAGTGCCTGGCAGTTGTGGCGGCCTACCTGAGAAATCAAGGCATCTTTGTCTTTTCCTATCTGGACGACTGGCTCATCAGGGGTCAAACGTCCCTGGAGGCCAGACAAGCCACCCTCCGAACCATTGCTCTGCTTCAAAACGTGGGTTTTGTCATAAACTTCGCAAAGTCCACTTTGCTCCCCTCCCAGAACTTGGAGTTCATAGGGGCAAGGTTGGATTCTCAACTGGCAAAGGCATTCTTGCCAGAAGACAGGGCCCAAAGACTGATGGACGTGGCAAAGCCATTTCTGAACAAGTCCCTGGTCTCCGTCAGACTCTGCCTCAGGCTTCTGGGACACATGGCTTTGACAGTACATGTGACTCCCAATGCCAGGCTCCATATGAGGCCTGCACAGTGGTGCCTTTGGACTCAGTGGTCTCAAGCCACAGGCAACTTACGAGACAAGATAAAGGTGTCCAAACCCCTCTTAGCCTCCCTCAGCTGGTGGCTACATCCACCCAATCTACTCAAGTGGATGCCCTTCCAAATGCCAGAATACTCGGTGGTCCTCACCACCGACGCCTCTCTAAAGGGCTGGGGTGCTCATTGTCTGGACAAGTGCACCCAAGGCCTCTGGTCTCCCTGGGAGGCAGCCCAACAAATCAATCTGCTGGAACTTCGGGCTATCCGCTTGGCTCTCAAAGCTTTTTCTCCAGCCCTGGCTCACCGCTCTGTCTTGATTCAGACAGACAACCAGGTAGCCATGTTTTATGTGAACAAGCAGGGCGGGACTGGGTCCCAGATCCTTTGTCGAGAGACTCAGGACCTTTGTTCCTTTGCCCTAAATCACAACATGCTTCTCAAGGCGGTGTACCTCCCAGGCCAGGAGAACTGCCTGGCCGACCAGTTGAACAGAATAATACAGCCCCATGAGTAGCAGCTGCATCCCTTGGTCGTTCAAAAGATCTTCCTGAAGTGGGGTCTCCCTTGGATAGATCTCTTTGCCAGTCCACTGAACAAGCAACTGCCCGAGTTCTGCTCCAGGCAACCGCATCCTTTGAGGATAGCACCAGATGCTTTTCTGATGTCCTGGTCTCAGGGCCTCCTGTATGCGTTAACTCCCATGCCCCTGGTGGCCTGAACTCTTTTCAGAATTCTTCAGGACAAGGCCTCGGTCCTGCTGGTGGCTCCCAGGTGGCCGAGACAGCCTTGGTTTCCTCTTCTGCTTCAACTGGCGGTGGATCCCCCACTGCCTCTGGAGTTGCAACCTGACCTTCTCTCTCAGGAGCAGGGTTCCCTTCTGCACCCCAATCTCAAAGCTTTCAATTTGATGGCCTGGAGGCTGCAAGGGTAGTCTTGGCTCCCTGGGGACTGCCTCAGGAAGTTGAGGAGGTTGTCCTAGCCTCTAGGAAACAGTCCACTAGGAAAACCTATGCTCTCAAATGGAAAAGGTTTTCTGTGTGGTGTCAGCTACGTACAGAGGATCCTTTCTCCTGTACTGTGCCAGTAGTGCTTCAGTACTTACTGCACTTATCAAATCAGGGACTTAAGTCCAATTCTGTTCGGGTCCACCTCTCAGCTCTAGCAGCTCACCACTCACTGGTGAAGGGACATTCTCTGTCAGGTCACCCCTTGGTGTCCCGCTTTCTCAGGGGCTTGCTTTTACTCAAGCCTCCAATCCGTCCTCCTGCCCCTGAGTGGGAGTTGAATGTGGTCTTGCAGCAACTGACTCGCCCACCTTTTGAGCCGATGGCTACTTGTCCACTACGCTTCCTCTCCTGGAAGACACTCTTCCTGATAGCCCTTACCTCGGTTAGGCGAGTGAGTGAGCTTCAGGCCCTGGTCTGTGATAGGCCTTACACCAGGATTTATAGGAACAGGGTAGTCCTTAGGACTCATCCCATGTTCCTCCCAAAGGTTATCTCCTCTTTCCACCTCAGTGAAGAGGTGGTTTTTCCAACATTCTTCCCTAGGCCTCATGCAAGCCAGGCTGAAGCAGTCCTGCATACCCTGGACTGTAGGAGGGCCTTATCCTTCTACCTTGACTGTACGCAGGGGCATAGAAGGGCTACTCAGCTCTTCGTACCCTTTGACCCTAATAAGTTGGTGTTGCCTGTGTCCAAGCATACCTTGTCCATCTGGGTGGCTGACTGACTGTATCACCTGGGCTTACAAGGCGGCTGACCTTCCTTTGCAGGGTAGGGTCACGGCCCATCGTGTCAGGGCAATGGCTGCCTCAGTGGCTCATCTCCGTTCTGTGCCCTTGGTAGACATCTGCAGGGCTGCAACTTGGTCTTCAAGCCAGACTTTTGCGGCCCATTACTGTCTGGAGAGGGAGTCCCGTAGGGACAGTGCTTTTGGCCAGGCAGTACTCCGGAATCTCTTTGAGGTTTAGGCAACTCCTGCCCTCTGTTGGGTTACCGGTGGAGGTTGTGTCCTTGAAAAGCCTTTCTTTGCTGCTGAGACTTGAGGGAGTTCTCTTGTTCAGCCTGGGTTCCTCGGTAGCCCAGAGCTAGGGAGTCACCCATATGTGAGGACTGACTTCCTGCTTGGTCCTGGAGAAGGAGTAGTTACTCACCTGTAACAGGTGTTCTCCAGGAGCAGCAGGAATCAGTCCTCACAACCCTCCCTCCTCCCCTTGGAGTTGCAGTTGTACATAGTTTATTTTTTCATTTTTATGTGCTGTTCTTAGCTATGTCATTTGACTGAGGTAAGATGGCACCTTTAGGCGGGAAGGGAACCGCGCATGCGTGCCAGCATTCCCAAAGGCTTTCATGGAAAGCTGGGGAAATGCTCCGCTGGGGCTTCATCGGCGCCGATGACACCCATATGGGAGGACCGATTCCTGCTGCTCCTGGAGAACATCTGTTACAGGTGAGTAACTACTCTTTGCGGCACATGTAGCAGGGAAGGACGACATTCAAACCGACTACCTCAGTTGAAATGTCCTAGATCCCAGAGAATGGGAGATGAACATGGCGTTCTTTCACGAAATTACGATGTGGTGGCGTCAGCCAGTCATAGATCTCATGGCTACCCTTGCCAATACCAAGGCAGCCAGGTTTTACAGCAGGCGCAGAGAACACATGTCGGAAGGGCTCGACGGCCTGGTACAGCCCTGTCTGTCGGGTGAGCTGCTTTATGTGTTTCCACCATGGCCGCTGATAGGACGAGTCATTTGGAGGGCAGCGGGCCACGACAGAAGGGTTATTCTGATTGCTCTGGATTGGCCCAGACGTCCTTGGTATGCGGATCTGGTGCGACTTCTAGTGGATTCGCCTTGGAGGCTGCCCAATCGAATCAACCTGCTGAGCCAAGGGCCTGTGTTAGAGCCGCAGGTGGATCGGTTCTTGCTTACGGCATGGCTCTTGAAAGGGAACGGTTGAGACGGTGAGGCTACTTGTGGTCGGTGACAGCCACTATGTTAAAGTCCAGGAAGAGGTCGACGTCCTTGGCTTATGTTCGAGTGTGGCGAATTTTTGAAGTGTGGTGTGAAAACCGTTCCGTTAAACCGGGTTCGGCGGGGCTTCCCAAAATCCTGTCGTTTCTGCAAGGGAGCCTTGAAAAGGGTCTAGCCCTAAACACTCTTAAGGTTCAGTTGGCGGCGTTGGCTTGTTATAGAGGAAGAGTGCAGGGGGGCACTCTCTCGTCACACCCGGATGTTCGCTGATTCCTTAGAGCAGCAAGGAATATTAGACCTCCGGTTAGGCAGATAGTACCTCCTTGGGACTTGAACTTGGTGCTGGAGGCGTTGACACGTCTGCCTTTTTAGTCGACCTCGACAGTGAATCTGAGAGAGCTATCATGGAAAACGGCTTTCCTCGTGGCGTTGTGCTCCGCGAGAAGTGTTTCGGATCTGCAAGCGCTTTCGTGTCGAGAGCCATACATTCAGTTTACGGCAGAAAAAGCGGTGTTACGGCCGATGCCATCCTTTCTTCCTAAGGTGGTGTCCGTGTTTCACATAAATCAGTCTCGCTTCCCACCTTTCCGTGTCAGGAAGGGAATAAAATGGATCACTCGCTTAGAAAGTTTGATTTGGGTCGTGTGCTTAGGCGGCACCTCAGAGCACCGGAGCCGTTTCCGAGGTCCGATAGGTTGTTCGTGCTGTTTGGGGAACTCGTAAAGGAGAAGCGGCTACGAAGGCTTCTATCGCCCGTTGGGTGAAGCGGGCTATAGGGGCGGCTTATGAAGCGGAGGGCAGGTTGCTTCCGCAAGGATTCAAGGCGCATTCTACTTGGGGGTAGGCAGCGTCTTGGGCTGAGTTTGCATTAGTTCCGCCAGTGGATATATGTCGAGCGGCAACGTGGTCATCGCTTCATACTTTTGCGAAGCACTATAGGTTGGATGTTCAGGCTAGAGGGGATGCGAAGGTTGGGGCCTCGGCTATTGTGGCAGGGCTCGCATGACCCTCCCGAATTTAGGTACTGCTTTGGTACTGCCCTAAGGTACCTGGATTGGCCCGGAGAGACGAATAGGAAGGAGAAATTAGGCCTTACCTGCTAATTGTCTTTCCTTGACTTCTCTCCGGGCCAGTCCAGGTCCGGCCCAGTTCGTCTGCGAATTATTGCCAGGTCTGGAGGCGCGGCCTTAGTGCGGAGTTGGAGTTTACAGGAGTTTGTTGACTGTAGTTGAAGGGGAATTTGGGGGTTCCTCTGGGAATAGGAGCAGTCTCTTTGTATTTCAAAAGAGAAAAAATTTCATATACGGAAGTAAAGGATTATAAAGGATGCTTCCTAAAGATATAGGGAATGATCATAGATAGCTAGGGTTAGGTCAAGCTTGTTATTTTTCAGAGTTATAGTGTAAGTTTCTACTGCTTGGACAATAGTAGACTGAGTCTCTGACACCAGAGGGGCTAGATAAGCTGTCAGCAAAGAGTTTCAGTATTCAGTCCTCAGCTGCTGGAGGAGGTTGACTACCCTAAGGTACCTGGACTGGCCCGGAGAGAACTCAAGGAAAGACAATTAGCAGGTAAGGCCTAATTTCTCCACGAGTTTCCCCTCTGGTGTTCCCAGAGAATTTTCAACCCATTCGCTTGTCCATTGAAGTTCCTGCACTTTATGCGTGGCCTTCTTTTAACAAGACTGCCAATCTGCCATTCTACTGTAGAGTGGGACCTCAATGTTGCTCAAACCCTCTTTTGAGCCATTAGCTACAGCTTTGCTAAAGTTCCTAACTTGGAAAATCATTTTTCTAATTGCTCTCACCTCTACCCGGTGGGATAGAAACATATTTTATTTATTTATTTAACATTTCTTATATACTGCCTTTCATGATATCAAGGTGGTTTGCTTTAAACAAACTGAAATTACAATGAACAGGGATTTATAACTTGGAGATAACTATTTTACAGGGAACATGGGCTATGGAGGGTTAAGTGGCCTGCCCAAGACCACAAGGAGCACCTGTGGGACTAGAAACCCTAGTCCTTCCGGCCCAAAATTGCTGTCCTCTGGTGGGATTTGAACACCCAACCTTCCAGCCTGAAGTACCTTGCCCCCAACCACTAGGCCACTCCTTCATTCCACTCCTATGCCATGTGGTCTTTTTCTGTCGTCGTGTTTCTATCTAGTCTGCCCTTCCATATCAACCACTACAACAGTCCCCTTTTTTCCTTTAGAGATCCTCTGTGTTTGTCCCATGCTTCTTTGAATTCAGATACTGTCCTCATCTTTACCACCTCCACTGGGAGACTATCCCACGGATCCACCACTCTTTCTGTCCCCTTTCACCCTTAGCCCATGTCCCCTCATAGCAGAGCTTGATTTTAATCGAAAGAGACTCTCCTCCTGTACATTTATTCCACGGAGGTATTTAAACGTCTCAATCATATCACCTCTATCCCACCTTTCCTCTAAGGTGTACATATTAAGATCCTTAAGTCTGTCTTCATATGCTTTATAATGAAGACCACTAACCATTTTAGTAGCCATCCTCTGTACTGACTCCAGCCTGTTTATATCCTTTTGAAGATGTGGTTTACAGAATTGCACACAATACCCCAAATGAGGTCTCACCAAAGACTTATACAGGGGCACTATCACCTCCTATCTTCTGCTGGCCATTCCTCTCCCTATGTACCCAACCATCCTTCTAGCTTTTGCTGTTGCCTTTTCTACCTGTTTAGCTACTTTAAGATCATCAGACACAATCATGCCTAGGTCCTGCTCTTCTTTAGTGTACAAAAGTACTTCACCCCCTATACTATATTGCTTCCTTGATTGCTGCAGCCCAAATGCATGACCGTGCATTTTTTTAACATTAAATCTCAGCTGCCAAATTCTAGACCATTCTTCAAGCTTAGCTAGATCCCTCCTCCTGCTATCTACACCTTCCTAGGTGTCTTCTTTATTGCAGATTTTCGTATCATCCGCAAAGAGGCAAACCTTACCCGACAGCCCTTCCGCTATATCACTAATAAAGATGTTAAAGAAAATTCGACCAAGGACAGATCCCTGTGGCACACCAGTGGTAACCATCTCCTCCTCAGAGTGAGCTCCATTTACCTGTACCCTTTGTCGCTCCCACTCAACCAATTTCTAACCCAAGCAGTAACTTTAGGGTCCATCCCTAGGGTGCTCAGTTTGTTTATAAGTCACCTGTGAGGAACAGTGTCAAAGGCTTTACTGAAATCTAAATACACCACATCTAGGGCTCTCCCTCAGTCTAACTCCCTGGTCACCCAATCAAAGAAATCAATTAGATTTGTCTGACAAGACCTGCCTCTGGTGAATCCATGCTGCCTCAGATCCTGTAATCTGGTGGACTCCAGAAACCTCACTATTTTCTCTTTCAGCAGCGCTTCCAATAATCTACTCATCACCAAAGTTAAACTAATCAGCCTGTAGTTTTCAACCACATCCTTACTTCCCCTTTTGTGTAAAGAGGCCACATGTGCCTCTCTCCAGTCCTTTGGCACCACTCCCAACTCGAACGAGGCATTGTAAAGGTCAGTCAGTGGAGTTGCTAGAACGTCCCCAAGTTCCCTCAGTATTCTAGGGTGTATCCCATCCGGTCCCATCGCTTTGTCTACTTTAAGTTTAGCTAGTTTCTCACGAACACAGTTTTCTGAAAATTGTTCAAGATGCCCCTTGCTTCTGTTCCTGTTTGTTATATCAAATTACACCCCTTGAAATCAACCTAACTATAGCCCCCCAATACTTGATTTCACACCAAAATCAGTTGTAACTGAAATTTTACAATATATTTTTTTGTCGGATAACCCACCATGAGCAGGAATCATCCTACTCTCGAAGTGGGCCCTCCTCATTCGCCTGAGGAAGAGCTGCAAAGCTAAGTGGCTTGAAACACTAAGCATATGAACTATACTTGTCTATTACTGATTGGGACATAGGATGAAGAAATCTCAAGTAGAGACTTGCTTCTGGTCCTCCTCTGTTGAGTGGTACGAAGAAAAGCACATATTCAGTAGTTACACTGATGCGGTCTTCTTTGACGATATCAGCAGCGTTTTTTGGCTTCATTTCAGATAAGTACCTTTGGAGGCCATTAATGTTTGAGGAGTACCATTGGTGAGGACTAATCATGGACAGAGATTTCTGTTGAAGAGGAGTTCTATTTCAGTGGTATAGGTATAACAGCTTGGCAGTGCTGTAGCACCTGGTTTTTGATCTGTAATGGGTCATTTAACATTTAATTAAAAAGGAGGGCCCACTTTGAGAGTAGGATGATTCCTGCTCATGGTGGGTTATCCGACAAAAAAATATATTGTATAATTTCTGTTCCTGTTTGGGCATTTTCTGAGGTCCTGCTCCTAGTCCTTCATCTGTGAACACAGAACAGAAATATTTGTTAAGCAATTCTGCTTTATTCTCATCGGCTTCTACATTTTCCTCCGCTTCACCCTTGAGTCTGACAATACCACTTTTTCCATTCCTCCTCTTACGAACATATCTGAAAAATGTCTTATCCCCCCATTTTATTGCATTGGCAATTTCTTCCTCTTTTTGAATCTTTGCTTTCTTGAAAACTTTGCCAGCCTCGTTAAGATTTTCCAAATATAGATGTCTGCCTTCCTTTCTCTGTGATCTCTTTATTTCATTAAGGCCTACCTCTTTTTCTTCACCTTTTCAGTTGCTTCTTTTGAGAACCCTAGCGGCCTCCTTTTCCGTCTACCTTTATTTACTATTCTAACAAAAAGGTTGGTTGCCTTTAAAATATCCCCTTTCAGTTTTGCACACTACATCCCCCAGCTATTCCCATCCCACAAACGACTCCTTGAGGTACTTGCCCATCTTGGCAAAGTTAGTTGTCCTAAAGTCTAAGACCCTCGCTTTTGAATGGATTTTATCAGCCCTAGTCGTAATACTGAATCATACCATCTGGTGATCACTGGGTGCGAGATGATCTCCCACTATAACATCAGAAACACTTTTACCATTGGTAAGTACTAAGTCCATTATGGCCCCTTCATGTGTGGATTCTGTTAACAGTTGCCTGAATAGTTCTTCCTGTAAAGAATCCAGGATCTGCTTACTGCTAGATGATACTGCAGCAGGGATGCGCCAATCCACATCTGGCATATTGAAATCCCCTATCAGTAGCACTTCCTTTATCTTCAGGAACAAGCAGGAATGTAGTCTTGACATATGGGTGATGTCGGTACCGAATGCACCCCAGTGTCCAATAGGAAAGCTTTTGGGAGCATCCCATTGTGCCTGCGTAGCTGCCTTCCTGCCTTTCCAGCTCTCCTTCCTCAGTTCTTCGTTTTCCGCAGAGCCAACAAGAAGCAATACCCGTCGCTGCAGAAAATTTGGATTTTTCTTATTTTTTGTGGTCACGTCTGCCTTCCCATCGATGCTGGTACTGACCCCATTGGTACTTTCTTTCTTTCAAAAAAAAATTTAGTGCTGGAAGAAAACTTTCTTCCTTCAGGGCTCATCGACGCCATCTTAGGCCTTTTCCTTTTTCCCAAAATGGAAAAACCAGCCTTTTTTTTTAAGAAGTGTTCCAAATGTGGCAGTAGTGGTGTCTAAAATGTTTGGGACTGGATCATCAACCATCAGAATGTCCTCTCTGTAGGAAGATGATAAAGAGAGGCTTACAGAACAGAGCTGTGAAACTGGGCACCCTCTTTACCTCCGATGCAATATTGGTAGCATTGACGTCATCGAGAGCTTCATCTTCCTCTCAAGGATCTTAGATATCAAAACCTAGGTCTTCATTGAAGACTAGCAGGCCCTCCAAGGGTAGATCTTCTTCTAAGCATCGAGATGCCTTGGGTGTTGCCCTGGAGGGGGGGGGGGGACACACTGGCCAAACAACCCCGGCGGGAGGTCCTTGCCTCCAAAGCTTTAGTGGGGTCCCAGGGTGCTCCCGAGTCCTCCACCTCTGGAGAGCTCTTGGTGCCATGCTCAGGGATCATGGCTTGCAACTGCAGTACTGATACCCAAGCATCGGCAACCTCCTGGCTATCAAGTGGAGCTTAGCGATCTTACTGGCGGTCTCCGTACCGGTAACGTTTTTACAGTCGATTCCTCAGGCATCGGTACCGACGACGGTACCGAAAAGAGCCTGTGTCGACTTTTTTGCCGCTTACCATGCTACCACCTATGCCGGCCCTCAAATCCGTTTCTATTACCGAGGTTCCGACACCGCAACTTTAGCTACCGGCTTCGAGCGATATTGAGTATGTGCAGAGCGCGAGCACCCTGCCCATCGATACTTTGAGTCTTCCAACTCGGATTTGTCGGACGACGTATCGGCCAGTACCCAGGAAATGAGAACTCTCTCGGAGGACCCATCTCTTTCCTTACAATTTCACATGTCGCCTCCGGAGGACATGTCTTTCTAAGACTTTATTCGCGAGTTGCTCGGGGTCTGTCCATAATGGTGACTTCGGAGAAAGAACCTAGGGCTGAAGAGCTTGAAATCCTGCAGCCCCAAATGAAGCTGCTACTCTCCCTATTCATCGAATACTTCAAGACCTTATGCTTCGTATGTGGGAGACACCCCTAACCATCTCTCCACATACTCAACGACTCGATACTGGGTACCGGAGTGTCCCGGCTTTCAGAAGACGCAATTATCACACCATTTCATGGTGGTAGAATCGACAATGCGTTGAATAAAGAGTGCTAAGACATTCCTCAAACCCTCCAGGCAGGGAATCAAGAACCCTCAATGCTTTCAGTCTTCAATGTTTTCAGGCCTCCATTTTATCGGCCAGAATCAGTTCCTACATACTCTCTATGGGTATGTTCCTTAGGGAGGTGGCTAAGGATTTGGAGTTGATGGCTCCTCTTCTCCCTGATAACAAGAGAGCTGATTATCTCACCCTTGTGAAGCATGCCCAAAATGTTTCAAAATTTAACAGGGCAACTTTTGACTGTTTTGAATGCATCAACAGAACTTCAGCTTATATGTACTGGTGCACGCAGGATTGCTTGGCTCCAAGCGTTTGATCTTGAACAGTGGGTTCAAGATAAGCTGGGTAATATACCTTGCAAAGGCGAAAACCTTTTTGGCAAGGACTGGCAAGGTAAAGCTTCTCAGCTAGAATCTGAGAACACACTCTTAATAGACTTTCTAGATCTACTGCCAACCCAGCTAAGAAAAAGACATTGAAGAAATCTTTTTTCAATAAGAAAAAGTACTACTCTTCTTACACCCCTGCAGTGCACTGCCCCATCCATGCTCCCTAGAAGGGGCAACAGCAACCAAAACAGCAGAGAAAGGCTCAGACTCTCAGGTCACAGCCACCTCAGCATACCCAAAATCCTCAAGGTCTTTGACTCCTTTCTGGAGAACATAGCCGTCATGCCTCTGGAGATTCCAGATCCCATCCGCATTCCTGGCTATGTCACTTTGCCCACAGGTGGCATCTCGTAACATCAGAGCACTGGACTCTCTCCATAGTACGGGAAGGGTACAAACTTCACTTCCGAAGTCTACCCCCCTAGTCTCTTCCAAGAGAGTTCTGTTCTCAACACCCTCTCACTGCTCTGTTGTTACAGGAGGTCACCTCCTCTCACAGGGTGCAATAGAGGAGGTGACACACTCCCAGCAAGGTCTAGGCTTCTATTCTCCTTACTTCTTCATTCCAAAGAAGACAGGAGAATACAGGCCCATTCTGGACTTCAGAGAACTGAACAAATATCTACAGTACTTCGGGAAAAATTCAAGATGATCTCCTTAGGTACGCTTCTCCCCTATCTCCAGAGTCAGGATTAGCTCTGTTCTCTAGATCTAAAGGATGCATATACTCACATTCTTATTCATGCAAAACACAGAAGGTTCCTGTGTTTCCTGTTCCAGGGGAAACATTATCAGTACAGAGTCCTGCCTTTCGGCCTTGCCTCTGCCCCAAGAGTCTTTACAAAGTGCATGGCAGTGGTAGCTGCATTCCTAAAGATTCTAGGGATATTTGTCTTCCCCTATTTAGACAACTGGCTCATTTGAGCAAGCACATCTCTAGAGGCCAATATTTCCCTCTCGCGCACAATGCAGGTGCTGCAACACTTGGGATTTGTAATAAATCTTCCAAGTCCCACTCGTTCCCTCTCAAACTCTAGAGTTCATAGGGGCTCTCCTAGACTCTCAACAGTCAAGAGCTTTTCTGCCCCAAGCCCGCTGTGCTCGACTAATTCAGCTTGCATCTCAAGCATGCCTCAAGACCTTTCTCATTGGTTGAGAAATGCTGCAATTCCTGGGCCATATGGCATCTACTGTATATGTTGTTCCATACTCTCGTCTGTATATGCATGCAGCTCAGTGGACCCTAGCTTACCAGTTGTCTCAGGCATCTGGTCACCTGGAAGACAGAATAATGCTGTCTACACTTCTCATCTTGTCTCTGCAGTGGTGGCAATCCCCAGAACACCTTCTCGTAGGGTCACCTTTTCAGATGCCTCCACATCAATGTATTGTGAGAACGGATGCATCCAAATTGAGCTGGGAAGCTCATCTGTACAAGTTCTTCACTCAGGGTCTTTGGTCTCATTAGGGGTCACAATTCCACATAAATCTGCTGGATCTCAGAGCCATCCACAATGCTCTCAAGGTGTTCCATGACCACCTTTGCTTCCGCACAGTTCTAGTCCAGACGGACAATTAGGTAACCATGTTCTACTTGAACAAGCAGGGTGGAGCAGGCTCTTGATCGCTTTGCACTGAGGCCCTACACCTGTGGTCCTTTGCCATACAGCATCGGATTCACCTACTTGTGGTGTATCTTTCAGGCAAACAGAATCTCTTGGTGGACAAACTCAGTCAAGTCCTACTACCCCACGAGTGGTCTCTCCATGCGGACAAGGTTGCTCACATTTTTTCAGATCTGGGGAACCCCAGACATAGACCTGTTTGCAAGTCCTCAGAATGCCAAACTTCCCCACTTCTGCTCTGGACTGCCTGCACAGAAGAACCAGGGGGTAAGATGCCTTTCACCTTCACTGGGGTCAAGGCTTCCTATATGCCTTCCCTCCCATTCCCCTCATCCCCAAAACCCTTTTCAAACTCCAGAGAGTCAGGGGCTACATGATTCTTATAGCCCCCACGTTGGCCACAACCGTGCTATCCTCTGCTTCTACGTCTCTCTCTAGTTCAACCAGTAGATTTGGGGTCTGCGCCAGATCTCCTCTCACAGAAGAACGGGACACTGCTGCATTGTAATCCGCCATCCCTACATCTTACAGTATGGCGGCTGAAGGCATAGCCTTCCAGGACATCAGCCTCTCTCAACAGGTAAAAGCTATCCTTTTAGCTTCTAGGAAACCTTCCACCAGGCGTTCCTATGCCTTCAAGGGGCGTAGATTCTCTCTCTGGTGTTCGGAAAGGGATCTTAATCCCTTTTCAGCTCCAGTGGATGCATTACTTGAATATCTTCTCCACCTCTCTTCTTCTGGGCTCAAAACCAATTCGGTAAAATCCACCTAAGTGTCATTGCGGCTTCTCACATGTCCTTAAATGGACAACCCATCTCTTTTCAGCCACTTGTAGCACACTTCATGAGAGGTCTTCTATTAACTAAGCCTCCCATTAAGCCACCCCCAGTGGCATGGGATCTCAATGTTGTTTTAGGACAACTTATGAATCCGCCCTTTGAACCCCTAGCTACTACTTCTCTGAAGTTTCTCATCTGGAAGGTTACCTTCCTTATTGCCCTCACTTCAGCAAGACGCATCGTTGAGCTTCAGGCTTTGGTAACTGATCCTCCTTATACGTGATCCCACCATGATAAGGTAGTCCTTAGGACTCATTCTCACTTTATGCCAAAAGTGGTCTCGCCCTTTCACTTAAACGAGTTGGTTTACCTCCCTGTTTTTTTTTCCCTAGACTTCATTCTTCTAGGGCAGAGGTAACTCTTCATACTCTGGATTGCAAACGTGCTTTGGCCTTTTATCTACAGAGAACTCGAGAGCACAGAAAGCTTCCCAACTTTTCATCGCTTTTGACTTGAGTCACCTAGGTCTACCCGTATCCAAGCAAACTCTCTTCAGATGGATAGCAGATTATATCTCCTTTGCTTACGACAGTGCAGGACTTTCTCTTGAAGGTCACATCACTGCACATAATGTTCGGGCAATAGCTACCTTCATGACAAATCTGTGCTCTATAGCGATAGATGAAATATGCAAGGCAGCAACCTGGTCCTCTGTCCATACTTTTGCTGCTCACTATTGCCTGGACAAGGACTCCCGCCGGGATGCCTCGTTTGGTCAAGCTGTTCTCCAGCATCTCTTTCATACTTACAGTAGATCAACTCTTACCCCCCGTCCCAGGTTTCGATACCAGACATCCTTGGAGGATATATGACCTACTATTTAGGCCTGTGTTCCACAGCTTGCTATGAGGTCATCTCTCTGGAATCTCCAAGCTAAGGAGTCCCATATGTATGTGAAGACTACATTCCTGCTTGTTCCTGGAGTTAGCGTAGTTACTCACCTGTAACAGGTGATCTCCAGGAACAGCAGGAATTTAGTCTTCACAATCCACCCTCCTCCCCTAGGAGTTGTACTTTTCCTCTTCTTCTCTTTCTCTCCTTTGATCTTAGCTATATACTCAACTGAGGAGGGAGAGCTGGAAAGGCGGGAAGGCAGCTACACATGCGCAGTGGTATGCTCCCAAAAATGTTCCTATTGGATGATGGGGAGTGTTCCTGCGTGGGCTCCGTCGGTACCGAAGTCACCCATGTGTGAAGACTAAATTCCTGCTGTTCCTGGAGATCACCTGTTATAGGTGAGTAACTACGCTTTCCTGGCAGTGCTGCATATGCCTTCTATTAAATCTCCGTCCACTTCCTCTCCCTGTGAGGGTGGTCGGTATATCACGCCAATGCAAATGGATTTCTCTTTCCCTCTTTCTATTTTAACCCACAGTGCCTCCTCTCTCCCTTTTAAGTCCTATATTTCCATAGCTTTAATATTATTTTTCACATATAGTGCCGCCACTCCCCTTCTTCCTACCCTGTCTTTTCTGAATAAAGTATAGCCTGGTGTAGTTACATCCCAGTCGTGATTGTCCGTGAACCATGTCTCTGTTACCATCAGTAAATCCAAGTCAGCCCCTTCCATTAAAGCCTCAACATCTGGGATCTTATTTCCCATGCTACGGTCATTTATACACATTGCTTTCCAGATGTTGCCCCTTCTATCCATTTCCATAAAGGTATTTAATGTTTCACTTTCCTGGGGGCTTTTTTTCACCAATCCCCAACGAATCTAGTTTCTTCAGTAGGTTAGCCAGTCTGCTTCTGAAGACATGTTGACCCTTCTTGGACATATGGACACCATCGCTACTCTGAAACCCTTGGAACAGCATCCCATGGTCCAGGAAACCAAAACGCTCTCGACACCATCCATATAGCCATGCATTTATCTCCAGGATGCAAGCTTCTCTGCCTTTGTCTTTATTTTCAACAGGGAGAATTGAAGAGAACACCACCTGTGCATCTATTTGCTTCACCCTCTGTCTCAGAGCCATGAAGTCACTTTTGATATGCTCAGAGGGATACCTGGCAGTATCATTTGTGCCGCCATGGATGAGCAACATCAGGTAATAGTAAGTGTGCTTGAGTCTCGGATAACTCTCCGTAACATCTCGGATTTTGTCACCTAGCAGACATCATACCTCTCTGAACATCAAGTCTGGTCAGCAGATGGACACCTCAGTACCCCTCAGAAGAGAGTCACCAACCACCACTACCCTTTGCTTCCTTGTGATCGCTGATTCTGCATCTTTGGGGAGCTCGAGCTCTGGTTCTTTCCTTTCCTGGGATGCTTTCATCTCCTCCATTTCCAGAGCTGCATAATGGTTCTTCAATTCAAGGGCTGGAGGAGTTGGATTGGTGATTCTGCAGGCCCTGGTGTAACTAGTGTCCAACCTTCATCATTCTGTAGGCTCCGATCTTCACCTCTGCTGGAGAACTTGGATGTTTCAAGAAGCATCTCATTAATGTACTTTTCATGTCTTGAACGCTCCTCAGCCTTGCCACCTCTTCTCTGAGCTCCTCCACTTGTTTTGTGAGAGCTTCGGCATGCAGGTATCTCCAGGAACAAGCAGGAATAAGTCCTCACATATGGGTACGTCGGTACCGACGGAGCCTGCGCGGGAAAGCTCCCCAGCTTCCTAGGATGGAAGCTTTTGGGACCTCCCACTGCACATGCGCACTGCCTTCCCGCCTTCCTGAACAGCTCTCCTCAGTTTCTCTTTTTCCGCGGAGCCAGCAGGTCGTGTATCCTGTCACCGCTGAAGAAATTGTAGTTTTTTGTTTTGTTTCTTTAGACCGCGTACCTGCCTTCCCATACCGATACCGGTATCGCCGGTCTTCCTTTTTCTTTCTTAAAAAATTATTTTCTTTTATTATTTTTTCAGCACTTGGTCACTTCAGTTAGGCCTTCAGGCCTACTTTAATTCTCCACATGGAGAAGCCAGCCCCTGGATTTAAGAAGTGTACCAAGTGTACTGCTGTAATATCAGTCACAGACACCCATGAATGGTGTCTTAAATGTTTGGGGCCTGACCACTCCATTCCGGACTGCCCTTCCTGCTCCCAAATGTCTAAGCGTGGGCTGCAGAACCGGGCCAACAAATTCCATGTGCTGTTTGCTTCAGAGAATCCAACATCACAGTCATCCAGGTCATCATCCCCGGATGGATCTCAGGTAACCAAACCTTCTGTGGGCAAGTCCTCAAAGAGCAAATCTCCTTCAAAGCATCGAGAGGCTCTTAGTTTTGAGGACCCTGCCCCAGCCAAACAGCCCCGGCGGGAAGCCCTACCTTCCAAAACGCCAATACAGGGGCTACAGGTTGACATCGATGGCACGGCCTCGACAGATCACCTGTTGGACTGCTCTGGGGTACCGGCCCATACCGGTACCGACATCCAGGCAGCCGTGGCGTCTATGGGCAATACTGTCCAATCCATGCAGCAGGCCGTCATGGCTTTCATTAAAGCTGCAACGCCATCGGTACCGCTTCCAGCGGTTCCGGGCCCGGTTCCGGTATCGTCCGCCATGCCGGAACCCAGGCCTTCCTCTTCTAAACGCAAATCGGTACCGTATGGGCTTTCGCTCCATACCGCTTCCATACCCGGTACGCCCGATGTCGATACCGATCGGTATGCGTATCGTGCGTTGGAGGAAACTAGAGAATACACCGATTCCTCTGAGGATTTTGTCTCCTCTGATGAGTCTGCAGAGCTCTCCCATGACCTTCCTGAGGAACCTTCTTCTCCAAAAAGGAGAATGTCTCCTCCAGAGGATTTGTCCTTTCAGGACTTTATTTTAGAAATGGCTAAAGGCCTTTCTATCACTACCTCCTCTGAAAGGGAACCAAGGTCAAAAAGATTGGATATTTTAGGATACTCTAAGTCTCCTAAAGAAGCAGTTACTCTGCCTATCCATGAAATCCTTCAGGAACAATTGATGGATTTCTGGGAGAACCCTTTAACTCTGTCTCCTTATTCCCGTAGGTTGGACACCATGTATCGGGTCCCTCCTTCTCCTGGTTTTCAGAAAACTCAATTGCCTCACCACTCCATTGTGGTAAAGTCTGCAATGAAAAAGATCAAGAGTACTAAAAGGCACTCTTCTACACCTCCAGGAAGGGAATGTAAGACACTGGACTCTTTTGGTAGGAAAATCTTCCAGGCTAGTATGCTTATAGCCAGGATTAATTCCTACAGCCTCTATATGGGCATGTTCCTAGGGGAACTTGCCAAGAAAGTACGGCATTTTGCCTCCCTTATCCCTGAGGATAAACAGGAGGACTTCCTTTCTGTTGTGAAACAACTTTTAGATGTTTCTAAGTTCTCCAACAGAGCTGCCTTTGATTCCTTCGAAGGAGCCAGCAGAGCTTCTGGCATTGCTATCGCAGCCAGACGTCTGGCCTGGCTCCAGGCTTCTGATCTGGAACCCTGGGTTCTAGATGGCTTACGGAATCTGCCCTGTACAGGTGAGAACTTATTCGGTGCAGAGTGGCAGGTTAAGGCCACTCAAATGGACGCTGAAAATGCCACCTTAGAGAGACTTTCTAAGTCCACTTCTACTCCCACTAAGAAGAAGTCTTTCAAGAGGCCTTATTATAAGAAGGCCAGATATGCTTCCAATACTGGCCAGCAATCTTCTCAACCTCGTTTTGCGGCTAAACGTCAGCAAACGAAACAAGCAAGAGCAAAGCCTGCAGCAGCTACTGCAGCTCAACAGGCTCCACCCCCTCAGGGGTTTTGACTTGCCCCTAGAGAACTTGCCATTCCTGGTTCTGGACCAACCAGAACCTCTCACCATACCTGGAAGGTTAGCTCACTTCGCTCCCAGATGGGAACAGATCACAACAGAGCAATGGACCCTCTCTATCATCCGGGAGGGTTACAAACTTCATTTCTCCAGCCTTCCTCCTCATCACATGGTGAGACCCTTCAATTCTCCATCTCCTCTCCTAGCCCTGTTGGATCAGGAGATCTCTTCTCTGCTTGCCCAAGGGGCCATAGAAGAGGTTCCTCTTCATCAACAGGGGTCAGGTTTCTACTCCCCCTATTTTCTCATTCCAAAGAAGACAGGGGGATTCAGACCAATCCTAGATCTGAGAGAATTGAACAAATTTCTGTACAAGGAGAAATTCAAAATGCTCTCTTTGGGCATTCTCCTTCCATACCTTCAGAGTCAGGACTGGCTTTGTTCTCTAGACCTGCAGGATGCGTATACACATCTACTCATCCATCCCTCCCACAGAAAATATCTTCGCTTTCTGTTCAGGGGAAGTCATTACCAATACAGAGTACTTCCCTTCGGTCTCGCCTCTGCCCCAAGAGTCTTTACCAAATGCATGGCAGTCATAGCCGCATTTCTCAGAAGCATGGGGATTTTCGTATTCCCATATCTGGACGACTGGCTCATTCGAGCTCCAACTCAGTCGCAGGCCCAGATTTCCCTAGACCGCACAAGGAACCTTCTGCAGTATCTGGGACTGGTGGTAAACCTTCCCAAGTCTCAACTCAGCCCTACTCAGTCTCTAGAATTCATAGGGGCCCCGGTTGGACACCACCACTGCAAGAGCCTACCTTCCACTGGTTCGGGGTCAGCGTCTGCTGAGCTTGGCCTCCCAAGCCCAGTCCAGTACTCACTTGACAGCCAGGGAAATGCTACGCCTCCTGGGCCATATGGCCTCCACAGTACATGTGGTGCCCTATGCTCGTCTTCATATGAGAGCAGCTCAATGGACCCTGGCCACCCAGTGGACTCGGGCGTCGGGAGCACTCTCAGACCAAATACAAACCTCAAACCGTCTGTCTTGGTCCCTCCATTGGTGGATATCCACCAAGAATATGTTGTTGGGGGCTCCCTTTCAGCCCTTGCTACCCCAAGCAACCCTCACAACAGATGCCTCCCAATTGGGGTGGGGAGCCCATCTGCTAACTCTCTCCACTCAGGGCACTTGGTCTCCACAGGAGGCCACCCTTCATATCAACCTCCTGGAACTGCGAGCAATTTACCTTGCCCTCAAGGTCTTCCATACCCTCCTTGCCAACCTGACTGTCCTGGTTCAGACAGACAATCAGGTGGCCATGTTTTACATAAACAAACAAGGAGGAACGGGCTCTCTGTCGCTTTGCAACGAAGCTCTCAGATTATGGGCCTTCGCCAGAGAGCACCAAATTCATCTGCTAGCAGTGTACCTTCCAGGAGTTCAAAACTCTCGAGCAGACAGGCTCAGTCGAGTTCTGCTGCCACACGAGTGGTCCCTACACGTGGACCAGATAACCAGAATCTTTCAGGAATGGGGGACCCCGGACATAGACCTCTTTGCAAGTCCGTGGAATGCCAAACTTCCCCGGTTCTGTTCCAGGACTCCATGTCAGGAAGCTCAGGCCACGGACGCCTTTCTCCTCCATTGGGGTCAGGCGTTCCTATATGCCTTTCCACCCATTCCGCTGATTCCCAAGACTCTGTTCAAACTCCAGAGAGATCACGGCTCTATGATCCTCATAGCTCCACGCTGGCCACGCCAAGTGTGGTTCCCTCTGCTTCTACAGCTCTCCCAGGGATCCTCCCTGGACTTAGGAGCTGCACCAGACCTTCTGTCTCAGGAGGACGGGACTTTGTGGCACCCAAACCCCAAATCCCTACATCTCCGAGCTTGGTTACTGAAGGCTTAAGTCTTCAAGACTTTAATCTTTCTCAACCTGTGAAAGATATCCTTCATGCCTCTAGGAAACCTTCCACGAGGCGGTCTTATGCTTTCAAATGGAAACGTTTTTCCATTTGGTGTGCTCAGCAGGGCCTTGACCCTCTGGCACTTCCTTTGAATTCCCTCTTAGACTATCTCCTGCATCTTTCCAATGCAGGCCTTAAGACGAATTCTGTAAGAGTCCATTTAAGTGCTATTTCAGCATCCCTGAAACCTGTAAATGGACAACCTATCTCCTCTCATCCTCTTGTTGCAAGATTCATGAGAGGCCTGACCCTCACTAAACCTCCCATCAGACCCCCCCCGGTCGCATGGGATTTGAATCTAGTGCTTGGTCAACTTATGAAGCCACCTTTTGAGCCGTTATTTTCTACCTCCTTGAAATTTCTTTCCTGGAAGGTATTATTCCTAATTGCAGTCACTTCCGCTCGTCGCATCAGCGAACTGCAGGCTCTAGTGGCTAATCCACCTTATACAAGATTTCATCATGACAAGGTGGTCCTTAGGACGAATCCCCACTTTATGCCTAAAGTGGTCTCGCCTTTTCATCTTAATCAAGAGGTATATCTACCTGTATTTTTTCCGGCTCCTCATGCCTCCAGTGCAGAGAGGAACCTTCATACTCTGGATTGTAAAAGAGCTCTAGCCTTTTACCTTAATAGGACTCAGCCACATCGAAAGTCTTCTCAACTTTTCGTGGCTTTTGATCCTTCACATTTGGGACTTCCAGTCTCCAAGCGTACACTTTCCAATTGGATTGCTCAGTGTATTTCCTTTGCTTACCAGAGTAAAAACATTTCTCTGGAAGGCCATGTCACAGCTCACAATGTGAGAGCCATGGCAACTTCTATGGCTCATCTGCACTCTGTTTCCATTGATCAGATCTGTCGAGCCGCTACCTGGGCCTCGGTTCATACCTTCACAGCCCATTACTGTTTGGACAAAGACTCCCGCCGGGATGCCTTGTTTGGCCAGGCTGTCCTCAAACACCTGTTCCATTCTTAGACAACTCCTGCCCACCTTCCCAGGATGGATGCCTGAGATCCATACGAAGATGGCGAACCTTGACAGGGGATCCCACGCATCTAAGCTAGGGAGTCCCCATATGTGAGGACTTATTCCTGCTTGTTCCTGGAGATAGCACAGTTACTTACCTGTAACAGGTGATCTCTGGGAACAGCAGGAATTAGTCCTCACAACCCACCCACCTCCCCTAGGAGTTGTATCTTTTATCTATCTATCTTCCTGTCCTCTCTCTATTGACTCAGCTATAAACTCGAAACTGAGGAGAGCTGTTCAGGAAGGCGGGAAGGCAGTGCGCATGTGCAGTGGGAGGTCCCAAAAGCTTCCATCCTAGGAAGCTGGGGAGCTTTCCCGCGCAGGCTCCGTCGGTACCGACGTACCCATATGTGAGGACTAATTCCTGCTGTTCCCAGAGATCACCTGTTACAGGTAAGTAACTGTGCTATCCTGCACATGGAACTGGACCTTCAGCTGGCATTGAGATCTCTGTCTGGACAGAGGCAGAAGCTGTAATGGGGGCAACAGCTTTGACGATATGATTTTTCCCAGCCATTGTTTAGTTGATGGAGCTTTGGTACCCGTTGAAGCAAAAGAGAGAGAGACCTACCAAAGTACCAGTCTATCTCTCAGCTTTCCTTTCAGTGAAAAAGCAGTTAACCTATTTTAAGTGCGTTCTAAACATGCTGTTAGAGTTATGATCAAAGCTGCACATTGCGACACAATCCAAGAAAATTACTCTATGTGAGGTACATGAATTTGACATGTCGAGTCATCCCGATGGGTCGAGCATTATCACAATGACTGATCACCTCCACGTTAGGGATCTTCCAAATCACCATCATATCCATACCTCAGTGCACATCTTGCAGATCCTGAGAATTTGGGATGAGTTCATCAATAGCTTCAATAGCATCAGAATCTGGCAGAAAGGTCGTATCAGTAACACTGAGATCAATCTATACACAGATGCTGTGGCGTGCTCAGGCTTTGGGGCATTTTACTATGGTGCATGGTGTGGCCTCTTGGCCCAAGGAATGGATGCGAGAGGGTGCATCCAGAAACATCACTTTCCTTTAACTCTTTCTCTTGCTGGTGGCTGTAATGATCTGGGGACATCAGTTTCGTGAAAGGAGAACTATTTTGGTCATTACTTTTGGGATGCTTGCAACTCAGTATCATGGCGCAGACAAAACATGTATCTGGTTTGAACAACTCAATAGCTGTTTCCCTTTCCTGTTTCCAGTGGCACCTGTTCTGGAAACTCGCCTCCACAGTCGATGAAGAACTGACGCCAATCCTGGACCGCCTTTGGCAGATTGGACATGAAGTGCTCACTTACTTATCCAACAGGTGCTCACACCCAAAACCTGGGCTACTTAACTGCAGGAATACTGAGCAATATAGTAGTCACCCATATTCTGGCATTAAGGTGGGTTCCTAGAAAATCTATTTCTTTACTATTCCTTATATGGTATGATGATCCTCCTCAATGGGAGGATCACTTTGCTCCAGGGGTTGGGGTGGGAGGGAGAAGTAGGGACTTTCTTCCTCTTGTCCCGTTGACAGTGCTGGGGGAAACCTTTGTCTTCAGCCCTTGTTAGTAGGGCTTGGGGGGAACCTTGCTGCTCATTTCCTTGTTTTTTGGTGCTGCTTCGCTCTGGATGGGGGTGGGGGGGGGGGATTCCAGCCCTTTTCTTCTCCAGGGGTCTTTGGTCTCTTTAAGGCTTCAGCTCTTGCCTTGCCTATTTCCGGGGCTGCTCCCTTCCCAACTGTGATTCTGCTCCAGTATGGTGTGGGAATGGGGGGTCCAGGGTTGAGTATTCCAACCCAGGTCCATGGCTTTGCTCCATCCACAGCTGTCTACCTTCAGCCACCCTGTAGCTCTTCGTTTTTTTTGTTTTTTTTTAATATGCCTCATCTGTGGCTACTGCCTTTCCCTTCACAGCCTAATGCTGTGTGATCACTGCCACGTTAAACTGCTCCCATGGCTTTGCTTTCTTTCCTCCCTCCTCTCTTCCCATGATAGCTGGTACACACCTCTAAGTTTCATGCCTTGGTTGCTACCACAGGAGAGTGCTGCTGCTTGGCCCCTCAGCATCATTTGTATGGTGCTACAAGGTGTATGCACTGCTGTTAAGAGATATGTAAGAAACAGTCCCTTCTTGTCAGAACTTAGTCTAATCAAGACAGACAACAGAACAACTGGGGACTAGGGTATATTTATTTATTTAATAGGTTTTTTTTATACCGCCTTATCATAAAATCAAAGCAGTTTATAATATCTAGGGGAATGGTTAAGATACACATAGGAGGTGAACAGGGGACTTAAGAGGATTAGGATCAAAAAGCAGCCTCAAAGAAGTGAGTTTTTAGCCTGGTTTTCAATAGGGCCAGAGATGGAGCATGACATACTGACTCGGATATTTTTTTCCAGGCTTAAGGAGCAGGGAGATGGAAAGAACAAAGCATGAAGTTGGCAGTGGTAGAGAAGGGCACATATATAAGGGATCTTCCAAAAGAGCAGAGTTCCCAAGGAGGGGTGTATGGAAGGACATGGAGCTTAGTAGATAGGTGGGAGCAGGTAGTAAGTTTGGAGGAGGAGAGAAAATGTGTGGTTTCCTTCTCAGTGATCTTAGAAAAGGAAAGATGGGTGACAGAGTTTGAGGGAAGTATTTGGAACTTAAGAAGGGAAGGGGGAATGGAGGTGACCCTGGGTGGAGCTCAAGAGTAATCTTGTGGACTTTGTCATGGAAATAGTCAGTCAAAGTCTGGGTGGAAAGGGAATTTTATTTATTTTATTTATTTATTTAGCAAGCATTTGTAGCCCGCTCCTTCCAGCGATCAGAAGCGGGTAGGATTACTATTGTGAAACTGCCGAATCAAGGCAGGTACAAATTTTGTTTACATACAGATTGTCAGAAAAGCATATCATACAGAGTTAACACTTCTTAGCTATGGGGGAGTTCATTTACATATATACATAAATACATATATACAGGATAATCTTCTTGGACACAGTGGTCAGGGGCTGCTCCATCTGTGGGTTCAGTTCAGGTTGAAATGTGATTGGAAAATGTGCGTTTTGAGTTTCTTTCTGAAGTCTAGAAGGTCATTGCTAGCTCGTAGTTCTGGTGGGAGTTGGTTCCACAGTGTTGGCGCCGCATATGAGAAAGCCCTGTGGCTGGTGTTAGCTTTGGCAGATCTTATATCTGTTGGAGTGTGAAGGATGTTGGAATTGTGGGTTCTTCTGTTTCGGGTAGGAGGTTGCAATCTTACTAGGTTGTTGAGGAAGGAAGGTGCTAAGTTGTGGATGAGTTTGAAGGTGGTTGTTAGTATTTTGTATTTTGTGCGAGCTGTTATGGGTAGCCAGTGTAATTGAATTAGTACTGGTGTGATGTGGTCACTTAGATTTTTCTTCATTATGACCCTGGCAGCTGGGGGTTGGAGGTGGAGGCACCTTGAGCAGAGAGTTGAGACTCATAAAAAGACGGTGAGGGTCAGAGAGTTAGTTAGGTGGACATAGTAGTCTTGCTTGTAGAGTGCTATGGCTGATTGGAAAGAGGTTAGCATGAATTTGAAATGTAGGAAGTCAGCAAGAGTGTGAGGTTTGAGCCAAATGCATTCAGCTGAGCAGGCACGAACATAGATAGCAGGTTTTAGAGGAAGGCCAGGGCTGAGGTACAGTAGGCCTCATAGGACATGGAATGGGAGGAACAAGAGCATCCAGAGCAGAGGAGAGTACAGTGTTATAAGAAGATACTGCCTCAATCACAGATTCAGATGGCATAGTGGAGGAAAGAGATGATAAGTTAGCAATAGAGATAGATGATGGGTCGATAGCATGAAGATTCCTAAAGATGTTGGAGGAGATTGGGCAAAGCTGAGATGGGGGGTGATGAAGAGTGAAGCTTAGCAGGTGATGGTTGGTTAAGGGAAGAACTGAGGTGGAGAAATATGAGGGCAGGTAGTTAGAAAAAAAGGCAAGGCTGTGGCTGTGGCCATGCTGGTGAGTAGGGGCAGTAGAGCACAGCTGGAGGTTGAATGAGGAGGTAAGGGAAAGGAGCTTTAAGGCATAAGGGTTAGAGAGGTCATCAACATGAATGCTAATATCCCCAAGAATAAGGAAGGGGGAAGAGGCATCCAGAAAGAAGGAAAGCCAGGAGTCAAAGTCAGTGAGAAAGGTAGAGGTGGACTTATCAGGGGAGTCGATAAATGACAGCTATCTGGAGAGGTAGTGGAGTAAAAAGGTGGATGGAGTGGACTTCAAAGGAGTAAGATGGAGACAGGAATGAGAGAATAGAAATCCAACACCACTGGCACGGCCAATGGGACAAAGCATATGGGAGAATTGGTAGCCCCCATGACAAAGGGCAGCAACTGAAGCAGTCTTCAGGGAGAAGCCCAATCTTAGAGCAAGAAGATGCAGAATATTAGTGATTAAGAGATCATGAATGAAGGCAAGTTTATTGGAGACAGAGTGTACATTCCACAAGGTGTATGAGAAAGAAAGAGAGGAAAGAGAATGGAGAGGGATATTTATAAGATTTGAGGGCTTGCATGTGGATCTTCCCTGGGAGTGTGAAAAAGGTCTAGGGGAAAGGCCGCAGTTGAAATGTTTATGCCCTGGGCATGCCTATATAAAAATGTTTGGATGGGAGGCGTTTGGGATATTGTGAGGTGGGGTCTGCGCGGGGCAAAATTCCACGTGTATGTCAGATTTCATATAGGGGATGCATGTGTATGACCGGAATTGCTCGCATCTGTACTTGCACCTGCCCCTTGACACGAACAGATTATGCAAAAGTACTCCTTCTGACCATCCCTTTACAGGTGGGCTTGAGAGAGGATGTTTCCCCATCCAAATTAATACTCCCCCCTTATACTCCCTTAGCAGCATCTGCATGTCCAGGTTTCCAAAATAGCTGGGATGCATGTACATGTCTCGACATTTACACGTGCATGTTCTGAAAGGCCGGAATACACACGTGCACGCTGCTGTGGTTCCTCCATCTGTAACATCACTTCTCCTACTGCACATGGATATATTTCTTAGAAATTGTATCACCTTCACCAACACCATTTCTAAAATATCAAAATTTTAGATGTAGTGACCTCCATGTCTCAATTCTGTCTTCCATGTTTTTACTAAAATATGACTTCACATGTTTGCATGTTTCAGCCCATACAACTCAACCTGGTCTTCAAACACAAGCTGACCACATAGGGACCGATATTGGGTTGGGCAGGCTATGAGCCCCTACGGTGCATAGCCCTGCCAGCCAACCCTTAACCATCGCCACATACACTGGAAGCCGCAGTAGCTAACGAGGTAGCAGCAATATTTCATGCTGCCCAGTTAGCTCCTGCACCTTAAATATTGGTGAAGGTTATCTCCAGAAACAAGCAGGAATATAGTCTTCACATATGGGTATCGTTGGTACCGACGGAGCCTGCGTGGGAACGCTCCCCAGCGTCCAATTAGAAAGCTTTTGGGATCATCCCACAGCGCCTGCGTGCTGCCTTCCCGCCTTTCCCAACTGCCTCTCTCCAGTTCCTCGTTTTCTGCGGAGCCAGCAGGTCATTTTCCTGTCACCGCAGAAATTATCCCATCTTTTTCATTCTTTTTTGTGGTAGCGTCTGCCTTCTTGACGCTATACCGGTACCGCCGATTCTTTCTTTCTTTCTTCAAAAAAAAAAAAATTGTAATTTTTTTCCTGGATTTTCCAGTCTTTTTTCTGTCAGGTGCCACGCGCCATTTTGGGTACTAGGCCCAACTTTTCCTTCAGAATGGAAAAACCCACCTCGGGTTTTAAAAAGTGTTCCAAGTACTATCTTTGTCACCGACACCCACGAGTGGTGCCTTAAATGTTTAGGTCCTGACCACTCCATCTCGGAGTGTGTTGCCTGTGGGATGATGTCGAAGAGGGGTCGGCAGAACCGAGCTGCTAAGCTTAGCACCCTTTTTCCCTCCGATGCAGCATCCATGGTATCGACGTCTTCCAGGGCTTCGTCTTCCTCCCATGGATCTCAGGTAGCCAAATATAAATCTGGCCGGTCCTCAAAGGGTAGATCTCCTTCTAAGCATCGAGATGTCTCTGGCGTTGCCCTTGAGGGACTTGTACCGGCAAAATTGCCCCGGCAGGAGGCTTCGGCTTCCAAAGCACTATCGGGGCTCCAGGATGTTCTTGAGGCCTCAACCTCGACAGAACTACTTTTGCCATGCTCTGGGGTACCGGCCGCTTCGTCCGGTACCGATACCCAGGCATCGGCAGCGTCAATAGACCAGAGATTCAGACGGTTCAACCGGTATCGACACCGGTTCCGGCACTGATACCGGTACCGACAGCATCGACATCGGCGACTGTGTTACTGACACCAACTCATGCTGTTTCCTCCGGTATCGACAGGTCGGTACCGGACCCCTCCAGTACCGACTTCGATCAGTACCGGTATTGTGCTTTCCAAGAGCACCCGGATAGGAGATATTTTGAATCCTCCGATGAGTCTGAGGATTCTGATAGCTCTGTCGGTACCGGAGCACTTCTCTATGAAGAGCCTTCCTCTCCTAAACCTAGGATGTCTCCTCCAGAGGATATATCCTTTCAGGATTTCATCTGGGAGGTGGCTAGAGGTCTATCTCCAGGAACAAGCAGGAATGAGTCTTCACATATGAGTACGTCGGTACCGACGGAGCCTGCGCAGGAACACTCCCCAGCGTCCAAAAAGAAAGTCTTTGGGAGCATCCCACATGCATGCGCACTGCCTTCCCGCCCATTCACTTCCCTCTCATCAGTTTTTCGTTTTCCGCGGAGCTGGCAGGACATATTCCTATCACCGCAGAAAATTCTTCTTTTTTATTCTTGTTTTTTGTGATCTCGTCTGCCTTCCCTCGACGCCACCGGTACCGCCGGTGCTTTTCTTTCTTTTTACTAAAAATATCCTCTTTTTTCTAAGGAATTTTTCCTGTTTAGTGCCTGACGGTTTCTAGGCCACTAGGCCTCTATCCTTCCATTATGGAAAAGCCAACCACTATCCTTAAGAAATGCTCAAAGTGTGGCAGTGCAAATATATTTTTAGACACTCATACTTGGTGTCTAAAATGTTTAGGTCCTGGCCATTGCCCACTGGAGTGTGTCTCCTGTTGGAGCTCAAACAGAAGAAGTCTTCAGGATCGAGCACAGCTCGATACCCGGTTCACATCGGACTCTATGTCACCAGCCAGAATATCTTCTTTTTCACAGGATCAGGTAACCAAACAAAAGTCTGTTAAGACTAGCCAGTCCTCGAGTGGTAGATCTCTTTCTAAGCATTGAGATGCCTCTGGCATTGTCCTCGAGGACATTTTGGCAATAAAGCCCGGCGGGAGTCTTCGGGCTCCAAAGCATTAACGGGGCTTCAGGTTGTTCCCGTGGTTCTTACCTCCATGGACATACCTGGGCCATGCTCGGTGGTTGTGGCCGCTTCGAGCGGTACCGACACCCCGGCATCGGCTATGGTGATGGATGAAACACTCCTCACCGATGAACGTAGTTTAGCGCTCTCAGCTACTTCGGTACTGCTAGAGTTGCTGCAGACCGTTCCTCTAGTATCGGTATCGGCTTTGGTACCAGTACCGGTATCGACATCGGCACCGGTGTCGTTACCATCAATGCTTGCTTCGACAGACTCGCTTCCTTAGATGCCGAGCCTGGAATTGCTCTCTAGCATGGAGGATTCGGTACCGACTTGTCTCGGTACCAACCTCGGGCGGTACCGAGGACATCGCTTTAAAGAAAATCCGATGCTTCATCCTTTCAAGTCTTCCGATCCCGATGACTGGGATGAATCCATCGGTACCAAGGCTGAATTTTCAACAATTCTAGCCTTTACCCCTCATTTCAGGGGGTCCTCCTCAGGAGAGATTTCTTTTCAAGCTTTTCTGCTTGATATGGCAAAGTTACTTGCCATTTCTATACCTGGTAAAGAATCTATACCAGGGGATTCAGAAACTCTGCAATTCCCCTGGATTCCAAAAGAGGTGATCATGCTTCCTTTGCATCAGATCTTACAGGATCTACTATTAAGAATGTGGGAAACTTCTTTAACGTTATCCCCAACTTCTAAAACACTTGACACTATGTACAAGGTGCCACCTTCTCCAGGTTTTCAAAAGACTCAACTTCCTCATCATTCTATTGTTGTAGAATCAGCAATGAGGCGTATTAAGAGTGCAAAGAAGCACTCCTCTTATCCGCCAGGTCGTGAGTCTAGGATTTTAGATGCCTTTGGACGTCGATGCTTCCAGGCATCTATGCTTTCAGCAAGAATTATCTCATATATTTTTTCTATATGGGATTATCTCTTGAAGAGGTCACAAAGAATTTAAAGCTTTTGACCCCTTTTCTTCAAGAACATAATAGAACAGTCTATTTCTTATTAGTCAGTCATGCTCAAAATGTCTCTAAGTTCCTTAATCGTGCTTCCCTGGACTGTTTTGAGTCTATTAGCAGAAATTCTGCTATAGCCATAGGGGCACGACGCATGGCCTGGCTCCAAGCTTCAGACTTGGACAAATGGGTACAAGAAAGGCTGGGAAATACTCCTTGTACTGGTGAAAATCTCTTTAACAAGGATGCCTTATTCCAAGCTAATCAGTTAAACACTGATATTGTTGCTTTCAGAGGATTGTCAAAACTTTCCTCTATCCCAGCTACTAAAAAATCTCCTAAAAAACTTTATCCCTCTAGGGGAAAAAAGTTTTATCCATCTTCTACCCATCATGCAGATGTTTCCAAAGAAGGGCAACATCAAACCAGGCTAAGAAAATCAAAACCTCAACAGCCTCAGCAAACCCAGCAGTCGCAGGGTTTCTGATATTTTATTCATTAAATCTCTTTTTCCTGTTTGAGGTTTAGAACCGCTAACCTACTTCTTATCAACAGAAGCATCTGCAGTTCATCTCATCCTTACTGAGAGATCAGTGATACACTGACTCAATCCTTGACTCTAGGCATGAATCTCTTGCCACAAGAGAAATCCATTCTTTTAGCTCCTAGAGCTATTGAGGATAATCATGCCCTACGGGTTTTCTCCTCTCCTTTTTGAAGGAAAAAGAGGAGAAACAACTAACAACAAGGTAGGCTATGCCCTTCACCTTGACAGTTTTCCTGTACGAGGATATCTCATAGTTTTGACTGCAGGGGGGATTTACCTTTTTCAGAGACTTACCAAATTGTAAGTCTTCACAACTCTGTATTACTTTCTATCCCTCTTAGTCGAGACATCCAGTCTAAGAGTGATGCTATTCAACTGGAGGGCTTACTTTTTAAGCCCATAGGATTTTCTTCAGTACCTACTCCAGTAAGTGCTTTCCATACAGAGCTTTCTTCCCCTTTGCAATCTTCTCAAATATTTCTTTTAAGACAGCTTATCAGACCATAATTGAGTTTTACCACTCCTAATTATGTCTGTCGGTCCTTTTCCAAACTATAGGACCTAACTTTTTCTGCTGCCTTAATAACAAATAATTCCAAGAGAGGTTCCAAAACCTACTTGGACAATTTATCATTGCAGGCAACCGGCCTGTCTACTATTCTTAGCCATCTTCAATTCGTTTTGGCTCCAACAGAATAGATTAGGTTGCACACTGGCAATTAAACAGCCAGATCTCACCTAAGCAACCTACGACATGCTCTCTGCAATTATAAAAAAAGCTCTGCAACTATGGGCCTTTGCCAGAGAGCGTCAGAGCCATTCCTAGTAGGTAACTTCCAGATGGTTAAAAAGGCTTTGCCCAGTCATGCTCCTACATGACTGGCTTTTCCTACTCTTACCATCTTCCTTAAAATTTCCTTTTAAGGGAAAGGAACCAGGGCTTAGACCACGTGAAAGCATAAAGAATTGCTCAATTCCCTGGGTTGTTCCACATCTTGGAACAACCCAGGGAACTCTTAAAACAGGGATGCATTCCTTTTCACTGCAGTCGGTCCTTGTCTAGTGCATTCCTTCTAATTCCCAATACTTCATTGAAGCTTATGCTGAACAAAGAACGCATGATACTCATATTGCCCTAATAGAGGGGCAAACATGGTATCCCCTTATATTGCGTCGTCTTCTCCAAATTGAAGTTATAGAAGGATCCAGACTTGCTGTCTTAAGACTAAGGATCTCCTCTGCACCCCTTCATGTAGGTCTCCATTTCTGGTTATTCAAAGGCTAGAATTTTTAAAGAAATCTAGACCTCTCCTAAGTAAGAACATTCCACTGGTTTCCATGTAACCTTCTCCATGGTTCTTCCACGTGTAACCAGAAAGAGATTCTCTATTCATATTCTCAAGCAGGTCTTACCCTTTCTTGTTATTAAGTGAATCTCTCTCTCTCTCTCTATCTATCTATCTATCTATAACTATATATATATATATATCTGACTCTGAAAGATTTGTTACTGTCCATATTAATGCTGTTCCAGCATACCATAGCGTTTTAAATGGACAGCCAATTTCTATGGTAATTAGCAACTACCTTCTTTTGCCGTAACCTTTCCGGTTACATTACATCTGAAGCTGTCCATGTAAAGTCATTATCCTAAGTGACATCACTTAGGGAAGACATTACTGATCTTCAAGAAATTGGAGGCTACACCGCCTACTACAAATGTTTCTTTCTTTCATTTGGATAGAGGAGTCTTAAAGACCCATCCTTTTCCTGCAAACCAGTCAGATTTATCTCCTCTCTTTCCTAGAGCCTTTTTCTGCTCCAAGGACAAAGAGCTTCAAACTTTGGCCTACAGAAGCTTTAGCTTTTCCTCCAAGGTCCAACCTCATTAAACTCCCCCAGTTTTTTCTTCTGGGATTAGTTCTAGACATTAAGGCTTCTGACCTCTGCCTGTGTTGCAAAATTTATTTTCCTCTACTTCACAGGGAGGTCATTTCTTTGAGGCTAATGTACTGGCTCTTAGCACCAGACCCATGTTAGACTAAACAAATACTTTCGCAATACTCTTGAATAAGGTCCACATTAGAAAATTGGAATTCAATATTTACTAACATTTATGATCTACACAAGGACTCCCCTCTAGACACCTTGTTTAGTCAAGCTGTTCCACAGCACACCCTTTTTAATTCAACTCCTACCCTCCATCCCTTGGATGCCTGAGGTTCTGGGAAATAGCATGGCCCATCTATTAGATTTGCAACATGCTGGGACCTCCTCTAGGCATCTCTAGCTTGGGAGTCCCCATATGTGAAGACTCATTCCTGCTTGTTCCTGGAAATAGCACAGTTACTTACCTGTAACAGGTGATCTCTGGGAACAGCAGGAATAAGTCTTCATAACCCACCCACCTCCCCTAGGAGTTGTTCTCTCTCTCTCTCTCTCTCTAATTTGTCTACTTTCCTCCTTCAGTCTCAGCTACAAACCCAACTGATGAGAGGGAAGTGAATGGGCGGGAAGGCAGCGCGCATGCGTGTGGGATGCTCCCAAAGGCTTTCTTTTTGGACGCTGGGGAGCGTTCCCCCGCAGGCTCCGTCGGTACTGATGTACCCATATGTGAAGACTTATTCCTGCTGTTCCCAGATATCACATGTAAGTAACTGTGCTTTCCATCACAGTGGCTCCTGAAATAGAACCCAGAGCAAAGGAGTTGGAGATTTTACAATATCCCAAAGCTCCCAAGGAGGCAGCTACTTTGCCTATTCATGAGATCTTGCATGATCTCATGTTAAGAATGTGGGAAACACCTCTTACCACCTCTCCCCATTCTCGTAGGCTTGATACCATGTATCGAGTGCCTCCTTGTCCTGGATTCCAAAAAACTCAGTTACCACACCACTCCATGGTGGTGGAATCAGCTATGAGAAGGATCAAGAGTGCAAAAAGACATGCATCTAATCTTCTAGGACGGGAATGTAGGACTCTTGATGCCTTTGGGCGTCGAACGTACCTACCCTTTGGCGTGGCCCTTAGGCGCGGCACGAAGGCGATCAGAAGAGAGAGACATCAGACACAGCAGCGCCGACAAATTCACCGCAGTATCAAACGAGGAGCAGACCGAAACGAAGGACGTCAGAACCGCAAGTAAAATTCGCGCAAAACCCCACACATTCCACACCTACAAAACGCTCACTTCCACCACACACGCCTTAGCAATCACAGCCCTACCTCCACGGGACAGGCTCCCGCACCAAGGTACCCTACACAGATCCGGCTCTCCACCCACGGGACAGGCTCCCTCCACGGGACAGGCTCCCGCACCAAGGCACCCTACGCAGACCCGGCTCTCCACCCACGGGACAGGCTCCCTCCACGGGACAGGCTCCCGCACCAAGGCACCCTACGCAGACCCGGCTCTCCACCCACGGGACAGGCTCCCTCCACGGGACAGGCTCCCGCACCAAGGCACCCTACGCAGACCCGGCTCTCCACCCACGGGACAGGCTCCCTCCACGGGACAGGCTCCCGCACCAAGGCACCCTACGCAGACCCGGCTCGCCCGTCAAGGAACAAGCTCACGCACCAAGTTCAACTCTCCCCAAACAGACAACAGACAAAGTCTCAAGAAAACAGGCTTCACCCTAACAGAACATCAGAAGGGAAAACATGCACGCCACATACTTCCTACCACTCTACCTACTAGTCACGCAACTCCTCCCACCAACCACACACCCCCACTACCCACAAGCAAACACAATATGGCATCCACCAACTGCATTACCACACTCAGAACCACAGCACACACACAAAGAGACACTCAGGGCTTACCAAGCAAAGCGACCGAACAGACACAAATCAAACTCCCACGCAAGCACAAATGAAACCCATGGAACAGCAACCTCAGCAACGAAAACAACAACGATTGAACTCATAAATGCCAGATCCGTCTGCAACAAGATACACACTATTGTAGACCACATAGAAGAGCGACAGCCCGACATAATATGCATCACAGAGACATGGCTCAACCCTACCGACAACGTACTACTAAACCAACTGGTACCAGACAACTACTCAGCGTACAACTGCCCCCGCACCCACAAGCGTGGAGGAGGAGTCCTGATAATAGCGAAAACAAAGCTTAAATTCAAGACACAGAACTTCACAGATACACAGCAATGTAACACAATTAGCATCAAAAACAAGAACATTGCAATCTGCCTAACCTACAGAGCACCCAGAGCCCCGCCCGATGAACTAGCCCTCACTCTCGAAGAAGCCTGTGCCATAACAACAAACAACAAACCAGCGCTAATGATTGGAGACTTCAACCTCAAGTCCACCAATGCCAAAGACGCAGAGGCCTTCCTTCAAGCAATGACCTCACTCCAATTCACACAAATAATCAATGCACCAACACACAGACATGGATCATCCCCAGACCTCATCTTCGCATCCAACTACTTAACATCAAGAGACCTAATCTCTCCACCCACCATTGCCCCAGTGCCATGGTCTGACCATTACTTAATTGAGACCAAGCTACGATATCAAGACGACCAGACGAATGAAAGAGCTAACATCTCTCACACACAAAGGCGATTCAAACGTTTCGACAGGGACGAATTCATACAGGACACAACACAACACTTAAACGTTACCACAGACGACCTAGAAGAACAAGTCTCCAGCTGGAACAGCATCCTAGCGAACGCCGCCAAACCATCTGGTGGCGGGATCAAGAAACATCTCCACAACAAGAGACAAAACAAGCCATGGTACTCAGAAAAAATACGAAAGGAAAGAGAGAGCTCAGGAAGATTGAACGGAGATGGAGAAAAAACAAAGCAAACCGCCGACCAGCATCTCTACCTAACAAAGCAAACAACAATACAATGAACTCATCAACCAATCAAAGAGGGAATTCCACACAAACATGATAAATACTTCTATCAACAAACCCAGAGAGCTTTTCGAAATAGTAAAGATCCTCACAAAAGAACAAACAACAGAAGGCGAAGTACAAGTTGACCCACAGGATTTCGCAGATCACATCAAAGACAAATTTCACTCCACAGAGCGAACAACAACTAGTGGGACCACCAGGTCGGACGTACACCCCAAAACCTGGGGCACATTCTACTCTCCCTCAACTGAACAGATATCCCACATCATCTCTACAATCAATACAAGCACTGCCCCGACAGACCCGTGCCCAGTGTCATGGGTGAAAGCCACCAAATCCTGCTTCATCCCCACCATACATAAAATAATACATAACTCACTCACCCAAGGACTCATGCCAAAGCAACTAAAGCTTGCTTCAGTAAGACCAATCATAAAGAAAACAAATCTCGACAAAAAAGATCCAGCAGCATATCGACCGATCTCCAGCATACCCTTCCTTGCAAAAATCATCGAAAAAACAGTCCAACTACAACTTCAGGAACACATCGACAAACAGGAAACACTCGATGACAACCAACACGGATTTCGTCCCAACCATGGAGTCGAAACACTACTGATCTACCTCTTCGACAGCATCCTAAGAATAATCGACAACACCATGAATGGAATCATAATGATCTTCATCGACATCTCATCAGCCTTCGACACAGTGGACCACAACACCCTCCTAGAAAGACTAAAGAACACTGGTATACACGGTATCACATTGAAGTGGTTCCACTCGTACCTAACCGAAAGACAGCTACAGGTCAAGTCAGGACACAACACCTCCCGACCCATAAACGTCCAACAAGGAGTACCTCAAGGATCCGCACTCTCAGCTCTCCTGTTTAACATCCACATACAACCAATTTGCAACATCATGAAAAAGAACAACATTCAATACACAATATATGCAGACGATATAATGATATACACCCCGATATCAATCAACAACCCGGACTTCTCTAAGATAACAGACTGCCTCATCCAAATGGAGAGTTGGTGTCAAAACAACAACCTAGCAATAAACTACAACAAGACCGAAGCCCTAATCATCACCCGGAACCAAGGCTTCAAACACCCACCAAATTTAAAAATACAAAGCACCACTATACCAATAAGATCAGAAGTGAGATACCTCGGAGTTACTCTGGACAATAAACTCAATCTCAAACCACACATAGACAAAACAATCCAAAAAGCCTACTACAAGATGCGAATCATCAGGAGACTAAAGCCGCTCCTGGCCCCGGAACACTTCCGTACCGTCTGTCAAGCACTGATAACCCCACTTCTGGACTTCTGCAATCCGATATACCTTGGCCTACCGAAACAAGCCCTCAAACCTCTACAACTAGCACAAAACACTGCTGCACGAATCATAACAGGAACGGCAAGACAGGAGCACATCACACCCACCTTAAAGGACTTACACTGGCTTCCAATCGGTGCACGCATCAAATACAAAAATATCATAAACATATTCAAGATCAAACACCACACATCAGCCAACAGCCTACACACCCTTATACAATCAGACACCAGTACGCGTCCCAGAAGAAAACAAACCCACAACAGAGTCAGCAGCCCCAGTGAATACAAACACACACGCAAGGACACAACAGACAGAGCACTCTCAATGGCCGCTCCAGCAATATGGAACAAACTCCCGGACGACTTGAGGGCCACTACAGACCTAAAAGACTTCAGAAAACAGCTAACCATACTGTTCATAGAACACTATGGACACATTACATGACTTCAGAGAATGAACAACAGCACATGATCTCGCCTAACCAACGTATGCATGGAATTTGTTTTTGCACCACTGTATATAGCCCACTCTGTAAATAGATCATACCAATCTAACACACAACACGACACACACTCAATTTCCCCCACTGCATGTATAACTCACTCACTTCACCTGATTGTTTGCTGTGATACCACCTTGATTATTAAGATAAGGCGGTTTAGAAATACTGTTAAATAAATAAATAAAATAAATACCAGGCCTGTATGCTTTCTGCCAGGATTAGTTCCTACATCTTTTACATGGGCATGTTCCTTAAGGAGATTACAGGAGATCTAGAGCTTATGAGCCCTCTCCTTCCTGATGATAAGAGGCAAGATTATCTTACACTTGTCAAACATGCCCAAGATGTTTCTAAGTTCGTTAATCGTGCAGCTTTTGACTGCTTTGAGTGCATAAGCAGAACCTCTGCCATTGCCATAGGTGCTCATAGGATTGCCGGGCTCCAGGCGTCTGACTTAGAGCTCTGGGTACAGGACAAACTGGGGAATATCCCTTGCACAGGCGAAAATGTCTTTGACAAAAATTGGCAAGAGAAAGCTAATGAGATGGATGCTGATAACACCACTTTGGATAGACTTTCCAAGGCAACAGCTGATCCTGCAAGGAGAAAATCCTACAAGAAACCATTCTTCTCTAAAAAGAAGAGGTTTTACCCCTCCTATACCCAGCAGGGATATTCTACAGGTCAGTCTGCCCAAAAGGGACAGCAGCCACCAAAACAAAGAAAAACAAAGTCTGCTAAGCCTCAACCGGCCCAACAGACTCAGCCTCCACAGGGGCTTTGACTTCCATCTAGAGAACTTGGCCTTCCTGGCCCTCAACAGGCCAGAGCCCTCCACCATTCCAGGAAGGTTATGTCATTTTGCTCCCAGATGGGAGCAGATAACAGCAGAAGAATAGACTCTCTCCATGGTAAAGGAGGGGTACAAGCTTCATTTCCCCAGCATGCCCCCTCCTACGGTTCTAAGAGGTTCAATTCTCAGACTTCTCGAGAATCAGTTAGGTCAAGAGGTCAATTTACTACTTGCCCATGGGGCAATAGAAGACGTACCCATTTCCTAACAGGGTACAGGGTTTTTCTCCCCCTGTTTCCTTATTCCAAAGAAAACAGGGGGACACAGACCCATTTTAGACCTCAGAGAATTGAACAAATTCCTGTTCAAAGACAAGTTCAAAATGATTTCTCTAGGAACTCTTCTGCCATGCCTTCAGAGTCAGGATTGGCTTTGTTCTCTAGATCTCAAGGATGCGTACACCCATGTTCTCATCCATCCAACTCACCAAAGATTCCTTTGGTTTCTATTTCATGGGAAGCACTACCAGTAGAGGGTTCTTCCTTTTGGCCTGGCCTCAGCACCAAGGGTGTTTACAAAATGCATGGCTGTAGTGGCAGCATTTCTTCGCACTCTAGGAATATTCGTCTTCCCCTACTTAGACGACTGGCTCATTCGAGCCCCATCAGAATCAGAGGCCAGAATTTCTCTATCTTGCACAATGCGTATACTTCAGTATTTGGGCCTGGTCATAAACATCCCAAAATCCAACCTAACTCCCACTCAGTCTCTAGAGTTTATAGAAGCTATGCTGGATACCAGGGTCTATCTTCCACAGCCCCGCTGCCTTCGCATTGTGCAGTTAGCTTCCCAAGCAGTGTTAAAAACTCATCTCACTGCTCGGGAAATGTTACAATTGCTAGGTCACATGGCATCTACCGTGCATGTGGTTCCCTATGCTCGCCTCCATATGAGATCAGCCCAATGGACTCTATCCACTCAGTGGACTCAGGCATCAGGCTGCCTATCAGACAAAATAGCAAACTCAAGACGCCTTATTTTGTCCCTACAATGGTGGCAATCAACCCAAAACCTATTGGTGGGGTCCCCTTTCCAGCAGCCCCCACCCCAGGTCACTCTAACAACAGATGCCTCACAGGTGGGTTGGGGAGCTCACCTGCAAGATCTCTCTACCCAAGGTACCTGGACTCCACAGGAGACCCATCTACACATCAATCTCTTGGAACTCAGAGCAATCTTCCTTGCTCTTCAAGTGTTCCACACCCAGCTGAGCTACAAGACAGTCCTAATTCAGATGGACAATCAAGTAGCTATGTTCTATCTGAACAAGCAGGGAGGAACAGGCTCTCTGTTGCTTTGCAACAAAGCTTTGCGACTATGGGCCCTCGCCAGAGAGCATCAGATTCATCTCCTTGCGGTGTATCTGCCAGGCATTCAAAACTCCTGGGCAGACAGGCTCAGTCGAGTTCTGCTTCCACACGAGTGGTCTCTTCATGCGGACCAGGTAGCAAAACTTTTTCAAATTTGGGGAACTCCAGACATAGTCCTCTTTGCAAGTCCGTTGAATGCCAAACTTCCCCGATTCTGTTCCAGAATTCCAGCTCAGGGTTCTCAGGCCAGGGATGCTTTCCTCCTCCATTGGGGTCAGGACTTCCTATATGCCTTTCCACCCATTCCCCTAATTCCAAAAACCCTATTCAAGCTTCAGAGAGACAGAGGCCATATGATTCTCATAGCTCCACATTGGCCACCGCAGGTGTGGTACCCTCTGCTCCTACATCTCTCTCAAGCTCCATCTCTGGAGTTAGGATCTGCTCCAGATCTCCTGTCTCAGGAGGACGGGATGTTGTGGCATCCCAATCCCCACTCTCTGCATCTCAGGGCCTGGTTGCTGAGAGCCTAGACCTTCATGGTCTTAACCTGTCTCAACAAGTAAAAGATATCCTTTATGCTTCTAGGAAGCCTTCCACAGGATGCTCTTATGCTTTCAAGTGGAAGAGGTTTTCCATATGGTGTTCACAGAAGGGTCTTGGCCCCCTGGCGATACCTCTGGAATCATTATTGGAGTATCTACTTCATTTATCTAATGCAGGGCTTAAGACTAACTCAGTAAGAGTCCATTTAAGTGCTATTTCAGCTTCTTTCAAGCCTTTAAATGGACAACCTATTTCCTCACATCCTCCCATAGCGAGATTTATGAGGGGCCTTCTTTTAACTAAGCCTCCCATTAGGCCACCACTGGTGGCATGGGACCTAAATCTGATTCTTGGACAGCTCATGAAGCCGCCTTTTGAACCTCTAGCTACTGCCTCCTTGAAATTCCTTTCCTGGAAGGTTGTCTTTTCTCATTGCAATCACATCAGAACGTCGCGTTAGTGAGTTGCAAGCATTAGTGGCTGATCCTCCTTATACGAGGTTCCATCATGATAAGGTAGTCGTTAGGACTCATCCACACTTTATGCCTAAGGTGGTTTCACCTTTTCATTTAAACCAAGCAGTTTACCTGCCTGTATTTTTTCCAAGGCCTCATGCTTCAAATGCAGAAAGGAATCTTCATACTTTGGACTGTAAAAGAGCACTTGCTTTTTACTTAGAAAGGACACAGCAACATAGAAAGTCCTCTCAGCTCTTTGTTGCTTTTGATCCTTCTCATTTGGGACTTCCAGTCTCCAAGAGAACATTGTCCAATTGGATTGCACAGTTTATTTCTTTTACCTATCAGAGTAAAGAACCTTTCTCTGGAAGGCCATATCACAGCTCACAATGTGAGAGCCATGGCAGCCTCAATGGCTCATTTACACTCTGTGTCTATCGACGACATCTGTCGAGCAGCTACTTGGGCCTCGGTTCATACCTTCACAGCCCATTACTGCTTAGACAAGGACTCCCGCCGGGATGCCTTGTTTGGTCAGGCTGTTCTACAATACCTGTTCCATACTTAATCAACTCCTACCCACCATTCCTGGTAGGATGCCAGAGATCCATGAGGGGAAGTGGAGCCTTTTCACAGGGACACACGACTTCTGGGGTCTCTCCCTGGCATCTGTAGGTAGGGAGTCCCCATATGTGAAGACTACATTCCTGCTTGTTCCTGGAGATAGCATAGTTACTCACCGGTAACAGGTGATCTCCGGGAACAGCAGGAATTTAGTCTTCACAACCCACCCACCTCCCCTAGGAGTTGTATCTCTCTTTTCTTTTCTTTCCCTCTCTCTCTTTTTGTCTCAGCTTTAAAACTCAACTGGAGAGAGGCAGTTGGGAAAGGCGGGAAGGCAGCACGCAGGCGCTGTGGGATGCTCCCAAAAGCTTTCTAATTGGACGCTGGGGAGCGTTCTCGGGCAGGCGCCCCATATGTGAAGACTAAATTCCTGCTGTTCCCGGAGAGCACTTATTACAGGTGAGTAACTATGCTTTCCTTGCATATCTTTTAGGTTCAGGTCACTAACTGGGCAGCATGCAATATCACTGCTGCCTGCTTAGCGACAGTCTCTGCCTCTGCTTTGTCCAGGAATGCCCCGATGCTAATCAGATAGCATTGAGGTGCGTGGGAGAGTTAGAAGGGGATATTCAACGACACTAACTGTGTAAGTGTCGTTGAAAATCCCAATTTAAGGTATTTACACGGTTTACTGGGCTGTTAACCATATAAATGCCTTTCAAAAATCGGGCCATTGGATTATAGATTTGATTAATGCCTTTCCAAATCCAGGTTCAAGGCAAGTTACAATAGGAATTTTCCTACCCAAAAGAATTTACACTCTAAAGGGCTAGATTCATTAACAAGCAGTAACAGTTTAATGTGTATTAATGTACATTATTTAATTCAAGCTCCATTCTTTTTTTTTTTTTAAGTGCCATCAAGCCAGTGCTGACTCCTGGCAACCCAGCAGCCTCTGGCTTTTCTTGGCAATGTATGACCGGAAGTAGATTGCCAGGTCTTTTCTTCCGAGGCAATGGAGGGTAAAGTGACCTGTGGGGCTTATTTATTAATAACTCACATCCATTGGTAATTAGTGCACATTAGTAAATCTAGCCATAGGTTTTTATGTGAGGCAGTGGAAGGTCAAATGATTTATCCAAGGTCATAAGCAGCATTTGTGGAAGAATTAGGATATTAACTTTGGCATTCCTAGTTTGCAATCTGCTGCTCTGACCACTATGCGGCTACTCCACTCCAGTTTGTTTTGAAGAATGGGTAGTTATGCAGGTTTAACACATGAGTACCAATTTTATACAGGGTCCAGGGCACAGTGTTGGTAAAGAGTAGCAGATGACCCTTCACCTCTCGGGCTATCCAGGAACAGGGGGAAAGGTTACTTTCAGGGCCTTATCGTCCATAGACGTTTTCCCTTCAGTATGGCACTCACAGCATTTCACTGCAGTAAAGGCACAGTCCAGGTAGGAACAGCTGAAGGAGCAAAACGCTATTGGAACTTGGTGAAATAAAAGTCCATTATTACAGGAAATAGTTAAATGGAAAAACAATTATTGTCAAGTAAAGAAAAGATAAGCAAGTAGACTCATGCACCTGAACTGGTAGGTCTTCTTTCAGATAGATCTCTCTTCATCCTGTTCGTGAAATCTTTGATTCTCCATCAATAAGCAAGATTGAATTGGCCAATGTTATCTGATGGTATTGGCATAGAGCAGCTATCCCAGAGCTTAGAACTAGTGGAAAGTCCTGAGCATGCCCGGCCCTTCATGCATGCATTGGTCCCTAATTGTGTTCAGCTTTGCTTTTCTTTTCTGCTCTACTGAATGGGTATTAAATAAAACCCTCCTGACTTTCATTGAAGAAACGTCTCTTCTGATTTCTCCAGTGTTTTTCATCTTCTCCATTCATTTTTGTTTAGTTATATTATTTCTTTTGAAAACATTTTTTATGATTATTTTCAATTTTATTTTGGAATTGGGGGACAATGGCACAGGCAAATCCAGGCTCAGGCCCTGCCCATCTTTTAGGAGAAAGATAGCCAATAATGAGACAGACTTTGTTTCATTTGTTTGGGTTCAGTGCATCACTAGAAGGACTGCATTGAATACTGATACATGTCCCCACAAACCAAGAAGAATCACCGTAACCAACTCTGTTACCTTTATGAGGAGGAGGAGAGGCTCTTAAAAATTAAGAAAAGATTGTCTGAGTAATGGGCTGATTCTGTGCAGTCAAGCAGAGCCTCCTTTCAGTGCTTCTGTGCTGTCATGCAGTGGCTTCAGAAGTCTCATTGTGAAAGGGCATTGCCATAGCTCTTTGGAGAAGGTTTCAGTCCTGGCTGAGACTTCTCGACCTAAAGCGCAGATGTCTGAGGCCATCATACAGGTCTAAGCAGCCAAACCTTATAAACCACATGGTTCAAAAACAGTCACAAAGTGCTATCATCTCAGCACAGTAGACTGCAATCATTTTGCCACACCAAGCACAAGAACACAATAAGTTGATGAATTTTTCTGTGCCATCACCTGCACATAAAAAGATACCTCACAATTCTGGGGTAGACAGAGCTCCAGCGCCATCTAACACAGGCCATTCTCAGGTCATGGTGGTGTATCAAGTCGAACCATAGACAGTTTTATGCAGAGATACTTTCAGCACAGAAATGGTTGGACATGACTCTACTTTACCTTCCTATAAAGATACAAAACTACCATAACCTCCTACTTATCACAGTATTGCTGCACCAGAGATTTCCACGCTCCCGGCTTCAGTGGAAAAGCCGCTAACAACATTCTTAGCTCTGGTTACTGTGGAGATGTCTTCCTGGCCAGTTTCCTTGCCCTTACCAGAACAGCCCTATTCAATTTTGCAAAACGTGTTCCATGACTCTGTCAAAGCAACTACGACAATATTCTAGCAATGGCATATCAGTATCATATTGTGCTGCAAGCTTCTCAGTCCATTGGAGTTTTTCCTGTGTAAAAGAAGCTGCAGTCTTTTCAGGATCCAGTAGTATTCTTTCCTTTCCTAATGGATTCAGAATCATAAGGGGAGCAATTCCTTACTTCCTCCACAGCCAGAACATTCTGTTCTGGAAAACTACAGAGATACTGTATGCAGTACTTCCTGGATGACTCCTTCCCTAAGAGGGACATGAGAATCCTACGAGGAACTCGTAGGAGGTTCTTCTTTAACTCCAGCAGGACATGAACTTTTAGAGCTGATGTCTTTAGTCAGTTAAAATGTCTAGAAGCTGCAAAGGCTACAGTAGCAGTTGCAGTTCATGGTTTACTGCATGAGCAGCAACTTCGTGAATGGCAGACTTCAGAGTTAGACTCTATATTTAAAGTATAGTGAACTGCTGGATTCAATCAAGCACAGCTTTCACATACCTTTGTGGTAGTTGAATCAGCAATGATAAAAATGAAGAAATGCAGGGACTCTTCCAGTATGGCACTGGGGAAGGACCCCCCAGGCTCTCGAACCATTTAGGAAGGAAAATCTTCCAAGGAGCCATGTTTCTGAAAGGATTGCTTCCCATCAATAGATTACATAGTATATTGTATACTTTGTTTCAAACGGTTTGTTTATTTTTATGTTTATTCCAGGACTCTATAGCTGTCATTCACCAAGCTCACAGTGGTCTACAATCTAGTTTTAAAAGATTCAAGAAATTTCAATAATCTCATTGCTCAGACTCATACTGAACTAACTACCATTTGTCTGAGGCAGATGTATGTGGAACTCACCTAATTTGATCAGCTTGTGATGTCTTTGACACCTCCTCCAAAATTTCTACATCAGCCATTGCATTTAGACACCTTCTCTGATTGTGAGCTACAAGACTTAGAAAAGATGTTCATGTTAAGTTGATATATGCACCATGCTGGGGAGATAACTGTTAAAGAGATGATCCTTATCATCAAAGATCATTGTTTGAGTCTGCGGCATCTTTGTGCTGTAGCCTTAGAACCTACAGTACATCATCCTCTAGATGAATCAGCAAAATCCAATACAGAAGAAACTCTGAAACAAAGGGACTCTGCTTCCAGTTCTGCTGTCTAATTCTACTTGTTTCTATACTGTGTACACACTTTGGAGTAAAGCCTGTATGCTCAATATAAGCGGTGGATATTGCAAAACATTATCAGAAGTTAAACAATCAACAGTGCCGTATCTTTCAACCTTTGCGATTGCCAATCAAGGCTGTTTCTTTGAGATATTAACCTTGCAAGATTCAAGCTCTGTGAAGAGATTGATTCCCTGTAGATGAACCTCAAGAATTATTGCATATAACCGTAAGTAGAGAATGTTGCAGCAAAGGTAGAGGTAACTATGGGTGTGGGTGTGACTTGCAAGATGGCTGTTGATGCCATGGGAAGCATCTGTACTTCTGAATTTGCAGCTGCACCAGTGGAGATACATTCTCTATGTTCAAATCTTTTTAAAGATGATTAAATTATGAATACTCCGAGTAAAGTCTGTGCTACTGTGCAATGCAGAATTTGCACAGAATTCCCCCCACACAGAATTCTGCAGACTCAGCAGAAGCAGTGTATCATCACTATCCCCTCCCCTGCAGCAATCATGCAGCAAGAGGAGGAGGTGAACGACTGCACATCAAGATGCATTCTCTTCCTCCACTGTCCTGGGCATGACTGCTGATTTGAACTATATAACTGTGTAGTTCAAATAGCTTTCAGAAGCTGAGTGGCAGAGGAGGATGCAGTCTAATGTGCAAGCCATTCGCTGCCTTTTCACCATGGATAAGCAGGATATAATCAGATGCACAGATGGGTGATGTCATCCCTGATGGCACCAGATCAGACCCAGAGCTCAGAAAAGTCTAGATCTCTCTGGGCATGTACAAGTGCTCCCACTCATGTGACCAATATTCCTCCTGTAAGTCTCCTTCATTGACAGGCCTGTGCAGACACAGCTCTCCTCTCTCTTTTACAGCTGTTCTTACTTTAGATTTTCTATACGTTTTCTTCTTTCTCTTGCCCTCATTTGAGAAAGACCAATCATTCAGAAGAAAAAAAAAGTCTGTTTTGTTCTCCTCTCATTTTCAGACCAGGATGTAGTGGTAGAACTTGAGGGCATGGGTTGGGGTGCAGTCAAATGGGAGCTTGAAGGTGGGCACTTGGAGGGGGGGGGGATTTGTGCCTATGGGAAAAGAACACCCTGATATTAGTCTGTTAATCCCGCTCAACGCGATTAACATGGTTAACAGGTCTGCAAACCACGTTAATCACTTTGAATATCTGGTCCGTAATTTCTATTTTCTTCTGATTTTATTTTTTGATTGTAAAACACTGACATTTTTTGAAAGGCATAAACCATTTCCTTCCTCCTTATGCTGCTGGATCCTGGCAGCAGACTTTTCTGGCTACATACAGTTCAGAAATTAAGGTATTACATTTTTGTATTGATTCTAAATTAACAGTGGGATAGTACAGATATTGTTTGTAGCACTGAGAATATTGTGCCAGTGGAGAGGTTATTTTTCATTAAATCACTTTAGGAGAATAATATACATGGTAATTCTACCTTATTTGGATTTTTGCAATATAATTATGACAGACTACGCATTTTACAAAACATAGCAGCAAAATAAATATTCATGGGTTCTAGATGAGACAGTGCTAACTTTTATCTGAAAAAATTACACTGGCTGTTAGTGCTTACTTGGATGGTTTAAGTTATTGTTGTTTGTTTAAAATTTTGCATGGGTTGGCCCCAGCATATTTATATAAGTTAGTATGATATTATACCTCCACTTCAATTTTTAAGGTCTGCAGAAGAATTTAGAATAGCATTACCCTTATTAATAAAAAAGGCAAAGCCTGTCACTAAGCCAACAGGGCGCCGAAGGTAGTCATGGGCCTGATATTCAAAGGCATTTACATGGTTTACAGGTCTGCAAATCTAAATACCGCTTAGTGGGGTATTCAGCGGCACTAGCACTGTAGGTGCTGCTGTTATATGCCACGATGCTACGCGGTTAGCATTGGGGCGTTCTGGGGCAGAGCAGAGGCGGCACCTGTGGGTAAAGATAGGTGCAGCAAAGACTGTGGATTCAAGACTTGGTACCATATGTGCTAAGTCACTACATAAAGAGTGCATAATGTTTAAATTTTACTATGAAGAAATAGATCATGCATTTTTAATTAAATTTTCTTTGAACAGTGGTTCTGTATTACCTGTCGCCAGAGACCTCCAGTCAGGCTGCATACTTCGGAGCAGTTAATGCAGAATTATCTGATGCATATTCAGTGTGGATATCCTGGAAACCTTAACTGTCTGGGGGTCCACATGGACAGGGCTGGGAATCATTGTCTTCAAACATACAATAGGTAATCTATTTTTAAAGTTACTTTTGTGTTTTTAGGTGCATCTCCTGACCCAATCTCCTTAGCAACATCAGTAAACCCAGCTGCTCCAAACAGTAACGATTCTCAGAAACATCAGCAACCAGTGAAACCTAACCTCTCCGCCCCAACAAGACCTTCAGTTTTAGGTACCTTTCTTATGTCCTTTATTCATCTGTGATTATGCATAGCGTCTCTAATATATAGAGACATAGAAAATGACTGCAAATAAAGACCATATGGCCTATCCAGTCTGCCTATCCATACAAAATAATAAGCCCCTACTGGGATCACATTACAGAGCCTCCATTGAAGGCTGAACTGCATTTTGTAAGTTTTTGCAGGATGACTGTCCAGTGTATGCTTTTTTTCTGTGTAACCCCTGATGTTAAAGCATCATTATGATAAAAAGTTGATTGTTGAAATGCCTGTGTGAGGTGTGTAATGCTCAGAACCATTCACAATGAGGTTAAGCTGCATGGTTTCAGAGAGAAAAGCCGCTTAGGTTGATCATCAACACTTGGCCTGGGTGCCTAGGGAGCTATCATATGCCTTCTGAGACTACAGTTTGAAAGTTGGTGCCAACCCAAATTGAAACACAAGTCTGAATTTTAGTCTGAATCTGAATAGTGCTGGGGTCTAACTTATAGCTCAGATTCTGAAGATATTTTTCTTGACATTTTAAGTGAAAGGGGTTTACATTACAACTTACATTTCTTACAGCAAAAGGAGGAACAAGTTAAATGGGGGGGGGGGGGGGGCTGGCATGGCTTGCAGGCTGACATCCTTTCAGATCCCTCTACTCAAGAGGTAAGAAATAGGTCACCATCTGAGGATCTCCTAATTTTTGTTTAGTGAATTACTGAAGCTATTCACTTTAATTTAGAGATTGAGGGTGAGACCAACACACCACTGATAGACCTCCACTTTAATTGGTAGCAGATACCCCTAAGGACTTAATGGCAGTGCTTATTCACCAACATCTGCGTTCTGTACATTGGAAAATATGGGGGGTCCTTCTCTTGGCACGTCTGTGAGTAAGAAGGCAGGCATCAAATTTCATGTCCAAGTAGCTGAAGGATTCAACAGAGTTAAATTAGCACACCAATTGATGGCTAATTAATCCACCCTGAAAAGAGCCAGGAAGCCAAATGCTCACTTTTTAGTTCCCCTGGAGCATGATTCCCAGACACTGGATCTTTTATAAGAAGAATGTTTTTCAGAATGCTATGCTTCAGTACCACAATGTCTATATGATCAGATTCATACTTTCCTTTCTAGAAGTGGCACATAAATTATCAGAGTTTCTCCAGGACCAAGCAGGAAGTCAGTCCTCACATATAGGTGACGTCAGCGCCGATGGAGCCCCTGTGCGGAGCATTTCCCCAGCTTTCAAAGAAAGCATTTGGGAATGCAGCGCGCATGCGCGGTCCCCTTCCCGCCCAAGGGTGCCATCTTGCTCAGTCTTTCTTTTTCCGCGGAGCCCGACGGACGTGGGTTCGTGTCACCTGGGAAAAGTTGATTTTTTTCTGCGATTTTCACGTTGTCTTATCCGGTTCAACGCCGGTTCCCCTTCCTGCCTGGGCTCGGTACACCGGTATCGAGTCCAGAGTATTGATTTTTGTTTTTTGTCCTTCGTGACTAGCGTTCGCGCTCTTTTTGTGTTTTCACTGGCAGCCCGGTCTTTTGACCTTACAGGGGCCCTTTTGCCCCCGATGGCTGCCAGCAGATTCAAAAAGTGTGATCGGTGCAAGAAACTTATGTCTCTCACCGACACACATGACTACTGCCTCCGATGCCTCGGGCCTGACCACGACCCGCTGGCCTGTGGCCCGTGCGGCAAAATGTCGTCGAAGGCGCTTTGGAGCCGTCAGCATCAACATGAGTGAATTTTCTAGGATTCCGCGTCCGGCCAGGCCCGGACTTCGTCAGAGGCATCGACATCTTGGGAGTCCGACCCCGAGCGCCGTCGGGGTTCCTCTGAAAGGGAGTCTCCCTCCCAGGAGCACAGAAGGAAGAAAAAGCTCGTGAGGGCGGCGTTGGTGGAGGCTCCTGGTTCCTCAAGGGCCAGGTCGCGTAGCCCTGACCGCCGCCCCGGGCTCTCAGAGTGGGAGAGGCCTTCCAAGCTACCTCGTGTGGAGCCGGAGTCCCCGAGTCACATAAGTGCAGTTGTCCTCGTAGACTCTCCTCCGGGGGAGCCAACGCCGGGCCCGAGTCTGGGGCTGCTGAGTCTCCTGAGCTTGGACTCAGGTTGACGGCCTTGGAGAGCAGCTTGGCTGCCTTCATGGAACAGCAGTGGGTGCTGATCGCTGGTCTGACCGGTGCATCTGCCCCGACCACCGGGACCTCAACGTCTAAGTCGACCCCGGAGACTGAGCCGATTCTCAAGTCGATGAAGTCTCGAGTCAATCCTCGGTCAAGGTCCCCCTTGACCTCCCATGTGGGGCCGATGTTGTTGACGCTGATACCCTCAGCGTCGGGGCGGGTGGCTCCGAGGCCCACACGGCCGGAGCTGCTCGATTCCTCCTCAGAGGAGTCCCCGGACACCTTCCAGACCCGGTGCGTCCCTTCGGACTCTCTGGAGTCCGAGTCTCGGCGACAGTCCCCCCCGGAGGATACCTGGTTCTCAGACTTCGTGAGGGACATGGCCAAGGCCTTGGCCTTTCCTGCAGACGCCGAGGAGGAGCCTTGAGCCGAGGAGATTGACGCCCTCCAGTATGATTTTCCTCTGAAGGAAGCCTTTACTGTACTGGTTCCTCTGATGCTGGAATGGCTGCTCTTCCGTATGTGGGAGGCACCAGCCTCGACGCCGGTTCTTAGCAAACAGGTCGATTCCATTTATTGTGTCCATAAGAGCCCTGGGTTCCAAAAGGCGCAGCTACCGCACCACTCCATGGTTGTGGAATTGGCCATGCACCGTCTGAAGAGTCAGAAGATGCATTCCTCGGTGCCCCCTGACCGGGAGGCCCGGAACCTGGATGCCCTCGGTAGAAAGTACTTCCAGGGCTCTATGCTATCTTGCCGTGTCCAGACCTACCAGCTGTACATGGACATGTACCTACGAGACCTGGCAAAGGAGATTGCCGGGTTCTCAGCTGGCCTCTCCGAGGAACCTTTGCAGAGGTTCAAGGCTTTGTCAACAGGGATTCGAGAGTGCTCAAAGTTTATCTCTCGAGCAGCCTATGATGGCTTCTAGGCTTCGGCCCGGGTAGCCGTGGCCGGCATCAGTGCACGCCATCAGGCCTGGCTACAGTCATCAGACCTGGAGCCATGGGTGCAGGACAAGTTGGTCGATGTCCCTTGCCGAGATGAAAACCTTTTCGGAACCCCATGACTGAAAAGGCTGCGGAAATCGAGACTGAGACTTTCACCAGGACAAGGCTGTCCAGGAAGACTTCAGCCCCTTCTCAGAAAAAGAAGGGCTCGGGAAAGAAGCCCTTTTTCCCGAGGAAGGGTGCTGTCTACAAATCCTACTCTCAATGCCAGGCCTCTCCAGCTCCCCAACAGGGCCAGCAGGCCAAGGGGTAGGGGCATGGGCCCCGTAGGCAGAGGACCCCCAAGCCGCCAGCTCTAGCTCCTGCACAGCAGGGAGCAGGGTTTTGACTCCCACCGCATAGCCTCTTCTCCACAGCTGGCTCCATTCAGCACAGGATGTCGGCTGACCCCATACACCTACAGGTGGCCAGCCATCACAGGGGATACCTGGGTCCTCAGCATAGTCCAAAAGGGCTACATGCTCCACTTCCACCAGATACCCTCTCCTACTTTCCAGGGGAGCCTCCAAGACTCCCTCTGCACAGAAACCTCCTCCTTCAGGAGTTGGCAAGTCTTCTAAAGGAACAGGCGGTGGAACCGGTGCCTCACCACCTGGAAGGGCAAGGCTTCTACTCCAGGTACTTCCTAGTACCAAAAAGGACAGGAGGCCTCCGGCCTATCCTAGACTTGTGAAACCTAAACAAGTTTCTGGAGAGGGAAAATTTCAAGATGCTTATCCTTGGGATACTGCTGCCCTACCTCCAGCAGGGAGATTGGCTATGCTCCTTAGACCTAAAGGATGCTTATACTCACATTCTCATCCATCCAGACCACAGACAATATCTCAGATTTGTGGTGGGAGGAAACCATTTTCAGCACAGAGTACTTCCCTTTGGCCTAACTTCCGCCTCCAGGGTTTTCACCAAATGCCTGGTGGTGGTGGCGGCCTATCTCAGGAATCAGGGAATTTTTGTCTACCCATACCTGGACGACTGGCTCATCAGGGGTCAGTCTCTCCAGGAGGCCAGACAAGTCACTTCTTCGTACTGTTTCTCTTCTTCAGCATCTGGGCTTTGTCATAAACTACTCAAAGTCCACTTTGCTCCCCTCACAGAACCTAGAGTTTATAGGGGCAAGGTTAGACACCCTGCAGGCAAGAGCGTACTTGCCCGAGGACAGGGCCCACAGACTGATGGACTTTGCCAACCAGTTCCAAAGCAGTTCTCAGGTCTCTGCTAGACACTTCCTTCGGCTCTTGGGCCACATGGCATCCACGGTACATGTGACCCCGAATGCCCGTCTGTACATGCGGGCTGCTCAGTGGTGCCTCAGAGCTCAGTGGGCGCAAGCCACAGGCGACCTCCGAGACAGAGTAAAGGTGTCCAAACCACTTTTGGACTCCCTGCAGTGGTGGCTACATCTCCCAAACTTTCTCAGGGGGTACTCTTTCAGGCCCCAGCACACACAAGGGTGTTGACGACCGATGCTTCCTTAAAGGGCTGGGGTGCACATTGCCAGGGCACATGCACTCAAGACCTCTGGTCTCCTCGGGAGGCCACACAGCAGATCAATCTTTTGGAGCTGCAAGCAATCCGCTTAGCTCTACAGACTTTTTCTCATGCCCTCTCTCACCAGTCTGTCTTAGTTCAGACAGACAATCAGGTAGCAGTGTTCTATGTGAACAAGCAAGGAGGCACGGGGTCCAGACTCCTATGTCAGGAGGTGCAGGCCCTTTGCTCCTTTGCAGTCAAACAAGGCTTGTTTCTCAAAGCAGTTTATCTACCTGGTCAGGAGAACTTCTTGGCAGACAAACTAAGCAGGATTCTCCAGCCTCACGAGTGGCAGTTGAATCCACTGGTGGTCCAGCAGATCTTTCTAAGATGGGGACTTCATCCATCGATCTCTTTGTAAGTCCACTGAACCGTCAGCTGCCCAAATTTTACTCCAGGCAGCCGCATCCCCTGAGAATGGCAGCAGATGTGTTTCTGATCTCTTGGGCTACGCGCCTCCTGTATGCGTTTCCTCCCACGCCCTTGGTGGCCCGAATTCTGTTCAAGATTCTACGGGACAAGGCCTCGGTGATTCTGGTAGTCCCCAGATGGCCGAAGCAACCGTGGTTTCCACTTCTACAGTTGGTGGTGGAAACTCCATTCCCTCTGGGGTTGCAACCTGATCTCCTGTTTCAGGATCAGGGTTCCCTTCTGCACCCCAATCTCAGATCCCTCAATCTGATGGCCTGGCTGCTGAAAGGATAGTGCTAGCTCTTTTACTTCTACCTAGGGAAGTTGAAGAGGTGGTCTTGGCCTCTAGGAGGCAGTCCACCAGAAAGTTCTATGCCCTCAAGTGGCGTAGGTTTTCAATATGGTGTGCTCAGCGCAATGAAGATCCTTTCTCCTGCCTTGTGCCAGTAGTACTACAATACCTGCTTCACCTGTCAGACCTAGGCCTTAAGTCCAACTCGGTTCGGGTCCACCTCAGTACTCTATCAGCACACCACTCACCGGTGGAGGGACAGTCTCTGTCAGTTCACCCCTTAGTGTCCCGCTTCCTCAGAGGCCTGTTCCTGCTCAAGCCTCCGATTTGCCCACCAGCCACTGAGTGGGATTTGAACGTGGTCTTGCAGCAACTTACTCACCCACCGTTTGAGCTGATGGCTACTTGCCTTTACGCTTCCTTTCTTGGAAAGCGCTCTTCCTGGTAGCTCTTACCTTGGCCAGATGGGTGAGTGAACTACAAGCTCTGGTTTCTGATAGACCATACACACGGTTCTATAGGAACAGGGTGGTCCTACGGACCCACCCGAAGTTCCTTCCAAAATTTGTCTCCTCTTTCCACCTCAACCAAGAGGTGGTTCTTCCGACATTCTTTCCCAGGCCGCATACCAGCCGGGCTGAAACAGTCTTGTATACCCTAGACCAGTGATGGCTAACCTTTTTGAGCCCGAGTGCCCAAACTGCCGCACAAAACCAAAGAATTTCCTCAAAGTGCCAGCACGTCAATTTGCATAAATATTTGCATAATGCTAACATACACTAACTTTTAGTAAACATGTCTCTTAATGAGTGTATGGATAAAGACAGACTAAAAGATTTCTACATTACTATAATCCAGTGCCAACCGCCAGGCACATTAGGAACTACTACAAACACTGCCCATTTAGAACCAATAGCAAACCCGCTGTATCCTAACAGCACTACCAGGACTCACAAAGCACCACACCATACCTATCAAAAGGCAACACTGCAAATATTAAACCAATACATTTCAGACAATAACAATACATGACCTACTGGGGAAAGAGAACAAGTGGCAATGTCAAAAAGGAATTACATAAACAGAATACCTCAGCTCAGTTACACAGTTGCAATTGCTCCAGCCACTTTCTTCTGGTTTCTTCATGTTTTCTGCTAACTCTCCATCATCTGCTGTCCATTTGTCCTTTCTTCTCTCTTCTAGTTTTTTTTTCCATTCTCTCTCTCTACATCCGCTTTAACATACTAATCTTTCTCCTTTTGCTCTTTCCTCATTCCTATTTCATCCACTCAAATTTTACCCCTCCATCCTCAATCCCCACTTACTCTCCCAATACCCGGCCAATTGTAGATTTTTTATCCCTCCCACACAAAATATTTTTCCCCTCTCCATTTTACTCTCCCAGCCCCATCCCATTCTAATCCTCCCCCAACATCAGCTCCCTTCTAGTTCCAGCCTCACCCAGCATCCATTCCCTTCTAGTCCCTGCATCAGCCCATTTCCAGTCCTAGCCCCCCCATCAGCCCATTTCCAGTCCTAGCAACCCCCCAACCCAATACCAGTCCTAGCCCCCCCCCATCAACCCACTTCCAGTCCTAAACCCCCATCACCCCATTTTCAGTTTAAGCCCCCCCTATAACCCATTACCAGTCCTAACCCCCATCACCCCATTTCCAGACAGCCCCCATCAGCCCACAGCCCATTAGCAGTCCTACCCCCCCGCCCGCCCGCCCGCCCATTAGCAGTCCTAACCCCCCCAGCCCATTAGCAGTCCTAACCCACCCAGCCCATTAGCAGTCCCACCCGCCCGCCCACCCATTAGCAGTCCTAACCCCCCGCCCGCCCATTAGCAGTCCTAACCCCCCCCCTCCCCTCCCCTCCCCTCTGGCAAATTTTTTAAAAAAAAGCAGGCTCTGGCTGCTGCCACGGCAGATTGCAATGTCCCGCGGGGCCCCCTCAGCCCGCTAAGCCCCTCTGCAAGGGCTTTCAGATTCGCGAGGGAGAGCATCTCCCTCGCGTCTCTGTTAAGCCCGCAGGGGCTAATGGGAAATTTCCCATCAGTCCCTCGCGTCTAAAGGGGCTGATGGGAAATTTCCCATTAGCCCCTGCGGGCTTAACAGAGACGCGAGGGAGACGCTCTCCCTCGCGAATCTGAAAGCTCTTGCAGAGGGGCTTAGTGGGCGGAGGGGGCCCCGCGGGACGCTGCATTCTGCCCTTGCCGCGTCCGCGGCAGCAGTCAGAGCCAGCTTTTTCTTTTTTTGCGGACCTTCCCGCGTGCCAGCTGCAAGGCCTTCGCGTGCCACAGCTGGCACGCGTGCCATAGGTTCGCCATCGCTGCCCTAGACTGTAAGAGGGCGTTGTCCTTTTACATAGAACGTACGGGGGGGCATTGAAGGGCTACTCAGCTCTTCGTCTCCTTTGACCCTAATAAACTAGGGTTACCTGTCTCCAAGCGTACATTGTCCACTTGGGTAGCAGATTGTATCGCCTGGGCGTACAAGGCAGCCGGCCTCTCCTTGCAGGGTCGAGTCACGGCCCACCGTGTCAGGGCGAAAGCTGCGTCAGTAGCTCATCTCCGCTGTGTTCCGTTGGCAGACATCTGCCGGGCCGCTACTTGGTCTTCAAGCCAGACTTTTGCAGCCCACTACTGCTTCGAGAGAGAGTCCCGAAGGGACAGTGCTTTCAGACAGGCGGTACTCCATAATCTCTTTGAGGTTTAGGCAACTCCTACCCTCCAGCCCTTGTGTTGGGCTACCGTATGGGGGCGTTCTCAGAGGATATTCTTATCATGGATGCTGAGGCTCTTGAGAGGGAGCAATTTTTTCAGCTTTCGGTTCCTGGTAGCCTAGAGCTGGGGAGTCCCATATGTGAGGACTGACTTCCTGCTTGGTCCTGGAGAAAGAGTAGTTACTCACCTGTAACAGGTGTTCTCCAGGAGCAGCAGGAATCAGTCCTCAGACCCTCCCTCCTCCCCTGGAGTTGCAGTCATATACTTCATTTTGTTTTTTGCTGTCTTTTAGCTATGTCATCAGACTGAGCAAGATGGCACCCTTGGGCGGGAAGGGGACCGCGCATGTGCGCTGCATTCCCAAAGGCTTTCTTTGAAAGCTGGGGAAATGCTCCGCACTGGGGCTCCGTCAGCACCAACGTCACCCATATGTGAGGACTGATTCCTGCTGCTCCTGGAGAACACCTGTTACAGTTGAGTAACTACTCTTTCTTCCTTCACTTGCTGAACAAAAGGTGGCGAATGTGGAAAACATCTAATTTACTTGACCTATGATGCCTTTGAGGTGCATCGAGAGCTTCTGCAATGGCTATTGGCACAGACAAGATCTCATGGTTACAGACCATTAAGCCTGAGAGATAATGTAGGATTTGTTTTCAGACATGCTGTTCAGTGGAGAGAGCCTCCTTGGAGATGAGAAATCTCTTTGTAGACAAGGTCAAGGAAATTGTGGATCTTATCAAGGACTAATGTTCTACAGTTCATTCCTTCTCACATGCAACCTCCAAACTTCCTTTCATATCAAGAAGATATCAAGGTGGACTACAAAGAAAACCGTGTTTTCCTCAAAAGAGATAATTTTCTCAGTCCAATCATCCACATCAACAGTAGACTACAAGGCCTCACCAACAAGATTACAGAAGCTCGAAATGTTATGTGATAACCCTCTTAAAACCAGAGAGTTTTGACTGGATCATAGCCGAAACTTCAGTCACTGTACTGGTTATCTGCCTACTGGGAGGAGGCTAAGATCTTTTGTAAACTATTGATCCCTCATAATCTCAGATAGCTGAGTTCTTTGAACTATAAATGAGTGCTATAGATTTTGTTGAAGGGCCCATCAAATTGCCTACATATTTGGGTCATTTTGGGGGTAATTTTGAGACTGTTCACATTGCTGCAAAGTTTGCAAGTACTTTAAGGGAGTAATTTTATAAAGGCGGTCTAAGTTAGTGTGCATTCCAATTCATGCAGATCCTGCCTATTTTATAAAGATAAGTGGGTGCCCACTTTTCTTTATAAACTAGGGGCATATGCCATTAGATATGCATATTAAATCTAGGCATGAACACTTATGCCAGCCCTAGACTTGGAGTAAATGTGTGCGTCTAGATTTGTCAAGAACACATGTATGTTATAGTTTTCTGTAACATATGCACGTAAATCTGCATTCTACCTAGGCTCTGCTTATGCCCCATCCATGTGCAAATCCACTTTGAAAGTACTCGCCATCGGATTTATGTGTGCGCTTATGGAATAGCAACTGACTAAAACACGCGTGTAAGTGCCCATGCATAAGTAATTGAAAGTACATTACTTACACGCAATGATGATGTTTAAATTTACATTGCAGATTTTAAAATTATCTTCAGCTGCTAACAGTACAGTATATCAACATTACAAGTGTCTCCTACTGAATTCACTTTTCTCTTTTATCCCCAGCCCCATCCCTTCCCCCCACCAAAGCCAGGTAAGAAACCTCCCGCAGAGTGTGTTTCTTATACCCTGTGGGGAAGACACAACCAGATATACCAATCCCAGGTGATCTAAGTACATCCATTCTCTGATCATTTACTATTCCATCCCACCTCCCCTTGTCCATGGTCCTTCATTCCTACCATGAACTACCCTGCCCTCTATAGGTATGAGATTCCCAGGGATTCCTGCACCCATTGACCCCAAAATGTTCAAACCCATACAATGAGCCCTTGGGGATAAAGAATAAATGTAATTATGGCTTCAAATTGCTCCAGAATAAAGTCATGCAGAGAATTACGTCATGCTAGAAGGATCTATCCTGCAGACCCCAAATGCAAAACCCTTTTTAGCCTACCATATAAGCTTTCCGGGTGAACAACCTTATGAAATGTCCCTTAACAAAAATAACATTGAGCAGATTAAACAGCTGACCACATATTCCACATACCTGGCTTAGGAGTGAGGTTCACTACTGTCATAGTATGCGCAAAATTACCCATTTGGAAAAATTGCCTCCCCCACCAAGACCTTCAACATTAACAGTAACCACTTGATCCACTATGTATTCTAAGTACTATGAGACACCCCCTGTTTCTTTGGCAGATCCAAAGGAGATGCTGCAAAGCACTTGCTCCCCCTTTACATTTAATGCACAGGTCTGAGTCAGCATTAGCTGCTCTATGTGCCTGTATATGGGAAAATATAAGCCCTATGCAAAATCTTCTACTGCATCCCACAAAGGTTCATGGCATTGACCAAGTGTGGAATCCAACAAAACATTTTGCAAGATAACCACCAGAATAGTGATCCCCCTAATTTCCAGGAAGACTGACCTCCAAGATCCTCCAAATGCCCAGAGCTTTCGAGAGTCCAAAGTGCTTATAAACCAAGATATGCACACTCTACTTGACAACTCCAATCAAAAGATTTCTTTTGGAAGCACTCTTCCCCTAGAGAGGTCACATAATGGTGAACTTGGAAATAGGTACTACTACTACTTCATATCATTTGCATAGTGCTACAAGGCATACACAGCGCTGTACATACACATGCAAAAGACGGTCCCTGCTCATCAGAGCTTTCAATCTAGTCGAGACAGACAACAAAATAGCTGTGGATAAGGATACATCTAGGGGAATGGTACGAAAACACATCGGAGGCTAAGTGAATCAGAACCCAAAAGTGGCCTCGAAGATGTGAGTTTTCAGCCTGGATTTGAAAAGGGCCAGAGATGAAGCCTGACACATAGACTCAAATAGTTTGTCCTAGGCATAAGGAGCAGCAAGGTGGAAGGATTGAAGTCTGGAGTTGACAGTAAAGGAGAAGGGAACAGATAGAAGGGATCTGCCAGAAGAGCAGAGTTTCCGAGGTGGGAGAGAAGAGAGGAAAGGTAATGAGTAGCAGCAGAGTGAGTACACATAGGTCAGCAGGAGAATTTTGAACTGGATATGGAAGTGAATAGTGAGCAGATGAAGTGACTTGAGAAGAGGGGTTATGTGAGCATATTGAGGCTGGTAGAAGATTAGCCGCACAGCACTGTTCCCTCTAAGCTGTGCGCTTGTGCGCGCGCACACACCTCACCGAGCGAGCGCACAAACTTTATAACAGAGCGCACAAAAATTACGGTTCTGGTTCTGATAGAAAGCAACATAGATGTCTTAAAATTTAAAAGTTGTGATTATAATTACTAGAAATTTTCCGCTTCATTTAGTAATCGTCTATTTTCATTTAATTTGATTAAAATCAATGTGGTGTACATACTGCATTCTGACGTGTAGTCAAATTTTAAAGTATATAACTCCGAGTGTCGTTATGTGGCGCACAAAAATTGAAACTTCCTTCAAAAGCTGCACAGCTGATATTTTATGCGCACACAGCCTACGGAAAATTAGAGGGAACATTGCCGCACAGCTGAGTTTTGAACAGATTGAAGGGGAGAGAGATGATTCAGAGAGAGACCAGCAAGGAGGAGGCTGTAATAGTCTAGATGGGAGATGACTAAAGAGTGGCTAAGTAACTTAGTAGCGTGTATAGAAAGGAAGGGACAAATTTTGCCAGTGTTATAGAAAAAGAAGCAACAGGTTTTAGCTATCTATTGGATGTGTGCAGAGAAAGAGAGAGTAGCGTCAAAGTTGACCCCAAGGTTGCAAGCTGAGGAAACAGGGAGGAGTGTAGTGTTATCCACAGAAATAGGGAAGTGAGGAATGGGGGACGTGGGTTTGGGGTGAAAGATAAGGAGCTCAGTTTTGGCAATGTTCAGTTTCAGATGGCGGTGAGACATCCAGGCAGCAATGTCGGATAAGCAGGAAGAGATCTGGGCCTGGATTTCTGGAGAGATTTCAGGCATAGAAAGGTAGACCTGAGAGTTATCAGCATAAAGATGGTACTGAAAACAATGGGAGGAAATAAGTGACTGAGTGTCGAGAGAGAAAAGGAGAGGTCCCAAGATAGAGCCCTGAGGTACACCAACTGAAAGTGGGATGGCGTTAGAGGAGTAACCACCAGAGCATACACTAAAAGTGTGATGGGAGAAATAAGAAGAAAACCAGGACAGAACAGAGCCCCAAAATAAAAGCAAGGACAGGGTATCAAGGAGAAGGTGGTGCTCAACAGCTTGAAAGGCAGCAGAAAGGTCAAGAAGGATGATAATCAAGTAGAGGTCTTTGGAGCTGTTTCGGTGGAATGTAGAGAATGAAAGCCAGATTGCGGTGGGTCCAGAAGGTCTTAAGAGGAAAGAAAATCAAGAAAGTGGCAGTGAACAGCTCATTCAAGTAGCTTTGAAGCAAAATGGAGGAGATAGATAGATTTATAACTGGAAGGACAGATAGGATCTATTGAAGGCTTTTTGAGGAGAGGTGTACCCATAGCATGTTTGATGGCCATAGGAACAGTTTCAGTGGAAAGCAATAGTTTTAGGATATGACAGATGGAAGGGATGACAGTTGAAGAGAGAGAGCTTAGTAGATGGGTGGGAATGTGATCAGAAGAGCAGGTAGTCAGTTTTTAGGAGGAGAGATTTGCAGTTTCCACCTCGATGATTTCAGAAAAGGAAGCGAGGGTAACTGAAGGTGAGGGGAAGGATTTGGGATTGAAGAGGGGGAAGATGAGGTGGAGGTGACCCTGCAGAGAATTCAAGGCTAATCTTCTGGACTTTATCATGTAAGTAGTCAGCGAATATCTGGGCAGACAGTAAAGAGAGGATTGGGGAGGAGGGACCTTGAGGAGAGAGCTGAGCATAGCAAAGAGATGGCGAGGGTCAGAGGCAAGAGAGCTAGTCGGATGGACATAGTACTCTTGCCTGGTGAGAGCTGTGGCCAACTAGAAAAAGGTTAGCATAAATTTGAAATATAGGTAGTCAGCAAGGTACATCATTTAGAAACATGATGACAGAAAAAGACCACATGGCCTATCTAGTCTGTCCTTCCATATCAACCACTACAACAGTCCCCTTTTTTCCTTTAGAGATCCTCTGTGTTTGTCCCATGCTTCTTTGAATTCAGATACTGTCCTCATCTTTACCACCTCCACTGGGAGACTATTCCACGGATCTACCACTCTTTCCATAAAGAAATATTTCCGCATATCACTCCTGAATCAATCCCCTTTCACCCTTATCCCATGTCCCCACGTAGCAGAGCTTGCTTTCAATCAAAAGAGGCTCTCTTCCTGTGTATTTATGCCATGGAGTTATTTAAACATCTCAATCATATCATCTCTATCCCACCTTTCCTCTAAGGTGTACATATTAAGATCCTTAAGTCTATCCTCATAAGCTTTATAATAAAGACCACTAACCATTTTAGTAGCCACCCTCTGTACTGACTCCAGCCTGCTTATATCTCTTTGAAGGTGCGGTCTCCAGAATTGCACACAATACTCCAAACGAGGTCTCACGAAAGACTTATACAGAGGCACTATCACCTCCTTTCTTCTGCTGGCCATTCCTCTTCCTATGCACCCAAGCATCCTTCAAGCTTTTGCTGTCACCTTTTCTACCTGTTTAGCTACATTAAGATCATCAGACACAATCACACCTAGGTCCCGCTCTTCTTTAGTGGACAAAAGTACTTCACCCCCTGTACTATATCACTCCCTTGGATTGCTGCAGCTCAAATGTATGACCTTGCATTTTTTAATATTAAATCTCAGCTGCCAAATTCTAGACCATTCTTCAAGCTTAGCTAGATTCCGTCTCATGTTATCTACACCTTCCTGGGTGTCTACTCTATTGCAGATTTTGGTATCATCCGCAAAGAGGCAAACCTTATCCAACAGCCATTCCGCTATATCACTAACAAAGATGTTAAAAAGAATTGGATCAAGGACAGATCCCTGGGGCACACCACTGGTAACCACCTCCTCCTCAGCGTGAGCTCCATTTACCTGTACCCTTTGTCACCTCCCACTCAACCAATTTCCAACCCAAGCAGTAACTTTAGGGTCTATCCCCAGGGTACTCGGTTTGATTATAAGTCGCCTGTGAGGAACGGTGTCAAAGGCTTTACTGAAATCTAAATACACCACATCTAGAGTTCTTCCGTGATATAAATGCACAGTAGGAAATCCTCTTTCATTTTAAAAGTGGTATGGGATAGACTCAGGAGTGAGATGAGGAAATACTTTTTTATGGAAAGAATGATAGATGTATGGAATAGTCTCCCAGTGGAGGTGGTAGAGACAAGGATTGTATCTGAATTCAAGAAAGTATGGGACACATATAAAGGATCTCTAAGGGAAAAAAAGGACTGTAAAGGAATGGAAAGGCAGACTGGATAGGCTGTATTTATTTATTTATTTAAAAAAAAAATACACTGTCTTTCAGTTTTTACCCCAAAGCAGTTTTCAACAAAAATGTTAGCAGCTTACAATATAACAATTCATGGGTAGAGGTTGAATCATCTGAATTATCCTTCAGGAAAGGCTTCTATTAATGAATTTAAGAGAAGGCACTATTGAAAACAAAGTTTTCAGGCCCTTCTTATACTTTTTATACAAATTCTCTAGTCTTAAGTCTTGCATTACACAACCTAGTGCTTGACAGCTAAAAGCACTACTTTGGAAAAAAATATGTCTCAATCTTGTTTTTGAAAGCGATTGCAGATAACAGGCTTTTAATGATCTGAGTGTTCTATCTGGGACATAAAGAATAAGAAGAGTGCTTAAATTGGAAGCCCTGTATAATAAGCAGTGTGGGCCAATAGAAGAATCTTGAATTTAATGCGGCTAGTGATAGGGAGCCAATGTTGCTCCTTGAGAAGAGGAGTGGCATGGTCTGTCTTTTTTGCGCTGTAGAGGACTTTTGCAGTAATATTTTGGACTAGCTGTAGGCTTTTCAGTTGGTATTGTGGAATGCCGTAAAGCAGTGAGTTACAGTAGTCTAATTGTGTCAGAACAAATGTGTATAGAAGTCTTTTTCTGCTTTCATTTTTTCTATGTTTCTTTATTGTCACTATAATTCTACTTGACCCTCTCTATTTCCGAGCTACTGTGGTCAGCAGTTTCCCACATTTATGACCATGCCAAAAGAATTTGTACTTAAAATACAGCATGAACTTTTTGGTTCTTTGAAATATAAGAGAATTAAATGCCATTTGCCTCACCAACAACTGCGCTTTCCTATCTACAGTTGGGCAAGCTCCGTAAGCCCTCCTATCTTCACAGATTTGACTTTGCAGGTGTAAGAAGCAGTGATCTAGTTCTTTCTTTCTTTTAGAGGCAAAAGCAATTAACCCGCCTCTCAAAACAGCTTTAGCAACAGTCCAGAACAGACTCGGGTTATTTCTGTGTTCTTGAGTAAATGTACTGCAGTCCCCCCCCCCTATTTTTGTCATTGAAATGTCCCTAAACCCAATGCCCTTGTATAAGTAGGACTGGAATTGACAAATTCTAGCTCCCTGAATCCCCGACATGTAACTTGGAGTGCCGTTCTTATCCTTTTCCAGGAAAAAGGTGGTGCTGCGGCCCGTTCTGTCCTTTTTGCCTAAGGTGGTATCTCCTTTTCACCTGAATCAAACGGTGGCTCTGCCGGTGCTAGGGTCGCTGGAGGGAAGCAACTTGGACTGCAGTCTACGCCACTTGGATATGAAGTGAGGGTTGCAACAATATTTGAAGGCTTCTGAAGTATTTCACAAGTCAGACCGGCTTTTCATGTTGTTCGGAGGTATCCGCAAAGGGGAAGCGGTGGTGAAGGCCTCCATTGCCAGATGGATTAGGGAGGCGATTGCATCAGCTTATTTGCTACAAGGTCGGGCGGCGCCGACGGGCCTACGAGCTCATTCTACCAGGGTGCAAGTGTCCTCTTGGGCAGAGCACAGTTTGGTTCCGCCGGGGGAAATTTGTAGGGCAGCCACCTGGTCTTTCCTTCATACTTTCAGTAGGCACTACCGCCTCAATGTGGCGGCGGCGAATGACACCTCTTTTGGGTCGGCAGTGTTACGAGCCAGCTGGAAAGGTCCCTCCCAATGATTACTGCTCTGTTACATCCCAGAGGTGGAGGACTGAACTGGAGGAACGATAAGGAAATGATAATTACACTTACCTGGTAACTGTAGTTCCTTGAGTGACGACAGTTCAGTCCTCATTCCCACCCGGGGTGATATCGTTGGCAGTGAATGGTTGGTTGGAAGTACGGGAAGATTACAGGTAGGTCGGTATTTGAAATAGATCATTTTCGCTCTTTCTGCTTGCTGATTCTGTGTGTAGTGGGGAAGGGTGTAAGAAAGGTCTGCCTGGGACAGTCTTGGGTGTACATATTCAAGGTTGTAGTTAAGTTAATGTTACAGTTGATATAATAGCTACTTATTTGTTGCTCCTTTGAGTTGGCTTTGTCAGTAGTTCACTGGGGCTGATGGGAGAGACCAGTAGGCTATATCCAGTGATGTCATGATTTTGACATGCCCGGTCTCCAAGCTGCAGGAGGAGGTTCACATCCCAGAGGTGGAGGACTGAACTGTCGTCACTCAAGGAACTACAATTACCAGGTAAGTGTAATTATCATTTGGCCCTCCTTGTAGCTTTGAACAAGTTATTTAACTCTTCATTGCCTTGAGTACAAACTTAGATTCTCCAGGAACAAGCAGGAAGTCAGTCTTCATATATGGGTGACGGCGCCAATGGAGTCCGCGTGGAAGCATCTCCCCTGCTTTCAAAGAAAGCCTTTGGAAGATGCACCACACATGCGTGGTCCCCTTCTCGCCCAAGGGTGCCATCTTGCCTCAGTCTCCTTTTTCTGCAGATTCCACCATATGTCTGTTCTGTTTCCCTGGAAAAAGTGTCTCTTTTTTGCCTTAAAAGTTTCCTTTCCAGTACACGTACTGGTTCCTCTTCCCATCCACGAGCTAGCTTGCCTCGGCATCGCTTCCCAGGTTTGTTTTCTTGGGCTCTTTTTCTTGAGGTGTCCCTTGATCAGCGCTATGTACCCTTTTTGGCCAGTAAGTCTCGGACCCTCACCGGGTTCAAGGATCCATTTTTCCCCATGGCCTCCAGTGGCTTCAAAAAATGTGATTGGTGCAGTAAGATGATGTCCCTCATTGAACCACATGACGCCTCCATTGCCTCAGGCCGGACCATGACAACTCGGGCTGTGACCTTTGCAAGTCCATGTCCGCAAAGGCCATCAAGAGCCGCCAGCTGCAGCAGGAGAAGTTGTTCCATAGATCCGACTCTGCAATGGATTCCCCGGCGACACCATGCCCCAGGGCCCCCTCTGGTACCTCAGTGCCCCGCGATGCCCAGGTTGCTTCGGAGTCCCGCGGCCGCGGCTTCTCTGAGACAAACTCCTCAGAGGTGGAATGCAAGAAGAGCTTGAAGCCCTCGAAGACCACCTCAGAGGATGGGTCTGTAAAAGTGGGTAAATCCCACACCAGGCCCCGCAGGCCCTGCAGTCCCCAGCATGTGTCCGAGGGGATGTAGCACGAGTGGCCTCACAAGCTGCCCTGGAAAGAGTTGTCAGTGTCAGGCAACCTGCCTCGGACCCCCGAGGCCATCCTGGTCGAAGATTCCCCCTTGATGGAACAGACACCGGGCCCGAAGCCATCGGTGCCCACGTCGAAGGATGTGGAGCCATCTGGCATGGAAACCAGAATGGTAGCCATGGAGCACAGTATCACTGTGCTCCTGGCAGAGAAGCAGGTGCTGATGTCCGGTTCCTCTGGTTCAGCCTCCCCAATGACAGGACCCTTGACCTTGAGGGCTTCCCGATAATTCTGGCGGTACCAGAGTGTTTCTCCCGGAAGACTCCTCCCCAACACAGGATGTCTCCTCCGGAAGACATGTCTTTTCAGGATTTTATTTGTGATGTGGCCCGAGGCCTTTCAATCACAGTAGCTCCTGAAAAAGAACCTAGAGCAAAGGAATTGGAAATTCTCCAATACCCTAAGGCTCCCAAGGAGGAAGCCACTCTGCCTATTCATGACATTCTTCATGATTTGAATGCTCAGAGTGTGGGAGACACCTTTGACCACATCTTCTCATTCTAGGAGACTCGATGCCATGTATCGAGTTCCACCATGTCCTGGTTTTCAAAAGACTCAGCTGCCACACCATTCAATGGTAGTGGAGTCAGCCATGCGTAGGATGAAAAATGCAAAGAGACATGCATCCAATCCTCCAGGTCGTGAATGCAGAACTCTTGATGCTTTTGGGCGTCAAACTTTTCAGGCTTCCATGCTTTCAGCTAGGATCAGCTCATATATTTTATATATGGAAATATTCCTCAAAGAAGTCACAGGAGGTTTGGAGCTTATGAGCCCCATTCTCCCTGATGACAAACGACAGGACTTCCTTACTCTTGTCAAACATGCTCAAGACATCTCCAAGTTTGTAAATCGTGCAGCCTTTGACTGATTTGAATGCATCAGCGGAACTTCTGCTATTGCCATTGGTGCACGTTGGATTGCTTGGCTTCAGGCATCAGACTTGGAGATTTGGGTACAGGATAAATTAGGAAACATCCCTTGCACAGGAGAAAACCTCTTTGGCAAGAATTGGCAGGAAAAGGCTAATGAGATAGATGCTGACAATATCACTCTAGATAGATTGTCAAAATCTACAGACACTTCAGCCAAAAAGAAACCCTATAAAAAACATTTTTTAGCAAAAAAAAAGGAAGATTTATCCGTCCTATACCCAGCAAGGGCAAGCTAAGGGTCAAGTTGCCCAGAAAGGTCAATAACAACAATCCAGACAACAAAAGAAGCCAAAAGGCCTTAGAGCTCAACCAGCTCCACAGGTCCAGCCCCCTCAAGGGCTTTGACCCTTCATAGAGTACTTAGCCTCCCTGCCTCTGAAGGGTCCAGAACCCCTAAACATTCCAGGCAAGTTGTGTAGTTTTGCCAACAGATGGCACCAAATAACAGCCGAAAATTGGACATTGTGGGAGAGGGGTACAAACTTCATTTTCACAGTGTGCCCCCTCCTACAATCGTAAGACAGTTCAATTCCCAAACCTCTACAGACAATCTACTGGATCGAGAGGTCTCAACACTCCTTGCTCAAGGAGCAATAGAGGAGGTGCCCATTCTTCAACAGGGTACAGGGTTCTACTCCCCTTATTTTCTTATTCCAAAGAAAACAGGAGGACACAGACCCATTCTAGACCTCAGAGACTTGAACAAATATCTTTTCCGAGAAAAGTTCAAAATGGGAACTCTTCTGCTATACCTTCAAAGTCAGGATTGGCTTTGTTCTCTAGATCTAAAGGATGCATATACTCACATTCTGATCCATCCAGATCACAGGAAATTCTTACGATTCCTTTTCAAGGAAAAACATTTCCAATACAGGGTCCTTCCCTTTTGTCTGGCTTCGGCACCAAGAGTTTTCACAAAATGCATGGCAGTAGTAGCTGCATTTCTGCGAACCTTAGGGATATTCGTCTTCCCTTACTTGGATGACTGGCTCATTCGAGCCTTTACGGTTCCAGAAGCCAGCTCTGCACTGTCTCGAACAATGCGAATCCTTCAATATTTGGGATTGGTCATAAACCACCCAAAATCTCAGCTTGCTCCGTCTCAGTCCCTGGAGTTCATAGGAGCTCGTTTAGATACCAGACAGTCAAGGGCTTTTCTCCCACAACCCCGCTGTCTTTGCATAGTGCACCTAGCTTCTCAAGCAGCGGTGAAGCCCTCCCTAACTTCTCGATAACTACTACAACTATTGGGACATATGGCATCCACGGTTCATATGGTTCCCTATGCTTATCTTCATATGCGAGCAGCCCAGTGGACTCTATCCACATAGTGGACACAGGCCACAGGACATCTGTCGGACAAGATATCAAACTCACGAGTGATTTTGTCCCTCCAATGGTGGCAATCACTGGAAAATCTTCTAGTGGGATCTCCTTTCCAGCAACCCCTATATGCAGGCCACCCTAACAACAGATGCATCACAGGTGGGATGGGGAGTACATCTGCATCATCTCTCTACCCAGGGTATCTGGACTCCGCGGGAGGCTTGTCTTCACATAAACCTCCTGGAGTTCAGAGCAATCTATCTAGCTGTTCGAGTATTCCATGCCCAGCTCAGCTACAAGACAGTCCTAGTCCAAACGGACAATCAAGTAGCCATGTTCTACGTGAACAAGCAAGGCGGAACAGGCTCTCTGTCATTATGCAACAAAGCTTTACAAATATGGGCCCTCGCCAGACAGCATCAAATTTACCTTTTTGTGGTATATCTTCCAGGCATTCAAAACCTTTGTGCAGAGAAACTCAGCCGAGTATTGCTGTCTCACGAATGGTCTCTCCACCTAGACCAGGTGGCCAAGATATTTCAGATCTGGGGAACCCCAGACATAGACCTATTTGCAAGTCCACTGAATGCCAAACTTCCCTGGTTCTGTTCCAGAATTCCAGCTCCAAATTGCCAGGCAAGGGACTCCTTCCTTCTTCAGTGGGGTCAGGACTTCCTCTATGCCTTCCCACCCATTCCCCTCATCCCCAAAACACTCTTCAAGCTTCAGAGAGGCAGAGGTTGTATGATCCTCATAGTGCCACGGTGGCTACGCCAAACATGGTATCCCCTGCTTCTACATCTCTCTCAAGCTGCACCTCTGGAGTTAGGGAGCGCTCCAGATCTTCTCTCCCAAGAGAAAGGGATGCTATGGCACCCAAATTCCCAGTCCTTGCAAATCCCCAGTCCCTGCTTAAACCTTCAGGATCTCAACCTTTCCCAACAGGTAAAAGATATCCTTCAGGCTTCCAGAAAACCTTCCAGAAGACGCTCTTATGCCTTCAAGTGGAAACGTTTTACTATATGGTGTTTCTCCAGGACCAAGCAGGAAGTCAGTGACGTCGGCGCCGACGGAGCCCCCGTGCGGAGCATTTCCCCAGTTTTCAAAGAAAGCCTTTGGGAATGCAGCGCGCATGCACGGTCCCCTTCCCGCCCAAGGGTGCCATCTTGCTCAGTCTTCTTTTTTCCGTGGAGCCCGACGGACGTGTTTCGTTTTCACCCAAGGAAAAAGTTGATTTTGTTCTGCGTGGACCCGTTTTCTTCGGTTCGACACCGGTTCCCTTTCCCGCCTGGGCCCGATACATTGGTATCGAGCCCGGACTTCTTTTTTCATTTTTTGTCCTTAGTGACTAGCGTACGCGCCATTTGTCTGTTTCACTGGCAGCCCTGTCTTTTGACCTCGCAGGGGCCCTTTTTCCCCCGATGGCTGCCAGCGGGTTTAAAAAGTGTGATCGGTGTAAGAAACTTATGTCTCTCACCGACACACATGACTGCTGCCTCCGATGCCTTGGACCCGATCATGACCCGATGATCTGTGGCCCGTGTGGGAAAATGTCCTCGAAGGCGTTGAGCAGTCGGTAGCACCAAAAGGAAAGAAGCTTCTCTGACTCAATGTTCGGACGGGCCCGGACTTCGTCAGAGGCCTCGACGTCTCGGGACTCCGGCCCCGAGCAGCACTGAGGCTCCTCTGAGAGGGGGTCTCCTTCGCGGGAACATCGCAAGAAGAAAAAACCCGCGAGGGCAGCGTCGGTGGACGCACTTGGCTCCTCGAGAGCCAAGTCGCATAGCCCTGAGCGCCGTCCCGGGTCTTCGGAGTCGGAGAGGTCTGCAAAACAACCTCGTGTGGAGATGGAGTCCCCGGGTCACGTGAGTACTGTAGTCTTCATGGACTCTCCTCCGGGGGAGCCGACGTCAGGCCCGACGCTGTCGGGGCCCGAGTCGGGGGCTGCTGAGTCTCCTGAACTCAGACTCAGGTTGACGGCCTTGGAGTGCAGCTTGGCTGCCTTCAAGGAACAGCAGCGGGCACTGATCGCCGGTCTCACCGGTGCATCTGCCCCGACCACCGGGACATCGACGTCCAAGTCGACCCCTGAGGCCGAGCTGATCCTCGAGTCCATGCACGCTCGAGTCGATCCTCGGCCAAGGTCTCCCTCGGCCTCCCGCTCGGGACCGAGTTCGTTGACGCCGGTACCCTCGGCGTCGGGGCAGATGGCATCGGTGCCTGCCTGACTGGAGCTACTTGATTCCTCCTCTGAGGGGTCCGGCTGGGAAACGGAGGATGAGGAATCACCTGACACCTTTCGGACTCGGTTGTCCCATCGGACTCGCCGGAGTCTGAGGCTCGGAGACGATCCCCACTGGAGGATACCTGGTTCTCGGACTTCGTGAGGGATATGGCCAAGGCCTTGGCCTTCCACGCGGATCCCGAGGAGGAGCCTCGAGCCGAGGAGCTCGAGGCCCTACAGTATGACTCTCCCCCAAAGGAGGCCTTTACTGTACCGGTTCCTCCGATGCTGGAACGGTTGCTCTTCCGCATGTGGGAGACGCCGGCCTCGATGCCGGTTTTGAGCAAGCGGGTCGATTCCATCTATCGAGTCCGCAAGAGCCCCGGGTTCCAAAAGGCACAATTACCGCACCACTCCATGGTTGTGGAATCGGCCATGCATCATCTAAAGAGTCAGAAGATGCACTCCTTGGTGCCTCCCGGCCGGGAGGCCTGGAACCTGGATGCCCCTCGGTAAGAAGTGCTTCCAGGGCTCTATGCTTGCTTGCCGTGTCCAGACCTACCAGCTGTACATGGGCATGTACCTTCGAGACCTGGCAAAGGAGATTGCCGGGTTCTCTGCTGGTCTCTCCGAGGAACCTTTGCAGAGGTTTAATGCTATGTCATCGGGTATTCGTGAGTGCTCGAAGTTTATCTCTCAAGCAGCCTATGATGGCTTCGAGGCTTCAGCCCGAGTAGCCGCGGCCGGCATCGGTGCACACCGTCAGGCCTGGCTACAGTCATCGGACCTCGAGTAATGGGTGCAGGACAAGTTGTTCGATGTCCCCTGCCGAGGTGAAAACCTCTTTGGCAAGCCCATGGCTGAAAAGGCTGCAGAACTCGAGACCGAGACTCTTACCCGGACAAGGCTATCCAGGAAAACCTCTGCCCCTTCTCAGAAGAAGAAGGGCTCGGGGAAAAAGACCTTTTACCCGAGGAAGTCATCTGCCTATAAACAGTACCCTCATTTTCAGGCCTCTGTAGCTCCCCAACAGGGTCAGCAGGCCAAGGGGCAGGGACATGGGCCCCGTAGGCAGAAAGCCCCCAAGCCACCCGCTCCGGCTCCTGCAGAGCAGGGAGCGGGGTTTTGACTCCAGTGGTATAGCCTCTCCTCCTCAGCTGGCCCCTATCAGCACAGGAGGCCCTGTACGCCCACAGGTGGCCAGCCGTCACAAGGGATACCTGGGAACTAAGTATAGTCCAGAAGGGCTATCTCCTCCACTTCCACCAGGTACCCCCCTCCTATTTTCCAGGGGAGCCTCCAAGACCTCCTCTGCACAGGGACTTACTCCTGCAGGAGTTAGCAGGTCTTGCAAAGGAACAGGCAGTGGAACCGGTGCCCCACCGCCTGAGGGGTCAAGGCTTCTATTCCAGGTACTTTCTGGTACCAAAACGAACAGGAGGCCTCAGACCCATCCTAGACTTGCGGAATCTAAACAAGTTCCTGGAGAGGGAAAAGTTCAAGATGCTTACCTTTTGGAATCCTGCTGCCCTACCTCCAGCAGGGAGATTGGCTATGCTCCTTAGATTTAAAGGATGCTTATACTCACATCCTCATTCATCCAGACCACAGACAATATCTCAGATTTGTAGTGGGAGGAAACCACTATCAGTACAGGGTACTGCCTTTTGGCCTAACCTCTGCCCCCAGGGTATTCACCAAGTGCCTGGCGGTGGTGGCAGCCTACCTCAGGGTTCAAGGCCTCTTTGTCTTTCCATACCTGGACGACTGGCTCATCAGGGGTCAGTCTTCACAGGAGGCCAATCAAGCCACCCTTCGCACTGTCGCTCTGCTTCAGCACCTGGGGTTTGTTATAAACTTCGCAAAGTCCACTTTGCACCCCTCATAGAACATGGCGTTCATAGGAGCAAGACTGGACGCCCTTCAGGCAAAGGCCTTTTTACCCGTGGACAGGGTCCACAGGTTGATGGATCTAGCCAGGCAGTTCCACAGCAATTCTCTGGTCTCCGCTAGACAATTCCTGAGGCTCTTAGGCCACATGGCTTCCACGGTCCATGTAACTCCAAATTCCCATCTACACATGAGGCCAGCTCAATGGGGCCTCAGAACTCAGTGGCACCAAGCCACAGGAAGCTTCACGGACAGAGTGAGGGTGTCCAAACTACTAGAGTCTTCTCTACAGTGGTGACTTCATCTTCCAAATCTAGTGCAAGGGGTGTTTTTTCAGACACCTCCACACTCTCAAGTGCTGACAACCGATGTTTCTCTTCAAGGTTGGGGTGCACATTGCCAAGGAGCATGTACTCAAGGCCTGTGGTTTCCTTGGGAGGCCGCACAGCAGATCAGTTTCTTAGAACTGAGAGCTATCTGCTTAGCCCTGAGAACTTTCTCCCATCTCATCTCTCACCAGGCTGTCTTGGGTCAGACGGACAATCAAGTTGCTATGTTCTATGTGAACAAACAAGGGGGCACAGGGTCCCGCCTTCTATGTCAGGAAGCGCAGAAACTGTGCTCCTAGGCAGTCAATCACAGCACTCTTCTCAAAGTGGTCTATCTCCCAGGTCAGGAGAATTACCTGACGGACAGTTTGAGCAGGATCCTGCAGCCGCACGAATGGCAGTTGAATCCTTTAGTGGTTCAACAGATCTTCCTGAGATGGGGTCTTCCAACCATAGATCTCTTTGCCAGTCCTCTGAACCGTCAACTTCCCAGGTTCTGCTCCAGACAACTGCATCCTCTCAGAGTAGCAGCGGATGCGTTTCTCATTCCATGGTCTACAGGCCTCCTATATGCGTTTCCTCCCACGCCTCTAGTGTCCAAGACACTGTTCAAAGTGATCCGGGACAAGGCCTCGGTGATCCTGGTGGCCCCCAGGTGGCCAAGGCAACCCTGGTTCCCACTTCTTTTGCAACTAGCGGTGGACACTCCTCTTCCTCAGGGGATGCAACCCGATCTCCTGTCTCAAGAGCAGGGATCTCTCTTACACCCCAATCTCCAGTCCGTCAATTTGATGGCCTGGCTGCTGAAAGGGTAGTTCTAGCACCCTTACTATTGCCTAGGGAGGTGGAGGACGTGATCTTGGCCTCTAGGAGGCAGTCCACCCGAACGTCTTATGCCCTTAAGTGGCGTAGATTCTCTACCTGGTGTACTCAACACAACGAGAATCCTTTCTCATGCCTGGTACCAGTGGTGCTGCAATATTTGCTTCACCTGTCCAACCTAGGCCTTAAGTCCAATTCTGTGAGAGTTCATCTTAGTGCTCTTTCAGCACACCACTCCCCAGTGGAGGGTCAGTCTCTCTCAAGCCATCCTTTGGTGGCTCGCTTCCTCAGTGGCCTGCTTTTGCTTAAGCCTCCAGTGCGTCCACCTGCCCCTGAATGGGATTTAAACGTGGTCTTGCAACGGCTTACTTGCCCCCCATTTGAACCTATGGCTACTTGCCCTCTGCGTTTTCTCTCCTGGAAAAAGTTGTTTCTGATAGCCCTTACCTCAGCAAGGCGAGTGAGTGAGCTTCAGGCCCTAGTATCCGATGCACCTTATACTAGGTTCTATAGGAACAGAGTAGTCTTACGGACTCACCCTAAGTTCCTTCCGAAGGTTGTCTCCTCCTTCCACCTCAATCAGGAGGTGGTTCTTCCAACTTTCTTTCCCAGGCCGCATGCCAGCCAGGCTAAGATGGTCTTGCATACCCTGGACTGTAGGAGGGCGTTGTCCTTCTACCTTGACCGTACACAGGAGCACCGGAGGGCTGTTCAGCTCTTCATTTCTTTTGACCCCAATAAGTTGGGGTTGGCTGTTTCCAAGCGTACTTTGTCCATATGGGTAGCCGACTGTATTGCCTGGGCTAACAGGGCAGCAGGCCTCTCGTTCCAGGTTCGAGTTATGGCTCACCATGTCAGGGCGAAGACTGCGTCAGTGGCTCATCTCCGCTCTGTTCCGTTGGCAGACATCTGCTAGGCCACTACTTGTTCTTCAAGCCAGACTTTTGCTGCCCACTACTGCCTTGAGAGGGAGTCCTGCAGGGACAGTGCTTTCGGGCAGGCGGTACTCCATAATCTCTTTGGGGTTTATGCAAATCCTACCCTCCGGCCCTGGTGTTGGGCTACTGTTCGGGGGTGTTATCAGAGAAGATTCTTTTCTTGCATGCTGAGGCTCTAGAGGGAGCTCATTTTTCAGCTTTGGGTCTCCGGTAGCCTTAAGCTGGGGAGTCCCATATTTTAATTTAATTTAATTAACAGATTTTTTATATACCGCTCCTTTAAATTGATCAGGTGCGGTTTACATGGAACAACAGTAAACAGGGAGAGCTGTTTTTACATATAACAAATTGGAGCTTACAATCAACAATTAACAATAGTAAATTAGCAATGGTAAACTATGTACAATGGAACAGAATTAAACTATATACAGGGTATTTTTTATTCAATTGTTTTCAATACGTTGGATTAGGACTGCAGTACTTCATTCTTTTTCAGGACGAAATATGTAATCTGGAGTGGGGTTATCCTTTATCTAGTGGAGAGGTGAGAGGTGAATTCGTCAAGGAACCATAGTGCATTGTAAATAGGTGTGTTTTAAGTCTTTTCCTAAACTCCATGATTTCAGATAAGGATCTTAATTCTGATGGGATTGTGTTCCACAATATGGGGGCTGCATGGGAGAAGGCTTTCTTATTTGTGGTTTTTTTGGCCTTTATAAATTCTTTTGGTGTTGCTAATTTGTTTAACTGGTCTCTCCTTTGCAGATTGTGAGTAGGCTGTATTTTGATGAGGCTATTTATGGTCGGGGGTGCTGTTTTATTTATGACTTTGTAGGTAGTTAAAAGAGTTTTGTAATCTATTCGGGTTTGAATTGGGAGCCAGTGTAAATATTCTAATATAGGTGTTATATGTTGAAAAGGTGGGGCCTTCGTTATGGTCCTAGCTGCCGCGTTTTGTGCTAATTGAAGTTTTGTCAAGGTCTGTTTTGTTGCACCTAGTAGGATTTGATTTGCAAAGTCGAAATGGGGGGTTATTATTGCTTGTATAACTCGTTGAAAATCTAGCAGGTGCATTAGGGGACGAAGTTGCTTTAATATTTTAAGTTTAAAATAAACTTTTTTTGTTATATTTCTTACGTGTGTGTCCATGCTGAGTTGTTTGTCTAGAATGACGCCTAAGTAACGTACTTCAGTTTTTAGTTTGATGTCGTTGTTCTGCAGTGTAATATGTGAGGGGGGTATAAACGTTGTGTTTTTAGTTACTATTAGTGCTTCTGTTTTTGAGTGGTTGATGTATAGGTTATTTTCATTTAGCCAGGTGTTTATTTCATTGAGGCAATCGTTAATAAGTTGTAGAGGGATATTTGGTATTTTGAAAGGGACATACATCATAATGTCGTCCGCATATAGGTGATAGTGGACATTGAATTTTTTAAAGATTTTACAGATGTGTTTTAAGTATATGTTAAATAGTAACGCTGACAGTGCCGAACCTTGGGGGAACCATATGTGAGGACTGACTTCCTGTTTGGTCCTGGAGAAAGAGTAGTTACTCACCTGTAACAGGTGTTCTCCAGGAGCAGCAGGAATCAGTCCTCACAACCCTCCCTCCTCCCCTTGGAGTTGCAGTCATATGATTTTGGTTTGTTTCTTTTTTGCTGTCTTTTAGCTATGTCATCAGACTGAGCAAGATGGCACCCTTGGGCGAGAAGGGGACCGCGCATGCGCGCTGCATTCCCAAAGGCTTACTTTGAAAGCTGGGGAAATGCTCCGCACGGGGGCTCCGTCGGCGCCGACGTCACCCATATGTGAGGACTAATTCCTGCTGCTCCTGGAGAACACCTGTTACAGGTGAGTAACTACTCTTTGCAGAAGGGGTTAAACCCCCTTATGATACCTTTGGAATCGATACTAGAGTATCTATTTCATTTATAAAATTCTGGTCTAAAGACCAATTCAGTAAGAGTCTATCTTAGTGCAATTGCAGCTTCCTATAAGCCTCTAAATGGACAACCAATTTCCTCTCATCCACTGATATCAAGATTTATGAGAGGTCTTCTATTAACAAAGCCTCCCATCAGGCCACCATTAGTGGCATGGGATTTAAACCTAGTTCTCGTGCAGCTCATGAAACCGCCCTTTGAACCTTTCGCCACTACAACCCTAAAAGGTCATCTTCCTAATTACAATCTCCTCTGCACTTCGCATTAGTGAATTGCAAGCTTTGGCGGCTGATCCTCCTTATACTCGTTTTCACCATGATAAGGTTGTTCTCAGAACTCATCCACACTTTATGCCAAAGGTGGTTTCGCCTTTTCATTTAAATCAATCGATTTATCTTCCTGTATTCTTTCCGAGACCTCATGCCTCTAATGCAGAAAGGAACCTTCATACTTTGGATTGTAAAAGAGCCTTGGCTTTTTACCTACAAAGAACACAGCAACATAGAAGGTCTTCTCAACTTTTGATTGCTTTTGATTCTAGTCATTTGGGACTTCCAGTCTCCAAGAGAACTCTATCCAAATGGATTGCACAATGTATATCCTTTGCTTATGAGAGTAAGAGTCTTCCTCTTCACGGTCATGTCACAGCTCATAATGTGAGAGCCATGGCAGCCTCTATGGCTAACCTTCACTCTGTGTCTATTGATGACATTTGTCGAGCAGTCAGCTGGGCTTCCGTACACACCTTTACAGCCCTCTACTGCTTAGATAAAGCCTCCTGTAGGGATGCCTTCTTTGGCCAGGCTGTTCTTCAAAATCTCTTTCAGACCTAATTCAACTCCTACCCACCAACCCTGGGGGGATGCCAGAGATCCATGGGAGGAAGCATGGCCCACCTTACTATAAGTGGCAGCTTCCTGGGGCTATCTCCCTGGCATCTTCAGCTAGGGAGTCCCCATATGTGAAAACTACATTCCTGCTTGTTCCTGGAGATAGTGTAGTTACTCACCTGTAACAGGTGATCTCCGGGAACAGCAGGAATTTAGTCTTCACAACCCACCCACCTCCCCTAGGAGTTGTCTCTCTATCTCTTTCCTCCCTCCCTCTATCCTTTCACTCAGCTACAAACCTAACTTTAGAGGGACAGTTGGAAAGGCGGGAAGGCAGCGCCCATGTGCTGAGGGATGCTCCCAAAAGCATTCCTATTGGACGCTGGGGAGCGTTACCGCGCAGGCTCCGTCGGTACCGACGATACCCCATATGTGAAGTCTAAATTCCTGCTGTTCCCGGAGATCACCTGTTACAGGTGAGTAACTATGCTTTCTGTATACTGTGTTCTGTACTACTGTATGTATTATTCTTGTGGTGCTACTACAGGTGTAACAGGTGTAACCACTCATACTCCTTGGTGACCTGAACCTTCCATCGCTGACCAACTCACAATCGAATAACTTCATAGAAGCTATGACACAAATGGGATATACACAGATAATACAAGCCCCCACACACAATAAAGGTAACATACTTGACCTAATCTTCCTTCCCTCTATGCTCTACAGTCACCAGCCACACACCACTCCAACCATAACTGAAGTACCATGGTCCGACCACCACCTTATTACAACTTACCTACCAATACAAGCTCCAAAAAACACCACAAGCACACCTCCACACACATCACAATTCGCACACTTTAACAAGAATACATTCCTCAACGAAGTATTACCCAAACTCAACACAAACTCATCAGACATCAATTCAACCATAACATATTGGAATTCAACCATTCAAAATGCAGCTGTCCCCACACAAGTCTTACATAGACAAACAAAAAAGACCGAAAAGTGGTTCACGAAAGAGCTAGCAAAACTAAAAAAGCAACTAAGGAAACAAGAAAAGAGATGGAGGAAAACAAAATCGGATGAAAACAAATCCCAATACATGTTAATACTTACTGGATACAAAAATGCAATCAACAAATCAAAAAGAGACTACCACTCTAAAATACTAAACTCAGCCATCAACCGCCCGAGAGAACTATTTGCGATAGTAAAAACACTAACTAAAACTAACAACACCGAGCCTAAACAACCAGCAGTAAATGTACAAACACTAGCAACAAACTAAAAAACAAAACCACTACTCTGACACCAATATTTACAAGCACCAAACTCATAAACGAATGGACAAACTTCCACATAATAGACCAAAGACAACTCCTTAAAATCGTAACAATGATCAACACAACAACCTCCCCACTAGACCCATGCCCTGTATCATGGATTAAATGTGCAAAGGAGGAACTGGCGGAAAATCTACAACACATAGTGAACCAATCCCTCTCACAAGGCATAATGCCTGATGCCTTAAAACTCACAACACTTAGACCAATAATAAAGAACAACAAGCTTGACCCAAAAGACCCGAACTCATACAGACCCATAGCCAGCATCCCATTTATAGCTAAAATAATAGAAAAAACAATTCACATACAGTTACAAGAGCACATTGATGAACATAAACCACTTGACTCACACCAATTCGGGTTCCGCCCATTCCATGGAGTAGAAACTCTATTAATCACCCTAATGGATTTCCTCATCAGAGGTACAGATGACAACAACCAAGGCTTCCTACTTCTATTCATAGATATTTCTGCCGCCTTTGACAACATCAACCACTCCACACTGATCAACAGACTACAAAGCTTAGGAATAGGCGGGACTGTCCTTGATTGGTTCAAGTCCTACATATCAAACAGACTAATACGCGTACGAATTGACCAAGAAGCATCAGAACCATTCCCCCAAGGCCAAGGAATACCCCAAGGATCAGCCCTCTCCGCCCTCCTATTTAACCTGTATCTACAACCAATAACAAACATATTTAAAAAACACAGAATTAACCACTTTATATACGCCGACGACATCATGCTCGCTATCCCTATAACTGCTAAAAACCCCTCATATGACACACTATCAGAATGTATGACTGAGACCTCCTCCTGGTTAGAATCTAACTACCTCAGCATCAACCTCAAAAAAACGGAAGCAATGTTCGTAACAAGGTCATCAACCACAGAGAACACCTTCCCAGAAACAATCACAATTAACAGAACATCCATACCTGTTAGAAAAGAAGTAAAATATTTAGGTGTGATAATAGATCACACACTCACCATGCTACCACACATAAAACAAACCGTAAAAACCATTTACTACAAACTAAAAACTATACAGCACCTAAGGCCACTCCTAGAAACTCAAGATTTTAGATCTGTAGTAAATACACTAATCACCCCCCACTTTGACTACTGCAATAGTCTATTAATAGGCCTCCCTCAAAAAAGCACATACCTTCTTCAAAGAGCTCAGAACATCTGTGCAAAAGTAATAGCTAAAGCACGTCTAACAGACCACGTAACCCCAATACTGCTAGAACTACACTGGCTCCCAATCAATAGCCGAATCAGATACAAAACTATCCTAACAACCTTTAAACTCATAAAAGACATAGCCCCCTCACACCTATCCACACTACTGCAATCACCAAACAAAACTAGATCACACAGACAAAACGAAGCCCACTCCCTTATCACACCAAAAGCCTTCAGGAAGACAAAGAAAACCACTAGCTCCAGAGCATTCACATTCACTGCCCCTACGCTCTGGAATGACCTCCCAATAGACCTTCGCGTCATAAATGACCTCTATCAGTTCAGGAAAGAGCTAAAAACTTACCTCTTTACTGAACACTTTGAAATCCCATATTCCCCCAAAACACCTCCATAACCATGGTATTATACACACGAACCCCCTTACTCAGAACTAAATAACTCACCCCCCCCCCGTCTGAAACCCCATACACACCCCCGATTTACGTCATAAAAGGAAATAAATTCCAAAATAGACACAACACACAACCACTGTAAATATCCAATGTAAATAATTTAATGGTTGTTTGTATTACTAATACATCTTGAAGTTGAAGTTTTGTTCAATGTAAATAGTTAAACTTAACCGTTCATTGTAAATAGTTGAATCTGATTGTTCAATGTAAATGTATACATCTGTGTACAATTGTTAAAATGTTCCTTGTAAACCGCCCTTGATCGCTGGAAGGGGCGGTATAGAAAAATATAGATAGATAAATAAATAAAATAAATAAATAAATAAATATGCGTTACTTTGGAATCCTATTATTTTGTAATTCTTGTCATGTAATTGTAAACTGCCTTGAACCAGTTTGTCCTCAGTAAGGGAGCCTTTTATTAACAGGCGCTAAGGTATCGCACTTAAAGTGGGAATAGCACTGAAACCATGGTGCGTTAGGTGCAACAGCCCCACATTAACTGTCGGGGGTGCAGAATGCCATTTCCCTGGTAGTTAATGCAGAGTCCTGTCCCATAGCACATGCAGCATTAGCACAGGTGCCTCTAACGCCACCTATTGAGGTGGCATTAGGTGAACCCATGCTCGTGCACTTAGTGCGCCAAGCTCACTATGCACACTGTCCGCCCATATTCTGCCCACTTGCAATCTTAATGCAGGTTGTGTAGTTAGCACGTGAATCATCTTGCGGAATCATGGCCCTGAGTTACCTGGCAGTGCATGTTCCATCATGCCTTCAGCACATGCCAGACATGTGCTGCCAGGTAGCGCCTGTCAGTTAAAGACCCTTTAAATGGTATAAAATGGCAATTTAAATTAAAATTAAATTAAATAGATGTATTAAAAAAAAACTGCAATCAGCATTTAATTATGGCTTCCGCTGCTGCCTCTAAATACTAACCAAAATAGAAACCCTATTAATCCCTTACACCTGATAACCAACAAAGAAAAAAGGGAAAAATGTAGCAGTATTAAATAACTTTTTTCAGGTTCTATCAAAACTTGGGCAATGTATTCCAGCCACACTCTTACTAAAAAAGTGTGGCAGTAATCACCGACTGGGAAATTCTTTCTTGAGTAATGAGGGGGCCTCAGTATGTGGGCTATAGGCTGACCGGCAGCACAACATTAAATAGCTTAGCATATATAGCACTCTCACTAACGCCCATTCAACTCTTTCATTGACCTCCCTCCCCAGCAGTATTATTTTTTACAATTTTCAAATGTATTTAAAAAAATGAAAAAACAAAACAAAACACTTAGCTGTAACTCAGAACTTCCTAGACAGGAAAAGACAAATGCTCTATGACAATAAGTCGACTCGAGCTACTAAATACCGATTCTATTATCAGGCATCATTACTTAATATCTGCTATCAGTTTTTGCTTGCATAAACGTGGATAATGTGCATTATTTTACGATAAGTCCCATTTTATGCAGTAAAACCTAGTTACTAATAATGTTCATTAATGATACTAGCATGCTAACATGGTGGATGTTAGTGACTATGCCTGGATATTGTTTTACATGTAAACATGCTCAACCCAGTATTCATCTGCACTGTCCGGATAGTGCCACGGGATATCAGCACAGACTGCCTCAGTACTGTCTGGATACTGCAGGGTGGCCTGGAGGATGGAGTTGGGGAAGAACAGAAAATTATCTGGCTAGCAGCGATTTTATTTAAATGCTGCAGCTGGCATTTTTAAAAAAAGGCTGATTGTGGAGTTTAAATATTGCCCCGCCTAATCTTTAAGGAATATAAATATTGCTTTCAAACCCCCCCCCCCCCACCCGATATTATTTTCAGGAAACTACTGCCATAGTAATATAATTTATTATGGGGCATTTTTATTAAGGGGTGTACTGGTAGTGCATGTTTGTGCTGCAAAGCTAGCATGGAGGCCCACACTAACTTTAAGGGGTGTGTGTATCCAGCCCCTTGCCATTAGCATGTTGCTAATGTGTGGCACCAGGCTAACCAGCATATGGGTGCACTTAATGTCACCCATTGAGGCGACATTAAGTACAACCATGCTAACTGCAACATTTGCTGTTCATCGCTGAGGAAGACGTACCCTGACATGGCATCTAAAAGAAAGATAGCTCAATGCTTGAACCTCGCTTTATCTCATAAGGGCATCCAGAACTAACACAGCTGGTAATTATGTTATTCCCTCCAAGCCCTTTAAATGATAAAGCCTATCAAATGTATGGTCACAAAGCTATTAAGTTAGCTATTAGCTGTCGCCAGTAAGAACACTACTGTAAATTCTGTATAAATAGTTTCAGCGGTCTTTCATGTACTGCTGTATGTAAATAGTTTCGAAGCATTCCCTCACTCAATCTGTTCTATGTATAAAGTTCTAAACCTTGATCTCCAGGAACAAGCAGGAATGTAGTCTTCACATATGGGTATCGTCGGTACCGACGGAGCTTGCGTGGGAACGCTCCCCAGCATCCAATTAGAAAGCTTTTGGGAGCACCCCACAGCGCCTGCGTGCTGCCTTCCCGTCTTTCCCAACTGTCTCTCTCCAGTTCTTCGTTTTCCGCGGAGCCAGCAGATCGCACTTCCTGTCACCGCAGAAAATACCCCAGTCTTCTTTTTTGTGGTCGCATCTGCCTTCCTTCGATGCTACACTGGTACCGCTGGTTCTTTCTTTCTTATTCTAGGTGCCATGCTATAGTATTACTCTCTTAAAACATTAGATCTCAACCTGTACCCTTCTTCCTGTTCAGAAAACTCTAGATATTCTAGGCCAGGGATTCTTAATCTTTTTATGACTAGAAGCCCCCAATGGATTGCCCAGTATATCTCCATACCCTCTTTGCCAGACTGTCAAAATCATATACTGTATATGTATATAGCTAGAAACAGAACAGTTTAAAGAAAATCTTAAGGATTTTATCATATCTATTCAAATCACAAATACACAAGTTAGCTACAACTAGTGAGATTTTTGCTGCCGTTTTTTTGCAATCAAAACAGAGAATTGAGGTACAGATCTCCAGGAACAAGCAGGAATGTAGTCTTCACATATGGGTATCGTTGGCACCGACGGAGCCTGCACGGGAATGCTCCCCAGCGTCCAATAGGAACGCTTTTGGAAGCATCCCTCAGCACATGCACGCTGCCTTCCCGTCTTTCCACCTGTCCCTCTTCAGCTCTTCGTTTTCCGTGGAGCCGACAGGTCATATACCCTGTCACCGCAGAAAATTTCTTCTTTAAACTTATTTTCTAGTGGTCGCGCCTGCCTCCGCTCGACGCCTACAGGTATCGCCGGTTCTCTTTTCTTGTAAAAAAAAAAAAAAAAAATACTGTCTGAAGTGTTTCTCTTCGGAAACTTTTCTTTTTGGTGCTAGGTGCCATTTTGGGCATTAGGCCCCATTTTCCTTAAAAATGGAAAAACCAGCTAGTGGTTTTAAAAAATGTACTAAGTGTGGCGTTACCATTTCCGGATCTCAGGTAACTAAACATAAGAGCCGGTCCTCAAAGGGTAGATCTCCTAAGCATCAAGAAGCCATTGGCAATGCCCTTGAGGAAACTACACCGGCAAAACAGCCCTGGTGGGAGGCTTCGGCCTCCAAAGCACCAGTGGGGCTCCAGGATGTTCTCAAGGCTTCGACCTCAGCAGAACTACTGGTGCCATGCTCGGGGGTTCTAGCTGCTTTTACTGGTACTGACACCCAGGCATCGGCAGCGTCGATAGACCAGAGATTCCTCGCTGTCGAATGCAGTCTTGCAGCTCTCCTTACAGCTGCGGTACCGTTGACACTGATACCGATGCCAGTACCAGCACCGGTACCAGAACCGACGGAACCAGCGCCGGTGGGCATTCTACCCATGCCGACTTTTTCAGGCATTGACAGATCGGTACTGGACCAACTCGGTACCGACTTCGACCGATACCGTGCTTTGCATGAACATCGGGATCAGAGATATTTCGAGTCTTCCAATTCCGAAGACTCAGATAACTCTGCCGGTACCAGAGTGCTTCTCCCAGAAGACTCCTCTTCTCTCAACGCAGAATGTCTCCTCCAGAGGACATGTCTTTTCAGGGTTTTATTCGTGATCTGGCCCGAGGCCTGTCAATCACAGTAGCTCCTGAAAAAGAACCTAGAGCAAAGGAATTGGAAATCCTCCAATACCCTAAGGCTCCCAAGGAAGCAGCTACTCTGCTCATTCATGAAATTCTTCATGATTTGATGCTCAGAATGTGGGAAACACCTTTGACCACATCTCCTCATTCTAGGAGACTCGATACCATGTATCAAGTTCCACTATGTCCTGGTTTTCAAAAGACTCAGCTGCCACACCATTCAATGGTAGTGGAATCAGCCATGCATAGGATGAAAAGTGCAAAAAGACATGCATCCAGTCCTCCAGGTCGTGAATGCAGGACTCTTGACGCCTTTGGACGTCGAACATTTCAGGCTTCCGTGCTTTCAGCTCGGATCAGCTCATATATTTTATATATGGGAATGTTCCTCAAGGAAGTCACAGGAGACTTGGAGCTTATGAGCCCCCTTCTCCTTGATGACAAACGACAAGACTTCCTTACTCTTGTCAAGCATGCTCAAGACGTTTCTAAGTTTGTAAATCATGCAGCCTTTGACTGCTTTGAATGCATCAGCAGAACTTCTGCTATTGTCATTGGTGCATGTCGGATTGCCTGGCTTCAGGCATCAGACTTGGAAATTTGGGTACAGGACAAATTAGGAAACATCCCTTGCACAGGAGAAAACCTCTTTGGCAAGAATTGGCAGGAAAAGGCTAATGAGATAGATGCTGACAATATCACTTTAGACAGATTGTCAAAATCTACAGCCACTCCAGCCAAAAAGAAACCCTATAAAAAACCCTTTTTCAGTAAAAAGAGAAAGTTCCTGTTCGGTAATCCAGTTTAGTCCTCCAACATCGGGTAGTGCCCCTCCTCCTGCAGCCGGGAGACTGGACCAATCAAATCTTCTGTAGTATATATGCAGCAGGAGCTCCCAGAAGTCCCCAGTGTGTCCAGTCTCCCTGCAGCTGGAGGACTTCTGTGCCCTTGCTGGGCACGCTAAGTGACATTTGAAGGAGCAACACTAGTTAGTTAGTTCTTTTGGGGTTTATTTCTGGTCCTTTATATTCTATTTCTTTTGCTAGGTAGCTGTATCTTTAAAAAAGAAAAAGACACAGGAGACTTTCTGGGGAAAGCCAGACCTGCCTTGGGCTCCTGCCTTTCTGCCTGGGAATCTCTGAAGCCTGGGTTGAGCTCTCCCCAAGGCTGTTCGGGGAAGAGCCATACCGGCTGCAACATTGCCTGTCACTTGGAGAAGTGGGCTGAGTTCCTTGCTGTTCCCAGAGCTGGTAGGAATTTTCCTTGTTTTAAGCTCTCTGTTCTTTGCTTGGGCAGAGGCTCTGTCGGCTCCCCTGGCTTCCAAATTGCACTTTTTCCTGCTTTTTTTCGCTTGCCCTGTATTAGAGGGTCGTTTTCTTTCTTTTCCATATTATTTGGGTACCTTTGTATTTTCGCGCCGTTTTTTACCGAGGGTGAAAAAGTGCGGCGACCATTTTGGATTTCTAAAGTGTGCTTTTTAAGGGCACTTTTTAACACTTGCGCACGGGTTCCCCTGGTGTTTTTGGGGTTTCTTTTGCTGGCGATTTTGCTCAGGGCACCCCTAGGATTCTGGGGAGTATTTTGTTTACTGTAAAAAAAAAAAAAAAAAAAAGGTTTTAAATTTAATACTGTGCTGAATTGAATAAGGTTAGTCCCCTTGGTGTGGGCTTCCCTGTTCCTGTTGCCTTATTTTTCCCTGAGAGCAGGTGGCCTTGGCATGGCTGCCAAACCTCAGTGTGTAATTTGTGGCTCCCGCAGAGGTACAATGACTGACTCTGGAATCTGTAAGAGCTGTGCTGCAGTTTCTTCAGAACTGGAGCTGCCTATTGAAATTAAGGAACAGCATGGCCCGGGGACCCTTCCCTTTCGGGGGACAGTGTCCCTTCACCGAGCATCCTTCCTTCTGGTCTGGGCCCGGCGTCTAGTACGTCGGTCCCTGAGCTCCAGCAGGCGGCTATGGTAGCGTCGCCTATAGACTTTTCCCCGGATTTTGTTCTTCTCATGCATCAGGCCTTCCGCTTAAGCCGGTCTGGTCATTTGCCGGAGGCTTGGCCCGCCTCTCTCCCCCCAGCATCCGCGGGGGGGGTTCAGCGGTCGTCCCAACCCGCGGTCAAGCGGCCCAGGTTGGGGGACCAGGGTCAGGACGCCCTTTGCCTCCCGGATTCCGAGACTGAGGGGGATCCGGATATTGAGGCGGAGGAGTTAGAAGACGGAGAGCTTCCAGAACTGGAAGATCAGGCTCGCATCATTCGGGTGTTTCGAAGGGACGAGCTGGTACCTTTGGTCACGGAGTCTCTCCAAGCACTTAACCTCTCTGCGGTGCGGCCGCTGGAGGAGGAGGGTCTCGAGGATCCTCTCATTCAGGCGGTCAGGGATGCCCAGGTAGTTTTTCCTGTGCACCGAGTAGTTGAGCAGATGATCCATGCGGAATGGGAGCAACCGGAATCCGCTTTGGAAGGGATTCGGACCATGAATCGTCTTTACCCCCTTGCAGACAAGGACAGGGACTTGTTTAAGTCTCCACGGGTGGATGCTGCCGTTTCGGCAGTGACTAAGAAAACCACCATCCCGGTTGAAGGGGCCGCGGCCCTGAGGGATGTTCAGGACAAAAAGGTTGATAATTTGTTGAAGCAAGCCTTCGAGACCAACGCCTTATCGTTACAAGCTTCTATTTGTGGGGCGTGGGTAGCTCGAGCTTGTTTGCGATGGTCGCAGCACCTGCGCTCGGGGTCCGGTATGGACCAACAGGGGCTGTTGGACGTTACCCGCGTGGAGTCGGGATCGGCCTACTTGGCGGATCTGTGTTATGATTTAATACGCTCCCTAGCTAATAGCATGGCCTCCATGGTAGCGGCACGACGGTCCATCTGGTTGCGCAATTGGGCGGCCGACGGTTCTTCCAAGTCTCGCCTCAGTAAACTACCCTTTAAGGGCAGGTTGTTATTTGGTGAGGCTCTGGATAAGTTGGTGAAGGATCTCGGTGAGTCTAAGGGTGGTCGGCTTCCAGAGGATAAGCCTAAGCTTAATAGGTCGTCCACCTCAGCGCGCGGCCAGTTTCGGGATGCGCGCAGATTTCGTTCTTCCCAGCTGTGGACTTCGCAGCGCGGTCGTTTTGGAACCCGTCATCAAGTGTTTCGTGGTTTCAGAGGAGCGGGAAGGGGCTTCTCCGGAGCCGCCTCTTCCTCGGCCTCTTCCTTTAATCGCAAGCCACAATGAAACGAGGCGGGCTCTAGAGGAAGACCCGGTCATCGGGGGTCGTTTGCGCGACTTTCTTCCTTCTTGGGCCCAAATTACGTCAGATCGGTCGGTGCTGCAGATTATAGAAGAAGGTTATACCCTAGAGTTTGCGCACCCACTTCCGGATTCGTTTGTTCTGTCTCCCAGCAAGGGAGCTCAAAAGGCGCGGGACATCCGCGTGACCCTGGATCGGCTTCCCTCTCTGGGGGCCGTGGTTCCGGTCCCGCCCTTGGAAAGAGGCGCAGGTCGCTACTCCATCTATTTTGTGGTTCCCAAAAAGGGCGGTTCCCTTCGTCCGATCTTGGATCTCAAAGGCGTGAATCGCGCTCTCAGAGTACCGCACTTTCGCATGGAGACCCTGCGGTCAGTCATCGTAGCGGTGCGTCAAGGGGAATTTTTGACATCCCTCGATCTTACAGAGGCCTATTTACACATTCCCATCCGGCCCTCCCATCAACGGTTTCTCCGCTTTGCGCTCCCGTGGGGCCATTTTCAATTCCGGGCCATGCCGTTCGGACTCGCCACGGCTCCCCGCACCTTCACAAAGGTAATGGTTGTAGTCGCGGCGGTGTTGCGCAAGGAGGGCATCCTGGTCCATCCATATCTCGACGACTGGTTGATTCGAGCGAAGTCCAGTCGGGAGTTGTGTGCAAGTCACGAGCAGGGTGGTGGATCTCCTTCGGTCCCTCGGATGGGTGGTGAACGAATGCAAGAGTTGTCTGTCTCCATCACAGGATCTCGAGTATCTGGGAGTCCGCTTCGACACAGCAAGGGGCTTGGTGTGCCTTCCAGAGCGACGCGTGCTGGCGTTGCGGGCTCTGGTCCGTCTCTTCCGGGGGATGCCAGCTCCGTCGGCGTGGTGGTACCTGCGGCTCCTCGGCACGATGGCGGCGACCTTGGAGGTGGTGCCTTGGGCGCGCTTCCACATGCGTCCGCTGCAGAGTGCTCTTCTGCGACGTTGGTCCAACCAGTTCGACTCGCTGAACAAGAGATTGCCTTGCCCAAAGACGGTTCGCCGATCCCTCCGGTGGTGGCTCTCCGCCAAGAACCTGTCGCGAGGGATTCCCTTGGAGCCTCCTCTGTGGGTTCCGTTCACGACGGATGCGAGCTTAACCGGCTGGGGGGCTCACTGCGAGTCCCGCTTTGCTCAGGGGGAATGGTCTCCCCTGGAGGCCTCTTGGTCGATCAACCATCTCGAATTGCGGGCAGTCCGGCTAGCCCTGGTGGACCTGGAGACCCTGGTTCTCGGGCGGCCGGTGAGAGTCCTGTCGGACAATGCGTCCACTGTAGCTTACATCAATCGCCAAGGGGGTACCGGCAGCATGGCCCTGGAGGCAGAAGCGGCGGCCTTGTTCAACTGGGTGCAAACTCGCCTTCCAGCAATCTCGGCGGCTCACATTGCGGGCGTAGACAATGTCCAGGCCGATTTTCTCAGCAGAGTGCGGGTGGACCCCGGAGAATGGGAGCTAAACCCACAGGTTTACGCACAAATCGTCCGGCGGTGGGGTCCACCCATCATGGATCTCATGGCGACCTTTCAATCAGCCAAGACAGGGCGCTTCTTCAGCAGGCGAAGGGAGCGCATGTCCGAGGGGCTCGACGCTCTCATTCAGCCGTGGCCAACGTCCGGTCTTCTTTATGTCTTTCCTCCGTGGGCTCTGATCGGCCGGGTCGTACAACGTATCGAGAGCCACCGGGGTCGCGTGTTACTGGTGGCCCCGGAGGCCCTGGTATGCCGATCTGGTCCGGTTGAGCGACGGTGTTCCTTGGCTCCTGCCCGCTCTACCGGATCTTCTTCTTCAGGGTCCCTTGCGGATGCCCCAAGTGGATCGATTCTCGCTTACGGTTTGGCCATTGAGAGGGCTCGGCTGAAAAGGAAGGGCTACTCCCCCGCAGTGATTTCTACCCTTCTGCGGGCGAGGAAAACGTCCACTTCTCTTACTTACGTTCGGATTTGGAGGATTTTTGAAGACTGGTGCTCCCGGCGGGGAGTCCGGGCGGCGACGGTTTCAGTGCCCGTCGTTTTAAGTTTTCTTCAGGATGGTTTCGATAAGGGCCTTGCGGCTAGTTCCCTAAAAGTCCAGCTGGCGGCTATCTCGTGTTACCGCGGCAAGGTTTTGGGTCGTCTGCTCGGGGCTCATCCGGATGTACGCTGATTCCTTACGGCTGTTTTTCATTTGCGGCCCTCCCGCAGAGTTTTCGTTCCTCCTTGGGACTTGAATTTAGTTCTGAGGGCCCTGGTTCGTGAACCTTTTGAGCCCCTGCGCAGGGCGTCTCTGAAAGATCTCACGCTGAAGGCGGTTTTTCTTGTAGCCATCTGTTCGGCACGGCGCATTTCAGATCTGCATGCATTGTCCTGTCGAGAGCCTTTCTTGTCTTTTTCCGCGGCTCGGATCGTTCTCCGTCCGGTTCCTTCCTTTCTGCCAAAGGTGGTGTCTCCCTTCACATGAATGAGGCAGTGTTTCTTCCAGTGCTTTCTTCGCAATCTGTCGGGTCAACGGACAAAGGTCTTCTCCGGCTCGATGTGGGTCGTACGCTCCATCGTTATTTAAAGGTTACCGAGTCTTTTCGGAAATCTGACCGGCTTTTCGTGCTCTTCGGGGGTGCGCGTAAAGGGGAAGCGGCGGCTAAAGCCTCCATTGCTAGATGGCTCAAAGAGGCGATCGCGTCCGCGTATCTGTTTGCAACAGCGGTCTGTTCCGGAGGGTCTGAGGGCTCATTCTACTAGGGCTCAGGCGACCTCTTGGGCGGAGTATAGCCTGGTTCCGCCGGCAGATATCTGTAGGGCGGCCACTTGGTCGTCTCTGCATGCTTTCAGTAGACACTATCGCTTAGATGTGTCAGCGGCTCGGGATTCCTGTTTTGGTTCGGCGGTTCTGCGCGCCGGATGGCAAGGTCCCGCCCGGTCTTAACTGCTCTGTTACATCCCGATGTTGGAGGACTAAACTGGATTACCGAACAGGAAATGGAAATTACACTAACCTGGTAATTGTAGTTCCTGGAGGGTCCAGTTTAGTCCTCCTTCCCTCCCGACTATCTGCTAATGTGGTGCGGCGCGCCTTTCCGAACGGTTGATATTAAGACGGTTCCTCTTGCCGTTCGGTCCCTCTGTGGCAGCCGCGTTTTTTGCAGAGGCTCTTCCCTGTCTCGGGGGTTCAGGCAGCTCCTGAACTTCTGGTGGGGAGCGGTGTTTTGATTCCTGAGGTGTCGGTGCCGGCGCAATGCAGTGTTCTGACTTCCTCGTTTGGGGAGGGGGTTGGATATTCCTTGGGGGGGAACAAATTGTTCTTTAATTAGGTCATTTTGTATATTAATCTAATGTGTTGCTTCGTTAAGTATGCTTTGTTACTAGTACACTGGGGACTTCTGGGAGCTCCTGCTGCATATATACTACAGAAGATTTAATTGGTCCAGTCTCCCGGCTGCAGGAGGAGGGGCACTACCCGATGTTGGAGGACTAAACTGGACCCTCCAGGAACTACAATTACCAGGTTAGTGTAATTTCCATTTTTATCCGTCCTATACCCAGCAAGGGCCAGGTCAGGGTCAGGTTGCCCAAAAGGGACAACAGCAACAATCCAGACAACAAAAGAAGCCAAAAGGCCCGAGAGCTCAACCAGCTCCACAGGCTCAGCCCCCTCAAGGGCTTTGACTCCTTCCTAGAGAGCTTGCCTTTCCTGCCTCTGAAGTGTCCAGAACCCCTAAACATTCCAGGCAGGTTATGTCATTTTGTCAACAGATGTCATGAAATAACAGCAGAAAATTGGACTCTGTCCATTGTAGGGGAGGGGTACAAGCTTCATTTTCACAGCATGCCCCTTCCTACAATCGTAAGACAGTTCAATTCCCAAACCTCTGCAGACAATCTACTGGATCAAGAGGTCTCAACACTCCTTGCTCGGGAAGCAATAGAGGAAGTACCCATTCTCCAACAGGGTACAGGGTTCTACTCCCCCTATTTTCTTATTCCAAAGAAAACAGGAGGTCACAGACCCATTCTAGACCTCATAGAATTATACAAGTATCTGTTCTGAGAAAAGTTCAAAATGATTTCTCTGGGAACTCTTCTGCCATACCTTCAAAGTCAGGATTGACTTTGCTCTCTAGATCTAAAAGATCTACTAATCTGAGATACTGTTGCCAGTAGTAATTATTGTGAAATACCATTGCCAGTATTAATTATTGTAAGATTAATTAATTATTAATTATTGTGAGATACTGTTGCCAGTAGTATTTTCCCATTGCTGCCAGTGGTAATTACCCCTCTTGCACTGCTATTCTGAGTTACTGTTGCCAGTAGTAATTATAGTAAACTACCATTGCCAGTTTTAGCTATTGTAAGAAACTGTTGACAGTAGTAAATACCCACTCTGCACTGTTAACTTGAGATACTGTTACCAGTAATAATCTCCCTCCCCCCAACTACTCCTCTCCCACTCTACCCTTTACATCATAATGGAAACAATATCTCCTACCAAGATTATAAATCTCCTTTTCACTCTCTTCTTAATAACCCTCCTAACTCAACACATATACACCTACAAAACCAACCAATGTCCATACAAAAACATTCCAATCATCCACAATTATAACCGGAACCCTTATAATAATCTTCCAATCACATACAATCAGTATCAAAACCCAATATATAGCTCTACATACTCAAACTCTCACAATCACCATTCGCGCCACACCTCACACAAACGCCAGCACCGTCTCATCCAAATAAAGCACCAACCCTTAAGTGATAAAATTGACCAAAATGACAATACAACCACCAAATTACAACTCATCCTAATAAACATCCGATCCATAAGAAACAAAACACCAATAATTAATGACATAATTAAAGATACATCCCCTGACATTATCTGTATTACTGAAACATGGCTCTCACCCTCAGACACTATACTACTAAACCAACTTACCACAAATCAATATGACATATTCAATTGCCAACGGAATATAAAAGTAGGAGGGGGGGTAATGATTCTCACCAAAAATGACCTAAAATTCACCCTAACAAACCTAAATAATATAGATGGAATGGACATTGTTAACATAGAAAATAAAACCATGGCTCTCACCCTCATCTACAGACCCCCTTCATCCGATCAAAAAAACCTCACCCCTATCCTAGAACTCGCATGCACAGCGCCACGAAGCAAACCACTTATACTTCTTGGTGACTTGAATCTTCCATCACTGAACCACTCACAATCAGATAACTTCATAGATGCTATGTCACAAATGGGGTTCACACAGATAATACACGCTCCTACACACAAAAAAGGTAACATACTTGACGTAATTTTCCTCCCAGCCACACTCTACAGTCACTCACTACATTTCACCCCGAGTATAACCGAAGTACCCTGGTCAGACCACCATCTAATCACAATCCAGTTACCAGCACAAGTCCCAAGAAACAATGAGAACACAACCTCACATACATCACGCTTCATACGCTTTGACAAAGACACATTCCTCGACAAAGTACTACCCAAACTAGACTCAAGATCACCAGACATCAACTCAACCATAGCACATTGGAATCTTACTATTCAAAAAGCAGCTGTCCAAACACAAGTCTTACACAAACAAACAAAAAAGACAGAAAAATGGTTCACGAAAGAGCTGACAAAACTAAAAAAACAACTAAGGAAACAAGAAAAGAGATGGAGAAAACTTAAATCTGATGAAAACAAATCACAATACATGCTCCTACTCATAGAATACAAAAACGCAATTAACAAATCAAAAAGAGACTACCACTCAAAAGTAATAAACTCATCCATCAACCGCCCTAGGGAGTTATTTGCGATAGTAAAAACATTAACCAAAACTAGTAACACCGAACCTAAACAACAAGCAATAAACATACAAACTCTAGCAAAACATTTTGCAGAAAAACTAAAAAACAAGACCACTACCCCAACCCCGCTATTATCAAACACGAAAACCACACATGAATGGACAAGCTTCCAGTTGGTAGAACAAAAGCAACTTCTCAAAATCATAACAATGATAAACACCACCACCTCCCCACTCGACCCATGCCCCGTTTCATGGATTAAGTGTGTGAAAGATGAACTAGCGGTAAATCTACAACACATAGTTAACCAATCCCTTTCACAGGGCATCATGCCTGATGCCCTAAAACTCACAACACTCCGACCAATAATAAAGAATAATAAGCTTGACTCAAAAGACCCAAACTCATACAGACCCATAGCCAGCATTCCATTCATAGCTAAAATAATAGAGAAAACAATTCAAATTCAGTTACAGGAACACATTGATGAACACAAACCACTTGACTCACACCAATTTGGCTTCCGCCCTTTCCACGGAGTAGAAACCCTCCTAATCACACTTATGGACTTCCTCATCAAGGGCACAGATGACAAACACCAAGGCTTCTTACTCCTATTTATAGATATCTCCGCTGCCTTTGATAACATTAATCACCAGACACTGATCAACAGATTAGAAAACCTAGGAATAGGCGGGATTGTCCTTAACTGGTTCAAATCCTACATCTCACATAGATTAATACGCGTCCAAATTGATCAACAAACATCAGAAACATTCCCCCAAGGACAAGGAATACCCCAAGGATCAGCCCTTTCAGCCCTCCTATTTAACTTGTATCTACAACCGATAACAAACATATTTAAAAAACACAGGATTAACCATTTTATATATGCTGATGACATCATGCTAGCTATCCCCATAACCACTAAAAACCATACATATGACTCTCTATCCAAATGCATGGCCGAGACCTCCTCCTGGATGGAAACGAACTACCTCAGCATAAATCTCAAAAAAACTGAGGCAATGTTTGTAACAAGATCTTCTATGACTGAAAACACTTACCCGGAAACAATCACAATCAACAAAACTTCAATACCTGTCAGAAAACAGGTAAAATACTTAGGGGTAATAATAGACCACACCCTATCCATGCTGCCACACATAAAACAAACAGTAAAAACCATTTTCTACAAACTCAAAACTATTCAGCACCTAAGGCCACTCCTTGAAACACAAGACTTTAGATCCGTAGTAAGTACACTGATCACCCCTCACTTCGACTATTGCAATAGTCTCCTAATAGGCCTCCCTCAAAAAAGCACATACCTTCTACAAAGAGCACAAAACATCTGTGCAAAAGTAATTGCTAAAGCCCACCTAACAGACCACGTAACCCCAATACTGCTGGAACTCCACTGGCTTCCTATAAACAGCCGAATCAAATACAAAATTATCCTAACAACCTATAAACTCATAAACGACATAGCCCCCTCACACTTAACCACATTACTGCAGTCTCCAACATCGACAAGGACCCTCAGACAAAACGCAGCCCACTCCCTCATCATACCTAAAGCCATCTGTAAAACCAAGAATACCACTAGCTCTAGAGCATTCTCATTCACTGCTCCTACACTCTGGAACGACCTCCCTATTGAACTTCGCACCATAAGAGACCTCATCCAATTCAGAAAAGAATTAAAGACCTACCTGTTCACTGAACACTTCGAAATCCCCTACTCCCCCAAAGCCAGCTCTACCACAAATGTGGGCACCCATGCACAAACTCCTTTAACCCCAACAATCTAACCACAAGCCTGTCCCCCCCACACACGCCCCAAAGATGACAAAAATAAAAGGAACTAAATTCCAGCACCTACGCCAATCTCTACCCCATACACCACACACACTACACGATGTAAATATACTTTTGTACAAAGTTTGATATGTTTGCTTGTTTTTGTTACAATACCTACAAAGTTTATACTTACTGTTCAATGTAAATAGTTGATTTCTACTGTTCTATGTAAAATGTATACAAATTGTGTACAAGACTGTTAATCTGTTATATGTAAACCGCCCTTGATCTCTGGAAGGGGCGGTATAAAAGAAATAGTTAAATAAATAAAATAAATAAAATAAAAGATGCATATAATCACATTCTGATCCATCCAGATCACAGGAAATTCTTACGATTCCTTTTCAAGGGAAAACACTTCCAATACAGGGTTCTTCCCTTTGGTCTGGCTTCCGCACCAAGATTATTCACAAAATGCATGGCAGTAGTAGCTGCATTCCTGCGAACCCTAGGGATATTCATCTTCCCTTACTTAGACGACTTAGACGGAATCAGAATACATCAAAGTTTCTTACCAGGGCATCTTTTGATGCCTTTGAGTCTTCCAGTAGAACTTCAACGTTCTGCATTGTTGCTCACAGAATGGCATGGCTCCAGGCTTCTGACCTTGAACAGTGGGTTCAGGATAAATTTGCCAATATTCCCTGCTCTGGAGAGAACCTCTTTGGAAAATGTAGGAAGGAAAACGCTGGGGAGCTTGAGGCTGATGATCTCACACTCAAATGTCTCTCCATAATATAGGATATAGTAATAGGCAAACAGGATATAGTAAATGACGGCACATAAAGACCAGTATGGTCAATCTAGTCTGCCTAGGGAGGCGGTAAGAATAGGTACATCTGCCACTCCATGCAGGTCACCGCTCCCCATGCCTTTGTTTGGGCGTGTACCCACTGCTCCATGTAGATCACCCCTATTTGTTGAGATATAAGAGAGAGTTATGTTTATTTTGATTTTATCCTGTTGCTATAAAGGGATACTCTGTGTTTGTCCCATGCCATTTTGAATTCTGTCATATGCCATACTGGGTCAGACCAAGGTCCATCAAGCCCCAGTATCCTGTTTCCAACAGTGGCCAATCTAGGTCACAAGTATCTAGCAGTTTCCTCAGAAGACACAGATTCCATAATGCTTGTATTGAGACAAGCAGTGGATTTCCTGGGTCCCCTTTAATAATGGTTTATGGTCCTTTCCTCCAGGAACTTGTTTAAAGCTTTTTTCAACCCAGCTACACTAACAGCTTTTACTACATCCTCCGGTAACGACTTCTAGAGTTTGATTACGCGTTGAGTGAAAAAATATTTTCTCTTTTTAGTCTTTAATGGGTTACACTGTAGCTTCATTGCATGTCTCCTAGTCTTTCTACTTTTTGATGGCATAAACATTTACCCGTTCTACTCCATTCATTAATTTTTAGACCTCTATCATGTCTCCCCTCAGCTGTCTGTTTTCCAGGTTGAAGAGCCCTAACATTTTACGACTCTCCTCATAGGGGTATCCTTCCATCCCCTTTACCATTTTGGTGGCTCTTCTCTGTACCTTTTCTAATTCCACTATATCCTTTTCAAGATACGCCAACCATACTTGCACACAATATTCGAAGTGTGGTCACACCATGGAGCAATACAGAGGCATTATAATATCTTTTGTTTTATTCTCAATTCTTTTCCTTATGATTCCTAGCATTCTATTTGCTTTCTTGGCAGCCACTGCACATTGGGCAGAGGGTTTCATCGTGTTATCCATGATGATGCCTAAATCTTTTTCCTGGGTGGTGGTTCCTAAAGTGGAATCTTGCATCGTGAAACCTTAGTTTGAGTTGTTCTTTCATTAGTGCATAACTTTGTACTTGTCCACATTAAATTTCATCTGCCATTTGAATGTCCGGGCCTTCTAATTTATTAAAGTCCTCTTGCAATTTTTCACAATCCTCTTGGGTTTTAACAACTTTAAATAATTTGGTGTCATCTGCAAATTTGACAACCTCACTCATTCCCATTTCCAGGTCATTTACGAATATGTTAAAAAGCAGCAGACCCAGCACAGATCCCTGGAGTTCTCCACTATTCACCTTTCTCTACTGGGAAAATTGGCCGTTTAGCCCTACCCTCTGCTTTCTACCTTTTAACCAGTTCCTGATCCACAATAGTATACTGCCTCCTATTCCTTGACTTTTTAATTTTGCCAAGAGTCTCTCATGAGGGACTTTGTCAAAGGCTTTCTGAAAATCCAGATACACTACATCGACTGACCCACCTTTGTCTACTTGCTTATTCACACCTTCAAAAAAATATAACGGATTAGTATGACAAGACCCTCCCTGGCTAAAGCCATGTTGGCTATCTCTCATTAAACCATGACTATCTACATGTTCAGACATTTTGTTTTTAATAATGGTTTATACAAATTTTCCCGGTGCTGACGTCAGGCTAACCGCTCTGTAGTTTCCTGGAACACCCCGGAACCCTTTTTAAAAACTGGCGGTACATTGGCTGTCCTCCAATCTTCAGGTATTACTGATGATTTTAATGATAGTTCACAGATTAGTAATAGTTGGTCTGCTGTCTCATATTTCAGTTCTTTCAATACCCTTGAATGTATACCATCCGGTCCAGGTGATTTGCTACTCTTCAGTTTATCAATAGCTGTAATACATCATCTCAGTTTATCTATATTTCTTTCAATTCTTCTGCTGAATCAGCTTTAAATGCCATTTCAGGCAAGGGTAACTTCCCTACATCATTTTCAGTAAAGACCGAAGCAAAGAATTCATTCATTCTCTCCGCTATGGCCTCTCTAGGAGAGAGACCAATCCAAAGAAGGATTTCTATCCTAAAAAGAAGAAATATTATCCTTCTTTTCAGCCTGCAGTGACTTACTAATCTCAGCAGCAACAGCAGTGGCAACAGGGCCTGCTCCAGGCTAAGAAACCTAAAACCCCTAAGCCATAACCAGTGGCACAACCAAAGTTGGCCCCTGGGTTTTGACTCCTTCCTAGAGAGCATAGCTACTCTGCCTCTGCAGGGTCCAGAGCCCCTTCATATATTCCCCATGCCCTGGCTTAGAACTAACCCATTTGGAGAAAGTACCCCAGGCAGAATTTGTTTCTATGCCCACAGGTGGTACCTCATCACCTTGGAACAATGGACTCTCAGCATCATCCACAGGGGCTATCTGCTTCATTTTCAAAGCTTACCCCACCTCCACAAGAGATTATCCTGCCAGTCCCTTGCAGGCCGATCTCCTGTCAGCCAAGGCGGCAACCCTGTTATTTCAAGGGGCCACAGAAAGCGTTCCTCCCGCCCAAGAGGGCAGGGACTTCTAATCTCCTTATTTTCTTATTCCCAAGAAAACAGGAGGGTTCAGGCCCATTCTAGATCTAAGGGATCTCATCAAATTCCTCGTTGAGAAAAATTCAAAATGATTTCCCTCGATACACTTCTGCCATACCTTCAGAGGAATGACTGACTATGTTCTCTATACCTCAAGGAGGCATACACAAATTTGCTGATTCACCCTCAACACAGAAAGTATCTACGTTTTCAGTGCCAGCAAATACCTTACCAATACTGGGTGCTCCCCTTCGGGCTTGCTTCAGCACCCTGAGTGTTCATAAAATGCATGACACTCATGGCTGCCTATCTTATTACTTTGGGGATCATCCCCTATTTAGATGATTGGCTGATCAGGGGAGAATCCGCAGAAGAGGGAAAACTTTATATTCATCAGACCATCGTTGTGCTCCAAAACCTCTGATTCATCTTAAACTTTCCCAAGTCGTACCTGATCCCATCTCAGTGGCTGAAATTTATCGAAGCGCTTGTAGACACGGTCAGGCCTGAGCTTTCCTTCCACAGGATCGCTCTGCCCATTTCATCGAGCTTGCACACTCCATATGGAGTCAGAGTGGTGTAACAGCTCGAGAAGTGCTATGCTTTCTGGGACACATAGCCTCCATAATCCATGTCATTCCTTATGCACGCCTGCACATGTGACAAGATTTGCGTTACACCTCCTCTTGTCAACTCCCTTCAGTGATGGTGCTCCCCTCCAAACCTGCTCAGAGGGTCACCTTTTCAGATGCCTTCTCCCCAGTGCACCCTCACAACAGATGCCTTCAAACTTGGGTGGGGAGCACATCTGAACAATCTTACTACACAGGGGCTGTTGAAACAGCAGGGGTCTCAGTTGCAAATCAACCTCCTGGAGCTACGGGTTCTCATGAATGCCTTTCGGGTTTTTGAACCCCAGCTTTTGGGCAAACACGTCTTAGTCCAAATGGACAACCAGGTAGCCATGTTCTATGTGAACAAGCAGGGGGAACTGGTTTCTATTCCCTCTGCCAAGAAGCTCTTCATCTCTGGTTCTTCTCCATTGCATACTTTATCCATTTCAGGGCAGTGTACCTCCCAGGCAAACTCAATCTCCTAGCGGACAGACTCAGCCTCATCCTGCATTTACACGAGTGCACTCCAAATAAGGACACGGTATCTTGGATCTTCCATCTGTGGGGGACCCCCTCAATAGATCTGTTTGCCACACAGGAGAATACATGACTATCACAGTTTTGCTTGAGGATTTCCTCCATCAACAGTCAAGCAGCGGATGCCTTCCTTCTTCACTGGGGGAAGGGTCTGATTTATGCATTTCTGCCCACCCCCTTAATATCCAAAACCCACTTCAAACTGCAGGCAGACAGGGGCTCAATAATTCTAATATCTCCTTACTGGCCTTGTCAGCCATGGTTTCCTCTGCCGCTTCGAGTAGCATGGACTCCACCCCTCAGCCTGGGGCATGCACCCAACTTCCTCTCCCAGGATCTTGGGACACTTCTCCATTCCAATCCACAAGCCCTCCATCTCACGGCTTGGCTACTGAGAACATGATTCTTGCTGATCTCAACCTTCCTCAACAGGTCAAGGACATCTTACTTGCATCACAAAAGCCATCTACTAGGCGTTATTATGCCTTCAAATGGTGAAGATTCACCCTTTGGTGTACCCTGAAACATATTAAACCCCTTAGCCTTTCAGTGGAGTTCCTTTTACAGTATCTCCTCCACTTATTGACGGGTCTCAAGACTGACTCAGTCAGAGTTCATCTTAGTACCATCTCAGCCTATTACAGGCAGGTGGACAGACTCCCTATTTCGTCTTACCCCTTGGTGCAATGATTTATGTGGGGTCTCCTGCTGTCTAAGCTGCCAATCAAACCACCACCTCATTGTGGTCCTGGCGCAACCTCTAAAGCCTCCTTTTGAGCCTTTGGCCACCACTTCTTTAAAATTCCTCTCTTGGAAGGTAATCTTCCTCATTGCTCTCATCTCAGCTCGCTGTATCAGCGAACTGCAAGCATTGATGTCAGATCCTCTCTATGCCAGGTTCCACCATGACAAGGTGGTTCTTGTAAACATCCACACTTCCTACCAAACGTAGTCTCCACTTGCCATCTCAATTAATTGGTCATGCTACTGGTCGTCTTCCATAGACCACATGCTTCTAGGACTGAAGCAGTGCGCTAATTTCCACAGTCAGTCAGATCACCTTTCTTCAGTATTGGTATAAACACAGATCTTTTCCAGTCAATTGGCTATGATATTGTCTTCCACATTTGGCAGAGCCTTGTAAGTATGTTAACAGCTGCCTTCGATTGCTGTAATATTTTAATGAGCATAAAATCAATGCCCAGTGCTTTCTTCTTTGCTTTCACTGCTGCTTTGACTTCTTCTTTCATCACCAATGGTTCCTGATGATAAGGTACAGGTTGAAACAGCTGTTGGTCTACTTGATCTTTATCATATAATGACTCTGTATATTCTTTCCACTGTTTCTTGATCTTCTCAGCATTATTCAACATGGATCCTTGAACATCTTGTAACATTCCACTTTGAGGCTGGAATTGTTTTTTAAACTCTCGTAGGAGAGCCGATCTTGTTTTTCCTCTAATAGTTTGTTTCTGTTTCCTCGAATGCATCATTGTAGTACTTCTCCTTTTCTTGTTTTGCTGCATGTTGGAAATCTCTGAGTTCTGTGATTGCCTCTCTTTCTCTTCTATCTTTAGCTTCTCTTCGTTTCTGGGCAGTTTTCAGTCTCTTCGATCATTCGTTTTGTCCGTTTTTGATTTTTCACCCTTTGTAGAGACTTGTCACTTTCTTCCAATTCAACCTTTTTGATGTCATCCCATAACTTTTCTGTAGCTCTGACATTTCTATCTAAAGCAGCAAATCAATTTTGCAGGCAGTCTTTAAATTACGATGGTATATTCTCAAGGTCATATTTTGCAACATTTATGAGTGGCTTGCTCTTTTTCAACTTTAGCTTGAGTTTGCATACTAGTAGTTGGTGATCTGTATCACAGTCAGCTCCAGGTTTTGTCTTTGTTGATGTTATAGAGCTTTTCCATCATTGACTTCCACAGATGTAGTCAATTTGACTTTTGTACATCCACTGGGTGAAGTCCATGTGTACAGTCACCGCTTGTGTTGCTGGAAGAAGGTGTTTGAGATGAATAGATCGTTGGTCTTGCAGAATTCTATCAGTCTTTCTCCAGCTTCATTTCTGTTCTCTACACTGTTGATTTCTTTTGTAAATATCCCGTATTTATAATATTAGCTGAATAAAGGATTTCCTCATTCTCCAGGACCAAGCAGGAAGTCAGTCCTCACATATGGGTGACATTGACGTCGATGGAGCCCTTGCGGAGCATTTCCCCAGCTTTCCATGAAAGCCTTTGGAAATGCAGGCACGCATGCGTGGTTTCCTTCCCGCCTAAAGGTGCCATCTTGCTCAGTCTCTCGTTTTCCGTGAAGCCCACCAGACGTGAGTCCTAGTCATCCCGGAAAATTGTTTGATTTTTTGTGATTCTTCGCTATTATTCTTCTCCGGTTCGACGCTGGTTCCCCTCCCGCTGGGTTCGGTACACCGGTATCGAGCCCGTTCTTCTTTTTTCGGTTTTTGCCCTTCGTGGCTGGCGTTCGCGCCCTTTTTTTCTTTTTTCCCTGGAAGGCCGGTCCTTTGACCTCACGGGGACTCTTTTTTCCCCGATGGCTTCCAGTTGTTTTAAGAAGTGTGATCGGTGCAAGAAGCTGATGTCTCTCACCGACACACACGACTGCTGCCTTCGGTGCCTCGGTCCTGATCACGACCCTAAGACGTGTGGACCATGTGGGAAAATGTCTTCCAAGGCACTGCAAAGTCGTCAGCATCAAAAGGAAAGGCTTTTTTCTGACTCGGCCTCCGGCCGGGCCCGGACCTCGTCTGAGGCTTCGACATCTCGGGAATCGGATCCCGAGCACCGTCGTGGCTCCTCGGACAGGGGGTCCCCCGACCGGGAATGCAAGAGGAAGAAGCGGCTCGCGAGGGCATCGTCAGAAGAGGTCCCTGGCTCCTCGAGAGCTAGGTCTCAGACCCCCGACCGTCGCCCTGGGCCCGTGGAACAGGAGAAGCCTTCCAAAGTCCCTCGACTGGAGCCGGAGTCTGCTGGACACGTAAGCCCTGTAGTCCTCGTGGACTCTCCTCCCAGGGAGCCGACGTTTGGCCCGGTGCCGCCGGGTCCCGAGTCGGGAGCTGCTGAGTCTCCTGAGCTGGGTATCAGGTTGACAGCCTTGGAGAGCAGACTGTCTGCCTTCATGGAACAGCAGCGGGCACTGATGGTCAGCCTGTCTGGCACATCTGCCCCGACCACCGGGACATCAACATCGAAGTCGACCCCGGAGACCGAGCCGATACTCGAGACCATGAAGGCTCGAGGTCGACCTCGGTCGCGGTCTCCCTCGACCTTTTGTTTGGGACCGAGGGCGTCGACGCTGGTGCCTTCGGCATCGGGGCGGGTGCTCGCAGGCCCCGTGAGGTCGGACCCCGATTCCTCATCGGACGAGTCCGCATGGGAGATGGAGGACGAGGAGTCTCCCGACACCTTCAAGACTCGGTGCGTCCCTTCGGACTCACCGCAGTCTGAACCACGGAGTAGATCCCTTCCGGAGGATACCCTATTCTCGGAGTTCGTTCGGGATATGGCCATTGCGTTGGCTATCCTGGCGGACCTCGAGCCGAGGAGCTCGAGTCCCTACAGTACGAGACTCCTCCGAAGGAGGCTTTTACTGTCCTGGTACCTCCGATGCTGGAACGGCTCCTCTTCCGGATGTGGGAGGCACCGGCCTCGGCGCCAGTTTTAAGCAAGCGGGTCGATTCGATCTATCGACTCCGGAAGAGTCCTGGCTTTCAGAAGGGACAGCTACCACACCATTCCATGGTGGTGGAATTGGCCCTGGTCTGTTGGTGGACAGGGCAGTGGAGCCTGAAAAGTCAGAAGATGCAATTTGCGGTTCCCCCTGGCAGAGAGGCCCGAAACCTCGATGGTTTTGGTAGAAAGTGCTTCCAGGGCTCGATGCTTGCTTGCCGTGTCCAGTCTTACCAGCTGTACATGGGCATGTACTTGCGAGACCTGGCCAAGGAGCTGGCTGGGTTCTCTGCTGGTCTCTCCGGGGAACCCTTGCAGAAGTTCAAGTCCTTGTCCTCGGGGATCCGGGAATGCTCAAAGTTTATGTCCCGCGCTGCCTACGATGGCTTTGAGGCTTCGGCCCGTGTTGCGGCAGCCGGCATCGCGGCTCGACGCCAGGCATGACTGCAGTCATCGGACCTCGAGCCATGGGTTCAGGACAAGTTGGTCGATGTCCCTTGCCGAGGTGAGAAGCTTTTTGGCAAGCCCATGACCGAGAAGGCCGCACAGCTCGAGACTGAGCACCTCACAAGGACAAGGCTGTCTAGAAAGACTTCTGCCCCTTCTCACAAGAAGAAGGGCTCGGGTAAAAAGCGCTTTTACCCGAGGAAGGGCACTGCCTACAAACAGTACCCACAATATCAGGCTGCCCAAGCTGCCCTTCAGGGTCAGCAAGCCAAGGGGCAGGGTAATGGGCCCTGTAGGCAGAGGACCCCCAAGCCTCCGGCCCCTGCTCCCACTCAGCAGGGTGGGGGTTTTTGACTCCTTAGGCATAGCCTCTCTGTCCCTGCTCTCCCAACCCTGCACAGGAGGTCGCCTCGCTCTGTTTGCCCACCAGTGGCTACTCATCACTGGGGACAGTTGGGTGTTAAGAATAGTCCACAAGGGCTATGCACTACACTTCCAGCAACTGCCTCCTCCATACTTTCCAGGGGAGCCTCCAAGGCCTCCCCTGCACACAGATCTTCTCCTTCAGGAGCTACAAGGTCTGTTGGTGGACAGGGCAGTGGAGCCTGTACCTCCCCACTTTCAAGGTCGAGGGTTCTACTCCAGGTACTTCCTGGTACCCAAAAGGACCGTTGGCCTTCGACCTATTCTAGATCTCCGAAACCTCAAGTTTCTGGAGAAGGAAAAGTTCAAGATGCTTACTCTTGGAACCCTTCTGCCCTACCTCCAGCAGGGAGACTGGCTATGCTCCTTGGATCTAAAGGATGCGTATACTCACATCCTCATTCATCCAGACCACAGAAAGTACCTCAGGTTCATGGTGGGAGGAAACCATTATCAGTACAGAGTACTACCTTTTGGCCTGACCTCCGCTCCCAGGGTCTTTACCAAATGCCTGGCAGTGGTAGCATCCTACCTGAGAAATCAGGGTATCTTTGTCTTCCCCTATCTGGACGACTGGCTCATCAGGGGTTAGACGTGCCAGGAGGCCAGACAAGCCACCCTCAGAACTATTGCTCTTCTTCAAATCCTGGGGTTTGTCATAAACTTCGCAAAGTCCACTTTGCTCCCATCCCAGAACTTGGAGTTCATAGGGGCAAGGTTGGACTCTCAGCTGGCAAAGGCATTCTTGCCAGAGGACAGAGCCCAAAGACTGATAAACTTGGCAAGCCAGTTTCTCAGCAGGTCACTGGTCTCCGCCAGACTCTGCCTGAGGCTTCTAGGCCACATGGCTTCGACAGTACATGTGACCCCCAATGCCAGGCTCCATATGAGGCCTGCACAGTGGTGCCTTCGGGCTCAGTGGTCCCAGGCCACCGGCAGCCTCAGAGACAGGATAAGGGTGTCCAGACAATTTCTGAACTCTCTCAGTTGGTGACTACATCCGCCCAATCTGCTGCAAGGGGTGCCCTTTCAGATTCCTGGGTTCACAGTGGTGTTGACCACGGATGCCTCCTTGCAGGGCTGGGGAGCTCATTGTCTAGACAAGTGCACCCAGGGCCTGTGGTCTCCCTGGGAAGCCGCACAGCAAATCAATCTACTGGAACTCAGGGCTATTCGGTTAGCCCTCCAGAATTTCTCTCCAAACCTGGCTCATCAGTCTGTCCTAGTTCAGACAGACAACCAGGTAGCCATGTTTTATGTGAACAAGCAGGGCGGAACTGGGTCCAGGCTCCTTTGTCAGGAAGCACAGGACCTTTGCTTGTTCGCTCTCAGGCACAACATGCTCCTCAAGGTTGTGTATCTACCTGGCCAGGAAAACTACCTAGCTGACAAATTGAGCAGGATCCTGCAGCCCCACGAGTGGCAGCTCCATCCTTTGGTGGTTCAGAAGATTTTCCCGAAATGAGGACTTCCATCCATAGATCTGTTTGCCAGTCCTCTGAACAAACAGCTGCCAAAGTTCTGTTCCAGGCAACCGCATCCTCAGCGGATAGCAGCAGATGCTTTTCTGATTCCCTGGTCTCAGGGCCTCCTGTATGCGTTTCCTCCCACGCCCTTGGTGGCCCGAACCCTGTTCAAGATTCTACAGGACAAGGCCTCGGTCCTGCTGGTGGCTCCCAGGTGGCCGAGACAGCCTTGGTTTCCACTTCTGCTTCAACTGGCAGTTGATCCCCCACTGCCTCTGGGGTTGCAACCCGACCTTCTCTCTCAGGATCAGGGCTCCCTTCTGCACCCCAATCTCAAAGCTCTCAATTTGATGGCCTGGAGGCTGCAAGGGTAGTTTTGGCTCCCTGGGGCCTACCTCCTGAAGTTGAGGAGGTTGTCCTAGCCTCTAGGAAACAGTCCACTAGGAAAACCTATGCTCTCAAATGGAAAAGATTTTCTGTGTGGTGTCAGCTATGTACACAGGATCCTTTTTCCTGTACTGTACCAGTAGTGCTTCAGTACTTACTGCACTTATCAAATCAGGGACTTAAGTCCAATTCTATTCGGGTCCACCTCTCAGCTCTAGCAGCTCACCACTCACTAGTGGAAGGACATTCTCTGTCGGTTCACCCCTTGGTGTCCCGGTTTCTCAGAGGCTTGCTTTTGCTCAAGCCTCCAATCCGTCCTCCTGCTCCTGAGTGGGAGTTGAATGTGGTCTTGCAGCAACTGACTCGCCCACCTTTTGAGCCGATGGCTACTTGCCCTCTACGCTTCCTATCCTGGAAGACACTCTTCTTGATAGCCCTCACCTCGGCCAGGCGAGTGAGTGAGCTTCAGGCCCTGGTCTGTGACAGGCCTTACACCCGCTTCTATAGGAACAGGGTAGTCCTTAGGACTCATCCAAAGTTCCTCCCAAAGGTTGTCTCCTCCTTCCACCTTAACCAAGAGGTGGTTCTTCCAACATTCTTCCCTAGGCCCCATTAAAGCCAGGCTGAAGCAGTTCTGCATACCCTGGACTGTAGGAGGAGGGCCTTATCCTTCTACCTTGACCGTACGCAGGGACATAGAAGGGCTACTCAGCTCTTCATATCTTTTGACCCTAATAATTTGGGGTTGGCTGTGTCCAAGCGTACCTTGTCCATCTGGGTGGCTGACTGCATCACCTGGGCTTACAGGGCGGCTGACCTTCCTTTTCAGGGTCGGGTCACGGCCCATCGTGTCAGGGCAATGGCTGCCTCAGTGGCTCATCTCCGCTCTGTACCGTTGGTAGACATCTGCAGGGCTGCTACTTGGTCTTCAAGCCAGACTTTTGCGGCCCGTTACTGTCTGGAAAGGGAGTCCCGGAGGGACAGTGCTTTTGGCCAGGCAGTACTCCGGAATCTCTTTGAGGTTTAGGCAACTCCTGCCCTCTGTTGGGCTACCGGTGGAGGTTCTGTCAGTGAAAAGCCTTTCTTTGATGCTGGGACTAGAGGGAGTTCTCTTGTTCAGCCTGGGTTCCTGGTAGCCCAGAGCTAGGGAGTCACCCATTGTTCTCCAGGAGCAGCAGGAATCAGTCTTCACAACCGTCCCTCCTCCCCTGGGAGTTGCAGTTGTACATAGTTAATTTTTTTCATTTTTGTGTGCTGTTTTTAGCTATGTCATTTGACTGAGCAAGATGGCACCTTTAGGCGGGAAGGGAACCACGCATGCGTGCCTGCATTCCCAAAGGCTTTCATGGAAAGCTGGGGAAATGCTCCGCAAGGGCTCCATCCACGTCGATGTCACCCATATGTGAGGACTGATTCCTGCTGCTCCTGGAGAACACCTGTTACAGGTGAGTAACTACTCTTGCTTCCTCCTCCTTATATTTCTCTTGCGAGTAGATTATACAGATGCATAGTTTCCAGACATTAATGGTCACTTCATGAACCGGATATGCTACATGTTTTTATTGAGCAACGGCATTGATTATTCATACCTTTTATTGTAACCTTAGATACAATGTTTTTTTATTATTTTTTTATGTTTTTAATTTGTTCATCCCTTACTGGGTTTTGTGTGTATATATGATTCCTTTATACAGACATACATGATATAATTAACCCCTTTGTATTTTTTATGGTACCATTGTTGCCATTGTTTAGATATAATCATGTCCTCTCTTACTGACTCACTCTTATCTACGGTTTCTTAGTTACTTTACAGATAATATTTATGTTTTTGTTTTTCCCCTTTCTCAGGTTGCTCACTTATACATTATGCATGCAATGATGCTTGATATTCATGTATTTATGTATATTAATTGTACCTATTTTATTCATTTTATTTATATTTTCCTTATAGTGTACAAACTCTTAATAGACCACTACGAGACACAAGACCCTTTGGTCTTCTGTTCTTTAGCAGAGGTATTTACAGTTTGTGTGTCATCCTTTTTTTTGTGGTTTTGTATTCTTCTATGTATTTATCAGTATGTTGGCATTTTTTAGTTGGGCTTTTACACGGTTGAATACTTCAATATTGTGTTCCAAAGATTCATGGATTTCTATTTATTGATGACTTTTTTAATAATCTTTTTAATAATTTTTTATTTGATCATATATGGTTTTAAGTGCTCTGTTTTTTTACGTTTTTTTAAGTGTGTATGTATTTATGTTTTTAGAATTTGTTTGACAAACCCCTGACGAAGGATAGCGAAACACGGCCTGTGTCGGGTTGTCAATTGGTTAATAAAGGCTCTGTCTTTCCACATTTAATCACGTTTTGGACTTTTTCCGTATGTGTGAGACACCAGGATCGGTGACAGTGGTGAGCAAGCGGCTCGACTCGATGTATCGGGTTCGCCGGAGCCCAGGCTTCCAGAAGTCACAGCTGCCGCATAACTCCATGTTGGTGGAGTCGGCCATGCATTGGCTCAAGAGCCAGAAAACACACTCTTTGGCGCCCCCAAAATGCTCTCCCTTGGAACATTACTGCCTTACCTCCAGCAGGGAGACTGGCTATGCTCCTTGGATCTGAAGGATGCCCATACCCACATCCTCATTCACTCCATCCACAGACAGTAACTTCGCTTCATGGCAGGGGGCAGTCACTACCAGTACAGGGTACTACCCTTCGGCCTGGCCTCCGGTCCCAGGGTCTTCACCAAATGCCTGGCAGTAGTAGCTGCCTTCCTCCATTTCCAGGAGTATTTGTCTTCCCCTGCCTCGACAACTGGCTCATAAAAAGAGCCACAGCCACAGCACGCACCATCCAGGACCTGCAACATTTGGGATTCGTGATAAACTACCCTAAATCCCACCTCCTCCTGATGCAATGTCTGGAGTTCATAGGAGCAAGGCTGTACGCTCTTCAGACAAAGGCCTTCCTTCCCCTGACCCGGACAGACAGTCTCAGGGCACTGGCCAGAGATGTGCAACACCGTCCCTCAGTGTCAACTCAGCTTCTACTGTGCCTACTCAAACACATGGCTTCGATAGTCCATGTCACCCCGGACGCTCGTCTGCACATGTGGGCCACTCAGTGGTGCCTTTGGGACCAGTGGACACTGGCCACGGGCCATCTCCAAGACAGATTCTCAGTGATCCACCAGCTGGCGCTGACTTGGTGGCGAAATCTCCAACACCTGCAGGCAGAGAAGCCCTTCCAAACCCCAAGCCCTCTAAGGGTCCTTACTACGGATGCCACCTTGCTAGGATGGGGAGCCCACTGCAATGAAATCCACACCCAGGGCAGCTGGTCTCAAACCAAGGTCAACCAGCAGATCAGTCTCTTGGAGCTCTGGGCAATATATCTGGCCCTCTGAGCATTCCATCACCACCTGAGACACCAGCTGGTGCTGATCCAAAGAGACAATCAGGTGGCAATGTTCTTTGTGAACAAGCAGGGGGACATGGGGTCTTGCGCCCTCTCTGGCAAAGCAATGACACTCTGCTCCTACGCAATTCAACAGGGAAAACTCCTGCGGGCGGTATGCTTATCAGACCTTGACAATGCTCTGGCGGACAGACTGAGCAGGGTCTTCCAGCCATACGAGTGGCAGCTGGACCCCAGAGTAGCCAATCGACACTTTCATAAGAACATAAGGCTAAAAAGGATAGGGCTCTTCAACCTGAAAAAGAGACGGCTGAGGGGGAGATATGATAGAGGTCTATAAATTAATGAATGGAGTGGAATGGGTAAATGTAGATCAATTGTTTACGTTATCAGAATATAAAAAGACTAGGGGACATGCAATGAAGCTACAGGGTAACCTATTTATAACTAATAAGAGAAAATATTTTTTCACTCAACGTGTAATCAAACTCTGGAATTTGTTACTGGAGGATGTAGTAAAGGCAGTCAGTGTAGCTGGGTTCAAAAAAGGTTTGGACAAGTTCCTGGAGGAAAGGTCCGTAAACCATTATTAAAAGCGATCATATTGGGTGACTTTAATCTATCTGATGTGGATTGAATTACTCCTTCTGCAAATCTGGAAAGAAGCAAAGAAAATCGTGGATGCTCTCCAAGAGGCGTTACTTAGAGAAATGTAATGGAACCAACCAGGGAAAGCTCAATGCTGGATTTAGTGCTCACCAACGGTGATAGCGTGTCGAATGTCTACGTGAGTGCCCCTGTGAGCAGCAGCGATCATCATACGTTGTGTTTTGAGATAAAAGCCATGGTACAGGCCAATCATAGCAAGCTCAAGTCCTAAACTTCAAAAACACCGACTTCAATAAAATGGCCGAGTACCTAAAGGAGGAGCTGACAGGGTGGAAGGAGATAAGGGAAGTGGAATTGCTATGGGCTAAACTAAAGGTGGCAATAAAAGAGGCAACAAATAAATATGTAACAAAAACAAGAGGAGAAGAAAACCTATTTGGTTTTCCAAAAAGTGGCTGCTCAAATAAAGGCAAAAAACACAGCTTTTTAAAAATTCAAAAGCTCGCAAACAGAGAAACACAAAAATGAATACAGGATCAAACTCAGAGACAAAGAGAGAAATAAGGATAGCAAAATCAAAGGCAGAGGAAAAAACGGCTAAAGATGTTAAGTGTGGCCACAAACCTTCTTCAGGTATATTCGGGAAAGGAAGAAGATCAGAGGTGGAATTGCAGGACTCAGAAGTGCTGCGAATGGACTCATGGAAAGTGACATTGAAAAAGCGAAATTGCTAAACGAATACTTCTGCTCTGTTTTTACTAAAGAAAGTCCTGGAGAAGGACCACCTGTGACTCCCAAATATAAAAATGGGAATGAAGTAGATACCACGCCATTCACAGAAGATGATATGTTAGAACAACTTGTGAAACTGAAAGTGGACAAGGCCATGGGACCGGATAGGATACATCCCAGGATACTGAAAGAGCTCAGAGGTTCTTGCAGGGCCGTTAAAGGATGTTTTCAACAGATCCTTGGAAACCGGAGAGGTTCCTCTGGACTGGAGAACGGCTGATGTCATACCTCTACACAAAAGTGGTGACAGGGAAGAAGTGTCAAACTACAGGCCCGTGAGCCTTACCTCGGTGGTGGGAAAAGTAATGGAGGTGCTTCTGAAAGAGCGAATAGTGAACTTTCTCAAAACCAACAGGTTGCAAGACCCGAGGCAACATGGTTTTACCGAAGGACGATCTTGCCAAACAAATCTGATTGAGTTCTTTGACCGGGTGACCAGAGAACTAGATCAGGGGCATGAGATGGATGTCATCTACCTGGATTTCAGCAAAGCCTTTGATACTGTTCCTCATAGGAGGCTTATCAATAAACACAGTAGCTTGGGGATGGATCTGAAGATGGTAAATTGGATCAGAAATTGGTTGACTGACAGACAATAGAGGGTGATGGTAAATGGAGCTCACTCGGATGAAGGGAAGATGATTAGCGGGGTACCACAGGGGTCGGTCATGGGCCCGGCACTGTTCAATGTATTTGTGAGTGATATTGCTGAAGGACTGAATGGAAAAGTCTTTCTTTTTGCAGATGACACAAAAATTTGCAACAGAGTGGACTCCCCCGAGGGAGTGGTTAACACGAGGAAAGATCTACAAAAACTGGAAGAATGGTCTAATGCTTGGCAATTAAGATTTAATGCAAAGAAGTGCAGTCATGCACTCGGGTAGCAGAAATCCAAGGGAAATGTATACGATAGGGGGTGAGAGGTTGGTGTGCACAGATCAGGAGAAAGACCTTGGTGTGATTATTTCTGAAGATCTCAAGGTGGCAAAACAGTGCGACAAGGCGGTGGCTAAAGCCAGGAGGATGTTGGGCTGCATACAAAGAGGAATCACCAGCAGAAAGGAAGAGGTACTTATGCCACTGTACAAGTCACTGGTGAGGCCTCACTTGGAGTACTGTGTTCAGTTTTGGAGACCCTATATTGCAAAGGATGTAAAAAGACTGGAAACTGTTCAGAGGAAGGTGACCAAAATGATTAGGAGCCTGCGTCAGAAGCCTTATGAGAAGAGACTTGAAGACTTAAACATGTACACTTTGGAGGAGAGGAGGGACAGGGGAGATATGATTCAGACCTTTTTTTTTTTTTTTTTGTAAACTCTATTTATTGAAAACCAAATAATACAGAACATGCAAAACAATATTTAAAAAATAACAACAAATACATCAAAAAATGGCATTTCTACTGATCTCCCAGACCTGGATTCCTCAGCAAATCAATCATACAAATACAGCAAGAAAAAAGAATTTACAATATTCCCCTCTCCCCCCCTTTCCCCACCAACCTCCCTCCCACCCCACAGCCTCCCCCTTCAGCAACCAACCCCCCATAGTGAACATGCATATTACTTATATTATTAATATCCTACGACCTTCTCATCCCAATTGAAGCACTTCATTTCGGACACGAGGCCTCAATATCTGAATATATGGTTCCCAAATTAGCAGGAATAAGGCCCAACGTCGAGCACTTCCTCTAGCCTCTCTCCTTTCCATAAGCATCAGTTGGTGGAAATTGTTGCGCCATTCCCAATAAGTGGGACCTGACTCTTCTCTCCACCTATGAAGTATCGGGCCTTTACCCACCAGACATGCCTTCCTGACCAAAAGGCGTTCCCATCTCCCTTTCGGGTGGAGTGGTCCAAGCTGATCTAACATCACAAGCGATGCTGTCCAACGGACTCGCTGTAACACAATCCTACTCATAAAATCAGCTATCCTCTTCCAGTATAGGCAAACTATCGGACACCCCCACCACATTAAATGGAAATAATGAACAAACAAACCTCTTCCAAAGACAGGGAAGCTGTAAAACTAGAGGGCATAACAGGAAGCTGCAAGGTGGTAAATTGAAAGGCAATGTCAGGAAATACTTTTTCACAGAAAGGGTGGTGGATGCTTGGAATGCCCTCCCGATGGAAGTGGTGGGGGCAAACATGGTGACGGAATTCAAAAGGGCATGGGACAGACACAGTGGATCCCTTTACAGCAACAGGATAAAATCAAAGTAAACTGAACCATCTAATTTCTCAACAAATAGGGGTGTCCTGCATGGAATGGTTGGTTCACCCCTAGATGGGGACGTGGGGAGGGGTAGCCTGCACGGAGCGGCAGGTGCACCTATGCTTGCCATCGTGCTGGGCAGACTAGATGGACCATGCTGGACTTTATCTGCCGTCATTTACTGTGTTACTATGTTACTATGACACGGGATATCACTGCTTGACCCAATACAAGCATTGAGGAACCTGTGTCTTTTGGGGAAACTGCTAGGTACTTATGACCTAGATTGGCCATTGTTGGAAACAGGGTGCTGGGCTTGATGGACCTTGGTCTGACCCAGTATGGCCTATCTTATTCTTATGTTCCCACCCACGCAGCTGATTGCCAAACTCTTCAAGGCTCTTCGCGCCAAGGCGTCGCTTATTTTGGTGACTCCACAGTGGCTCAGACAGCAGTGGTTCCCGCTACTCCTCCAGTTGTCAGTGGAGACTCCGATTCCCCTGGGAACTCCCTGGGGCTTTTGTCTCAGGAGGGCGGCTCTCTCCTGCACTCCAACTTGGAGTCCCTATTATGGACAGTGTGGCTGCTGAAAGGGTGACCTTAGCTCCTTTCAGTCTCTCGGAAGAAGTGGAAGAGATCCTGCTGGCCTCGTACATGTTACATAAGAACATAAGATATGCCATACTGGGTTAGACCAAGATCCATCAAGCCCAGTATCCTGTTTCCAACAGTGGCCAATCTAGGTCATTTGTACCTAGCAGTTTCCCCAAAAGACCCAGGTTCCGCAATGCTTGTACTGGGTCCCTTCTTAATAATGGTTTATGGACCTTTCCTCCAGGAACTTGTCCAAACCTTTTTTAAACCCAGCTACACTAACAGCCTTTACTACATCCTCAGGTAACAAATTCCAGAGTTTGATTACACGTTGAGTGAAAAGATATTTTCTTTTATTAGTTTTAAATAGTTTACCCTGTAGCTTCATTGCATGTCCCCTAGTCTTTCTATATTCTGATAACGTAAACAATCGATCTACGTTTACCCGTTCCACTCCGTTCATTAATTTATAGACTTCTATCATATCTCCCCTCAGCCGTCTCTTTTCCAGGTTAAAGAGCCCTAACCTTTTTAGCCTTTCTTCATAGGAGTATCCTTCCATCCCCTTTACCATTTTGGTGGCTCTTCTCTGAACCTTTTTTTTTATTTTTTTTTTATATACTTTATTTCTAGATCACTAACAAACATCAACAACCATTGTATAAACATCTCCAAATGGGGTGAACTCTGATCCCCTTCTGGAGGATTTTCACAAATACAGGTGAGTTATAACATTTTATCCCACCCCCCCACTCCCTTCCACCAATCCTCCCCTCCCCCCACCCGTAGCCACACTCTACCTAACTGCCTATTCTGGTCTTATCTCTTCCACTACTCTCCGCTTCATCTCCATCCCCCACCCACCAACGTATCCTCCATCAACTACCTACGTGCAAAATTTCATTACGACAATGAGCCCCTAAATTTTGAATATAGGGTTCCCATACAAGCAAAAAAGCTGTTCAGCGTTTGACACTGCCCCGCGCTCTCTACCGCTCAGTTAACATCATTTGATGAAAACAGTTACGCCATTTCCCAAATGTAGGTGGACTTTGCTCTCTCCATTTACGGAGAATCGGACCCTTCCCTACCAGACAGGCCTTACGCATCAGTAAACATTCCCCTTTCCTTTTAGGGTGGGGGGGGGGCCAATCCGATCCAATACCACAAAGGGGCCAGTCCATCTCAATCTCTGCTGCAACAGCCCACTTATAAAAGTAGAAATCTTAGCCCAGTAGGACCGGAGAAGTCTACATCTCCACCACATATGCAGCAAATTCGCCAAGGGCTCCGAACATCGAGGACAGCGGCCATCAGAGGTTATCAGAGACAGAAAAATTATTTGTTATTTAACTAATTTTTTCCAGGCTTTATATGTTTTGACTTTTTGTTACATTGTTACCCCTAGGGGGTGTCATCACATTGTTGGAGGTTTTTGCATTTTGGATTATCTGTTTTCCTTCATTTCATGATGGCTGCGGATACTTTTGCCTTTTCAGAGGAATATTTAGAAACGCTACGACAACGGAAATCTTTGTTTGACTCACCTTCCCCGGGCTCCGAACAGGACACAAATCAACTATCAATTAACCAACTTAAATCTTTGCGCAAGAGGAATATTCGGGCTCAACTCCATGGGGCGGCTATGCTTCAATATCTGAAAACCCGTATAATTCCCCGGGGACTTCAGATGCCGCGGGCTCCCAAGTTATTCACATCCGATGTTGAATTTGTTTCTAAATGGAACTGCATTTTGAACAAATGCAGTTTCGACTTGATAGCACTTATCATTGACCGGACCACGGTGGAGGAAACGGTTCTTTCTAAGGATGTGTCCGATTTAAAATTGTCCCTTCAAAAATCTTTGGGGGAGGATGTTTTCTCTCTGAAATTAGAAGAGATGGACCGTCAGCTACAAGGCTTTTTTGAGAATCTACGGGCTTTCAAAACTAGTAAGTTTCAGAGGGATAAAGGGGGCTATGAAGCCGAACAAGTCTATCACTGGATGTATGAGAAACCGGAATCGGATACACCTGAACCTCCTGGTTCTGACAAACACGTTTCGTTTGCGGACTCTTCGGAGGATACCGATTCGAGCGATACTTCACGTGGAAGTAGGAAATCCCGTGGCTCCACTGCTGACGCTCGGGGTTTTCGGGGAGGCCGACGGGGAGGGGGCCGAACCCGCCGGCCTTACACCGACGATCGATGGGAGCCCCCGAACACCAGACAACGAGCCCGGCGTCAACAGCAGTCGTAAATCTTTCCGGTACACCTTTGACTTCGGTGCAGATGGAAGTTTTGGACTTCAGGGGCGTGATAACACAGAGGATTCTTTAAAACGCCCTCCCTCTCGTTGGGTTCCTCCTGGCCAGATGGACCCTGCTATTTTTGTTTATCAATCTTTAGTGCTACAAGAGTTAACGGATCATGAAAAATCTTTTACTCGCCGGTATTCCAATGTCTCCAATGTGCAACGTTCTGCTCTTCGGGAATTGGCGAACAATGTCAATTTGGTCGTACGGGGGGCCGACAAAGGCGGAGCGGTTGTGGTACAATCTCGAGCTGCATACTTACGGGGGGCTTCTTCTCAGTTATCGGATATCAAATATTACAAACCTCTGAAACAGGATCCCACTCCTCAATTACAGCTTCTCATCAAAACTATGGTGACTGATGCTCGTTCTCAAGGCTGGATCACCGCACGGGAAGCATTATTTTTACAGCAACGTCATCCTCGGATCCCGACATTTTACACAGTTCCTAAAGTTCATAAATCCATGGTAGACCCCCCGGGGCGCCCCATAGTTTCCTGTCGGGGCTCTATTTTGGAACCGTTATCCCAATTTAGTGATCTGTTTTTGCGGCAGGAAGCCCAGAGGGTTAAGTCTTATTTGCGGGACACTTCTCATTTTTTGACATTGCTATCTACGGTCCCCGGGAGGACTTCAGATTGTTTGCTGGTAACGCTGGATGTGGTGGCCCTCTACACCAACATTCACCAAGAGGAAGCTTTGTCAATGCTGGAAACGGCTTTTTCGACAGCACCCTCCAGGATTCCTACATCTTTCCTTTTGGAGCTGACTCGGTTAGTTCTGACCCGGAATTACTTTGTTTTTCAAGGCCAATTTTATCAACAATGCTATGGGGTGGCGATGGGAGCCACCATAGCACCTTCGATTGCCACATTATATTTGGCGGACATGGAAGAACGGTTTTATTTACCTGGCTCCAGCTTTTCAACATGTACGTCTCTGGCTTCGATACTTGGATGACATCTTCTTACTGTGGGCTTCATCCATGGACCATTTATTGAGCTTTGTGGACTGGTTAAATAGTTTGAAACCGAATATCCAGTTTACCTGTCATGTGGATGCTCATAAGATGGAATTCTTGGATGTTTTGGTGTTCAAGCAAGATGATATCTTGGCCACTTCCTTGTTTCGGAAACCCAGCCAGCGAAATAATTTGCTTCGCTACCACAGCCACCATCCTATCTCCTTACGTAAGGGGCTTCCCGTGGGTCAGTTCTTGCGACTTCGTCGGATCTGTTCTTCCCTGCGAGATTTTCAGAATCATGCACGGAATTTACGTGCACGCCTCTTGTATCGGGGATACCCTGTCTCGGTGGTCCGTCGGGCGTACCTCCGAGCTCGGTTCTCCCATCGAGAATGGCTCTTGGGCAATTTGGATTCTGCCCCAGTTTCCCTTACCACCCCTCATCTGGAAGCATCAGATACGGTGATAGGGATCCTACCCTTTACGCAGTATACATCTTCAGTCACTGCTTTATTGAAGAAACACTGGGGGTTGCTGCGAGTACATTCTTGTTTTTGTAAACCCCTCCGTCTAGCCTACACCCGGGGTCGTAATGTTCGTGATCAATTGGTTCGCGCTATCCTTCCATTGACATCTCCACAACCCCTTGCGGGTCGGGAAGGTCATTGGTCCTGTCAGCGCTGCAAATTTTGCGCCACTACCGAGGAGGGGGCACGATGGGTGCATGCACTTTCGGGCAAATCATTTTCTTTCACGGGGCATTCTACCTGCTTGACACCTTTCGTGGTGTATATGATTACATGCCCCTGTAACTTATCTTACATAGGCAGGACCATCCGCCCGGTGAGAATTTGTTTGGGTGAGCATGCCTCCCGATTAACTAATAAAGTTCTCTCTGCCCCCATTGTGGACCACTGTCTTCAACACAACCACTCCTTTGCTGACCTACGATGGCGTGTGATTGATCTTATCCCTTTGGATCCCCGAGGAGGTGACCGTGAACAGCGGCTTCAACAACATGAACAACGCTGGATTTTCCAGCTTCAAACTGTGTTTCCTACTGGACTCAATTTGGAATGTGATTGGTGGAGTCTCATTTAGGTTTCCCTTCCTCCTTGCGCATATTCTGACGTCATCCCGCTGCCGTGGATGACGCTTTTCAGCAGCCACTTGGATTTTGTGTGGGATTTTAAATGACCTGGTTTTGTCTGGCGTTTTTAGGGCGAGCGTATTTTTGGGAACAGCTTGATACAGGGTCCCTTCGGGGCTCGAAACATGCATGTCGCTGATTCATCTCTTGCTGCCCCTTCTGCCAGCGCTCAGTTAAGTGATGTTTTTCACTCTATGCATTTTTGGTAATTTTAGGTATTAAATAAAGTCACAAAAAGGTCTTTGCTGACAACGAGTGGGGAGTTTTTCCTTCTCCCCATTTCCAGTCAGCGGACGCCGACAGAAAAATTATTTGTTATTTAACTAATTTTTTCCAGGCTTTATATGTTTTGACTTTTTGTTACATTGTTACCCCTAGGGGGTGTCATCACATTGTTGGAGGTTTTTGCATTTTGGATCAGAGGTTATATGACTACGCATTGCCCGCCTAGGCAAAAAGTTGGCCCTAGTTATACATTTGAATTGTACCTCTCTCCAACGTGCCCCTTCCGCGATTTCCACTATCCGTCTTAAGGCCTTACGAACCGTCCCAGGGGACACCTCCCCGCCCAGCTCTGCCTCCCATGCCGCCTCCACCACCCGATAGTCAGGGACAGCCCTAAAACAATCTAATCGAAGCTTCAATTCTGAAATCGACGGTGGGCTGTCCCCCCCAAACCAAAAAAGTCCAAGATCTGCGCCGACCGTTCTATCATCAGCGCTTCTCTTGGCAAGGAGGACACATAATGGGAGACCTGTATGAAAGCAAAGCAGTGCCTGTAAGACAGATCATATTCCCGACTCAATGTCCGAAATGATTTACATATACCTGCGGGGTCCACTAAATGCCCTATATTTCTTATGCCTTGATCTCTCCAATCCCGGAATATCGCCGTCTCTGAACCAGGAGCAAAATTTATGTTCCCTTGTAAAGGTAGCCAGCTTGATGCACTCCACGATGTATTCCAATAAGTATTAAGCTGTTTCCATGTTCTCTTAGCCGAGCCAATCAACTCACTGTTTACGATATTACTCGGTAAAGTTCGGTTCGCCCCGTGTAAGACACCAACAGTGTTAGAGGGGCCACAAGGCCCTCCTCTAAGGCCCTGGGCGTGTATATGTCTGTCCCACCCAGCCAATCCCCAATATGCCTAGCCTGGCAGGCCAGACCGTAGACCCATAAATCTGGAAGTCCCATCCCTCCCTCGCGCCATTTCCTTAACAACTGGGGCAACGGAATACGCGCCCTGCTCCCCCTCCACAGAAATGCTTTAATTATTGTTTCCAGGCGCTGCAAATCCCGACATAGTAGCCAGACCGGCAAAGTCTGCAGCCAATACAAAATCCGTGGCAGTATCACCATTTTAACCGCCGCCACTCTCCCTAACAAGGAAAGCGGGAGGGGTCCCTATGCCTTCAACTGGGTCTGCAGGCTCTGCAGGGTCTGTTCTAAGTTACGCACATACAACTCATGAGGCTGTCTAGTCAGCACGATACCTAAGTATATGAAATCATTTTCTGCCCATTTAAGAGGGAACAGACCTTCCCAACTCCCTCGCAATTGCCCTGAGACATCCAAGACCTCTGATTTATCTTTATTTATACGCAGCCCCGCAAATCGACCAAATCTCGTGAACTCCGCCAACAACCGAGGCAACGAGCGACTGGGGGAGAGCAGGTGTACTAGGAGGTCATCCGTGAAGGCCGACAGCTTAAACTCTCGCGAACCTATCCTAACTCCCTGTATCTCGCGAGAGGTCTCTATGGTCCGTATCAGAGGATCCAGAGAGAAGACAAACAGTAAAGGCGAAAGGGGGCATCCCTGTCTCGTACCGCTTTCTAGAGAAAAAGCCTCTGAGAGTACCCCGTTACAAAGTACCCCGGCCGTTGGCTTTGCATATAAACTCTCCACCATCCTACAGAAAGAGGACCCCAGTCCATATCATGGCAACAGGTATCGCAGATATTGCCAATCGACTCTATCAAAAGCCTTCTCAGCATCAAAGCTGACAAGTATAGATTTCAGCTGTCCGTCGTGCACCCACTCCAATGAAGCCAGTATTTTACGCTTATTACGAACCGCGTATCGCCCTTTGACAAATCGCACCTGTGAATCGTGCACCAAGTAGCCCAACAATCCTGCCAATCGCATTGCCAGAATCTTTGCGAACAATTTTAAGTCAAAGTTTAGCAGTGAGATGAGCTGATACGATGTTGCCAGTACTGGGTCTTTACCCGGTTTAGGGATCAATGTGATATGAGCATGATGTCTTCCCCAACGGAAGACCCCCTGTTCCGCTCGTCTGCCAAAGACCTCTACCAAAACTGGGCTTACATACTCACTGAGGACTTTGTAAAATTCTGCTCCTAGGCCGTCCGGTCCTGGCGTCTTGTAACAACTGGCTGTAGAGATTACTGACACAGACACAAAAAGAGCACCAGCTCTTGCAAAACCAACGAGAAACACAAAGAGCAAGAGCGATGACAACACAGCGGCTTTATTGGTTGTCCGCAACGCGTTTCGGCAATATGCCTTCCTCAGGGGGAGAAAAAACACTCACAAACAAACAATAAAAACATAAAATATTAAAAACTACTATTAAAACATAACATTAAATAAATTAATTAAAGCTAACCGGGCATGGTGTTAGGTTCTGATGACGTACTGATAACACGTAAAATTATAACAATAAATAGTTAAAAATGATAAAAATAATGTATGTAAAACTATAAATAGTTAAAAACCACATGTACATCAATAATAAATAAGCATTGGGTATCTATTAAATAGTAAATAAATAATTAAAAAAACAATAAAAAAAGGTAAGTGAGGTAGTGTCAATAAATTAAGAACATGCAAAATTAAATCATTGGCCATGTATATACTTAAAAAAAAATATATATATGCAATTATAGTGTAATCAATGATAAAGCCAATGTGGACATAAAAAGGGTACATAATAACAATAAAAACAATAAAAAACTAAAATGTTAAAACATATTCTACAATGTGAGAGATATCCCTTTTGTTCATGAGTAAAACAAGGTAGGGCAGAAGTAACCTCAAAGGACTAACGTGAGACTCTAATGTCGACCCATACAGCGGAAATTAAAGGGAGATCGGTGATGAAAACTTGTTATAATGACAAATAATACTCACTGCACTATCGTCATCAACCAGACATATGATGGTAATATGTGGTGGGGCCAGTAGGCCAGAGAATAGTCATAACCAATCTATTGGGGAAAATTAAGGAGACAACGCTCAATATAGATTAAAAAATGGAAATATTTAATATTGCATATCACTTAACACTGTAGCGTATTGCAGCACCTTGGCATTATAGCTTATATCATATTAAAACAAACATAGGAAACGGCAAAGGAGAGCTACTTACTGCACCGGATAGGATCGGTAAGGTAACTAGCACAACGTTGTGTTGTAGATTGTATCTTCATCGATGTAAGATGTGACACACACTATTCTACAGAACGGACAAAACCATTTATAATAAAATTAGTGTTGGCCAAGGAGGGCCTAGAGAAACTGTGGTAATAAGTCATTAATAAATAACACAGGTACACTAAAAAAAATTTTTTTTAAACTGCCTCTAATGTTTCGATTGATTTTTACGTTTTTTGGTGCGCTGAATCCAAATCTGGTAACCAATTTGCTCCATCACGTACAGATTTTTTGCTACATTGGGTTAGCAGTTTGAGGTGAACGTTTCAGATTGAGTGCGATCGAGATAAAAGTTTCTTGGATGAATTCTTTATACTAATTGTTTAGTAGTTATTCAAATAAGAATAAAGAAAATTGTAACAAGGCAGCACATAAGAATAGAGTAATGTCAACAAAACACACTGTGATGGTAGCAAAATTGTCCTGCACTTAAAACAGCCACATACATGTGCACAAACATTGAGCATATAAGAGCAAGGTTAGACACAAAGCAAAGCAAAGAAATGTGCAAAAAATGTTGTACAGGTATGTATGTAAGAATAGAAAACGCAAACCGCACCATTGCAATACATGAACACAAACACCCGATAGTGTGAAAATAAAATTCTAATAAATGAGATTCGACACTGTGGTAATAACTAGCAAATTTTTATTTCAAAGTTTAGTAAAAACACGATATTTGTCAACACAGTTTAGATTTTAAAGTCATTCTTGGGTCAATCAATCTCCTGGTGGGCCCGTTTCTTCTTCCCCCGAATGCTTCTCTTGGTGTGCTGCTTGGCGTATTTTTCATCTGGGGTTTCCCGCAGCAGCAACCAGCAGAAATTAGCCATCATAGTGGTATTCCATCTTCCTTGGTACCTTCTCTCTGCGTCCTTGATGTTCTGGTGAAACCTTTCACCTTGTTCTTCACTGTACGCCCCCAAGTTTTCGGGAAAGTAGTTCACATGGGAGTGCAAGAAATGGACTTTCAGGCTCATGTTACAGCCTTGTTCTTTGAAGGCATTGAGCATCCTGGCAACAATATCCTTATAGTTTCTCATCCCGCCTGTTCCCCAAGAATTTGAGAACAACATCCTTGAAGGAATCCCAGGCTTCTTTTTCCTTCTCAGACATCGTTTCAGCGAATGCTCCATCTGAAATGAGTTTCCTTATATCAGGGCCAACAAACACTCCTTCCTTTAGCTTTGCTTCAGAAAGTCGGGGGAACTTTGAGCAAAGGTACCGAAAGCACTCACCATCTTTTGGAAGGGACTTGATGAATTGCTTAATGAGACCCAACTTAATGTGGAGAGGTGGTAATAGAATTTTATCACGAGGTACCAAGCTCTCATGAAGAACATTTTTCTCACCGGGTCTCAAATACTCCCGAATTGGCCAGTCTTTTTTCCCCCAGTGTAGGTTGCGGGCCCGGCTATCCCACAAGCAAAGGAAGCAGGGATATTTGGTGAAACCGGATTGCTGCCCTAATAGCATGGATAGAATTTTAAAGTCTCCACAAATCATCCACTTATGCTCATCATAACGAATCTTCTGAAGAATCAGGGCCAAATTCTCATATTTTTCTTGGAGAATAACAGAGTGAGCAATAGGAACTGAAGCGAATGTGTTGCCATTATGAAGAAGAACACCTTTTATGCTGTCGTTTGACGAATCAATGAACAGCCGCCATTCAGCAGGATCATACTTGAGTTTAAACTTTTCCTTCACTCCGTATATATCGTTGCAAAATACCAAATCTTCCTCTTTGCTGAAATACTTCAAAAATTGTGTCTCGCGGTTGCGGTACAATAAAAAGTTGTTCCTGGTGACAATAGATTTTTCTGTTTAAGCCAAGAACCTAGCAGTTGGGCAGTATCTTTTGGGAGTCCTAAATCCCGGACTAAATCATTCAATTCAGCTTGAGAGAAAAGTTCAGGTTTTGGATCTGGTTCAGTTTCAAACTCGGAAGTACTGGACTCATCGGGAAAAGCCATCTGATGAGTCCTCATCATGATCAGAACCGTCCACACAAATATGATCCCAAGATTTTGGTGGTTCAGGCACAGGTACTTCGTTGCTATGAGGCATAGGCCTAATTGCTGAGGGAAGGTTGGGGTAACTTATTACGTTCTTATTTTTTAAGTTGTATCCCTTCACAATGCAAGAGCAAAATAGCAGTCACTGCTGTGGTCTCTTTGTTCACGCCACATCATAGGTATTCCGAAACGAAATGCTTGTTTTTTTTACCTTTCATCCATAAGCGTAGATCTTCCTCACATGTCTTGCACACTTTGTGAGGAGCCCACGGTTTGTCTTGATCGCCTAACTTCAAACCGAAATAGGCGAAATATACTTTTTAAATAAATGCAGAAATGTTCCTCTGCCGCGCTTTTTTCACGGTATATTCCCCACAAATAAAACAAAAACTGTCTGGAGAGTTGAACGCAACCTCTGGCTCTGTGAGCCATCACAAATACACAGCACTGCAAGCTACAACTGTAGTGAACCACTTCGGAATAAAGCTGGATTACGACTGAGCAAACAAAAGGTAATAATGAACTTGCAAGAAACTGAAATTTGACAGGAACGTTCATGTCGCAACCACCGTGTTTGAGCGAGAGCGAACGAGGCGAGGCGAACAGGAAAGAACATGCGCCAGCGCGAGTACTGGATTTAGCCCCCCGCCTCCCAATTGTCCTGTTAATGTATAAAATGAATACAAAACACTCTAAAATATCATGAGGGAGTGTTTCTAGTTAGTTAACCATTACAACCTCTATTTTGGGCCAAGAAAATAAACTGCAGTCGGCTAAAAAGAAATTATGTGAACATTCCTTATATGGGTAAGAAATCTAATTTTGCAAGAAAACGTGACGTGATGGAACATTTTGGCTATTTTTCCTGGATTCAGCACCCGAAAATCTATAGGAATCAGTTGCAAAACTGGAGGCAGTTTTTTGGTAGTGTACCTGTGTAATTAATTAAACAGAAACTCAGGACAAAAAAGACCCATCTAGAGAAATTGTGTATCATAGCTCTTGAAATTTATCTCTGAGCCCGATATGTTAACAATGTTTGAAAGAGGGGCAAAACCACGTAAAGATAATTTGGAATGTGCTAACGGCAAGATCATCTTAAAACTTGAAAGCAACAGATGGTAACAAACACGGACCGCTCTAATAAAACAAAATGTAAATAGCATGAAATGCAACCGACAGCGTGGTGCGCATCGGTTAATGTCAACACGGATTGCTCTGAGAAGTAGCTAGACCGAATTAGGATGGCATGAATTTACAGGTATCACGGGTTACCTGTTCAAAAACAGTAAAAAGATGGTGCCGTACAAGTCTTATAAATAAATTATTAAGACGAGAGAGCTGCATGAATTTGCAATCGAGAGGTGTCACGGGTTACTCGCTCGAATACAGTAAAAAATGGTGCCATGCAAGTCTTGTAAATGAATGATTAAAACGAGAGAGTTGCCCTTAAAATCCGAATATATAAAAACCTTAAGCCACGATAAATAAAGCATTTTGGAACGCCACATGGGGGTAGTATTGACTCAGCCAATCTAACTGAAGAACATTGTATATAATATATAAATGAAAACGTCATTCTAAACCCGACTTGGGAGCAAATGCACATAAAATACCTGTCAAAGGTCTAAAATAGGTGGCCACGGGATAGAATATTATGAATGAACCAAAACCTTTATGTGATAAGAGATCCGAAAAACATCAACATATTTAACAACAATTGTTGAGAAGTAGAATGCAAATAATTTACCCAACAAAGTAGACTTGAAGACAAAACATGCGTTCCATCCACTGTCGCAAACAGGGATCTGGTCAGGAGGGTGAGACTATAAACGCTGAAAAACCCGCCAAAAAAGGTGGGAACCAGTTCCTCCACTCCCCACCACTCTGTTCCATTCTATTTTGCCAGCAAACATGTGCACACTGAAAACTCACATATAATGAAGATGACTATTCAGGAGAAAGGAAGGTGAAAGAAGTTTAAACAGTTTTCACAAGATATATAAAACCTCTGAGATACTTTTTAACATATTATCTACTTGATTTTATTATCAAATTCAGAAAATATCTTTTTGCTCGAAGAGAGTTTGAGTTAAATGAATCAAAAGCAAAAATTACTTCAGCTTCACAAGTTTATTTTTTTCAGTTATGCACAATGTGATGTATATATGTATATATATTTTCTGGTATTTTTTGTGTAAAATAGTTAACATGTTATCCAAGTTGAGCTCCCTGTTATCTATAATTACGGTGTAACCCCCACCGTAAAATCTCATTGATGTTCCATGTAAACCGCACTAATTTCGAATAGCGTGGTATATAAGAGTATTAAGAGTATTAAATAAATTCACCCGCATGGGGGAAATGCATAACCATCATAGCAAAAGTGAATCCTTGAACTGAAAGTGACACATATCAGCACTACCCATGTTTGGGACGTGCTCTTTTTTGTAGCAGTGATGCCCTATCTGTAGTGCTAGCTCTAGAATAAGCATGTTTGATGTAGCGTCTAGGATAGCCACGTTGCCGGAATCTATCTACCATATCAGTGGCATGTTTCTCAAAATCTTGATTCATTGTACAGAGTCTCCTAACTCTAAGGAACTGACTTACAGGTAAGTTATTTTTCAAAGATGCGTTGTGAAAACTGTCATACTGAAGCAATGAAGCAAATTTGGTCGTTGCTAAATGTGCCCTCAAATTGAAGGTTTGGATCCAATGTATATCTGTCTTTGGAAGAGATACATCGATGATGTTTTGGTAATATGGGATGGTCCTGAACATACACTGTTTGCGTTCTTTGAATGGCTTAATACATTGGATCCAAACCTTCAATTTGAGGGCACATTTAGCAATGACCAAATAGCATACTTAGACATCAAGATCAAAAAAGGAGATACAGGTTTTCTCACTGAATTATATCGAAAACCCACAGATAGAAACACATTGCTTCAGTATGACAGTTTTCACAACGCATCTTTGAAAAATAACTTACCTGTAAGTCAGTTCCTTAGAGTTAGGAGACTCTGTACAATGAATCAAGATTTTGAGAAACATGCCACTGATATGGTAGATAGATTCCGGCAACGTGGCTATCCTAGACACTACATCAAACATGCTTATTCTAGAGCTAGCACTACAGATAGGGCATCACTGCTACAAAAAAGAGCACGTCCCAAACATGACAGTATAGTGTGTCCTTTAACATTTACCAACCATACTAAAGAAATCACTGGTATTCTTAAACAACAATGGGACCTACTTGCACCCTTGATGCCGTTTGCTAACAAGAAAGTCATGATAGCGCACAAACGCAACCCAAATCTTTCTGATATACTGGTTTCATCTGCCCTTACTTATCATAAACCAATTTCAAAAGCAAAAGGCCATTTCAAATGTGGCAGCTGCTCTGTTTGTACTCATGCCCTAGTAACTAAAGAGGTATTTATCCATCCTGTCTCACAACATAAGGTTTATTTACAGTCTTTTTCCAATTGCCGCACAGAACATGTGATTTACTTAATAATATGCCCGTGCCACTTGCTTTATGTAGGTAAAACAAAAAGGCAGGTGCGTACCAGGATTATTGAGCACCGGAGTTGCATCCAAAGAGGGGTTCCTGATAAACCACTAGTAGCCCATTGGATAGCTAAGAACCATAACATTAGTGATCTGAAGTACTTAGTTTTGCGAGTTGTCACACCAAACTGGAGAGGGGGAGACATTAATAAAATATTGCTTAGATTGGAGCAAAGGTATATCTTTGAATTAGACACCCTAGAACCCAGAGGTTTGAACCAAGAAATGGACCTATCAGTCTTTTTATGAATACATTTCTTTGACAATAAAAAATGTTTATATTCACATTTTGCCCCTGTAGAGATTACTGTACATACCTCTTGCGGAGTTATGGGTTGGCCCAACAGCGTCTTCTGTTCCTCACTAAGCTGGGGTAAGTCCAACTCCCGCAAATATTCATGCATCTCCTTGCTAGATGTGGGCTCTGCCGCGTAAAATGATTGAAAAAATGTGCGAAATACTCGGGTGATCTCCATACTCTCTTTTTGTAATCGTCCCTTCTCGTCCTGAACTGCCGCCACTAAAGCTGAACCTCTCTGGCCCTTCAAGCACTGGGCTAACAACTTCCCCGGTTTATCTCCATAGCAATGCAGTTGATACCGGTAGTATAAGACAGACTTCTTGGCTCTCTGATGCAAAAGTTCATTCAGGTCTACTTGGGCTTCCCATAGCTTTTTCTTATTTGCGGTTGTCGGAGTGCGCGCACACACACGTTTCAATCTAGTGACCTGCCGTTCAAGGCAAATTATTCGTTCCGCTATCATCCGGTGCTTCCTGGCCGCAAAACCAATAATATCGCCACGTAGCAGCACTTTAGCCGTCTCCCAGACTAATTCAGGATCTTCCTTATGACACTGATCGCTTTCAAACTCCTGCCAGCGCTGCTTTATAAATTGATGGAACCGGACATCATGATAAAGCTGCAGGGGAAAACGCCAAACCCGCGTCCGTATAGAGTCCCTTCCCCATTGCAATTCCACCCAAACCATCGCGTGATCCGAAATTTCCATGGGACCAATCTGCACGTCTCCCGTATGGGCAAAAAAGCTTCCAGAAAGTAAGAGATAATCAATACAAGCACTGGAGCCATGCGCTCGGGACTGATGAGTAAAATCCTTCTCTGAAGGGTGTAACAGCCGCCATGGATCTATCAGCCCCAATTGCGCATGAAAGCGATGTAACATCCGAGTTGTCGAGACCCTCTCCCGCGCCTCCCCCCCTCTAGAAGTATGTAAGTCCACATCTAAAACCCCATTAAAGTCCCCGCCAAGAAGCAGGGGGCATTCCGGCAACTGTTCCACCTTGGAGGCCAGGCAGCTATAGAGACTGGGATCTAACGAGTTGGGGCCATAAAGATTCCCCACAGTCACTGGTTTTCCTTCCAAAATTCCATGCAACAATATGAATCTCCCATCAGCATCTCCTATAGCAGTTTCCACCTCAAGGCGCACTCGTTTGTGAATCAGGATGGCCACTCCCCCTTTTTTTCCCAGGACAGGTGAGCCCCATACCTGCCTCACCCAATCTCTACGCAATTTACTATGCTCATCAGCCGTCTGGTGTGTTTCTTGCAGAAGTGCAATGTCACATTTCTGTCTAGCTAACGCCTGCAATATTTTGTATCTCTTAATTGGGGTCCCCAACCCACAAACATTCCATGTAATTATCTTCAGAGTTTCGGGGCAGTGTCAAGATTCGTCCACACGACCATCTCTAATCTCCCAGAGGGGGCTCCCCCAGCCTGGAACCCCTCTCTATCTCTAATCAGGAGGCTACGGACCTGCCAACTATATGGCTCTGGAGTGTGAGCTATCCCTCTCCCTAAACCCCCTTCCCATCCCTCCCATATATTCCCCCTACTCCCTCCCTCTACAAATCCTCCCAGTCCACCCATCAGGCCGGACATCCTTCCTATGGCACTCGGGTCTACCCCTTACCCAAGATCCCCTGTTCTCTTATTAACCAACTATCCTAATACCTTCTCTTACCAACCTCGACACCACCCAGCTTGTGTCCCGTGGCCCCCCTCACTTCTGCCCTTCACTCCCCTGGAATCTAAATCAGACCTAAGTAAACACAGTCCTGGGTGTTGTTGCCCCCAATGCTTATGTACCAGGCGTTAAGGGACACCCCCTGGGGCTCGCGCGGCTCTAGCGTGAACCAGAAGCCCCTCCCACCACCCCCATTGCACAAGCCCTTCCCGGTGTCTAGCATGTCGCCCAGCCCTTATAGCAGGTTGGTGTCCCCCCCAACTCACCCCAGGTCCAATACCATTAACCCGTCTATATACTGGGTCCCCTATGGCCAGAGACAGATCTGGTCATTAGAGACATCCCCGCCACCCCCGTCCTATAAACAGTGCCTAAGCAAGAAGGCCCGGGCATAGGAACAGATAGTCGCTCTGTAGGGTGGTGTAGGTAATGCGGCCCGTCTCAGACAACGTTTACGTTAAAGGTCCGGTTAGCTACCATCCCCTCCTCAACCCTGGGCCCGGCTACCTAAGAAACTATAGGTAAACAAAAAACAGCCATCTTTGTCTCTCCTCCCAAGGTCCCCACTTAACGGGCAGGGTCCATGGATAAGACCAGATCTGTCGCCACTCGACATCGCGTCGGGGGACCACACATTGGGTTCACTAGTCCCCCCGAGTTCCCCACTACATACTCCCTCAATTAGGAACCCCCCTGAAGGCTCTGGAGAGTGGAAGACCCACCGCTCCCAGCCACCGTCACATCTGCTCACAGGGACCCCGGGAACCAGGAAGAGAGAGGCCCCTAGCGGGGTACACAGCCAACTTCCCGCCATTCAACGCATCATGCTTTAACAATAAGAACACGCATAGCTCCTTTTTGTGTTTAACCATTTGAAAGCATCTCCCCCCTCCCCGTACCCCAGAGCACAGGCCCATAGCCGGGGCAATTCAAGCAGTAAGGTTACAACAATTAAAACAGTTGCAGAGAAATTCAACATATATCTTTAGCAAACAAGCACATACAAGACAGCACACATCCAGATATACAAACAGGCACTCGCACAGACACTCAGCCAAAGGCACCATGCACCCAAAACGAGCCTGGATCGCCACAGTCTTCAATAATAGATATCAGTCTCAGATGTGCAAAGATCCATGTCGTCAATCATTCTCAGCACGAGTCGTCCTGGCATCTCCCATCCCTCAAAGATGTGAGATTCCGTCGTTGCTTCCCCCACTTTCCAGACTTCGCCACTACACTCATGGGACTGATTCGGAGTTGTCATTCAAGCCGTCCAAGAAATTTTGAGCCTCCGCCGGGGTCAGCAGGTAATGTGTCTGTCCCTGGAAGTCCACACGTAATCGGGCAGGATATAACAGAGAGAAACGCACCCCCTTGTTCATCAGCTGGGCACAGGCAGCAGAGAATGCCCGTCTCTGTTGGCTGACCAAGGCAGAATAATCTTGGAACACTAGGATTTGATCCGAATCAACCTTTTGCCGTTTGCGGCCCCGGGCAGCCCTCAACACCTCTTCCTTCTGGCGAAAATCCAGAAAATGTGCGATAACCGCACGTGGTCGTCGTGCCTGCTCACGTTTAGGGCCAAGCCTATGCACGTGCTCCAGTTTGATGGGGCCTTCCACCTTGCCGCTCAGCAGCTTCTCTATCCAGGCAAGTAAAAAGCTGAAAAGGGCGCCATCTGCCACACTCTCTGCGATCCCGACGAACCGGAGGTTCTTATGATGCCCCCGGTTCTCAAGGTCGTCTAATTTTTCGCCCTGTTTCACGGTTGCCTCCAAGGCCTCCACTTTGGCTTTCAGGGAGTGCTGGGCGTCTTCCACATCCGATATTCTTGTTTCCGCCTGCTCCATGCGCTCCGTAAACTCGGTGATGCTTTGGCCGACAGTGTGCATCTGCTCCGCCAATTCCCGAAAACGATCATCCAACACCTGCACCACCGCGGCACTTACTTCTGCCACCAGCCCCTGGTTGCCATCTGACTTTGGGTTTTTAGGCACTCCCTCCGCCATCTTTACCTCAGGGACTCGCAGCTTCTCCCTTCTTGGTGGCTTCGCTGCCATCGGGCTGCCTCCTGCTTTTTGGCTGCTCACAGCTATTCTCCAGCGGCCTCTTCAACTATTAGCCAGTGAAACTAGTGGTGTTCACCCACTATTATATGGAATTGTTGCCGTTTTTCGGGGTAGGATACCCGGAGCTGATCGCCACCCGTCTGATCAGCTCATTTCCAAACCGGAAGTCCTCCTCTTCTCTGAACCTTTTTCTAATAACTCTATATCCTTTTTAAGATACGGCGACCAGAATTGCACACAAGATTCAAGGTGCGGTCTCACCATGGAACGATATAGAGGCATTATAATATCTTTTGTTTTATTTTCCATTCCTTTCCATATGATATCTAGCATTCTATTTGCTCTCTTGGCTGCCGCTGCACACTGGGCCGAGGGTTTTAACATGTTATCCACAATGACGCCTAAATCTTTTTCCTGGGTGGTGGTTCCTAATGTGGAACCTTGCATTGTGTAACCATAGTTTGGGTTGTTCTTCCCTAGGTGCATAACTTTGCACTTGTCCACATTAAATTTCATCTGCCATTTTGATACCCAGTCTTCTAATTTATCAAGATCCTCTTGCAATTTTCCACAATCCTCTTGGATTTTAACAACTTTAAATAGATTTGTGTCATCTACAAATATGATAACCTCACTCGTTATTCCACTTTCCAGGTCATTTATGAATATGTTCAAAAAGCAGTGGACCCAGCACAGATCCCTGGGGTACACCACTATTCACCTTTCTCCATTGGGAAAATTGGCCATTTAGCCCAACCCTCTGCTTTCTATCTTTTAACCAGTTCTTGATCCACAGTAGTACACTGCCTCCTATCCCATGACTCTTTAGTTTTGCCAAAAGTCTCTGATGAGGGACCTTGTCAAAGGCTTCCTGAAAGTCCAGATACACTATATCAACCGACTCACCTTTGTCCATCCGTTTATTCACACCTTCAAAAAAACACAACAGATTAGTAAGACAAGATCTTCCTTGGCTAAAGCCATGTTGGCTGTCTCCCATTAGGCCATGACTATCTACATGCTGAGTAATTTTATTCTTTATGATGGTTTCTACCATTTTTCCCGGTACTGGCGTGAGGCTTACCGGTCTGTAGTTTCCCGGATCACCCCTGGAACCCTTTTTAAAAATTGGTGTTACATTGGCGATCCTCCAGTCTTCAGGTATTAGAGATGATTTTAATGATAGTTCACAGATTACTAATAGCAGGTCTGCAATCTCATATTTCAGTTCTTTCAATGCCCTTGGATGTATACCGTCCGGCCCAGGTGATTTGCTACTCTTCAGTTTATCTAATAGTTGTAATGCATCTTCTCGATGTATCGATATTTCCTTCAATTCTTCCGCACCTTTAATACCACTTCAGTCATGGGTAACATCCCTACATCTTCCTCAGTAAAGACCGAAGCAAAGAATTCATTCAGTCTCTCCGCTATCGCCTTGTCGCCTCTTAGTGCCCCTTTAACTCCTCTATCATCTAATGGACCAACTGACTCTCTCACAGGTTTTTTGCTACAAATGTACTTGAAAAAATCTTTATTTCGCGTTTTTCTCCCTTTGCCTGCTTTATCAGTGCCTTGCATTTGACTTGCCAGTGCTTGTGCTGTTTCCAGGTTTCGTTGTTTGGCTCTTTTTTCCATTTCCTGAAAGATGCTTTTTTGGCAACAGCCTCTCTGACCTCACCTTTAAACCATGCTGGCAGTTTTTTGGACTTCCACTTTTCTTAAAGCGTGGAATACAGCTGGTCTGGGCTGCCAGGATAGTATTTTTCAACAACACCCAAGCTTGATGTAAGTCTTTAACCTTTTCAACTGCTCCTTTTAGTTTTTTCTTAACTATTTTCCTCATTTTATCATAGTCTCCCTTTCAAAAGTTAAAAGGTAGTACTGTGGATTTCCGTACTATCCCTCCTCCACTAATTAAATCAAAGGCGATCATGCTATGATCACTATTGCCAAGTGGCCCCAACACCCTTATCTCTTGCACTAGATCTGGTGTTCCACTAAGAACTAGGTCTAATATCGCTTCCCATCTGGTCGGTTCATGAACCAACTGCTCCAAGAAGCAGTCATTTATGTCATCTAGGAACTTTATCTCCCTAGCATGTCCTGCCGTGACACTGACCCAGTCGAAACCGGGGTAATCGAAATCACCCATTATTATTACTGTGCTGTAACTTTTGTTAGCTTCCTTGATTTCTTTGAGCATTTCATCATCCATTTGTTCATTCTGGCCCGGTGGTCGATAGTACAACCCCACTGCCATCGCCTTCCCCTTTTTACATGGAATTTCAATCCATAGAGATTCTACAGCAAATTTTGTTTCCTGCAAAACTTTAATCCTTTCTGACTCAATGCCCTCTCTAACATAGAGCGCAACCCCTCCACCAATTTGATCAGCTCTATCATTACGATATAGTTGTACCCAGGTATCATAGTGTCCCACTGGTTGTCCTCCTTCCACTTTGTCTCTGATATTCCAATCATATCTAACCTCTCATTTAGTGCTGTATATTCTAATTCTCCCATCTTATATTTTAGACTTCTATCATTTGCATACAAGTATTTTAGAGACTGTATTTTATTCATATTAATTTGGTTATTGGTAGACAGGGGTAATTTGGGATCTTTAAGCTCTTTCTGCTCCATACTCGAGGGCATTTGGGCTACTTTACTCGTTTTTGGAACCTCTCTGCTTTTGGTAGTATCCTTCAAGGATACATTCTTCCGAACCATCCGCTCTTGGGTGACTGTCGGCTTTCCCCTATTATCTAGTTTAAAAGCTGCTCTATCTCCTTTTTAAAGGTTAATGTCAGCAGCCTGGTTCCATCCTGGTTAAGGTGAAGCCCATCCCTTCGGAAGAGCCCCTCCTTTCCCCAGAATGTTCCCCACTTCCTAACAAATCCAAAACCCTCATCTCTGCACCATTGTCTCATCCACGCATTGAGACTCCGGAGCTCTGCCTGCCTTTTGGGTCCTGCACGTGGAACGGGAAGCATTTCGGAGAACGCTACCCTGGAAGTTCTGGATTTCAACTTCCTACCTAAAAGCCTAAATTTAGCCTCCAGAACCTCCCTACCACATTTTCCTATGTCATTTGTACCGACATGTACCAAGACAGCAGACTCCTTCCCAGCACTATCTAAGACCTTATCTAGGTGGCGCGTGAGGTCCGCTACCTTCGCACCAGGCAGGCATGTTACCAGGCGATCCTCACGTCCACCAGCCACCCAGCTATCTACATTCCTAATGATCGAATCACCAACTATAATGGCTGTCCTAACTCTTCCCTCATGGACACATGGCCCTGGAGAAACTTCCTCGGTGCGAGAGGGTTTTACATCACCTGGAGGACAGGTCCTAGTTACAGGATCACTTCCTGCCACACCAGGGTGATGCTCTCCTGTCACGTGACCTCTCTCCTCCATGGCAACAGGGATGCTGCCAAACTGGAGGTGGGACTTCAGGACTATATCCCTGTAGGTCTTGTCTATGTACCTCTCTGTCTGTCTTATGTTTTCCAAGTCTGCTACTCTAGCCTCTAGAGAACGGACTCGTTCCCTGAAAGCAAAGAGCTCCTTGCACCTAGTGCACACGTAAGACCTCTCACCAACTGGGAGAAAATCATACATGTGACACTCAATGCAAAAAGACTGGAAAGCCCCCATCTCGCTGCTGGACTGCTGTCTGCATCTTAGTTTTAAGTTTTTGTTTAGATCTTTAAGTTCTTTACTTACTAAGGGTTGCCAATAAAACTGTACCTAATACGTTTAATATACCTTGTTCACCTGAAGCTTAATTAATTTCAGGTCCTTAGTGTATGACTGATTTGGGTAACGAGCTTCACCTGAGAGCACCTCCTGTCTTTAAAATGTGTAAGTACCTATAAAGCTACGATTATCCCAGGGGTGGGTGGGTGTGGGGAGGGAGAGGGGAAATAACACTTCTTAAAAGAGGGCTGCTACACAGTACCCTGGTCTGTGCTGCTGAGGTAAGCTATATTCTTATTTGATTTAAATTATAGCTCTTTGCTGCTGCTAGGCTCTAACTTATGATGAAATTTAAACTACAAGCTCTCTGCTGGGTTCTAAATTTAACCAGAAAGCTCTCTTCTGTGTTTTTAATTTAAACTAAAAGTACTTTGCTGATGCTAGGCCCTGAATGACTATTAAATTTAAACTGCAAGCTCTCTGCTGGGTATGAAATTTAACCAGAAAGCTCTCTTCTGTGTGTTAAATGTAAACTTAAACTGCTGCTACTAGGCCCTGACTCATTTAATAAAAAATATTGGGTTCACAGAATAATTAGCTTTAATAGAAAGAATTCCTTTCAGAAAATTCCCAGAAGTATATACTCACAATTGCAGATCTGTCTCCAGAAGTAACAGTCCCCTTTTCTAGTCTTTCAAGACTCACTATGTTCCATTTCATTCTTGACCACTTCCAAATTTCCTTTGTTCATGCTTCTAATGTGCCATGCGCCAATATGTAAGACATTCATGCACAGCTACATCAGCAGTCAGATGTCCCAAGAGCTTTGATCCAACCACTTCAGAAATGCTGGCTTTACTCTGAAAAGTTTTCAGCTCTTCTCCAGTAGCCAGTTGAGTGCAATTTGTTTTGTTGCGACTATCCATTGGGTTTTTGTGGCAAGATACAGAAGTATACTGCCAGGCCTTTTTTCCGCGCAGGTAATTCCGGTGGTGTTGCCGTTGTCACAGAAATGTGATCCTCTGCCACCAACATCGTCCCATCCTGCTGCTGCCCAGATGAGTGTTTTATCTTGGTCTGGCACTTCAGCTGAAACCTGTCCATCTTGGGACACCCTGCCAGTAGTTAAGCTATCGATTGCTTAGCCCTCAGCATCACTTATGCACACAAGTCCTCACAGCACGACAAGCTGCAAACCAAGTGAGGGGCAGTACTCAATATTGGCCTCAATATTGATGATTTTGTAAGATAAAATTACAGGGTACAGAGAGGACAATAACATGGTCAATTCACAATATTAAATTTGAACTTGCAGGGATTTTCAGGTAAAAAGGGAGGTGATTTTATTTTTGAAAAATGTCCCCTGTATTTTAGTCTTGATCTTCAAATGATCTACTTTCACGTCTTCCCTGACCAACTTAATTTTTTTATTTTCATATTTCACAACCAAAGATTATTTGCACTACATGTGCATAAATTAATACTTTTACAAATACAAAAAACTCCTCACCTCTCACTACAACATCATTGAACCCATCTTATCACCCTCTGGATATGCCTGCCCAAAAAGCCAGATCTTTCCTAATTGCCACAGGTGAAGAATCATTGCCCTCTACTATTGTCCTTCTTTACTCTGCATCTTCTTAAGGAATCACCAAGTTCTATACTATTGTCCTTCTTTACTCTGCATCTTCTTAAGGAAACACCAAGTTTTGGGTAGTGCTGATATGTGTCACTTTTCTATACTTTCAGTTCATGGATTCACTTTTGCTATGATGGTTATGCATTTCCCCCCATGCGGGTGAATTTATTTAATACTCTTAATACTCTTATATACCGCACTATTCGAAATCAGTGCGGTTTACATGGAACATCAATGAGATTTTACGGTGGGGGTTACACCGTAATTATAGATAACAGGGAGCTCAACTTGGATAACATGTTAACTATTTTACACAAAAAATACCAGAAAATATATATACATATATACATCACATTGTGCATAACTGAAAAAATAAACTTGTGAAGCTTAAGTAATTTTTGCTTTTGATTCAATTAACTCAAACTCTCTTCGAGCAAAAAGATATTTTCTGAATTTGATAATAAAATCAAGTAGATAATATGTTAAAAAGTATCTCAGAGGTTTTATATATCTTGTGAAAACTGTTTAAACTTCTTTCACCTTCCTTTCTCCTGAATAGTCATCTTCATTATATGTGAGTTTTCAGTGTGCACATGTTTGCTGGCAAAATAGAATGGAACAGAGTGGAGGAACTGGTTCCCACCTTTTAGTTAACATTGCCACCTGCTCCTCACTGGTCTAAGTTCACTTCATTGGATCCCCACTCATTTCCACATCCCATTTAAACTTCTCCTGACCTACATGTACATTCACTCTACAGCTCATCATTACTACTTCTCTCTCCCTACACCCCTCCTCAGCAACTCTATTTAACAGGTAATTCAGTTTTATCTATGCCTTTCTCTTCCACAGCCAACTTTAGATTCTGTTCATTCCATCTTGCTGCGCCATATGCCTGGAATAGAATACTTGAGTCAGTATGTGAGGTTCCATCTATGGTCCCATTGAAATCCCAATTTAAAAACCACTTTTTGAGGCTGCCTTTTGATCCTGACCCCCTTATTCTCATGTTTACCATCCTTGTGTGTTATAACCCTTTCCCCTTAGTTTTATACTGGTCCCCTGTTTGCAGTGTGTGCCTTGAATAGGTTGTAAGCTCTGTCAAACAGGGACTGTCTCTTATTTGTATTTATACAGTGCTGCTTATGTCATATAGTCTTATAGCAATATTAGACAGTAGTAAGAAGTAGTTAACATAACAGAGTAAAGTAGATTCCAGGGGTGAGTGGAGAGGGAAGCAGATACTGGGGGAGGGAGCAGGAAAGGCAAGTGACAGGTACCAGTGAAGGGAGGGGAAGAGGGTGGGAGTAGATGCTGGTAGAGGGAGGCGAAGATGGAGCAGATGGAGAGATGGAAATGGAAAGGCGGGGGGGGGGGGCAGATATTAGGGGAGAGGTGGGGAATGGATGCTGGGGAAGTGGGCAGGATAGGAGGGAAAATTCAGTAGAAGGGAGTCAGAGGCAGGAACAGATGCATTGATTGGGAAATGTGGAGGAGAACAGGCAGGGAAGATGAAATCTGTGAAAGGAGGCAGGTGGATGGATACTTGAAAATGGGAGAAGGAGGTGGGAGGGTGGGTACAGAGGAAGAGAGGCAGGAGGTTGGGTGCTGGATATATGGGGATAGAGAGGATAGGAACTCACTTAAGTGAGAACTTGTAGATTCGGTGAGAAATGAGCACGCTTAGGAAGTGGTTGGTTATTGGATAGGTCAGGGAGAGTGGGGACATGGAACTTGGGGAGAGTAGAGAGTGAGTTTGAGCAGAGACTCGCAAAGTAGGAAAATAGGAAATAGACTAGGCAATTGGGTGTGTAGAGTAAGAGTAGAGGTGGCATAGATGGTATGTGAAATGTGACCTAAGGCAAAGAAAGATGGGGAAGGGTTGCAAGTCATTAGAAAGGGATGGAAGGGGATGAAACAGAGAAAGGAGGTAGGTGTTTGAACCCTGGATGACTATTTCCATGACAAAATCCAAAAGATCACCCTCCAATTCCCCATGATGTCAGCTACTTCCCCTCCTCCCCCTCTTCACTCCCACCTTCCCCCCTACCTCTGCTATCCTTTCTTCCTTTTCTATGATCTCTGAGGAGGAAACCACACACCTTCTTTCCTCCTCCAAACTCACTACCTGCTCCTCTGATCCTATTTCCACCATTCTCCTAAACCCCTTCGCCTTCACTGTTGTCCCTTCCATCTCTCATATTCCCCACCTATCGCACTCCACTACAGCTGTCCGTGCAGCCTTCAAGCATGCTATAGTTACACCTCTTCTCAAGAAACCCTCACTAGATCCTACCTGTCCATCTAACTATTGACCCATCTCCCTCCTTCCATTTCTAAGCTAGAGTCTGCAGTTCACTGCTGTTGCCTCTACTTTCTCTCCTCTTAAGCCAGCCTAGATTCTTTACATTCTGTTTTTCATCCTTTACATTCTACTAAAATGGCTCTTGCCAAAGTCTTTAGCGATTTGTTCCTGGCAAAATACAAGGGCCTTTACTCAGTCCTCGTCCTTTTTGACCTTTCTGCTGCTTTTGACACTGTTGACCATAACCTTCTCCTCGAAGCCTTGTCCTTTAAAGACTCTACTATCCTGGTTCTCTTCTTATCTCTCTCATTGCTCTTTCAGTGTTTGTTCTGGTGGATTCTCCTCTGCTGCTATCCCACTCTCGGTGTATCCAAGAATCTGTCTTGGGTCCACTCCTTTTCTCTCTCTACACCCAGTCCCTTGTGCACTCATCTCTTCCCATGACTCTCAGTACAATCTTTACGCTGATGACTTCCAGATCTCTACACCTGAAATCTCTCCGGCAGTCCAGGTCTGGATCTCTGCCTGCCTTTCTGACATTGCTGCTTGGATGTCTCACCGCTGCTTGAAATTGAACATGGCCAAAACTGAGCATCTTATTTTTCCCTCTAAACCCTCCTCTCCTCTTCCTCCTTTCTCAGTGTCTGTGGATAATTCTCTACTCCTCCCTGTTTCCTCGGCTCGCAACCTTTGAGTCGTCTTGGACTCCTTCTACACACACATCTATCTGATAGCTAAAACCTGCCGTTTCTTTCTCTGTAACATCAACAAAATCTGTCCGTTCCTTTCTGAACACACTACTAAGACACTTAACCACACATTAGCCACCTCCCGCCTGGACTATTGTAACCTACTCCTTGCTGGTTTTCCTCTTCATCATCTCTCTTCCCTTCATCATCTCTCTCCCCTTCAATCTGTTCAACACTCTTCTGTGCAGCTAATCTTCTGCCATGCTTGTCATGCTCCTATAACCTCTCTTCCCAAGACACTTCTTTGGGTCTCTATCCTTTTCTGCATCCAGTTCAAACTTCTCCTGCTGACTGATAAGTGCATTCACTCTGCAGCTCCTTACTACCTTTCCTCTCATTTCTCCCTACACCCCTTCTCAGGAGCCCCACTCTTCTGGCAAATCTGTGCCCTTCTCTTCTATTGCTAACTCCAGGCTTCACTCCTTTTACCTTGCTGCTCCAAATGCCTGGAGCAAGCTACTTAGAAACATAGAAACATAACGGCAGAAAAAGACCACATGGCCTTATCTAGTCTTCCATAACAACTACTACAATAGTCACCTTTTTTCCTTAAGAGATCCTCTGTGTTTGTCTCATGCGTTTTTGAATTCAGATTCTGTCCTCATCTCTACTATCTTCATTGGGAGATACAAATTCCCCTTCAGTGAAAGGTTTGCATTTCTTTGCGATCAGGTTGCTGACCTTGAAGGATGCTATGGTTGCATTGACCGAATGTGACCTTGGCTTCGCTATCAACTGTTGCTGAGTAGCCAATTTTGATTTAAGTTCTTTGAGCTTCAGTTTACGAATTTCACTTTTGGGTGGAAAATCAGCATCAAACTTATTGCTATGCAGAGCCTTATAATGACGTTCCAGATTACCTGTTTTGGGCAAAGATACTGGGGCGTTACAAATTAGACAACAACACTTGTCTTTCGCCATGATGAAGAAGTAGTGGTCCATTTCCCATTCATCATAAAAGTGGTAGGTTTTACTCTTCTTTGGAACACTCATCTTCCTTATACTGGGGTGGCTGGATGTAAGAAGGCCAAATCTGCTAAGTTAGTATAAACACTGGCTGAATCTGGTCCAAAACTGTCACTGTCCCAAAGTAATTAAAGATCAACAGGAACTGAAGACCTCTGGATGATGTGCAGTACAAGGACTGGAGATGCCAAAACCACACATGCAGTTCTAAAAGTAAAAATAGAAACATAGAAATATAGAAATATGATGACAGAAAAGACCACATGGCCTATCTAGTCTGTCCTTCCATATCAACAGCTACAACAGTCCCCTTTTTACCTTTAGAGATCCTCTGTGTTTGTCCCGTGCTTTTTTGAATTCAGTTACTGTCCTCATCTCTACCACCTCCACTGGGAGACTATTCCACGGATCCACTACTCTTCCCGTAAAGAAATATTTCCGCATATCACTCCTGAATCTATCTCCCTTCACCCTCATCCCATGTCCCCTCGTAGCAGAACTTGCTTTCAACTGAAAGAGGCTCTCTCCCTGAACATTTATGCCATGGAGGTATTTAAACATCTCAATCATATGACCTCTATCCTGCCTTTCCTCTAAGGTGTACATATTAAGATCCTTCAGTCTGTCATCATATGCTTTATAATGAAGACCACTAATCATTTTAGTAGCCACCCTCTGCACCGACTCCATCCTGTTCACATCCTTTTGAAGGTGCGGTCTCCAGAATTGCACACTATACTCCAAATGAGGTCGCACCAAAGACTTATACAGAGGCATTATCACCTCCTTTTTTCTTCTAGCCATTCCTCTCCGTATGCACCCAAGCATCCTTTTAGCTTTTGCCGTCGCCTTTTCTACCTGTTTAGCTACTTTAAGATCATCAGACACAACCACGCCTAGGTCCCGCTCTTCTTTAGTGGACAAAAGTACTTCACCCCCTATACTATATTGTTCCCTTGGATTTCTGCAGCCCAAATGCATGACCTTACATTTTTTAACATTAAATCCCAGCTGCGAAATTCTAGACCATTCTTCAAGCTTAGCTAGATCCCTCCTCATGTTATCTACACCTTCCTGGGTGTCTACTCTATTGCATATTTTGGTATCATCCGCAAAGAGGCAAACCTTACCCGACAGCACTTCCGCTATATCACTAACAAAGATGTTAAAAAGAATCGGACCAAGGACAGATCCCTGGGGCACACCACTGGTAACATCCTTCTCCTCAGAGTGAGCTCCATTTACTTGTACTCTTTGTCGCCTCCCACCCAACCAATTTCTAACCCAAGCAGTAACTTTAGAGTCCATCCCTAGGGTGCTCAGTTTGTTTATAAGTCGCCTGTGAGGAACAGTGTCAAAGGCTTTACTGAAATCTTAATACACCACATCTAGGGCTCTCCTTCGGTCCAACTCCCTGGTCACCCAGTCAAAGAAATCAATCAGATTTGTCTGACAAGGCCTGCCTCTGGTGAATCCATGCTGCCTCGGATCCTGTAATCCGCTGAACTCCGGAAACCTCACTATTTTCTCTTTCAGCAGCATTTCCAATAATTTACTCACCACCGAAGTTAAACTAACCGGCCTGTAGTTTTCAACCACATCCTTATTTCTGCTTTTGTGTAAAGGCACCACATGAGCCTCTCTCCAGTCCTTTGGCACCACTCCCGACTCCAACGAGGCATTGAAAAGGTCAGTCAGTGGAGCTGCTAGAACATCCCCAAGTTCCCTCAGTATTCTAGGGTGTATCCCATCCTGTCCCATCGCTTTGTCTACTTTAAGTTGAGCTAGTTTTTCACGAATACAGTCTTCTGAAAATTGTTCAAGATGTCCCTCGCTTCTGTTCCTATTTGTGGGTGTTTTCTGAGGTCCTGCTCCTGGTTCTTCATTTGTGAACATAGAACAAAAGTATTTGTTAAGCAATTCCGCTTTATCCTTATCAGCTTCTACATATTCCTCCCCTGCACCCTTGAGTCTGACAATACCACTTTTGCCCTTCCTCTTCTCACTAATATATCTGAAAAATGTCTTATCCCCCCATTTCATTGCATTGGCTATTTCCTCCTCCTTCTGAATCTTCTTGACTACTTTGCTAGCTTCTCTAAGCTTTTCCAAATATAGATGCCTGTCTTCCTCTCTCTGTGATCTCTTGTATTTCATGAAGGCCTCCCTCTTTTTCTTCACTTTTTCAGCTACTTCTTTCGAAAACCGTAGCGGTCTCCTTTTCCTTTTACCTTTATTTACCATTTTAACAAAAAGGTTGGTTGCCCTTAAAATATCCCCTTTCAGTTTTGCCCACTGTTTTTCTACATCCCCCAGCTGTTCCCATCCCACTAACGACTCCCTGAGGTTTTGGCCTATCTTGGCAAAGTTAGTCTTCCTAAAGTCTAAGATCCTCACCTTTGAATGGATTCTAACAGCCCTAGTCCTAATACTGAACCACACCATCTGGTGATCACTGGATGCAAAATGATCTCCCACTACAACATCAGAAACACTTTCACCATTGGTAAGCACCAAGTCCAGTATGGCCCCTTCACGTGTGGGGTCTGTTACCAATTGCCTGAATAGTTCTCCCTGTAGAGAATCCAGGATCTCCTTACTTCTATATGATACTGCAGCAGGAATGTGCCAATCAATATCTGGCATATTGAAATCTCCTATCAGTAGCACTTTCCCTTTCCTAGCAATGCTGCGTATGTCTTCAATTAACTCTCTGTCCACCTCTTCCTCTTGTGAGGGAGGTCTGTATATCACACCAATGCAAATAGATTTCTCTTTCCCTCTTTCTGGTTTAACCCACAATGCCTCCTCTCTCCCTTTTAAGCTCTGTAATTCCATAGCTTTAATTGTAGTTTTTGCATATAGTGCCACTCCTCGTCCCCTTCTTCCTACCCTTTCCTTTCTGAATAAAGTATAGCCAGGTATAGTTACATCCCAATCATGGTTTTCTGTGAACCATGTTTCTGTAACTGCCACTAAATCCAAGTCAGCCACTCCCACCAAAGCTTCAGCATCAGGGATCTTATTTCCCATGCTACGGGCATTTATACACACTGCTTTCCATATGTTACCCCTGTTACCCAGTTCCATAAAGGTATTTAATGTATCACCTACCTGGGGGCTTTCTTCACCCATCCCCAACGAATCTAGTTTAAAGCCCTCTTCAGTAGATTAGCCAGTCTACTACCGAAGATGCGTTGACCTTTCTTGGACAGATGGATGCCATCTCTGCTCTGCAACCCTTGGAACAGCATCCCATGGTCTAGGAAACCAAAATGCTCTCGATGACATCATCCACGCAGCCATGCATTTATCTCCAGGATGCGAGCCTCTCTGCCTTGGCCTTTACCCTCAACAGGGAGGATTGAAGAGAACACCACCTGTGCACCTAACTGCTTCACCCTCTGTCCCAGAACCATGAAGTCACTTTTGATACGTTCCAAGGTATCCCTGGCAGTATCATTTGTTCCAACATGGATTAGCAACATTGGGTAATAGTCAGTGGGCTTGATGAGTCTCGGCAAACTCTCCGTAACATCTTGGATTTTGGCACCAGGCAGACAGCATACCTCTCTGGACATCAAGTCTGGTCGGCAGATGGACGCCTCAGTACCTCTCAGAAGAGAGTCTCCAACTACCACTACCCTTCATTACCTTCTGGTCACTGATTCTGCAACTTTGGGGTACTTGAGCTCTGGTTCTTCCCTTTCCAGGGATGCTTTCACGTCCTCCACTTCCAGGGCTGCATAATGGTTCTTCAGTTCAAGGGCTGGAGAAGTTGGATTGGTGATTTTGCAGGTCCTGGTGACTTGTGTCCAACCATCGACATTCTGTTGGCACCCATCTTCTCCTGTGCTGGAGAGCTTGGTTGCTGCAAGAAGCATCTCGTCAATGTACTTCTCACTGTCTTGAATGCTCCTCAGCCTTGCCACCTCCTCTCTGAGTTCCTCCACTTGTTTCCTCAGAACTTCAGCATGCAGGCACCCTGAACATGGAACTGGTCCTTCAACTGGCATTAGGACCTCTGTCTGGACCGATGCAGAAGCTGTAACGGGGGCAACAGCTGTAGCGATACGATTTTTCCCAGCCATTGTTCTGTTCGTGGAGCTTAGGTATCTGTTAAAGCAAAAGAGAGAGATCTACCCAAGTACCAGCCGGTTTCCCAGCTGTCCTTTCAGAGAAAAAGCAGTTAAATCTCTTTAATTATATTCAAAATGTGCTGGTCCAATTCTCTGTGATTTGTTAAATGGGGAGGTGCCCTATAAAGCAAGACTGCTCACTAGGGGTGGGTGGGAGTCGGGGTGGGTAGATAGGGAACTAACACCTGATTAGGTGTTAGCAGTTCCCAAAACTGAGGAGGTTACTAGAGTTCAGCAACCTACTGTGCTCAAGGAAAGTTCCACTAAAGCACCAAAGAGAAAGTAACCTTGCTTTAAAAATATACAAAAAATATACAGTCAGAGAGCTAGCAATTTAATATAATAAAATAAACCCTCAAATCCTTACTGTTGATTGATCTGTAGAGCCCCTGATAGGAAAGAATTCATCATACTGGCACCATCAAATACCACCAAACAATCATCAAAAAAACTCAAACACCTGTCCAGTAAATCAGATAAAATCAAATACTGCCAAACAAGTTCAAATACCACCACACGCGATTTAATAAATTCTGCACACGGTGTAGAATCAACGCAAAGGCAAGGCAAAATAAAATTGCAGTGTAGAATCAATGCAAAGGCTAGGCAAAATAAAATTGCAGAGGCAAGCAAAAGTCACAGTGGTTTGAACCAATTCGAAGGCAAGGCATTGGCAAGTTAGAACAAAATTGGAAAAGTCTGCCAAAATCACCAAATTCTTGACACTTTGTTGTGTCTGCCCGAAAACGTTTAATGAAATCGAGCTATAAAGCGAACAACGACCAGCACACAACACAACTAATACGGTAAGTGTATTCAGGTAGAGCCTGGGCGAATGGATATTGCCCGATATATAACACGCTTCTAAGGGGTGTTGGGGCGGGGTCAGGAATGGGTCATTCTGAGAGGCAGGAGACCAGGTATGACGCCTGGCCTGTGGCGTCTCATCGCGGGGCGCAGGCGGCGGCCCCCTGGGGTACCCACAAACTATTGGCACGAAAACAACAAGCGCCCCCAATACACCTGCAGGCAGGGAAAAAAGACAGGCAAAGGATCAGTAGCGGCGGCAAGCCCTCGGCAGATGACCTGCCGGCACAAGCTCTCTCCTAGCGGTGGGGCGAGCTGCTGGAGCGATGGACCGAAGTGGGGCTGGTGATCTACCTCTGACCCCTCTGCGATGTACAGGTAGATCGTGATCTACCTGTTGGACATGCCTGCTTTAGAGGATGGATGGTGAGATGGTGGTTTTGATGGCAGACTCGTGTCTCCTGAAGTTTAAAAATATGAGATACTGCCTCATGAGACATTTTAATATAATTGATTTTTTCCCATAACTATGTACTGTATGCAGTTTAGCATTTATAAATGTGTGAAATAATTTAATATAGTTTAAAATCTTTAAAGTATCACCCATGATGCATGATAGCTGTAGCAATCTAGTTAGGATTCCGTTATCAAGTCCACCATTATTTGATGACAAGAGTATAATTTGTATGGTTCAGAACTGTATGAATGCCTACCCAGATTAAGCTGATCCCCCCCCCCCCCCCGCCCCAAAAAAAATCAGTTCTAGCCACACTACTGCCTATTTGCACTAGTTACAAAAAACTGTTTTAATGATCTCAGGTACAACAGAGACCTTAAACAACAAGGGAATAAAAAGCTCTTATATTGCCTGTCCTATTACATTTATAAAGCTCAATTTATCCAAATTATGTGTGGTCTTGAATATTGCTCCTGTCTGCAACTTAAGGTCCTGTCCCTGGAATGGCTCTGGCCTCTTCTTTTCTTTATAAATTTTGGCCATATATCAATTTGTATGGCCTAAATGTATGTAGGAACTGGCATAAAACAAACTGATGTTATCACTAGATGCTGACTGCATAAATAGCTTCAGTACCACTTGCTATTTATACATACCTTATACAAATAGAGGAAAAGAAAACCTTACAGAGTTTAGGAAGATATTTTACAGCTTTTTTAATTGCAGATAAAAAGGATTGCATGCCTTTTCTTTTTTTTTCAGATAATGATCTGTTAGATTAACTCATATTCAGAATTTGCTGAGTTCCAGCAACTACGCAGAATGTGTGCAGTGTTTGTAGCCTTTGGCGAGAAGAGAGTTATAAATTGGAAAGACAAATAAAATAAAAAAAATAAATGCATTATTTGCTGTAACCTTTAGTGCCACAACTAATAAAATATCCAACACTCACCTAGCTAGCCCTGACACTGCGTCTGCAACTCCAGTGGATTTCCCTATCAAAATATTTGTCTTTTTTAAAATAAGGCTCTAAGGGGGGGTGTAGTTACTTGTGCATTAAGGGAATAATGCATGATTTTTGTCAAATAACGTGTGCTAAATGGCAAAATTATGTGTTATTTTACCTTAATGAATGTTATTTCACCACAAGGCAAGTAACAGTGAAATGCAAAACATGCAGAGCAGCTGATTATGCTAATCAAATAACCCAGCCACAATTTCATTTCGGAAGCTGCATTATTCATTGGAATGGAGGTTTTCTAATAGTGTCGCCCATTTCCCAATCCCCACCTGCTCAACAAAGACCCCTCAGACTCCTCCCAACAGACACCCCGTGCCCCATTCTTACTGCCAAGATATCCTCTTTTGAACGTACCATTCCATACCACTAGGGTTATAGCCTACATTTTGAACCTGGGCCAGAAATAGGGCAGGAGCAACTATGGTCCTTCCCACCCCTAGACATCAGGGTTCGGCCCAGTATGTCCATAGAGTTCTTCTTTGGGGAATGGCTGAGGTTGTTCTAGGGAAGGGGGTCTTTTGGCAAGGGGAAGGATTGGTAGGGTGCCTGTTGGCGATGCTGATTGGGGTGAGGTCTTTTTTGACTAGGAGGTCAGGGATGGGCGTGACTATTAAAAGAATTCCGCTCCCTTTAAGATGGCCCTGGGATTATTAGGCCATAGAAACATAGAAATATGTCGACAGAAAAAGACCACATGGCCTATCTAGTCCGTCCTTCCATATCAACAACTACAACAGTCCCCTTTTTTCCTTTAGAGATCCTTTGTGTTTGTCCCATGATTTTTTGAATTCATTTACTGTCCTCATCTCTACCACCTCCACTGGGAGACTATTCCACGGATCCACCACTCTTTCCGTAAAGAAATATTTCCGCATATCACTCCTGAATCTATCCCCCTTCACCCTTCACCCTCATCCCATGTCCCCTCGTAGCAGAACTTGCTTTCAATTGAAAGAGGCTCTCCCCCTGCTGCCGTGCAGCAGCTCGATACTCCCAGGGAGGAAAAATCACGCAGCTTAATTTATTGTAGTGCTCACTAACCCAAGTTACTGCAGTTTAGAGACTCCTGCAATAAATAAAGCTGCAGTAAAATGTATTAGCTTAGAAAATTCTGACCTAAATGAGAGATGTGCTACAAAGTAATATATGAATTATACTTTTCATTCTTGATTTTATGTAGGTACTTTAACAAATACAGGTCCTCCCAAGAAACGTCACAAAGGTTGGCCTCCAGATTCACCATCAGGAACAGAAGTAAGCTTTGCTCAGAACAATCTACTTTCTGCAAACTGCAGAAATAAAACTGGTAAGGTGTACTCCAGGGGCATGAGAAGTATTTGCTGATCTCCTTCAAAGATTTAATGGAGAGTATTTTATCTGTGAGATGATTTTTTTCATGAATCCTAAAAGCAAATGGTACACTTATATCTGTTATCAAAAAAAGCAGTGTAATAACCATCGTTACTGCAGGATGTAGTATTCATTAACAGAGGATGTAGTAAAAGCTGTTAGTGTAGCTGGGTTTAAAAGAGGTTTGGACCAGTTCCTGGAGGAAAGGTCCATAAACCGTTATTAACGAGGACCAGGAAAATCTATTGCTTACCTCTGGAATAAGTAGCATAGAGCCAGGTTCCCAAATAGGTACACAAATGGGTACTTGTGACCTGGATTGGCCACTGTTAGAAACAGGATAACTGGGTATGATGGACCTTGGTCTTACCCAGTATGGCATATCTTATGTTCTAATGAAAATCCTCATAAAAATATATTACTTACTTGAGGAAGAAGACCTCAGAAACTCTCCTGTACAATCTTTTCTCATACTCTTAAACAGGATTCAAGATTAATCTTCATAGGTCATAAAAAACCTTCAGGAATGTTTTACCAATTCATATTTCTTGAAACATCTTAATTCATTTATTTTTGGAACTTCATTTTAAACACTTTATGGTGGCTAGCATTTTGGATGACTTGCTTCATCAGGATGCATCAACTACAATGTTTTTCAGCAGGAATACATTAACTTCCTAAAAACAACCATAATATGATTAATATCCATGCCCGTATTCTTCTAATTAAATAACCTCCAATGAATTATGCACTGCGCTTAAATTTAAATAATGGCATTCTTTCTAACATTATCTTTAAAAAAATGTTTTTGTTTACACAAAGGCTGAAACACTTCCTTAGTTGTGTCTGATAGTAATAATTATTTCTTGCCATCAAAAATATCCTTATACTACCGTTTTTTACTTATAAAAATGAAACCATTTGACAGCCTAAAAAATTACTTATAAGGATATTGTTAATGCAAGAAATAATTATTAAATTCAGGCACAACTAAGGAAGTATTCTATCCTTTGTGTAAAGAAGCATTTTTTGAAAGTTAATGGGGTATGTTTACTAAAGTGCCACAAGTAGCGCGGAACAAACGCATGTTTAGTGTGCAGTTTTACCGCAGTGGGACCTAGTGGCCATGGGAGATGCAAGGTCATGGCCATGGTAGGCTACTAAAGCAGCGCTAGTTGCGTTATTAGCGTGGGAGTAGGGAACTTGTGGCCATAGCGCATGTGCATTATGAAGGCATGTGCTACGCATGCCCTGCAAGTGTAAGCTACCATGCATTAGTAGAGCAGCAGTGGGCTACAGAACCACTGCAGACAGTAAGAAATGTGCCTCAACCACACCTACAGAAAAGTAGCATCTGGCCAGTCCAGGATAGAGAGGGATGACCAGGACTAGGCACAACTGGCTGCACAACTCAGAGCACTGGGGCTAAGTACAAGGGCAGGGCATGCAAATCAGGAAAGTAAATACATTCAGCAAGTCTGTGCTTCATCCCAAACTGTGGGAGACAGTGTGCAAATGTTGCATCTGCAGATGGAGGGAGGGTGCCCTGTATGGGATCCTGCTGGGTATCCACAGTGTCAATCATGTGGGACAGGTATATAAACCCCCCTCACTGAGGGGCCTAGGATGCCTGTTCACCTAGGTAGCAGGGAATACAGTACAAGTCCTCCACTCAGAGGAGAGGGAATCCTTCCTCAGCTACTTCTCTCATATGTCTAGGCTAGCACCATAGCCATTGTGGAGTGTGTTCCCCATGTGGGGAGGAGGGGGTGGAATGGGATCACTAGAATGAGAATGGATGTGTGTGTGTGTAAGCAGGAAGAGCTCTGGGTGAACAGCACATGAAGGTGACCAAACCCATATAGCTCCCAGCTGTCACATCAAGGGCCTACCAGACAAAGGAAGTACACAGGAGCTTTCTCGGGCCATGGAATGCCTTATCCTATCTCCATTTTCAGATAAGTGACGGTTTTCGATGTAATTTTTAAGGTGGGGAACCTAATTGAATAAAAGAAGTTTGCCGTCTGTTGTGGGTTGGACATTAAATTCCAGCCCTCCTTCGGTACGCTTCGACAAAAAGAAATTTTCTTGGGGCATTTTTAACGGTGAATTTAAACTTTTGTGTTATCCTATCTCCTGGCATCTCCGCAGTACACAAAACCAGCAGTCCTCTAATATCTATCTATTACATATGCAGACGTGTATAGCAGTTCATCAGGACAGCTGTGAATGTGTCTGTGAATGTTTGACTACTGTCCCAACAGGGTCAGTTCTGGCTATAGGCCCTGGTTTGGATGCTGTCAGGCTGCTGAGCTCCATTGCCATGGCAGCTTCCCCATGCAGTCCCTCTTTCCTGGTGGCCTAGGTAGATGCCTAGATATTCTGCTATCATCGCCTTTTTTAATTCTGTGTGTTTGCCCTGTTTCTGCCCTTCACATTTCCTAACACTCATGTATGAACCGCACGTTTGTGATGTGCTAGCAAGGTGGGAGCAGCTACTGCCTGGTCAGAGGCAGATGTTAGTTGCACCCACGCTAGTGGGGCTTTTGTGTCACTTCTGCGCAACTAGCATGGCTGCCATGTGCCACATCTGCCCCCATACTCCACCCACTCTCTGCCTTTACCCCGCCTATTCACGTGCTGCTTGAGTAGCTCTGTAGTTTTAGCATGGTTGCTTTTTGGTTGTGTGCTGTTGGCTACTGTGTGTTGGCCCTGCACTAAACCCCATGCTACCGGCTACTGTGCTTTAGAAAACATGCCCAAATGTTAGAAAGAATGCCATTATTTGAATTGAAGTTCCATGCATAATTAAACAGAGATTATTTAAGCAGAAGAATATGGATATTAATCGCATTTTGGTTGTGTATAGGAAAAAATGTATTTCTGCTAAAAAAAAAAAAAATGCTGTAGGTGATAATGCCCCTGATGAAGCAAGTAATGCAAAAAGCTGTCCACTATAGGGTACTTGAAATGAGGGGTCCATGTTTCTATGATGAATTGAATTGTTTCAAGAAATATGAATTTGTAAAAAAAAATTCTGGACATTTTTTATGATGTATGAAGATTAATCCTGAATACTGTTTACGCGTATGAGAAAAGATTGTACAGGATAGTCTGTGGCCTTTTTCCTCCAGTACTTAATAGATATTAAAGAAGATATTTATTAATGGTTATTACACTGACATTATTGATAGCAGTTATTTTTTAATGATTTATTTTATGTTGGACTACTGATATCTGCTTTGGTTATGGGCACTTACTGTATATGTGTGCCATAAGCCTCCTTGCAAGTAATAATTAAATTAATGCATATTTACCTAGTAATAAGGTTGATGATGACAGAAAAAAAGAACAATTCACCCAGCCTGTCTGTCCAGTTACTCCTCTAGGCACTGCTTAATATTTATTCCAGCTGCCAGCCAAAATGGGCACCACTTGTAAGGTTTCTGCCATTATCCAGGACAATTTTTGTGATCTTTCTCACTTGTACACTACCATCTTGGAGAGATGAGCATATAGGATCCCCTGTTTAGTTCATCCCCTGTATCCCTCTCTCTTCATGTTAAACAACAAAGCTGATGCATGGACATCCAGCCTTCTAGATCCCCTGCGTATCATTTTAAAGGGCATGTTTACTAAGCTCTGCACCAGTACCATGCATGTGTAGGCTGCTTTACTAGCACGGGGGGGGGGGGGGGGAAAGAGTGTCCGTGCTGACTTCAGAGGGTGTGTGTTTCTTTTTCCCTGTAGTTAACACAGGCCCTAGAATCTAGGGCCTAGATGCAGCAGTGTGCAAACTGGCACATGGGTATAAGTAACGCCACCCATTGAGGTGGTGTTAAGTTCACCAGTGCTAATGGCACCAAGCGTGGGTTCCTGTTCGGTAATCCAGTTTAGTCCTCCAACATCGGGTAGTGCCCCTCCTCCTGCAGCTGGGAGACTGGACCAATCAAATCTTCTGTAGTATATATGCAGCAGGAGCTCCCAGAAGTCCCCAGTGTGTCCAGTCTCCCTGCAGCTGGAGGACTTCTGTGCCCTTGCTGGGCACGCTAAGTGACACTTGAAGGAGCAACACTAGTTAGTTAGTTCTTTTGGGGTTTATTTCTGGTCCTTTATATTCTATTTCTTTTGCTAGGTAGCTGTATCTTTAAAAAAGAAAAAAGACACAGGAGACTTTCTGGGGAAAGCCAGACCTGCCTTGGGCTCCTGCCTTTCTGCCTGGGAATCTCTGAAGCCTGGGTTGAGCTCTCCCCAAGGCTGTTCGGGGAAGAGCCATACCGGCTGCAACATTGCCTGTCACTTGGAGAAGTGGGCTGAGTTCCTTGCTGTTCCCAGAGCTGGTAGGAATTTTCCTTGTTTTAAGCTCTCTGTTCTTTGCTTGGGCAGAGGCTCTGTCGGCTCCCCTGGCTTCCAAATTGCACTTTTTCCTGCCTTTTTTCGCTTGCCCTGTATTAGAGGGTCGTTTTCTTTCTTTTCCATATTATTTGGGTACCTTTGTATTTTCGCGCCGTTTTTTACCGCGGGTGAAAAAGTGCGGCGGCCATTTTGGATTTCTAAAGTGTGCTTTTTAAGGGCACTTTTTAACACTTGCGCACGGGTTCCCCTGGTGTTTTTGGGGTTTCTTTTGCTGGCGATTTTGCTCAGGGCACCCCTAGGATTCTGGGGAGTATTTTGTTTACTGTAAAAAAAAAAAAAGGTTTTAAATTTAATACTGTGCTGAATTGAATAAGGTTAGTCCCCTTGGTGTGGGCTTCCCTGTTCCTGTTGCCTTATTTTTCCCTGAGAGCAGGTGGCCTGGGCATGGCTGCCAAACCTCAGTGTGTAATTGGTGGCTCCCGCAGAGGTACAATGACTGACTCTGGAATCTGTAAGAGCTGTGCTGCAGTTTCTTCAGAACTGGAGCTGCCTATTGAAATTAAGGAACAGCATGTGCCCGGGGACCCTTCCCTTTCGGGGGACAGTGTCCCTTCACCGAGCATCCTTCCTTCTGGTCTGGGCCCGGCGTCTAATACGTCGGTCCCTGAGCTCCAGCAGGCGGCTATGGTAGCGTCGCCTATAGACTTTTCCCCGGATTTTGTTCTTCTCATGCATCAGGCCTTCCGCTTAAGCCGGTCTGGTCATTTGCCGGAGGCTTGGCCCGCCTCTCTCCCCCCAGCATCCGCGGGGGGGGGGTTCAGCGGTCTTCCCAACCCGCGGTCAAGCGGCCCAGGTTGGGGGACCAGGATCAGGGCGCCCTTTGCCTCCCGGATTCCGAGACTGAGGGGGATCCGGATATTGAGGCGGAGGAGTTAAAAGACGGAGAGCTTCCAGAACTGGAAGATCAGGCTCGCATCATTCGGGTGTTTCGAAGGGACGAGCTGGTACCTTTGGTCACGGAGTCTCTCCAAGCACTTAACCTCTCTGCGGTGCGGCCGCTGGAGGAGGAGGGTCTCGAGGATCCTCTCATTCAGGCGGTCAGGGATGCCCAGGTAGTTTTGCCTGTGCACCGAGTAGTTGAGCAGATGATCCATGCGGAATGGGAGCAACCGGAATCCGCTTTGAAAGGGATTCGGACCATGAATCGTCTTTACCCCCCTTGCAGACCAGGACAGGGACTTGTTTAAGTCTCCACGGGTGGATGCTGCCGTTTCGGCAGTGACTAAGAAAACCACCATCCCGGTTGAAACGAGGCGGGCTCTAGAGGAAGACCCGGTCATAGGGGGTCGTTTGCGCGACTTTCTTCCTTCTTGGGCCCAAATTACGTCAGATCGGTGGGTGCTGCAGATTATAGAAGAAGGTTATGCCCTAGAGTTTGCGCACCCACTTCCGGATTCGTTTGTTCTGTCTCCCAGCAAGGGAGCTCAAAAGGCGCGGGATATCCGCGTGACCCTGGATCGGCTTCTCTCTCTGGGGGCCGTGGTTCCGGTCCCGCCCTTGGAAAGAGGCGCAGGTCGCTACTCCATCTATTTTGTGGTTCCCAAAAAGGGCGGTTCCCTTCGTCCGATCTTGGATCTCAAAGGCGTGAATCGCGCTCTCAGAGTACCGCACTTTCGCATGGAGACCCTGCGGTCAGTCATCGTAGCGGTGCGTCAAGGGGAATTTTTGACATCCCTCGATCTTACAGAGGCCTATTTACACATTCCCATCCGGCCCTCCCATCAACGGTTTCTCCGCTTTGCGCTCCCGTGGGGCCATTTTCAATTCCGGGCCATGCCGTTCGGACTCGCCACGGCTCCCCGCACCTTCACAAAGGTAATGGTTGTAGTCGCGGCGGCGTTGCGCAAGGAGGGCATCCTGGTCCATCCATATCTCGACGACTGGTTGATTCGAGCGAAGTCCAGTCGGGAGTGTGTGCAAGTCACGAGCAGTGTGGTGGATCTCCTTCGGTCCCTCGGATGGGTGGTGAACGAATGCAAGAGTTGTCTGTCTCCGTCACAGGATCTCGAGTATCTGGGAGTCCGCTTCGACACAGCAAGGGGCTTGGTGTGCCTTCCGGAGCGACGCGTGCTGGCGTTGCGGGCTCTGGTCCGTCTCTTCCGGGGGATGCCAGCTCCGTCGGCGTGGTGGTACCTGCGGCTCCTCGGCACGATGGCGGCGACCTTGGAGGTGGTGCCTTGGGCGCGCTTCCACATGCGTCCGCTGCAGAGTGCTCTTCTGCGACGTTGGTCCAACCAGTTCGACTCGCTGAACAAGAGATTGCCTTGCCCAAAGACGGTTCGCCGATCCCTCCGGTGGTGGCTCTCCGTCGAGAACCTGTCGCGAGGGATTCCCTTGGAGCCTCCTCTGTGGGTTCCGTTCACGACGGATGCGAGCTTAACCGGCTGGGGGGCTGGAGGCCTCTTGGTCGATCAACCGTCTCGAATTGCGGGCAGTCCGGCTAGCCCTGGTGGACCTGGAGACCCTGGTTCTCGGACGGCTGGTGAGAGTCCTGTCGGACAATGCGTCCACTGTAGCTTACATCAATCGCCAAGGGGGTACCGGCAGCGTGGCCCTGGAGGCAGAAGCGGCGGCCTTGTTCAACTGGGTGCAAACTCGCCTTCCAGCAATCTCGGCGGCTCACATTGCGGGCGTAGACAATGTCCAGGCCGATTTTCTCAGCAGAGTGCGGGTGGACCCCGGAGAATGGGAGCTAAACCCACAGGTTTACGCACAAATCGTCCGGCGGAGGGGTCCACCCATCATGGATCTCATGGCGACCTTTCAATCAGCCAAGACAGGGCGCTTCTTCAGCAGGCGAAGGGAGCGCATGTCCGAGGGGCTCGACGCTCTCATTCAGCCGTGGCCAACGTCCGGTCTTCTTTATGTCTTTCCTCCGTGGGCTCTGATCGGCCGGGTCGTACAACGTATCGAGAGCCACCGGGGTCGCGTGTTACTGGTGGCCCCGGATTGGCCCCGGAGGCCCTGGTATGCCGATCTGGTCCGGTTGAGCGACGGCGTTCCTTGGCTCCTGCCCGCTCTACCGGATCTTCTTCTTCAGGGTCCCTTGCGGATGCCCCAAGTGGATCGATTCTCGCTTACGGTTTGGCCATTGAGAGGGCTCGACTGAAAAGGAAGGGCTACTCCCCCGCGGTGATTTCTACCCTTCTGCGGGCGAGGAAAACGTCCACTTCTCTTACTTACGTTCAGATTTGGAGGATTTTTGAAGACTGGTGCTCCCAGCGAGGAGTCCGGGCGGCGACGGTTTCAGTGCCCGTCGTTTTAAGTTTTCTTCAGGATGGTTTCTATAAGGGCCTTGCGGCTAGTTCCCTAAAAGTCCAGCTGGCGGCTATCTCGTGTTACCGCGGCAAGGTTTTGGGTCGTCTGCTCGGGGCTCATCCGGATGTACGCCGATTCCTTACGGATGTTTTTCATTTGCGGCCCTCCCGCAGAGTTTTCGTTCCTCCTTGGGACTTGAATTTAGTTCTGAGGGCCCTGGTTCGTGAACCTTTTGAGCCCCTGCGCAGGGCGTCTCTGAAAGATCTCGCGCTGAAGGCGGTTTTTCTTGTAGCCATCTGTTCGGCACGGCGCATTTCAGATCTGCATGCATTGTCCTGTCGAGAGTCTTTCTTGTCTTTTTCCGCGGATCGGATCGTTCTCCGTCCGGTTCCTTCCTTTCTGCCAAAGGTGGTGTCTCCCTTTCACATGAATCAGGCAGTGTTTCTTCCAGTGCTTTCTTCGCAATCTGTCGGGTCAACGGACAAAGGTCTTCTCCGGCTCGATGTGGGTCGTACGCTCCATCGTTATTTAAAGGTTACCGAGTCTTTTCGGAAATCTGACCGGCTTTTCGTGCTCTTCGGGGGTGCGCGTAAAGGGGAAGCGGCGGCTAAAGCCTCCATTGCTAGATGACTCAAAGAGGCGATCGCGTCCGCGTATCTGTTGCAACAGCGGTCTGTTCCGGAGGGTCTGAGGGCTCATTCTACTAGGGCTCAGGCGACCTCTTGGGCGGAGTATAGCCTGGTTCCGCCGGCAGATATCTGTAGGGCGGCCACTTGGTCGTCTCTGCATGCTTTCAGTAGACACTATCGCTTAGATGTGTCAGCGGCTCGGGATTCCTGTTTTGGTTCGGAGGTTCTGCGCGCCGGATGGCAAGGTCCCGCCCGGTCTTAACTGCTCTGTTACATCCCGATGTTGGAGGACTAAACTGGATTACCGAACAGGAAATGGAAATTACACTAACCTGGTAATTGTAGTTCCTGGAGGGTCCAGTTTAGTCCTCCTTCCCTCCCGACTATCTGCTAATGTGGTGCGGCGCGCCTTTCCGAACGGTTGATATTAAGACGGTTCCTCTTGCCGTTCGGTCCCTCTGTGGCAGCCGCGTTTTTTGCAGAGGCTCTTCCCTGTCTCGGGGGTTCAGGCAGCTACTGAACTTCTGGTGGGGAGCGGTGTTTTGATTCCGGAGGCGTCGGTGCCGGCGCACTGCAGTGTTCTGACTTCCTCGTTTGGGGAGGGGGTTGGATATTCCTTGGGGGGGAACAAATTGTTCTTTAATTAGGTCATTTTGTATATTAATCTAATGTGTTGCTTCGTTAAGTATGCTTTGTTACTAGTACACTGGGGACTTCTGGGAGCTCCTGCTGCATATATACTACAGAAGATTTGATTGGTCCAGTCTCCCGGCTGCAGGAGGAGGGGCACTACCCAATGTTGGAGGACTAAACTGGACCCTCCAGGAACTACAATTACCAGGTTAGTGTAATTTCCATTTATTGTGGGCCACTAACACCCATGATTGCTGTGATTCCCCAGCAATCCCTCTGCTCTGCCCATGTCCTGCCCAGTCCTGGCCTGAATGTATGCTACCAGGGTATCACAGAATTTTTAGTGCAGGAGAGCTATTCTATTTTTAGTGTGGCACTTAAACCATGCATTAAACCCTGTGCTACCAGGTAACACACTTTAGTAAACATGCTCCTAAAAACATATTCAGCTATGTAGAGTAAGAAACCTCATTCTCTGTGGACTAGCAGGTATGAAGTCCTCACATATGGGTGATGTCATCTGACAGGGCCTACACAGGAACGCTGCCCAGCTACTAGTGGAAGCTTTTGGGAGGTACCTCTGCACATGCATGCAATTTTCTCGTCTGCTGCTGCGGTGCCTTTTTAGGGAAGCCTTTGTTTTTCTGCGGAGCTCAACAGATGCGTTGAACATAATCTCTGCCATTCTGGTAATTGTTTGCTTCTCCGGGGTGTCAGACGGCTGCCTGGGTGAGAATGTTCACAGTCTTGGCAAGTGCATATATCAATATGATTTGCAAGGGATTGTGGGATATGCAGTCCATTCACACCAGACACAGCTGCTCACAATAATTAGTTGTGCTTGAGTGTAAAGTCAATAAGTTATTTATTTATGGGGCTATTTCTCCCAACACAGATATGCTTGATAGCACATAAAACAGGATACTTGCTTTCAGTGTTAAACTTGGAAAAACAAAATCAGGAAAACAACAGCTGAACTTGTCAGGCAATCAAATGAAAAGAATAAAGACCTGGTTGGTAACAAACTGGTCTTTTCTGTAGGCTTTAGCTAATATTTTCTTAGCAGTGTTTCAAACAACAAGCAAAACCCACAAAGAAGGGAAAAACTGTTCTTTTCAGGTTAACTTCTTATATCTTCACACAGATTCAGAAGTGATTCCCTCAGAGCTCACAAGCAATTAGGTAAGGCTCAATTGCTAGCAGTTACCCAGCTGAAACCCCTTAGCTGGCTTACTTTCTACTGCTTGGCTCAAAATCCTACTCATGAGCTTTTCTGAGTAGGTTAAAGAACAAGTTTGTATTTCTTTGTGATGGCTGTTGTACTTTGTAACAGAAAATTACCAAAGGAGTTTAGACAGAGAGCAATCCATATATTCACAGCCTGTATCTAAGACTTCTCCCCCTTCCTCAACAATCATCGGTTCAATATCATGGATTGGCACAGAGAAATTTCTCAATGGAGCACTTTCAGGAGAATACTTGTTTCCCTGCTGTCTTTCAAGGTTATAGCTAGGGCATAGATCAGTGTTCATACCTGAGCTTCCATTGCTGTTAGAGTTCCTCTCTAAATAGCCTGGCCAGTATGTAGTCCAGTTTTTATGTCCAGCATTCCAATCCGGATCCCTGGACACTGGATCTCTCTTCACATACCTTCTGGCACGGGTCCTAAGGTCCCTTCCAAGTGCAGCCGTCTCCCTCACAGGTACCGTCTGGAGATTCCTAGCTCTGCAGCACCATTCCTCTGGCTTTCCCCAGTCCAATGGTGTATGCTGGCCTTTTGAATGTCTCCCAGTATACGTACTGCTCTGGACTCCTTTAGACCTCCCAAATGCTTTTCTCTTCTTTCTTCCAGAGGGTTTCTTGCCCTCTCTGTCTGTCCGCTCTGGCTTCTGCTTCTGATGATCCTCCAGATGATGAAGCTGTCCAAGATCATGAAGATGTCTCTCTGTAGAATAAACTCTACCTTCCAGTTCATACTGCTAGACCAGTCCAGACAAACGGGTTATGCACCCCTGCCAGCAGATCTTGGAGACAGAGAATTCTACCAGAGCTCTGATAGGCTGGAGCCTGGTGATATAATCCTACCCCTAGGGGTCTCCCTCAGTTTTTCTCTGTCTCCAGCAGATCTGGATGCTTTTTTTTTTTGCTCCTTCAAACAAAATTTAAAATGCTTTATTTCTTTGTGATTTCTCTTGGAGAGATTATGCCCTGAGTTGCCAGTGTACTTATCTGAGCACCAGGATGATTCCAGCTGAAGCTTCTGTGTCCTCTGTCACAGTAGAGATCGCTGATGTGCAGACTCCCCAGCACTAGTCATGAGGGCTATTTAGCTGGATGGTAAGCCTCCTAGAATCCAGTCCCTGGGGCTGATTTTAGTGGTGAGGCAGCTGCAGTGGTTTGAGCAGCGGTCCGTGGCTTCTCTGCACTTTCGGTACTGTAAGTACAGAAACTGTCTTTCTCCCACTGCTGTCTGCAACTCTGTGGTAACTTGATTTATTTTTCTTGATTTTTCAGGGATTTTAGGCATTTCTCTCATGCCTGCAACCCTCCCACCTTCTCCTTTGACTTTTTAAGTTAATTCCTTAGCTTTTTCACTCTTTTTGTGTTTTATTTTTGCCGGCGGCCATTTTGAATAGCTAATGAGCCTTGGTTTTTGGCGGGAAGCCAGATTACTTCTCTGCTGGCTTCTAACAGCTATATTGCTGTTTAAGTTTTTTTTTTCCACAACACTTGCTAGCTGTGAGTTGTGAAGGGGTTCCCTTTTCTCTGCCTATGTATTAGCATAATGAATAAAAAGTACGGAAGGCATGGATAGAGAACAGGATGCAATTCAGAGCCACAGCACAATGCTAAGTCACTGACGAATGGTGCAGGGTTCATGGGTTCCATCCCCCACTGTGCCCAACAAAGAAGGCTGGCTGAGGCATTACCTATTATGGGGAATATTGTTAAATGCCTGTTCCTGTGGGACGCAGTTATTTGTTTTTAGTTCTCACTGTGCCTTTTTCAGGTTTACGCTGCATAGGCTGTCAGAAGAAACACAGGGACCTCATGAATCAGCTCTGCTCTTCCCCCAGCATCTTGCTTCCCCAGATGAACTTGGGAACTCCTGAGCTTGGCTTCAGTGGAGCTCTCCATTGGCTTTATGCTGCGCTGAGTCTTTACCACGAGAGTTTGGATACCTCCAGGAAGTTCAGGTATCATTTTCTGAAAGAAAACTGTGAGTACCCTGTTTTTTTCTTACTTGCCTCAGCTGCTCTGGGATGATTTCAACTGCATCCGGACCGGCTGCCTCTGAGTTTTGAAGTTCCTACTTTAAATTTTTAGTCCACAAACTGCAGCCGGGTTACTTTGTACGTCCTACTGAATATTGTACCTGTCTTATTCAATATACCATTTGATTGGAATTTTAAGTCACTGTTTTGGATCCTGACTGTTTTGGGCTCGGCCTAATTAAGCATGCTCTCTGTAATCTTCCTACGGCTGGATTTGAGCTTCTACATCCCTCCCCAGAAACACCTTTCAGCCCATACCATGGAGGTCTGAATGGCTGCGGAGGGATCACACTCTAATTTCCCTACTTTCAGTCACTGTAATTGCCTTACCCTGACTTTGAAAGTTTCTCTATGCCAGCACAGTGAATGACTGACAGTTCCCTTCTCAGCTCAGTGAATACCTGACAGTTTTTCGGTGCCAGCGGCCGTTTTGTTTTTCTCTTCAATGTTTCTTTTTGGAGGAAACAGCTCTAAACAGCAGTTTCCACACATTTAAACATGCTGTGGAGGCACGTGGAGTTTCAAAATCCTTTTCTTGAAGAGTCTTGGGTTTCCCTGAGCCTACCTTGCTTTTTGTTTTAAATGCAAAAAAAAAAAAAAACCCCACACAAGAAGAGGAAAGGTGGTTTAAGTCTCTACAATGCTGCTTTCTCTGGCTGTATTATATATGATATGGAATCAGCCGAAGGGGACATTAATAGATTGCTTGTGTTCCACCTGCACGCTGCATCCCGGAGACTTTCCCCATTCCCTCTGCGTTGCTAGCTGGGTTCATCAGCACCTTATCTCCCCCCTCCTCAGAGCCCCTGCTGCAGGATCTTCCTGCAGGAGAAGATTCAGTCAGCTCCCATGTCGCTTCCACAGCCGCTGGAGACCACAGCAGCCTTGACTGACAGTGCCTTCCTCACACTCTTCCATCTGGCATGACGCCTTTGACTTTTGGAGTCTTTTGGATTATCTCCTACACCTGCCCAGTAGCAGGCGAGCATATGGCGTGGTCTCGCAAGTGGTCCCATAAGTCCTCAGACCTTAGAGCAGTACGTCCTCCTTAGGGCGTAGCATGTGCCTTGCGGGGTACTATGGATATTCAAGAAGACTTTAAATCTTCGGAGGTCAGCCCTGACTCGTTGGAGTATGGAGATGGGGAATATTCTCCGTCTGTTTTCTTCGCTGACGGTTCTCAGCCTTTTTCGGTAAGAGGAGTTGCCGGCTCTAATCACACAGGTGATGGAGTCGCTCCCCCTAGCCGACACGCCTGCTCCTCCGGATTCTCAAATCCGGTTGCAGCCGCATCCCATTTTCCAGTGCATTCGTACGGCACGCGGTATTGGTCGGTTATACCCTTGGTCTCCCTTTCACTTGGACCGTTGGCTGCAATACCCGACGGTTGATGCATTCTGACCAGGGTCATCAGGCATACCACACTTCCGGTTGAGGGTGGAGAGGCGCTCCGCGACCAGCCAGACCTGAAGAGTTGGGAGACTGCTACAGTCCGGTTTTCCTTCGCCCGCTATTTCCTTCTTGCAGGTGTGCGGAGGTCTGGCAGCTCGGGCCTCCCTTCGATGGATTCCGCAGCTTCCAGGTGTTCCCGAGTTGGTTCATTTTGAATCCATTGCTGCATTCCGGGCAGAGGCATTCTGTGATCTCTTGCAGCTGTCAGCTCGCTTCCTAGCACCGGTGTCGGTAGCTCGGAGATGGCTCAGCCTGCGTCAATGGGCAGCGGATGTTGCTTCATTTAAAGGCTCCAGCGTTTAGATGCCATTCGTCCCGGTCCACCGTTGGAAGGAGGACTCTGTCTATTTTGGAATGCTTCAGGTCCTGGATTCTCTCGGAGCTGGGTACGACACTCGTAGGGGACGGATGTTTCTACCACAGGAACGTTTTCAGAAGATCTCTCTTCAGCACCGCCGCTGATTGGATCAAGTGGCGCCTCGGCCTTGGGGCTACCTTCAACTCTTGAGGTCCATGGCAGCAACGATAGCCCTCGTTCCGTGGGCAAGAGCGCTCTTGCGCTGCTTGCCGACGGCGCTTCTATCTCGTTGGTCGCCGGTATCGGAGAGTTATCGAATCCGGTTGCCTTTGCTTCTGCCTGTGCGCCGCAGCCTCCGCTGGTGGCTTCAGGCACACAATCTTCTACGGGCGGTCCCTCTGGAGTCTCTGCGCTGGAGCTTGGTGATGCCAATCGCCGACCTCTCCGGTTGGGGAGCGCCTTGCAGCTTAGCCTCGGCGCAGGGGTGTTGGTCACCTCGTGCAGCCCAAGGGTCTATCAATCCTCTCGAGACGCGGAAAGTGCGCTTTGCCCTTCTTCAGTTTCAGCCTCTAATGCGGCGGTGTGCGGTTCGGATCCTGTCTGACGCCACGACGGTTGCTTACCTAAGCCGCCTAGGCGGCACGCAATGTCCGGATGTCTCACAGGAGAGGCGTTTGCTCCTCCCGTGGGCGGGGGAACATCTTCATGCTGTCGGCACAGCACATCGCAGGCGTGAACAATGTGTAGGCCGATTTTCTCACCCGGCACTCTCTGGAGCCCGGGGGCTGGGCTCTGCAGCCGGATGCGTTCCGGTCCATTGTTCACCTGTGGGGCCTACTGACCATGGATCTAATGGCTACGGCACAGACTGCCACGGCTTCGCTGTACTTCGGCCATTGGAGGGACGAGGGAACGCACGGCATAGATGCTCTCTCTCAACCGTGGCCGATTCATCTTCTCCGGTGTGTTTTCCCTCCCTGATCCGTGATATGCATGGTTCTCCAGCGGCTCCGAGACCGTCGCGGCCCTGTACTCCTGCTGGTTCCGAGTTGGGCTCGCGGACCATGGTATGCGGATCTATTCTGTCTGTCTGGGGCGTCGATGCTCCGCCTCGAGGCGTTTCTCGGCCTTCTGATTCAGGGACCGGTGGAGATGGAAGACCCGGCTCCTTACTCGCTTACGGCCTGGCAATTCCACGCCGCCGGTTTGCTCGCTACGGCTATTCGCCTAGCGTGGTCGTGACGCTTCTCACAGCGCGGCGGTCTACCACGACGCTGACTTACGCTTGGGTTTGGCGTCTCTTGATGGTTGGTGTTCGCGAAATAACCTCTCACCCTGGCGTTGCGGTGTTCCGGATATCCTGTCCTTTTTACAGGCCGGAGTGGATAAGGGATTAGTGCTCGATTCCTTGCGAGTACAAGTGGTCGCCTCAACTTGTTTTCGGAGTCCTATAGCGGGGCGATCAATAGCTTCGCATTTGGACGTGTCTCGGTTCCTCCGCGGAGTTAGGCCTTCCGGCCTCCTCTGCGTTCGCCTGTGCAGGCGTGAGCTCTCGTGCTTGTCCTCTGTGCCCTCGTTGCTCCTCCCTTTGAGCCTCTGAGGGCATGTTCTCTTCTAGATTTGACTCTGAAGGCAGTCTTCTTGGTGGCCATAACTTCGGCACGCCGTCTTTCTGAGCTCCAGGCTCTCTCGTGTTGACATCCCTATCTCTCGTTTTCCTCCGAAGGCGTTTCTCTGAGAACTGTCCCTTCCTTTGTTGCCCAAAGTGCTGACGCCGTTCGCTGTTGACCAGCCTCTTTTCTTTCCGTCTTTAACAAAGGCGCAGTGTGACAGTGGTCGGTCTCCGTTGCGAGCGGTGGACCTTAAGAAGGTTATTTTTCGGTATCTGGGGGTCGCGGGACCCTTCCATATGACTGTTGCTCTTTTGTCTTGTTCGCGAGTTCTCGTCGGGGATCCGCAGCCTCCGAATCTACCATTTTTAGATGGTTACGGAAGCCATTGAGGTGGCGTACCTTCTTCTGGGAGAGCCAGCTCCACCTGGACTCCGTGCTCACTCCTCTCGGGCGCAAGCAACTTTGTAGGCCGGGAGGTCTCATGTAGTTCCTCTCGATATTTGCCGGGCGGCGACTTGGTCGTCGCTGTCCACCTTTGTCGGTCATTATAGGTTGGACGTTCATGTCCGTCAGGAGGTCCATTTTGGAGTTGCTGAGCTGTCGGCGGCCTTGCCCCCTCTTGAACGCAGGTAGCTTGGGTACTGCCCGTTTGTCTGGACTGGTCTAGCAGTATGAACTGGAAGGAGAAATTTCACTTACCGTTAATTTCCTTTCCTGGAATACTGCTAGACCAGTCCAGGACCCGCCCTGCTGTTGGTTGGAGTGCCGCTGGTGCGGTGCAGCCGCCGACCGCGGTTCTTCTCTTTGCCGGTATGCCTCGCCATGGGCAGTCCATGGGTTCGTAGGTGGATACTGTTTTCAGCTCTAGGGAGTTCTTCGGCTCCCTTGTATATAGTTCACTTGAGACCCTCTGGGGTGGTGATACAGTTCATGTTGCATTAGCTTGTGGACGTAACTGAGGGAGACCCCTAGGGGTAGGATTATATCACCAGGCTCCAGCCTATCAGAGCTCTGGTAGAATTCTCTGTCTCCAAGATCTGCTGGCAGGGGTGCATAACCCGTTTGTCTGGACTGGTCTAGCAGTATTCCAGGAAAGGAAATTAACGGTAAGTGAAATTTCTCCTTTATTCTGCTTAGATGAGTGCTCCACCCTAGCACAGCGCAGCTGTGCTGAATCAGGCCCTGCCCTTTGAGATGAGTGCTTGTGGATTACCTCATAGCCCTCCTTATTGAACACACGTTTCCCCACTTCAGCTCCTCTAATGGCTGTTGGAAACCTGGTGCATTCTGAGACTGGTAGTCTTTTATGGGAAAATTCTGTTTTCTTATTTCTACCAGAACTGACAGGTTGCTTGTTCAGAGTCACTTCACCTTTTCTATAGCTCCTTCCTGAGCTATGATAAGCTTCCTTATCACAGGGGTCCGTGCCGCTTTAGCTATTTTTTTTCTGTCTCCTTTTCTACCTGCTGTCATGATCTGTCATCTTTTTTCTGTTTAGTCAGTCAGTTTTCAATCGTTTTTAAGTTTCCTTTATTTTCTGTAGCACCTCTGCCCTCTCTGGCCATGGTCTTGCTCTTCTTCAGGCTTCAAAGGCTGCATCGAACGCTGGTGTTGCATCGACATTGAAGCGTTAGAGTCCACTCCGAGTAGAGCACCCAGAGTGCCCCGGAGCATTGACCATTAATCGATCTCCACCCGAGGATGAGGAAGGATTTGACTTCATCTTCATCTTCATTGACACTGATGGGAGATTGCACTGAGCACTGAGTGAAGGCTCTGGTGCATAGACGTTGAAGCCCCTCGAGGCAGGTTGTCGAGAAAGATGAGGGTCCATGAGAGCACCCCTTCAAGCTGCCCCAAAGAGAGGAGAGCTCATCCTCTAGGACGTCAGAGGGGCGTCAACAGCCTGCTGAGAGCTAAGACCAAGCCGCTGATAAACCCTGTAGACGTTCTGGGCACTTTGGTCAAAGCTGCTGAGGCCCTGCAGCCTTTGGACTCGGCAGCCATGGAGAAACATCTTCTGCAGGCTTTCGAGGAGTGGATCACGATGCTCTTGACCATGTAGCAGACGGGGGCCGTGATGTCGTCTGCATCGACATCAGCAACCATCCAACTGATGCTCGAGGTGCACACCTTGCCTGCGGGAGAGGTATTGACATTGAGGTACCGAAGAACCCCCAACACTGGTGTCTGCCCAGTGTCCCCAGGTGCCCCTACTGGCGTAGGAAATAAGGGCGTCCGGTGACATTTAATTTATTTTAGGGAGTGGTTGAGCTGAAGGAACAGAAGCCTTCTGGTCCTTGTAGTGCAGAACTCCTTATAAAGAACAATCTACGCCAAAGTGTAGGGTAATAAGGCTTTATTTCCCCGGTCAATGCTTAGGTTCAATAAGACACAAAAGAAAATGAAGGTAATTCTTTCCTCTAACAAAAAGGTTCCACTGTGATATAAACAGTTAAGGGTTGTAGGCTTCACAATTAACTGTTTAACTGGGTTAAGGCTTCTTTTAAATCAATAGAAATTAACATCAGGAAACAAATGGTTATCAACTTCACCATATGCAGAGTTCTCTTTTCTCTATGCAACTAACAAGGCAATCAAGCTAGCTCTTGAACAAAAGTTACATTCCATTGGTTCACTCTGAGGAATGGGAACACTGGTTTCACAATCAAAGTCCATTGACTCTGGGTCACTCCCTTCTTCAATGCTATGACTGTCTTCAATATCTGTTAACTCCTTACAGGGGTTCTTCTGTTTCTCATACAACTTCCTTAGCACACTGTTGGGAAGTACTTTTAAAAGGTTAGCTTTACTTCTTCTAACTTTCTGAGGCTTATCTATTTCCATAAGGTTTTCATCACTTAAACTTTCCCTTATAATGAAAGGCTTTTCATACCTTGGCTTCTGTAGGCTGCCACTCCCAGGACTCAGCTTGCGACGTAGCTTCTCAGGCTGACAAGCTGTTCTGTGCACTGCTCTACAATCAGAGTTACCAGGAAAACCTGACGTGGATTTCCACTCTCTGTGTTTCTTGGCAAAAGTATCATTGTAGAAGGAATCTCCTTTCCTTGTGCCTTTCTGGTTTAGCATTGGAGACTTACTTGGGTTAGGAGAGTTGCTTTCATCAGGCAAGCTGCTTCTTTGGTTTGCTTGGCTTTGGACTCCGTTCCAATACCTTTGGCCTCTCTGGACTTTATCCCTTTGAGAATACCTCTTTTGGATTCTGTCTCCTTGAGTTGGTCCTTCTGACCTCGCTCTTGCCACTTTCCCAACACTTGCTCTTGCCTCCTCCTGTTTCTCTCTGTTCCTCCTTTTCCACTGATCATCTGGTTTCCTTTATAAAGGGATTTTCGGTTTGCACGTTCTGAGTTTGAGGACAGGTGAAACTGCTTGTTATTAATGTGATCAGAGGTAGAGCACGTTGCTTCAGGTACTGTGTGATTGTTCATGCGCCCTCTGGCTGAGCTGCGCTGGAACTGCGCTCTCTGCCTTTTCTGAGTTCCATGAAAATCAGGAGTTTTTTTCAACACTGTTTCTTTACTAGCTCCAGCCTCATGACACCAGCCAATATGACTTGCTAGCATTTCGAGGTCCGATGCACCCTCAAAGACTAGACAAACTTTGGTGCATCATTGTTTCTGATGGAGTTCTCAATCCCTGTGGGTCAGGAGAGAGATCCAGGCAGAAACTCAGAAGTACTTTGATTTCCTCTCTGAGTCTGACTTAGAAGGCTGGGTCATTGATGTTGAGTCTGAAGACCTGTCGGAGGACAGGTTTCTGAGCTCCTGTCGGACTCTTCTCCTTATGAGCTGTGCAAGTCCCCTCCTGAGGACATGACCTTACAAGATTTTGTCAGGGACATGGCAAAGGCCATACTATTTTCTTTGGAGACTGAGGATGAGTTCAGGACAGAAGAATTGGAGAACATTCAGTACTCCTCAGCCCCTAAGGAGGCGGTGAGAGTGCCTGTGCACATCTAGTTGGTAGAAGGCTTGACTCCATGTATAGAGTTCAGAAGACTCCCAGATTTGAGAATCCCCAGCTTCTGCACCATTCCATAGTGGTTGAATCCACCCTTAAGAGATCCAAAAGTTCCAAGGCTTATTCCTATGCGCTCCAGGGAGGGAGACTCAGACATTGGAATTTTTGGGGAGAAGGTATTTTCAGAGCTCCATGCTCATAACCCACATGACCTCTTACCCAGCTCTACATGGACTTGTTTTTGAAGAACATCATATGCGACCTTGCTGATCTGTTCCAGTATCTCCCTCCAGAGAAATTGGAACATTATCGTTACCTAGTGGCTCATGGAAAGGACTGCTCAAAGTTATATACAGTTGTATTGGCACCTTTGCACTTCAACCCCTTAATGTCCAATATCTCCTTAAAAAAAAAAGTGGGCATTGAAATGGCCTTGGACTATATATGCACACATATTTGACATATAAAAGAATTAAATAAAACAAGACCTACTAAAAAAGGATATAGTATTAAATAGTATAAAAGCTGGGACATTGCCAGGACATGATTATTGCACTCCACACAGCGCTAGGTCACGGAATGAAGAAAGAGGTAAGCATCAATCGGCAAAAAACTCACTCCAACAAAAACAAAAAAGAGCGCTCAACTCCCAACAGGGTCAATTAATTCAAGCTGATCACCATGGGTATTATGAAATAGCCCTGGACCAATGCTCAGAACATCACCAATCACTGAAAAACTCCTCTTTTTATTATTTTATTTATCAGAAAAACTTCTCAAAATCAATATTCTTCCAAGTTTAGGAAACAAAGGCCTCAATCATAGCCTTCTCACCCTCAAAGCGATTTAAACCATAACGTCAGCATTTAGAACATGGCAATCGTCAGATGATCACAACACTTATCTGACTAATTGGATATCAACCCCGGAGTCCCCAATGCCATACGTGGCACCATCAAGCGTTTTGCCACTGCTTTATCAGGGGTTTTCATTCATTAGGGATTCACCACTGTGTTCGTATGTACTATGCTTAATTCAAAAACGCAAGAACAAAAAAACAGGAACAAGCAGGAATGCAGTCTTCACATATGGGTGACGTCGGTATGGATGGAGCCTGTGCGGGAATGCTCTCCAGTGTCCAATAGGAAAGCATTTGGGAGCACTCCATTGTGCCTGTGTGCCTGCCTTCCCAACTCAGTTCTTCATTTTCTGCAGAGGCAGCAGGACATGTCATCCTGTCACCGCTAAAAAGTGTTATCTTTTTTGTGTGGAGTATCGTGCCGGCCCATCGAATCCGACACCGGTCCCTATAATTATTTTTTTATTTTCATTGTTACCTTTTTCTTTCATGCGATTTTTCACCCTTAAACTAGGCCTTTTGGCCTTCATAGCCTTCTCTTCATTTGGAAAACAACATTTTGAAGGCATGGAAAAGCCGAGTGGTTTTAAAGAATGTACCAAGTGTGCTGGTACAATATCCGTCACGGGCAAACTTTTTATTTATTTATTTAACAGGTTTTTTTTATACCACGATATCCTTAAGTCAAAGCGGTTTACATTACAACTTACATTTCTTACAGTGAAACAAGGAGCATGTTAAATAGGGGGGAGTGGGGTGGCATGCAGGCTAATAATAATGAGAATTATAAATATAAATTGATGAATTATACACAATATAGCCGTGAAGCTGCTTATGGAAGTAAATAACTATGTGCAAAGTTATAAATGTAACATGAGGAACTATATACAATGTAGCTGAGAAGCTGCTTAAGGAAGTAACATGAGAACTATATACAGTGACTTGGGTCTTAAATGTTTGGGGCCTGAACATCAACCCAATACTTGTCCTTTGTGCCAACAAATGACTAAGAGAGGCCTAAAGAACCAAGCCAGACAGTACGGAATGTTGTTCACCTCGGACTCGATGTCAGTAGCGTCTTCTTCGAGGGCATAGTCCTCCTCTCATGGGTCTCAGGTTTCTTCAGAATCCAAACAAAAATAAGTCTAAGTCTCTGGCCGCATTGAGGTCATTGGCATTGGCATTGAAGACTGATGCTGAGACCAGAGAAAAGTCTCAGTATAAGCATCACAACTCCTCTAGGGATGCTTCCGAAGCAGACCGGCCAGCCAAACATCCCCGGCAGGAGGATCTCTCCACTAAATCATGAAAGATGCATCGGGATGCTCCCAAGGAACCAACCTCTGTAGAGCTACTTGTTCCAAGTTATGTGACGGTGGCTCAAAGTCCCGTTGGAGATTCTACCCAGACATTGGCCATCTCGTTGGACCAGCGCATGCTGGCTCTCGAGAGGAGTTTGACCACACTCCTGGCATCGAGAGCTCCAGGAGTGTAGGCTTCAGTACCAGCCTCGATGCTTCCAAGCATTCATGTTGGCCTCCAGAATAAATTCTTACAAGCTGAATATGGGCATGTTTCTGAAGTATGTCATTAGGGATCTGGGGACTTTCACTTCCATACTGCCTGAAGATAAGCAGAGTGCTTTCCAGACACTCATCAAGCAAGGCCAAAATACTTCTAAGTTTCTTACCAGGGCCTTTTTTGATGCCTTTGAGTCAACCTTCAGAGCTTCACCAGTCTACATTTGGGCTCATAGAATGACCTGGTTACAGGCATCAGATCTCAAGCAATGGGTTCAAGATAAATTTGCCAATATCCCATGTACTGGAGAAAATCTTTTTGGCAGTGGTTGGAGGGGAAAAAAGCAGGAGAGATTGAGGCAGACAATCTCACCCTCAAAAGCCTTTCCAGGAAGACAGCTGACTCATTGAAGAGGAAGGCTCTTCCCCAGAAATCTTTCTATCCTAAAAAGAAGAGATACTTGGACTGATTTTTGAAGGCATTTACATAGTTACCTGCCCTAAATAACTGTGTAAATACTTTAGCCACGGATAGATGAAGGCACCTGCACGTTTAGTGCCTTTGTCTATCCATGGGTAAGCTCCTTACGTGCCCCGATGTTGTCCGGTTTCATTGGGGCATGTTGTGGGCGTTCTGGGGCAGAGCGGAGGCGGAGGTTAGCCCTCGGTGACTTAAAGATAGGTGAGGTTTTCGTCGCCTATCTTTGAGGCGCTGGGGCTAACCGGGTAGTATCAAAAATCGATTAGCCTCGGCGGTTGCCCGCATTTCTGGTCAACCCGGATTTTCACTTCCGTCACTGCGGAAGTGAAAATCTGGATTAAGGGGGTCAGTGGGCAGGCTATGCAGGCTAAATCCTTACCTGCCTTTTGTTGCTTATCAACCTCAACATACACAGCAGACACAGCAAGGCCCTCGCCAGCCCAAGAAGCCCAAGGCTTCTAAGCTTCAGCCGTCTCCACAGGCACAACCTGCACCTGGTTTTGACTCCTTCCTCAAGAGCATTGACAGTCTGTCCCTGGAGGGTCCTCAGCCCCTCCATATAGCCGGCAGATTGTCACTATGCCCACAGGTGGCACCTCATAACATCAGAACAGTGGACACTCCAGATAGTCCAAGGGGGTTATCAGATTCACTTCAAAACCTTACCCTCCAACTGCTTTTCAGGGTTCTGTCCAATACAACCCCTTCAAAGCACTCTCTTAAAAGAAGAGGTTACCTCCCTGTTCTCCCAGAGTGCCATAGAAAGAGTTCCTTCCCCTCAAGAAGGGATGGTTCTCCAGGACCAAGCAGGAAGTCAGTCCTCACATATGGGTGACGTCGGCGCCGACGGAGCCCTCGCGGAGCAATTTTCCCCAGCTTTCAAAGAAAGCCTTTGGGAATTGCAGCGCGCATGCGCGGTCTCCTTCCCGCCCAAGGGTGCCATCTTAGCCAGTCTTCTTTTTTCCGCGGAGCCCTACAGACGTACCCGTCGTGTCCCCGCTGAAAAAGTTGATTTTAGTGATTTATTTCTCTTTTTTCCTTCGGTTCGACGCCGGTCTTTTTCCTGCCCGGACTCGCGACGCCGTTGCGAGTCCTTCTCTTATTTTTCGGTTTTTCTGATTTTTGGTCAGTTTCGTTTTTCGGTTTTTCGCTGGCAGCCCGGTCCTTTGACCTTGCAGGGGCCCTTTTTCCCCCGATGGCTGCCAGTGGTTTCAAGCGGTGTGTTCAGTGTGACAGAAATATGTCACTCACTGACACACACGATAATTGCCTCCGCTGCCTGGGCCCGGATCACGAAGAACTGATCTGTGGGGCCTGCGGCAAAATGTCCTCCAAAGCGTTAAGGAGTCGGCGGCACCAGCGGGAAAGAATCTTCGCTGACCCCGGCCGTACCCGGACCTCGTCGGAGGCCTCGGCGTCCAGAGGTTCCAGCTCTGACCATCGCCGAAGCTCCTCCGACAGGGGTTCTCCCTCCGGGGACCATCGACGGAAGGTAAAACCCGCGAGGGCGGCGTCGGTGGACGCTCCTGGCTCTGCGAGGGCCAGGTCGCATAGCCCCGATAGCCGTCCCGGGTCTTTGGAGAAGGAGCACCTCCCGAAGCGACCTCGTCTGGAGTCGGAGTTGCCTGCTCGGGTAAGTCCTGTAGTCCTCCTGGACTCGCCTCCGAGAGGTCCGACGTCGGGCCCGACACCGTCGGGGCCCGAGTCGGGGGCTGCTGGGTCACCTGAGGTCGGACTCAGGTTGACGGCCTTGGAGAGCAGACTATCTGCCTTCATGGACCAGCAGCGGGCACTGATCGCTAGCCTCGCTGGCGCCACTGCCCCGACCACCGGGACGTCGACGTCTAAGTCGACCCCGGAGACCGAGCCGATCCTCGAGTCCATGCGAACTCGAGTCGATCCTCGGTCGAGGTCACCCTCGGCCTCCCGTTCGGGACCGAGGTCGTCGACGCCGACTCCCTCGGTGTCGGGTCGGCCGACGCCTCCACCTGCCCGAGCCGACCCCACCGATTCCTCCTCGGAGTCGGCCTGGGAGTCTGAAGAGGAAGAGTCACCTGATTCGTTTCGGACTCGGTGTGTCCCCTCGGACTCACCTGAGTCCGAACCTCGGAAGCAGTCCCCTCCGGAGGATGCCCGGTTCTCGGACTTCGTCAGGGATATGGCCAAGGCTTTGGCCTTCCCTGCGGATCCCGAGGAGGAGCCTCGAGCCGAAGAGCTCGACGCCCTTCAGTATGACTCTCCCGCCAGGGAACACTTTACTGTACCGGTTCCTCCCATGCTGGAACGACTACTCTTCCGCATGTGGGAGAGTCCGGCCTCGTCGCCGGTATTAAGCAAGCGGGTCGATTCCATCTATCGAGTCCGCAAGAGTCCTGGCTTCCAAAAAGCACAACTGCCGCACCATTCCATGGTAGTGGAATCGGCCATGCATAGGCTTAAGAGCCAAAAGATGCACTCTTCGGTGCCTCCTGGCAGGGAGGCCCGTAACCTGGATGGCCTTGGTAAGAAGTGTTTCCAGGGCTCTATGCTTGCTTGTCGTGTCCAGACCTACCAGCTCTACATGGGCATGTATCTCCGAGACCTGGCTAAAGAGATAGCCGGATTCTCCGCTGGACTGTCCGAGGAACCTTTGCGGAGGTTCCTGGCCTTGACAACTGGTATTCGGGAATGCTCCAAATTCATGTCCCGAGCAGCCTATGATGGCTTTGAAGCATCGGCTCGAGTGGCCGCAGCCGGCATCGGTGCCCGCCGACAGGCTTGGCTTCAGTCGTCTGACCTTGAACCCTGGGTGCAGGACAAGTTGGTCGATGTCCCCTGCCGAGGTGAGAACCTCTTTGGCAAGCCCATGGCTGAAAAGGCTGCACAAATCGAGACGGAGACTCTCACCAGGACTAGGCTTTCTAGGAAGACCTCCGCCCCTTCCCAGAAAAAGAAGGGCTCGGGAAAGAAGTCCTTTTACCCGAGAAAGGCGGCTGCCTATAAACACTACCCTCAATATCAGGCCTCCGCAGCTCCCCAACAGGGCCAGCAGGCCAAGGGACGGGGTAACGGGTCCCGTAGGCAGCAAGCCCCCAAGCCTGCACCACCAGCCCCTGCTCAGCAGGGTGGGGGTTTTTGACTTCATCAGCATAGCCTCTCCCCCTCAGCTGGCTCCTCCCAGCACCGGAGGCCGGCTGGTTCACTTCGCCCACAGGTGGTCCAACATCACTTCAAATGCCTGGGTGCTTCAAGTCGTAAGAGAAGGCTATCTTCTCCACTTCCAACAGGTCCCTCCCTCTTATTTCCCGGGAGAACCTCCACGACTCCCTCTGCACAGGGACTTACTCCTTCAGGAGTTAGCAAGTCTTCTTCAGGAACAGGCTGTGGAACCGGTGCCCCACCACCTGAGAGGTCAAGGCTTTTATTCCAGGTATTTCCTAATACCAAAAAGGACAGGAGGCCTCAGACCCATCCTGGACTTGCGCAACCTCAACAAGTTCCTCGTGCGGGAAAAGTTCAAGATGCTTACCCTTGGAATCCTTCTGCCCTACCTCCAGCAGGGAGATTGGCTATGCTCCTTGGATCTAAAGGATGCCTACACGCACATCCTCATCCACCCAAGCCACCGCCAATACCTAAGGTTTGTGGTGGCAGGAAATCATTACCAGTACAGAGTACTGCCCTTTGGCCTATCCTCCGCACCGCGAGTCTTCACAAAATGTCTCGCGGTGGTGGCGGCCTATCTCCGGCTTCACGGCCTCTATGTCTTTCCGTACCTCGACGACTGGCTCATCAGAGCATCGTCCTCTCCGGAAGTCACCGATGCCACACACCGCACGGTGACTCTTCTGCAGTACTTGGGCTTTGTCATAAACTTCGCAAAGTCCACTTTGCTCCCCTCACAGGATCTCGAGTTCATCGGCGCAAGACTGCACACTCCTCAGGCACGAGCCTTCCTGCCTCTCGACAGGGCTCAACGGCTCATGGACCTAGCCGGCCGTTTTCGCAGCCAGTCCCTGGTCTCAGCCAGGCGCTTCCTGAGACTACTCGGCCATATGGCTTCCACCGTCCACGTGACCCCCAATGCCCGCCTGAATATGCGGCCTGCTCAATGGTGCCTTCGCAAGCAGTGGCAACAAGCCACCGGCGGACTAGCCGACTTAGTGCGCATCTCCGGGCCGCTGGCCTCTTCTCTACAGTGGTGGCTTCATCGGCCGAACCTGGTGCTCGGAATGCCTTTTCAGTCACCTCAGCCGGCTCAAGTGCTGACGACCGATGCTTCCCTCCTGGGTTGGGGAGCACATTGTCAAGGGGCATGTACTCAAGGTCTCTGGACCGCGTGGGAGTCTGCTCAGCAGATCAACTTCCTGGAGCTCAGAGCAATCCGTCTGGCGCTCAAGGCTTTCTCCCACCTGACTTCTCACCAGTCCGTCCTTGTCCAGACGGACAATCAAGTTGCCATGCTCTACGTGAACAAACAGGGGGGCACGGGCTCCTTCCTTCTCTGCCGAGAAGCTCAGAAGCTCTGCTCTTGGGCCGTCAGTCACGGCATTCTTCTCAAGGCAGTTTATCTCCCAGGCCAAGAAAACTGCCTGGCGGACAAACTCAGCAGGATACTCCAGCCGCACGAGTGGCGTCTGGATCCCTTGGTAGTTCAGAAACTTTTTCTGAAGTGGGGACTCCCCACGATGGATCTCTTTGCCAGTCCTCTCAACCGGCAACTTCCTCGCTTCTGCTCTCGTCAGCCACATCCCCTTCGAGTAGCGGCAGATGCTTTTCTACTCTCATGGTCGGAGAGCCTTCTGTATGCTTTTCCTCCCATCCCGCTAGTCTCTCGAACTCTTTTCAAGGTTCTCCGAGACAAGGCCTCCATGATCCTGGTGGCTCCTCGCTGGCCCAGACAGCCGTGGTTTCCACTCCTGCTGCAATTAGCGGTAGAGGATCCATTCCCTCTGGGGTTTCAACCGGATCTCCTAACACAGGATCAGGGGTCCCTGCTACACCCCAACCTCAGATCTCTCAATCTAATGGCCTGGCTGCTGAAAGGGTAGTCCTTGCTCCCCTTCTACTGCCGGCAGAGGTGGAAGAGGTCGTCCTAGCTTCTCGGCGACCTTCTACCCGCAAATGCTACGCCCTTAAATGGCGTCGCTTTTCCGTTTGGTGTGCCCAGCAGTCTCAGGATCCCTTCTCCTGCTCGGTGTCGGTGATCTTGCAGTACTTGCTCTACCTCTCTAATCTGGGACTTAAGTCCAACTCCGTCAAAGTTCACCTCAGTGCTCTTTCAGCACATCATGTGCCGGTGGACGGCAGACCTCTTTCCAGCGACCCTCTTGTAGCGAGGTTTCTCAGAGGTCTCCTTCTACTTAAACCACCTCTGCGCCCGCCAGCTCCTGACTGGGATCTGAATGTGGTTTTACAGCGGATCACCTGTCCGCCTTTTGAACCTATGGCTACCTGTTCTCTCCGTTTCCTTTCTTGGAAATCTTTATTCCTGATAGCCCTCACTTCCGCTAGACGCGTAAGTGAATTGCAGGCCCTCGTGTCTGATCCCCCTTACACTCGGTTCTAGAAAAATAGGGTAGTCCTACGGACTCACCCAAAATTTCTTCCAAAAGTGGTCTCCCCTTTTCACATCAATCAGGAGGTGGTACTTACGACCTTCTTTCCCAGGCCACACTCCAGCCGAGCTGAAATGGTCCTACATACCCTGGACTGTAGAAGGGCATTGAACTTCTACCTTGACCGTACGCGGGAGCACCGTAAAGCTGCTCAGCTTTTTGTGTCTTTTGACCCCAATAAATTGGGGCTCCCGGTCTCCAAGCGTACTCTGTCCATCTGGGTTGCTGACTGTATCGCTTGGGCTTATGGGGCAGCCGGACTCTCGTTAGAAAGTCGAGTCACGGCTCATTGTGTTCGGGCGAAGGCTACGTCAGTGGCTTACCTCCGCTCTGTTCCGCTGGCAGACATCTGCCGGGCCGCTACTTGGTCTTCGAGCCAGACTTTTGCGGTCCATTACTGTCTCGAGAGGGAGTCCCGCAGGGACAGTGCTTTCGGACAGGCAGTCCTCCGAAATCTCTTCGAGGTTTGAGCAACTCCTACCCTCCATCCCGGATGGGGGCTACCGGTGGGTAATAATTCAGTGAAGATTCCTTCCTTCGGTGCTGCTGAGCTAGAGGGAGCTCATTTTTGTGCTTAGGGTCTCCGGTAGCCTTAAGCTTGGGAGTCCCATATGTGAGGACTGACTTCCTGCTTGGTCCTGGAGAAAGCGTAGTTACTCACCTGTAACAGGTGTTCTCCAGGAGCAGCAGGAATCAGTCCTCACAACCCTCCCTCCTCCCCTTGGAGTTGCAATCATCTGCTTAAGTTTTTTTGCAAATTTTTATGCTGTCTTTTAGCTATGTCATCAGACTGGCTAAGATGGCACCCTTGGGCGGGAAGGAGACCGCGCATGCGCGCTGCAATTCCCAAAGGCTTTCTTTGAAAGCTGGGGAAAATTGCTCCGCGAGGGCTCCGTCGGCGCCGACGTCACCCATATGTGAGGACTGATTCCTGCTGCTCCTGGAGAACACCTGTTACAGGTGAGTAACTACGCTGTTTCTACTCTCCATATTTTCTCATCCCAAAGAAAATAGGAGGTTTCAGGCCCATCTTAGATCTCAGAGACCTAAACAAATTCATGGTCCAAGAAAAATTCAAAATGCTATCTTTAGAAACTCTTCTATCATACCTCTAGAGACATGATTGACTATGTTCTTTAGACCTAAAGGAGGCATACATACCTTTACTGATTCATCCCTCGCACAGACAGTATCTGCGCTTCATGTTTCAGGGAACCCATCATCAGTACAGGGTTCACCCCTTCGGTCTCTCCTCTGCCCCAAGAGGCTTCACCAAATGTATGGCAACAGCCGCTGTCTACTTACGCACCTTGGAGGTCTTCATCTTCCTTTATTTAGATGACTGGCTGATCAGGGGAGAGTCCCCTCAGAAGGTAAAAAACTCCTTTCATTGCACCATCACAGAGCGACAACATCTGGGTTTTCTCATAAACTTCCCAAATTCTTACCTCGCTCCAACTCAATGACTGGAGTTTATCAGAGTGCCCTTACACTCATCATTCCCAAGCTTTTCCAGAGGATCGCTGTGCCTGCCTCTTCGAGCTGGCAAGGGGAATGCAACAGCAAAGCCGGGTAACAGCTCGAGAAATGCTATGGCTATTAGGAAACATGGCCTCCATGGTCCATGTCATCCCTTACTCTTAATTACACATGCGGCAAGAGCAATGGACTCTGTCTTCTCAATGGACACAAGCAAGAGGGCGTCTCAGAGACAAGATCCACATCTCCCCTCAACTGATCAAATCCCTTCAGTGGTGGTGTTCTCCAAAGAAACTTCTCATCAGGTCACCTTTTCAGATGTCTCTATCTCGATGTACCCTGACAATGGATGCTTCCAAGCTGGGTTGGGGAGTGCATCTCAATGACATAAGCACATAGGGACTGTGGACACAACAGGAATATACCTTGCATAACAACCTCCTAGAACTCCAAGCATTGACAAATGCACTTCAGGTTTTGAACCTCAACTTTTGGGGCAACCTGTTCTAGTCAGGATGGGCAACCAAGATGCCATATCCTTTGTGAACAAGCAGGGAGGGAGAGGGTCCCATCCCCTCTGTGAAGAAGCTCTTCACCTGTGTTCCTTAGCCATCTCATACCACATTCACCTCAGAGCAGAGTATCTCTCAGGCTAAGCCGTATCCTTCATCCACATGAATGGACATTGCATCGGGAGATGGCAATCTGGAGTGGTGGTTTCAACTTGCACCATATGCCATGCACTAAACAAAGAAGGACTTTAGGGCAAAAGCCAAGGAGGATCCACTGCTCAAAGATTAACATAAAAAAGCACGTTTGATCTTTCTTAAACCCACCTTGAAAAACCTCAAACCTTCTGGCAAAATGTTCTGTGGTCAGATGAAACCAAACTTGAACTCTTTGGCAATGCAGATCAGCAATACATTTAGAAGTGAAGAAATGAAGCTTATAAAGAAACAGACACCCTTCCCACCGAAAAATATGATGGAGGCTCCATAATGTTCTGGGGCTGTTTTGTTGCCTCAGGAACTGGAGGCCTGAAATGTATTAATGGAATCATGAGGTCAGAGGACTACCAATGTATTTTGGAGTGAAATGTGCTCCCTAGTGTCAGAAAGCTAGATCTGGGTCGAAGGTCATGAGTCCTCCAGCAGGACAATGACCCAAAACATACATCCAAAAATACAAAAAAAATGTTAAAAAGGAAAAGGACTGTTTTAAACTGTTCAGCAATGAGTCCAGATCTCTATCGAATTGAGAAACTTTGGAAAGAGCTGAAATTTGCCATTGGTAAAAGGAATCCTAGAATCATTCATGGACTGGAAGAAATCGCAGTAAAGTAGGAGAAATTACCAGCAGACAGATGTATGAAACTTATAGCTGACTACAAGAAACACTTGGAAGCTGTCATCACTGCCAAGGTTTGTACAACCAGATATTAGTGAAGGGTGCCTTTAATCCTGTTTGGGTCATAGTTTGGTCTTTTTTTCTCTCAAAAATTACTGCACCTAAGATGCACAGACATCTTTTTTTTTGTTGTATATCTTTGAACATACTATTAAAATATTATGATGACATACAGATATTGTATGTCATCAAGATATTGTACACAACATATATAAAATGCAAGGATGCCAATAATGTTGATCATAACTGTACGAACATAAGAAATGCCATTCTGGGTCAGACCATGGTCCCATCAAGCCCAGTATTCTATTTGCAGAAGTGGTCAATCCAAGTCACAAGTACCTGGCAGGTTCCCAAAAAGGTGAATAAGTTTCACAGTGCTTGCCCTAGGGTAAACTGTGGATTTCCTGGGTCCTTTTGAATAATGGTTTATGGACCTTTCCTCCAGGAACTTGTCCAAAACGTTTTTAAACCCAGCTACACTATCGGCGTTTACTACATCCTCCGGTAACGAATTCCAGAGTTTGATTATGCATTGAGTGAAAAAATATTTTTTCTTACTACTCTTAAATGGGTTACATTGTAGCTTCATTCTGTTCCCCTAGTCTTTCTACTTTTTGATGGAGTAAACAACTTATCTACGTTTACCCGTTCTACTCCATTCATTAATTTATAGGCTTCTATCAGCACCCCCTCAGCCATCTCTTTTCCAAGTTGAATAGCTCTAACCTTTTAAGCCATTCCTCATAGGGGTATTCTTCCATCCCCTTTACCATTTTGATGGCTCTTCTTTGTACCTTTTCTTTTTTTTTTTTTGAAACTTTGTTTTATTAAGCATGTGAAAGACAGGATAACAGCATACAATGCCAACAGATACAAATCCCCCTTCCGGCATCCCCCATCCAAAGTACACTTAGCGAGCCTGTCCCCCATCCACAGCCCAAAAACAAACAGAAAACCGAAGTCTTAAATAAAGAACCTCTAAACCATAGGTGTCAAACCTGTCCTGGAGGGCCACAATCCTGCCAGGTTTTGGGATAGCCCTAATGAATATGCATGAGATATATATGCATTAGAGATAGCCTGCCAACCTGACTGGTTTGTGGCCCTCCAGGACTGGATTTAGAGACCACTGCTTTACACCTCTGTCATTTAAGATGGTGAGTGGGCAAGGTGCAGATGTCCAAGACATCAAAAAGGTTAGATAGAATTTGTCACATTCCTCCTCACGTCTCACCACCACCAAAATATTGTCCATTAGACATCTTTTTGGTGGTGGTGAGAATCGAGGATGAATGTGACACATTCTAGCTACCCTTTTGATGTCTAGGACATCTGTACCTTGCCCACTCACCATCTTAAATGACAGAGGTGTAAAGCAGTGGTCTCCAAATCCAGTCCTGGAGGGCCACAAACCAGTCAGGTTGGCAGGCTATCTCTAATGCATATATATCTCATGCATATTCATTAGGGCTATCCCAAAACCTGGCAGGATTGTGGCCCTCCAGGACAGGTTTGACACCTATGCTCTAAACCATAAGAACATTTACAACTTTAACAAACAGGTAAAACTGTGTGCCGTGCGTTGTGTGCTGAGTGCCAATGCAGCTTTCCCCCCCCCCCAAGTCATGCCCACCCCCCCAGACCCTCTCCTTACTACCCCTTACTACCCCTGCATGTATGGGTCCCATATCTTATGGAATTCCCACTCCCGGCCCCGCAAGCGATATGTCAGCCTATCAAACTGAATCATTTCCTCCACTTTCCTGTGCCAATCCTCTACCCCAGGCCCCCCCCCCTCCACTTCCAGCGCCAGGCTATCGCTGCACGCGCTGCTAACTTGAGCTTCTCCTCCCTCTTCTGCACCCACCGCCCTTTTCCCTCCCGTTCCCCTCCCCCCAGCACCCACTCCCGCGGCCCCCTTTCTACCTCCCTCTCCCCTCCCCCCTTCCGTCCCCCCGCCCGCATACCCATCCCCTCCTGCACCAACCTCCAGAACCGCTGGATGACCCGACAGCCCCACCACATGTGCAGAAAATCTCCCTGTTCCACACACCCCTGCCAACACATCGCTAACCCTTGCCCCCCTACCCAAGCCATCCTACTCGGTGTTACATAGGCCCCGTGTACTATTTGCAACTGTGTTTGCCTCCAAGAGGTGACCGCCGTGGTCCGGTAGATAGCCCCATATATCCTCTGCCACTGACCCTCGTCCCATTCTGCCCCCACCCATTTATGCCACCTTTCCCTATGGCCTCGCCCCTCTTTATCCGCTGCCTCATCCAACAAAACCCGGTAGATTTTAGAAATACTCCCTTTATCCTTATTCCCCCGGAACAACGCTAGCTCCATCTCTGTGCTGGGCCTACTGACCAACCTTCGGTTTTCCCCCGTATGAAGAAAGTGCCTAATTTGAAAGTACTGGTAAAAGGGTATTTTGAGCTGCGCTCTTTTCTCCAGCTCACTGTGAGAACACACCCCACCATGCACCATACAATCCCCGAATTTATCGATCTTCCCCTGAAGCCAATCCGACCCCGCAAAGGGGAAAACATTACGCACCCTGGTCCAAGCCGACACTGGGCTAGGAAACCACCTCCTCCCTTCACCCCGCTGGTAAACCCTCCACATGGCCCCCAAGAAGAGATGTTCTTTCCCCTTGCCCCCAGAAAGCCTTTGTACCTTTTCTAATTCTGCTATATCCTTGTTAAAATACGGCGACCAGAACTGCACACAATATTCAAGGTGTGGTCGCACCATGGAACAATACAGAGGCATTATAATATCATTGGTTTTATTCTCCATTCCTTTCCTTATGATTCCTAGCATTCTATTTGCTTGCTTCGTTTCAGCTGCACACTGGGTGGATGGTTTCAATGTATTATCTAAGATGATGCCCAAATCTTTTTCCTGGGTGATGGATGTAACTGTAGTTTGGGTGGTTCTTTCCTCGGTGCATAACTTTGCACCTGTCCACATTAAATGTTACCTGCTAATTGGATGTCCAGTCTTCCAATTTATTAATATCCTCTTGCACTTTTTCACAATCCTCTTATGTTTTAACAATTTTGAATAATTTTGTGTCATCTGTGAATTTGATCACCCACTCGTTATTCCAGTTCATTTATGAATGTTAAAAAGCAGTGGGCCCAGCACTGATCCCTTGAGTACTCCACTATTCACCTTTCTCCATTGAGAAAATGGGCATTTAGCCCTACTCTCTGCTTTCTATCTTTTAATCACTTCCTTATCCACCATAGTATGCTGTCAGAACGTGCCGGCCAGTCCACTAGGCAGGCTAGGCGGCCAACTAGATTGGCAGACCTCTGTGGGCGACAGGCCATGTGCTTTGGCGCACATGTCTTGTGCCCCCTTCCTGCATACAGAGCTGCACCGCCACCCTCCCCCTCACCACCACCACTGGTTCTGGCGGTGGGTTCAGGGTGGGGGGTGACTTGGCTTGGCAGCAAGCCATGAGGTGTCACAGATTATTAAGACAAATCTTTCCTTGGCTCAATCCATGTTGGCTTTCTCCCATTAAACCATGACTATCTACATGTTCAGTAATTTTATTCTTTATAATGATTTCTACCGTTTTGCCTGATACTGATGTCAGGCTCACTGGTTTGTAGTCTCCCATATCACCCCATGAGCCCCTTTTTAAAAATTGACGTTACATTGGCCATTCTCTAATCTTCTGGTACTGCAGATGATTTTAATGATAGTTCACAGATTACTATAACCAGTCCAGCTTATTTGCTACTTAGTTTATCAAATAGTTCTAATGCATCTTCCTGATTTATCAATATTTCTTTCAATTCTTCCAATACGTCACCTTTAAATACCATTTCAGGCATGGGAGCTTCCCTACATCTTCTTCAGTGAAGATTGAAACAAAGCATTCATTCAGTCTCTCCACTTTGGCCTTGTCCTCCCTTAGTGCCGCTTTTACCCCTGTATCATCTGCTGGTCCAACTGACACACTCACTGTTTTTTTGTATGAATGTACTTGCTCTGGTACTCAGACCTGAAACAGTCAGTGTAGGACAAGCTTGCTGACAGTGCCATGTTGTGCCTTGGAGGGAATGTCTGAAGAGAGCAGGTCGAAGAGAAGCCTGGCAGCACGTCTTTGTAATCTTTTATGGTGCACATCTGAGTTGGCCTCCTATCGCAGGAGGTACCAAGAAGGGGGCCAGAAGAAGACCTATTACTCTGAGGCATAGATACTTTCCTGGGTCCCAAATCTCCCAATCCATACCACGGCGGGAGAAGCCTCAGAAAGCTAGCTTGCTCCTCAGCCAAAGCCTGGGGCGGGGTTTTGACTGGTTCCTTCAGAGCATAGTCACTCTGCCATTCTACTGGTTCCTTCAGAGCATAGCCTCAGCACCACATGTTTTCACAAAATGCCCTCCTGGTAATAGCAGCTTACTTCTGGACGCTGGGAGTGTTTATCTTCCCCTATCTGGATCTTTGGCTGATCAAGAGTACCACTCTGGAAGGAGTTCGAGAATCAACACGGTTGACCATTTGGGTGCTGGAACTACTAGGATTCATCATAAATTACCTGAAATCCCACATACAGACCACCCAACAATTGGAATTCATAGGAGCCTGCTCGACATGACTCAGGCGAGAGCTTCCCTTCCACATGACAGACTTCTCAGATTGACAGTGCTGGTATGGGAGGCTCAATTGAGTCAGCAGGTCATGACTTGCAAGATGTTAACTGTACTAGACCATATGGCTTCTACAGTACAAGTAACACCCTTGGCACTTCTCCATATGAGGCAGGCTCAGTGAACTCAGTGGACCCAAGCCATAGGTTGACAGGGATCATCTGTGTATCACCAATCCACTCATTCAGTCTGCAATGGTAGACAGTCCATCATGATTTACTCAAAGGTCTCTCCTTCCAAATTGCTTCACTACAAAAAGTTTTGATCACAGATGCATACAAACTAGATTGGGGAGCTCATCCTGATGGGTTTCACACTCAGGGCAATTGGTCCTTCTGAGAAAGTCTTCACTAGATCAACTTCTTGGAATTAAGAGCCATAGCAAATGCTCTAAAGGCTTTCAGGGACCGACTGGCCAATCAAATTGTTTTTATTCAGACCAACAATCAAGTAACAATGCTCCACATCAACAAGCAGGGAGGAACGGTCTTGTATCTCCTGTGCTGGGAAGCAGTTGGTTTGTGGAAGTTCGCCATTGCACATGGGATGGACTTGAGAGCTACATACCTATCAGGCAAGCAAAACACTCTGGAAGACAGACTGAGTCGAGTCCTCCAATCACACGAATGGACACTGGATAGGGAGGATGCGGTCTGCATCTTTCAGAAGTAGGGCACCCCCTCAATAGATTTGTTCACCACTCTGTAAAATGCACAGGTAGATCAGTTCTGTTCCAGGGTGAGATCACACAGCAGACTAACCTCAGATGCTTCCTCTCTACATTGCAAAGACCCTCCTAAAGCTCAAAACAGATGGAGGCACGATGATTCTCATTGCTCCTTCCTGGCCCAGATGGTCTTGGTTTCCTCTTCTACTATAGCTTTACAGTTAGGAGCCATTCTGTCTGGGCCAGGCACTGGATCTGATTTTGCAGGAGAATGGAATGCATCCTAACATCCAGTCCTTGGCTCTCATGGTGTGGATGTTGAGAGGCTAATGTTGTCTGAGCTCAACCTGCCAGCTGGTGTGACTAATGTCCTTTTGGCCTCCAGGAGGGCTTCAACGAGAAAATCTTATTCATGCAAGTGAAGGAGGTTTGCTGTCTGGTGTGAAGGCCAGGCCCTCGATCCTTTCGCCTGTTCCTTACAAAAGCTGCTTGTTAATTTCTACACCTCTCGAAGTCTGGACTTAAGTCCAACTCCATCAGAGTCTACCTCAGTGCAATTGGAACTTATCATTGAGATGTAGAAGAGAAATCCATCTCTGTGCAGCCTTAAGTTGTTCGCTTTATGTGGGGGTTGCTTCTCTTGAAGTCTCCCTACAAACCTCCTGCAATGTCATGGGACCTCAGTGTGGTTTTTGTGCAGCGAATGAAAGCTCTTTTTGAACCTCTCAATTCCTGCCCTCTGAGGTTTTTGACCTGGAAGGTTTTGTTTTTGGTGGCGGTCACTTCAGCACGCAGCGCAAACGAGCTTCAGGCTATTGTAGTTCATCCATACCAAATTATAACCATCATAATAGAGTGGTCTTCCATACTAATCCTAAATTCCTTCCAAAAGTGGTATTGGATTTCCATCTTAATCAGACAGTTGTTCTACCAACATTTTTCCTAAAACCTTATGCCCACAAAGAGGAAGCTGTGTTGCACATGTTGGACTACAAATGAGCCTTAACCTTCTACTTGGAGCGGGCAAAGCCCATAGAAAATCCATCCAGATTTTTGTTTCCTTTGATCCTTGCAAACTAGGGGCTGCTGTCTCTAAACGTTCTCTTTCAATTTGACTAGCAGACTGCATCTCTTTCGCTTATTCCCAGGCAGGCCTGAGCATTGATGGTCATGTCATAGCTCACAATGTCAGAGCCATGGCAGTGTTGGTGACCAATTTGCACTCATTCTCCATGGAAAAGATCTGCAGGACTACAATGTGGTTTTCTGTCCACACATTCACATCTCACTATTATCTAGAAGGGGATTCCTGACGTGAAATGAACTTTGGCCAATCCGTATTTTGAAATCTGTTTGAGGATTAGAATCCAACTCCATCCCCCCTAGGCCCATCCTTTTCTCTTCAGGCTACATAAAAAAGAAAGAAAAAAGGAAAAGGAAATGACAAGTTCTATTGTACATAGTTATGTGTCTCGAATTGCTGTTGCCAGTAAGCAGACAGACTAGTTGCCCCTGTTGGGCTTGTCTGCATTCTGATAGGCTTAAGGTAGCCTGTAACTAGGGAGTCCCATACCTGAGGACTTCATTCCTGCTTGTCCACAGAGAAAAGGTGGTTTCTCATCTGTAGCAGGTGTTCTTCGTGGACAGCAGGAACAAGTCCTCACAACCCTCCCACCTTCCCTGGGAGATGTATTCTACTAGAGCTATAGTATCAGACTGCCCTAAAATGGCACTGTGACAGCAAGCGGGAAGATGGGGTGCATGCACAGTGGAACCTCGCAAAAGCTTCCTCTAATAGTTGGAGAATGTTCTCACAAGGGCTTCATTGGATGACGTCACCCATATATGAGGAGTTATTCCTGCTGTCCATGGAGAATACCTGCTACAGGTGAGTAACTACCTTTTCTTGGTTTACAAAATACACAGTGGGCCTGATATTCAAAGGGATTAACATGGTAGCAGACATACTAACCTTGTTAATCCGCTTATCAGGGATATTTAGCGACACTAATAGGATTGACATCAAGCCTGGGCCTGGATATGATCCTGGCATTGAACATCCAGGTTTAAGTGTCTGCGGTGAAATGTCTTCATGCCTCTTCATAGTCAATTTTTAATGAGAAATTACCTTTTATAAATATCACTTCCCTCCACCACTCTCTAACCCGACACTTAGGAAGACTGCAAAGTAGAGTTGCTGTTCCCAATCTGTGTTTTGTTCTTTAGAATGCTTTAAAATCAATGTCTTCTGCAATATGGTGAAACAGGTTTGCAGAAGCCAATAGTATCCTTAATAGTAGTGCATGTGGCTTGGTGACAGTGATCCATAGAAAGACTTTCTTAGTATTTCAAGAGCATTAGCATCCCTGCATGACTGTGATGTAGCACTCCTGTCCCATGGAATTGTGTCTGTATTTCTTGGAGTGAATTTTGCACTTTGAGCTAAATTACATTGTGGCCTGTTAATGTACCTTATTGGAATGCAGGGATGTAGAACTGCTTTTATGTTAAGGGATTTGATGGGTTCTGCTGGGATATAACCAGCAGAGGTCTCTCATGTTCAAAGATATGAGTAAAGATGAAAATTCTAAAGGGGGCTGGTTGGCTGCTAGTAAACTGGACAGAAAATATTGAATTTTTTGCATGAATGCTGTTATTTCTTCCTTTTTCAGTGATGTGGTTTATGAATATTGTAAAAAACAAACTAAAAATGTGATCCGCAAACTATGTGTTAATTATATTCTGGGGACATTTTTCAAAGAGAATTAGCCAGGGATCTCAGTAGTAAATAAATAATAAATAAATAGTTACCTGGCTAGATTGCCCACTAAAAATTGTGCCCCTCAGAATGGCTAAAAGTAGTTTTAGATAGATTGAAAAGAAGCACTCCCTGGAATGCATTTAGTTTGGGGGAGTAATCAGAATGCATGCAATTGGATTTTCAAATGTACCTGCACTGTTTTGGTTCTTTTTTGCTGCTCATAGACAGTGTGCCCACATACCTTGTATACTTGTGTTGTTTCACTTCAAAAATTGCCTGCATTGTCCACAAGTTACAAAGGTTCTTGGCAGTAATATGAGCTACTGAAAATAGTCCCATAACCTAAGTTGAAAACCATTATAGTGAGCTTTAAGGGGCAATTTTCATGATGGTATGCATCTTGAAAATACAATATAAGTCCAGACCATTATTTCAATGCATCATGATAATATAGATTTCTTGTCGCAAAACTGTGAATAGCAACTTGATATTGCTGAGCTATATGAACAGTTTGATTTTTTTTCCCTTTCGCTATTTGTAAGATTTATGATGTGAGGTGATAAGACAACAGGTTTCAAGGAAACAGGAAGTGGGATGAATAATCTGTTGATAAATATATGAAAAATGATGATTAGGCAAGTACTGAGATGGAAGAAGATAATGCTGAAATGTTGTTATGTTCTTAGAAGGTTTAGGTATGACTTCTCTGCAACCATCTGCTCTGGGGGGATCTGTCTGTTCTCCAATGGTAGGCTCTGGAGAATCTGTTTCTATTCCCGACAACTTGCTGAAAATATGTATGACCAAGCCCGTCATTTTTAAAGGTGAGTGTGTTAAAAAGACACATTGATGGTCACCAATGAATTTTGGTTGGGACCTGTAGAGATATCTGGTTTTAGGAGATATATCTCATACCCATCACTCATTCCGAATCATGGTTTTAAACAGTTTTTAGCCCCCATGATCTTATACTGTGAATGCTATAAAATTTTAAAAGATTGAGGAGATGCCATAGTTGGATCCATATCGCTGAATCTAATGAGTGAGAAATTTGAGATTATCAGTAATTATTAATGTATTTGGAAGGGTGAGGCCAGTGAGATTTATGTATTTAGATGATGCTAGGTAAATGGTAGATAGTGAAAGGACAAATAACCACAAACTGACAATGTAGTTGTGGGTTGTGAAGACAAGTTGATATTTACTAAGATATGTGATTGCTTTCTTATTTTAAAGGTACCTCTATATCCCAAATTTCTAACATTGCAGACTGTATGCTATTTTATTTCACAGAATCTTTATTAAATGTAATTGTGGTTTTGAATAACAAAATTGTAATTGACTCAGCTGGCCTAACATAAAACTCCTTTCTAGGTGACAGATTGACATTAATTTACTAGGGAGTAAATAGCCTTTTTTAGAGGGTACAGCGGTCCCCAATATCACAGTAATCTGACATTTAATACTTTTTTAGATCTATCTACTATTTTTTGTACAAAGCTGGTATTTCTTAAGCCTAACGCTTGGCAGTTAAGATTTAATGTAAAGAAGTGCAGTATCATGCACTTGGGATGCAGAAATCCAAGGGAATTGTGTGCAATAGGAGGCAAGAGGTTGGTGTACATAGACCAGGAGATGGACCTCGGAGATGTTACATGTATCAAGGTGTGCTTGGAAATTCCTCTTAATTAAGCCATGGCTGGCACCCAACACAGTGGGAAAAAACTTGACATCTTTCTGCCACATTTTCTTGGTCTCTGACTGCATTCCTTGTACTTCAGGAACTTCTGTTTCTCCATGCAATTCATAGAATAATCACTCTGAACAGAAACCTCTATCAATACCATTCTGTTTTTCTCCTTTACCACTATGTCGGGTTTCCTTGCATCCAGTTTCTTAGCTGTTGGAATGGGAAAGTCCCAGATGATCATAACCTCTTCATTCTCTGCAGTTCTCTTAGGGTCATGATCCCTGTGCTTTTCAGGCACAGAGATGTAGTATTTGCAGAGTTTAGAGATTGGATGAACACGAGTGCCTTTATTGTTGTTCATCCAATCTCTTGCCTCTTTGTCTCCTGTTGGATCAGCAAGAGCTACCTGCTCTCTTTGTGCCTGTATTTGCAGAGTTTCCAATGTATGAGACGTGCTACTTTGCTATGCCTTTCTGTATAGAAATGTTTTGCCATCAGAACTTCACAGCCAGCTATGAGGTGAGTCACTGTTTCCAGATCATTCTTACAGAATTGATAAAGATGTGTCTTACCAGTTTTTTGAATGTTCATTGTAAACCATCTCGTCCGTAATCCACTGTCCTGGGCTGCAACTATCAATCTCTCATCCTTTGATTTTAGTTCACCTCTCCTTACCCATTCATGTGTTCGTTCTTGATCGACAAAGGGTTCCTGGAGTAACACTTTGTATTTCCCACTGTATTTGTGCATTTGCGACTTGTTTTTCCTCATGTGCTGATCTAATTCTTTGAAGAGTTTTTTCTCTTGTTTTGCAAATAGTGTTGCTTCTTTTCCTGTGTGTGATTGTGGATTCTCACACATTCCTTCTAGTCATCAGAACGCTTGTCCAAGTTTGATGATGGAGACACATTCTGGACGTTTACTTCCACATTTCAGCACTTTTTGCGTATTTTGAATAGATGATGAGGCCTATGATAATAGCTCTGTAGAAGTAATCAATCTCTGTGAGGCCTAGCCCACCTTCAGCTCTAGGAATGTACAGTCTTGGCATACACTGATTTTTGTAAATTACTTCATGGGTATGGAGGAGTTTTCTTGTACGCACATCCAGTTTTTCAAGCTCTTTAAGAGGCTAATCTGCAAACTCAAAGCTGTATGAGAGTACAGGAGTTGCTAGCTGATTAATGACTTGTATCTTATTCCGTGATATTAAAGCACTTTTCATTAATGATTTAATCTTCTTAAGTATTCTTTACTGATCTTTCTCTCAGTGATTTCTGCTTGAGTGTCGTTCCTTCCTCTTTTGCAAGATATTTATATCATCTTCCTGTTGAAGTTCCTTGATGTCACAGCCCTCACCCAGAGAGATGTTTTCCATTTTGCTCAATTTTCCTCTAAAAGAAGTTGCATTAGCACATTTGTCTAGCTAAAAGTCATCCCGATTTCATCAGTAATAGTTTTTTACTACACGGAATTAGCTCTGCTAATTGTTGGTCACTGGAACTGTAGAGCTTCAGGAGGTCTACAAATAGTAAATGAGATGTTACCTCTAAGTATTACCTTCTTTAGGATTCAGGCTATATCTGTATCCCAAAGAGTTGATGAGAGTACTGATTGGATTAAGCGCCATACAAAATGGAACTGGTGTCAGGGAATCGCCTTGAAATATTCCTCGCTGGCTCTTGATGCTAGGAATGATGTACTGACCATCTTCATACTTCAAAAATAGAGTGGTTTACCACATTGTCATGGTGAACTTAATGTACTCTATCAAACCAGGATTTATCTTATACATCTCAAGACAATTTATTATCCAAGAGTATGGGCTTCTGTCAAAAGCTTTCTTATAATCAATCCATGCTATACTGAGATTTCTGTTTTTCTTAGCAGTGACCATTATGGTCTTATTTAACATTAACTGGTCTTTGGTTCCATATGCACCCTTTTTATTGCCCTTTTGCTCTATTGCCATGATGCTATTGGCTTTGATATGATCATATATAGTATTCTGTCTGCATCTATTGCAGTGAACAGCTTATAGATTGTAGGTAGACAAGTTATTGGTCTATAATTTTTGGGAATGTTACTTGGGTTCCCCTTTGGAAGGAGAAATGTTTTTCCTGTTATAAGCCATTGTGGTGTTAAGTTTGGCCGTTCGAGCAATTGGTTTTTGCAGTTTTCCAGGTCTTGGTGGAGTGATGTTAACTGTTTGAGCTGGGCCAGGGCTCTTCCAGTTTAGGGTTCATTTTAACCTACTTTTCAGGTCATTTGTTATTGCAGGCCATTCCATAGGTTTGAGGTTTGATTTTTCTAAATATTCCTGTATGCAGGGTAACCATTCTACTTCTTGATTGTGTTCTATGGGGTCCTCGTATAGGCTTCTGAAGGTTTCTGTTTTGGTTTTGTTTGGTGGTGTTTTTACTATATTAATGCTCTTTCCCAATTCCCTGAAGATCTGTTTGGGGTTAACTCTAAACAGTTTATTTTGATATCTTTCTTTTCTGTTTTCTTCATATATTTGCAGTTTTTGCGTTTCTGCTCCTACGTTCAATTTATTGTTGAAACATATAAATTTCAGGTCATCTTTTGTCAATGCAGCATGCTTCAGCTTGATGTCTTGGATCTTCCTCAATATCTTTGATGATCTTAATTTTTTTAGATACTCGTCTATCAGGGATACTGCTGCACGTTATGATTGTATTTTTCCTTCGATGTGCTTTTTCCACGGAGGAATTGTTATTCTTTTTCTTTTTGCCCTGTACTTTAGTTGGTAGCAATCTCCAGGAACAAGCAGGAATGAGTCTTCACATATGGGTACGTCGGTACCGACGGAGCCTGCGCGGGAACGCTCCCCAGCGTCAAATCAGAAAGCTTTTGGGAGCATCCCTCAGCGCCTGCGTGCTGCCTTTCCAACTGTCTCTCCTCAGTTTTCGTTTTTCCGCGGAGCCGGCAGGACGTCTTCCTGTCACCGCAGAAAATTTTTTCTTTAATTCTTGTTTTCTTGTGGTCGCAGCTGTTTCCCTGCCTCCACCGGTACCGCTGGTGGGTTTTTTCTTTTCTTTTTCTCAAACTCGGGGAGCGTTTTCCCTCAGTTTCAGTCTTAAATTTTTGGGCCTGTAGGCCTCTCCATCATGGAGCCTTCTTCTCCTAAGAAGTGCCTTAACTGTGGAAATACAGTTCTCTTTTTAGACTCCAATAACTGGTGTCTAACCTGTTTGGGTCCTGACCCTTTTCCTCCGGAGCCATTAGGCTACAATTTTCTGAGAAGAGATTTTCCATTTCGAGTTTCCCTCGATACCGAGTTCCCTTCCAGTGTCAGGGCACCGACCATTTCTTCTCTACAGGATCAGGTAACCCACAAACAGTCTGTTAAGACTAGCCAATCCTTGAGTGGTAAGTCTCATGTCAAGCATGATGACGGCTCCGGCCTTGCCCTCAAGACCCTATTGGCTTCAAAACCCCGGCGGGAGTCTTCGGTCTCCAAAGCCTTTCAGGGGTTTCAGGTTGTTCCTGGGGCTCACCCCTCACAGAACATACCTGAGCCATGCTCGGTGGTGGCATCCGCTTTGAGCGGTACCGATACCCTGGCATCGGCACTGGTGTTGAGTGATCCACTCTTCACCAGGGATCGTCATCTGGCGTTTTCGGTACCTTCGGGACCGATCGATACATCCCAGATTGACTTTCCAGTATCGGCAGCATCGCCGATACGACCACCGACGCCGGTACCCTCCAGACATGCATCGATAGACTCGCTTCCTTCGATGCCGAGTCTGGAATCGATATCTAGTCTGGAAGACTGGGTACCAACGCGTCTCGGAACCGACGCTTACCGATTCCGGATGCGCGGTATCAAGGATACTCACCAGGGGTTTCTGATTGCCTCGGTACCGCTTGAGCAGCCTCCGATGACTGCTTCGATGTTGGTATCGCCTCCGATTCCGGCACAGCCACCGGTATCGGTACCGATGCTGGTTCCTACAGTAACATCGGGACCAACTACTCCCATGCCCTTTTCAACAGGATTGCTCCTTTCTATGCCTAGTTTGGAGTCGATACCTGGCATGGGCGATGCAGTACTGACTGTCTCAAGTCATACCCGCCAGTACCAGTATCCATCCATTAGAGCTCCTTTTCTGCACCGGACCAGTACATCCTCCGGTGCCCAGGCTAGTTCTTCAACTTTAGTCTGTCCAGGAATGGTTCCCATTGGAGATCCTTCTTTTCAGAAATTTCTCCTTGACATGGCTACATTCCTTGCTATTCCTATCCCTGGCTATGATCCTACACTAGGCTCTTCTGGGGAAAAGGAAAATATAATGCTTCCTTTACATCATTCTTTGCAGGATCTTCTTCTGAGAATATGGGAAACACCTTTAAGGGTTTCCTCACCTTCTACAGCAACTGATCTTCTGTATCAGGTGCCCCCCTCTCCAGGGTTCCAAAAGACTCAACTTCCCCATCATTCCATTGTAGTGGAATCAGCAATGAGGAAGGTAAAAAGCAAGAAGAAGCATTCTTCTTATCTGCCAGGTCGTGCTTCTAGAACACTGGATGCTTTTGGATGTCAAACCTTCCAAACATCTATGCTTGCAACAAAGATTCTCTCATATATTTTTTATATGAGTCTATCCCTTCAGGAGGTCACAAAGAAATTATCTCTTTTGACTCCTTTTCTATCAGAGCCCAAGGCTGCAGACTATTCCTTACTTCTTAGTCATAGCCAAAATATATCTTTGTTTCTTTCTCGTGCTTCCCTTGACTCTTTTGAGTCTGTTAGCAGAACCTCTGCTATAGCTATGGGGGCACGACGTAAAGCCTAGCTCCAAGCTTCAGACTTGAACAGATGGGCACAACAAAGACTGGGTAATACTCCGTGTACTGGAGAAAATCTCTTCAATAGGGAGTCTTTACATCAGGTTGCTCATTGCTCCACTGACTTCCCTGTTTCTGAGGGCTATCCTAAGCCTTCTCCTTCCCCAGTAGGTAAAAAATGCCCTACCAAACCTTCTTTCCCTAAAAGAAGAAGATTTCATTCTTCTTCTGCCCATCATACAGATGTTCCCAAACAAGGGAAACTTCGCCCTGGTCTGAAGAATCCAAACTCAAGCCAGGACAATTAACCCTCAATGGGGTTCCAATTGGTCTCTTATAACCTACAGTTCACTTCTTCTCAGCAGAAGTTTTTTCACTGTTTTTTCATTTCAAACTCTACGCTTGGATTCCTGTTTCCAGGACATCCACTTGCTCTCAGGTAGGCTGAGCTGTCAGGAGATTCATGTCTGTGGGTCACAGGGTTTCCTCCTCTTCCTACCATGAAGAGAAGTTTGCCAACTATCTCATGATAGTTTCCCTGTACCACCATGAATTATGTCCTTCTACAGACTTACCATATAGCAAGTCTCCCTTCAGCACCTCTTTTTCTTTACCCTCGTTTCCAGGGCTTCCCCTGTACGAGTGGTACTATACGACTGGAAGGCTTTCTTAGCCTTTCTAGTCTGCCTTTCCTTTTCAGTATAGAGTTTTTCTCTGGAGTTACCTCCCTGCTTTCATTAGGCAGCTCATCAGACATGATCAGGATTTTCCCTCTTGTTCTGTCTGTTCTCTCTGTTACAAACAGAAGGAATCTCTCTGCTGTTCTATTCAGCAGCTGCCCATGCAGGAGTTCCAGTGATTGGACTACTGGTACTTTCTACGAGTTCCAGTCTTGTCTTCCACTACTTTCTCTGATCTTAGTAGTGCTTCCAAGATAGTGTTCATCTATCTTGGAAAATCCTTATCGCTTCTTTTCTGTCATCTCCAAACCTCTGGAATTGGCAGCATAACTGAGGTGGCAGCTGGTTTCCTCCAACAGCCACTTTTATTTCCCAATTCTCCTGCATAGTGCTCTCTGCAATCCTACTGAGAAGCTTTCCACTATGGGCCCTTGCTAGAGAGCATGAGGATTTTTTCTCTAATTACTATCCTATATGGTTGAAAAAGGTTTCCTCAGTCATTCCTCATGACTGTAGGGGTTCTTTACACCCTTCTGTTCCTTTTAATAAAAGACATAAGCCTTCTCTATGTGACAGTCTAAAGAGTTACCCAGTTTCTACAGGAAATATGCTCTTTTTCCTTGCAGCTTGTCCTCATGGTATCCTACTCCTTCATGGACAGCACATATTTAATTTAACAACGCATGATACCCCCCCCACACACTTTTTTGTTCCTCAAGTGGGTCTACCTGGTATCTCATCCTATGCGTTTTCTGTCCATTTACCATGCGAGAGTTCTATAGGACTCAGGACTTGCTGTTTACAGACTGATATTATCCTCTGTTTTTCACGCAACCATCCTGGTTATTCCACTGGATGACATTCCTGTTCCATCTTAACCAGGGGGATTAGATTCTCTATATGTCTACTCAAGTAGGTTCCACCTTCTTGTTATTAGATGAATCTTTCTCCTTCACATCTCCCATGTGAATGTTCTTATAGGCATATCTCTATCTGCTTATTTGCAGACATTATCTTTAGACATCTATATACATGTATGTATATATTTCTATATACTTCTCTATAGATACATATGTCTGTAAGCTGCATATGCATATCTTATGCCCCTCCAGATCTCGCTATAGACGTGTATATATATATATGTGTGTGTGTGTGTATCGGTCGAGATACTTCCTTATAGGTAGATATGTATCTCCATACTTATCTCTCTAACTGTCTATGCTTATAAAAGGTTTTTACCTTCCTATAGGTTCCAGACAGTGGGCTTGCATATCTTCATACTGTTCCTCAGTATGTCTGAGGTATTATGCACACAACCACTACTGTGGTACTGACAGCTTCTACTTTAACCCTACGTCTAGGTATCCCTGAAGCTCCATGCTTCACTATCTTTCCTATCTCTCAACAGATAGGAAAGACAGGGTGGATCTTCAGTAAATCTGAAGTTTCAGTCCTTCAGACATTTGTCCTCCTTGGGAATATGGGCTTTTTTCCATACCCCTTCTTCCCTTCAGGACTGGGCTAGTTGTCCAAATCTTCCTCTTTTGCTCCTAAATGTTACTAACTCTGTATCCAAAAGAGTTCCCAGCTTTTTCCATAAAGCTTCCACTAAAGACCTGACGTTTTTATACTACCCCAGTTGACACCTGGGTCACCTGTCAATTCCAGATTTGGACCTTCGCCTTCACTTCAGTGAAGTCACCTTGAAGATTTCTCTACTGGATCTCCAGTAGACTCCATCAGCCTCTCTACTTCCTGCAATCCAGTAGGTGAGGACCATATTGTGTGTGTTCATGTCAATATTTTTTCATGGTAATTATCATACATACAAGGACTCCTTACCTGTAGTCTTTAGGTTAGCTGTTTTTCCTACAGCTCCTCTCTTCCAACTCCTACCCTCCATCTTCAGGATGCCTGGCCATAAGAGGTGTAGCATGTTCCATTCCTCACCATGCTAGGGCTCCAGGCATCTTAGCTTGGGAGTCCCCATATGTGAAGACTCATTCCTGCTTGTTCCTGGAGATAGCACAGTTACTTACCTGTAACAGGTGATCTCTGGGAACAGCAGGAATAAGTCTTCACAACCCACCCACCTCCCCTAGGAGTTGTATCTCTCTATCTATCTTCCTTTCCTCTTTCTCTCTTTTTGTCTCAGCTATAAAACTCAACTGAGGAGAGACAGTTGGAAAGGCGGGAAGGCAGCACGCAGGCGCTGAGGGATGCTCCCAAAAGCTTTCTGATTGGACGCTGGGGAGCGTTCCCGCGCAGGCTCCGTCGGTACCGACGTACCCATATGTGAAGACTTATTCCTGCTGTTCCCAGAGATCACCTGTTACAGGTAAGTAACTGTGCTTTCTTCCAGTAATAATTTAGCTGCACAATATTGTATTTAATTTAGCTGCACAATATTGTATTTGATTTATTTCGTTGATGTCAAAAAATGAACCTTTATACAGGATATGGCCTTATTCATCTTAATTACCATACTTTACCTTGGGTATAACATTTAACTTGGGTAATCTTTCCCTTGCCTGGAACCCAGCATATTCATCTTTTTCCTTGTGGACTAGGAGTTTGATCTTGAATTCATCCACTTCTGGGTTTCAGTTGATTTGTTGACCTGTCCTTTATTCATCTTACTTTCCTGCAGTTCCAGATCTCTAAGATCCCTCTCCCCCTCAACTGTTCTTTCTTTTTCTGTGTATTCCTTTCTTCTGGTACTCTCACCTAGGTCTCCTCCTCCTCCTCTCTATATTTCTTTTTCCATGGAAGCCCTTACTTGATTCAAGATGGTATCATTCACATAATTCTTTACTGAATTAAGGATCTTAAATTTGCATCCGTTGTTTTTTGCCGTTTTTGTTGTGGCAATTTTCCTCTTTATTCCAATTTTTGGCGGATTCTCCTTGCATACCCTCTTGATTTAAATATACAGGCCGATGCAGAAACCCTGCGCCAGAGCCCAGTGCTTGGTTACGCCTCCACTCCTCGTGGTTTTAGCACTGGCTTGGCAAATCACTTAACTCTCAGTTGCCTCGGAAGAAAGGCCTGGCAATCTACTTCGGTCACACTGCCAAGAAAACCCAGGAGCTGCTGGATCGCCAGGAGTCCGCATTGACTCAAAGGCACACATTGCATTCCAGTTTTGCTCGAGACTGTAAATGTGCTCTTTCTTACTACATTAAAATAACTGAATCATTTTTGTCGCCTTTGATTGCAACAGATCTGGTTTACCAGCCACAAAAAGAACTTTAACCATAGCAGTCCGGTAGTATCAAGATGAGGGAAATAATCTAAATCATTACCAAAACTTCATCCCATCCAATATCATCCAAACTGCTAGCTGTGCAGCGCTGCGTGCGTGTCGCTTTAGAAGCGCTAAATAGTAGTAGTAGTAATATCACACTATCACAAACATTACATTCAAACATCATCAATCACTAAGGGAGAAAAAGGATCTCAGCACCATTGGGTCAGTTGATCCTGGCTACTAAATCTTGGCCATGGATCGACACCATAACATCAATGATCCAAAAAACTCCCACTGATACATATATCACATTTATATAATATTCCTTTTAATCCACATATTGCTGTGAACCTGGTATTTTTTTCAATTTATTAAACGCAACTTTGGCAAATTGGCTGGCATCCTGTATTCAATTCTGTTATGAACAAGCGGATGCTCTTTTCAGGTTCAAAGTACAGTCTCATAAAATTAGAGCTATTGCAGTGCTCCTGATTTCCCTTGCCTGATATGATCTGCAAAGCAGCTACATGGTCTTCACTTCAGTCTTTTACTGTGCATTACTTTTGGACCAAGCCTCAGTAGAGATCATTGCCATTGGTCAAACTGTACTGGCCATTCTCTCCAAATGAACTGGCAACTATCACACCTAGTTACTATGAGCTACTCTTAAGATTGGAACAATATGAAAGCAGTGAGCAGCCCTAAGCTTGGAAGTCTCCCACTGGTTTGCCTGATTCCATCCTGCTTGTTGGTGCAAAAAAGCAATGTTGCTGACCTATGATAGTTTTTATCCATAGACAGCAGGATTGATAAGACACACAGTCCCTTCCACCTTCTTGAGAGCTGCATATATTCTTGAGCTTTGAAACAAAGTGGGAGCTAAGTAGACCACTGTGCACAGGAAGGGTTGCACATGCTCAGAACTTGATTGTATAGTGCTGAGCTATGGGGAGAGCAGTTCCATCCTGATGCGATTGGATGACATCACACACTTGTATGACTTATCATATTTCCTGTCTATGGCAAACACCTATTACAGGGAGCAACTCCCAAGCTGAAATCCACCTGGTCCTTCTCAAATAATTTGAATGTCCTTATTAATATGAAAAGGTAGTATTGAATATAATATGATGATACAGAGTGTGCTTATCAATGCATGTCTAGTGAGCTACAACAGTAAAAAAAATGGTTTATTTACACACAAGTTTACAAAAGATTTGTTTTTTAGGTCATGGAAATTTCCCTTATTTCAGTGGCAACCTAAATGATATTATAGTAAGCTCATCATTACACAACTGCTACAAAAATTCACAGTCCATACCTAAAGCTTATGAACAATATGGTGCCTCCACAGTGCAACCAATTTCTGATGAAATGCAGCTCTTGCTAACAGTCTACTACCTGGTACAGCTTGGTAAGTTTTCTTTTACTTATGCAAAATCTTGAAACAGCTTTTTTGCATTCAGGCAGTGATGCCATCAGGAGCCTTGATTTTGGGGAAGGGTAGCTTTGTGGTTTGAGATGCAGGCTGGGAATCAGGGAAGCCAGTGTTCAAAGCCCAGTTTGCCACTCTAAAGTATCAGGATTCAAAGCCTGCTTCTCTTACTGAGACTCTTTTGGAGGTAATTTTATAGGGTCATTAATGCATGTATGTGGCAGTTTATGTATGTTAATGGTCTCTGTTAAAATACCAACTAACTTAAAAGTATATGCATTGACATAAATGCATGTATTTTGCCGGTAGACATAGCCAGAGGTGCAGCGTGAGTGAGCACACGCATTGATTATATAATACCTTAATTTATGCATCTACTTGTGAACTTAATGTATGTTCATATACACTCTCTATAGAACAGATATAAATATCTGTACTTGAATTTAAGGCACAATATCTATATAGGCTAGTATAGGCTTAAATTGGGTGCATTTTGATTGCCTTAATCTAGGTGCCCTGTTATAAAAGTACCTTCTTTGTGACGTTGGGCAAGTTGCTTCTCCTTCCATTGCATCAGATACAACTTAGATTGTGAGCTCACTTGTGCAGGGAAATAACTTATGTACCTTAATGTAACTTGCCTTGACTCAGATTTGGAAAAGGCCACTAATTAATCTATATCTAAAAATACAGCATAAAACCTATTCAGAAGCAATGGTCTGCATAATATCAGGACAGAGAGATATAGAGTGCTTGCTTAGAAAAGGAAAAATAGGGCTGTAGGTTTATTTGTTTTTCTTTACTTGGTAGCGCATTTTCAAAAAAGGCTGAGAGCCACATCTAAAATCAGGAAATTTTTCAGACAAAAACTCAGGGGAAAGGCAGACTAGATAGGCCATGTAGTCTTTTTCTGCCGTCATGTTCCTATAAGGGGACTGTTGTAGTTTTTGATATGGAAGGGTAGACTAACTAGATAGGCATGTGGTCTTTTTCTGCTGTCATTTTCTAAGTTTCTAATACAGTATTCAGAAATCTGTTTAGGTGGAGGAGTATCCTAGTGGTTAGAGCAGTACGTATAAAATCAGGAAAACCAATGTTCAAATCCTCCATCTCCCATTAATCCTTGCGAGCTTAAGCAAGTCTGTTAACCTTCCATTACCTCAAGTATCATAGTAAATGATGGCAGATATAGGATTTAATATATTTATTTGTATTTTGTTCATGCCTTTCCAGTGGTAGTTCAAAGCCAATTTACACAGGTACTTTCTTGTCCCCAGAGGGCTTACAATCTAAATTTGTAGTTGAGGCAATAGAGGCTTAAGTAACTTGCCCAAGACCACAAGGAGTACAGGTGGGATTCAAACCTTGGTCTCTCTGGTCACCAAGCTGCTGCTTTAATCACTAGGCTACTCCACCACTCCACTCCACGATGCTCATAATTTAGATGAATAAGATTGTGTGGGTTGCACTGAACATTGAAGTTATATGTCTAAATCATTTGAAGATAGATCCCTTGGAGATCATATTACATTATGCAAAAACATTTGGATCTACAAACTTAAATTTAACAGTCAACAGACCATAACAAGTTAAGTGTCCTTGACTGTGTGATAAAAATTAATGGTTTATGGTGGCACAATAGATGCACTGGAATATATATATATATGTATTTATTTATTTCAATCATTTCTATTCCACATATTAACTGTTGCAACAACTTCAGAGTGAATCACAAAAGCATACAAAATTAAACTGTACATATTACAAATCTATTGTAAAACTATGAGAACCTTCAAGTCTGCTGTACATGAAAAATTCTTGTTTATTTACCAGCAGTGAATTCTTAAATCTATGTACTTTTCTTTACCTAAAGTATAATTTCCCTTTCAGGTTGATCACCATGACTAGAAAAGAAGAATATAATTTAAAACAAAATTGCTGGGGATCATATGCAACATTCAGATTCTTGGAATTCTTTTTTCTCTCTTTTAGCATGTTTAATCTCCTGGAGTTGTCCCATTCAGTTTTTGGAAGAGTTAACATTTTACAGCATCTGGATTTGTGTTTTAGATTTGAAAAACATTACATATATAACTGAAATCATATCAGGAGTTTTTCATGTGGTCATAGTAGGTACATGTCCTACATACATGATATACAGCCTATCCAATCTTTCTGTGTGCACCAATTGTACATCACATTTGGGGGCTTTGAAGCCCAAATGCATGAACCTGCAGTTTTTAGCATTAAATATTGATAGTAAGGGTCATGTGATGGCGCTCTGGGAGGAACTTAAGAACATAAGAAATGCCATACTGGATCAGACCAACGTCCATCATGCCCAGTATCCTTTTTCCAGCAGTGGCCAATCCAGATCACAAATACCTGGCAGGTTCCTAAAAAGGCACACAGGTTCCACAATGCTTATCCTGGGACAGGCAGTAGATTTCCCGGGTCCTCTTTAATAATGTTTTAATAGCCTTCACTACATCCTCTGGTAACGAATTCCAGAGTTTGATTACACATTGAGTGAAAAAATATTTTCTCTTATTAGTCTTAAATGGGTTACATTGTAGCTTCATTGTGTGTTCACTAGTCTTTCTACTTTTTGATGGTGTAAACAACCGATCTACGTTTACCTGTTCTACTCCATTCATTAAGTTATAGACTTCTACTATATCTTCCCTCAGCCAAGTTGAAAAGCCCTAACCTTTTAAGGCTTTCCTCATAGGAGTATCCTTCCATCCCCTTTACCATTTTGGTGGCTCTTCTCTGTACCTTTTCTAATTCCGCTATATCCTTTTAAAGATATGGCGATCAGAATTGCACACAATATTCAAGGTGTGGTCGCACCATGGAACGATAGAGAGGCATTATAATATAATTTGTTCTATTCTCCATTCCTTTCTTTTATGCTTCCTAGCATTCTATTTGCTTGCTTGGTTGTTGCTACACACTGGGCAGAGGGTTTCAACGTATTATCCACGATGACGCCTAAATCTTTTTTCTGGGTGGTGGCTGCTAATGTAGAACCTTGCATCGTGTAACCATAGTTTGGGTTGTTCTTTCCTAGTTGCACTTGTCCACATTAAATTTCATCTGCCATTTGGACATCCAGTCTTCCAATTTATCAAGGTCCTCTTGCAATTTTTCACAATCCTCTTGCATTTTAACAACTTTGAATAAATTTGTGTCATCTGCAGATTTGATCACCTCACTCGCTATTCCCATCTAACTTGCTGAACTCCCGCCAAGCTCTTTTTAAATTTTGTTGAAAGTAACTTTCTCGGGTATTGGTTTTGTACAGGCCTCTGAAGATGAGACCAACTTCCAGATTGCAGTTTCAGTGGATGCTGATGAATGGATTGAAGGGCTAAAGGCAGCCTAGCCACATAAAGGGCTGCTGCCTTGGTTGGAGGGTCATTAGGAGCCAGAACAGGACATGTAGGATAGAACAGTAGAGAATAGGAAATTATACTGCAGTTTTACTTCAGGAAGACAACACAGCAGGGGACCATAGTGAAAGTTTTAAAAGGACAGGAAAGGGAGGGAAGGCAGTTCTGTGAGTTACACAGAAAGGTACAGGGTCTATAGCTAGTACAGATGGAGGAAAAATATAAAAGAATAATTCAAATAACATGCTGGACATTGCTGCCACTGCAACTTAGCTCAATCAGCTGAGGACAATCAGGTACACAGTTGTTGGCCAACAGGGGTTTATTCAGTCGGGTAGCAACAGCAGCCTAGCCTTTCGGACAGTAGCAGTGGGAGAAAGCCATCTATGGAAGAAATGACCAGGCTAAATAGACCCAGAAAAAGCATAATATGTCATATAGGTGGGAGCACTGCTGGTATTGCTGAAGCTGTTAGGTTACAGGAGAGGCTTTCAAATTTGTAGCTAACTCTCCTGAAAAGTATTGGATAAAGAGGTGATCATAAGGGGCAGCCTGAACTAGATGGGGACAAGCAAAAGAGAAAAAAGGAGAGTGGTGAAAGGCATAAATGATCAATTTTGCCTTACTTAAATAAGCGTGACCCGCCTGTGATCATCATGGCTGATTTTCAAGGAAGCCGTCTTTCTTGCTTGTTTTCATGTGCTCTTGCATGAGTGACATTATATGAAGCCGCCAACAGAGAAATAGCTCTGTCATAGCACTTCTTGAGTGGCACGATTGCCATCATTATTATTAGTGCTATTACAGTGTAGATGGCTCATCAGCCTTTATTTATCTTGGGCTGCTTTCAGTGACATCATAATCTAGCATTATTATTATTATTATTATTATTTAACATTTATGAAGCGCTACAACATACGCAACCCTGTACAGACAAATAAAAATGACAGTCCCTGCTCATCAGAGCTTACAATCTAATGAAGACAACAGAAGTACATACAGAATAACAATAACAATCTCACAAGGGCATAACATTACAATAGGGAATACAATACAGGGATACATCAAGGGTTACATATATTGTAGATGATTACCCATCAGCCTCTGGGTAACTATGGCCTGCTTTAGAAATATCATAACCCGGTGTTGGCTTCCTCTGAATAATCACCCCACTCTCCTGTTTTTGACTGAGTGGAGTGAGCTGTGATAAAGCGGCATCAAAGTGACAGACTATGTCAGAAAGTGCACTGTAAAAAAAAAAATAATGGCTCATGGTAGTGAGAGCACAAGCAAGAAATGGGATGAGAATCAAAACAAAGCAGCAAATACTAAATTGGTAACAAAAGAAGCAGTGATTAAGGTGGGTAATTAAGGGGACATGAGGGTGAGCGAGTCTATGAATACATGCAGCAAGACAGAATACCAAGAAAACAAGTATACAAAAGAAAAAGATAATAGCGGAGGAGATCAAAGAAAGAGAATAAGGGTGAAGCAGTGATAAAAAAATATGTGGGAACACCAAGTATCCTGGGATATTACACTAAATGCCTGGGAATATTGCTGAGCTAGAGAAGCAATACATACAAGACAGAGGAAGTGCAATGGGACAAACTTCAGAACAGATGATCAACGCAAGTGTAATGGTCTAAGCACATGCCCATTGCAGGAGGAGTACTGTTCTTCATGAACAAGCAGGATATATTCAGCTACACACATGAGTGACTTCGTCCCTGATGGTGCCTGGTAGGACCCACTCTCTCAGAGTCCAGAAAAGCCTCTAGAAAAACTCTCTAGGAATGTACAATTGCCTGCTCCTCTGTGACTGTTGCTCCTTCTTGTCAGTCTTCTTCATCCATGGTCCTGTGCAGAGACAGCTCTCCCCTCTCTTCTACAGTTATTGTTTTCTTTAGATTTTCTTTACTTTTTAATCTCTCTCTTCCCCCATTTGAGAATGGCAAATCATCAAAACTACAAAAAACAAAGAAACCCCAAATGTCTGTTGTGTCATCCTCTCACGTTCAGACCAGGATTTGGTGAGAGAGCCTCTTCAATATGCTCTCAGCCTCGATTTCTGGAAGTCTCCTCAGGCATCAGTAGCTCTGTTAAGAGGACTTTGACAACCAATTTTTGTTGTAACACCACAAGGACACCTCAGTCATGTTCACCAGAGCAGCTTTCCTTTGGTGCCGACTGTCTCGGAAGGGAGATCTGCAAAATCCCTCCTCAGCCGTGTTCACCATAACAGTACCTCCAGTGCCAGCTGCACTGATAGAAAGGTCTGTGAAATTGTCTGACAGCCACTTACATTGCAGCAGTTTCCCTCCAGTGATGGCATGCTGACAAAGAAGCCTGCAACGAAACTGGCAGCATGCCACCTCAGTCACATGCATTGCAGCAGCTTCCTTCTGGTGCTGAGTGCACTGAAATAGAGGCTCACAAAAGTCTTTCCCACAGCTGCTTACATGATAGCAGTTTCCCTCTGGTGGTGACACAATGCCAAAGAGGTCTATAAATACTTACTCTGCTGTGGTCACCGAAGCAGTTTCCCTCTGGTGCTGGCTGTGCCTTCAGAAAGGCTTAAAAGAAAAGCTTCCACAACCCCTTTCACTGCAGCAGCTTCTCTCTGGTGATGACAGCATCATCCGAGTAGCCTACATAATGCCTCCTCAGCAACATTCATTGGAGCATCTTTCCTCAAGTGCAGGCCATGTTGGCCAAGAGGCATGTCAGAATGCTCCTGAACAGTATTCCTCAGAGCAGTTAGTTGTGGTCAACATTATTGGCACCCTTGTATTTCAACCCCTTAATGTCCAATATCTCCTTAAAAAAAAAAAAAAGTGGCCAGTGAAATGGCTTTGGACCAGCACCATAACTAGCCCTGTGCAAGCAATGCAGCCACTCAGGACGCAAAAGGATTAGGGGCACATATCGGGCTGCCAACCCCAGCCTGCCCCCCCCCCCTCATTGCCCTGCCGCCGCCGCTACCCTTTTGTTTTCTCGGATTCGGCAGTGGCATCAGCAGTGAGGCAGACCCAGGTTTGTAGGCAGATCGGGTCCCTCCTTCTCTTCTCTGATGTAGGTCGTGTGTTGTGTTGCAGTACCTGGTCAATTGCTATCTGGAATACAATGGATCTTTGACATTAGTGATTTTAGTGCTGTTTGTATGAAGATAAGCTTAATCGGCATGATGAGGAACTCAGTATTTGATTTTTGACATAAATGATTCCAGTGCTGTTTGTATGAAGACAAGCTTGATCAGCATGATGAGGAACTTTTATCACTAAGCTAAGTTTGTTGCCAAAGTAGTTTTGATAAGTATTGCTGTGGGGCGTTGAGAATGTATTTTCTCCTTTAAAGTTAGTTGAGGAGGACACATTTGTGCGTCTTTCCTCGTGATATTTTTAGGCCATTTGGCCTTTTCTAAATTTGATTAAAAAGGAGGGGCCTACTACGAGAGAGGGGTACTCTCAAGGTAGGCGATCTGACAAAAAAAGTTACTGATCAATAGATTAGTTTTTCACATAGGCAGATTGTTAAGGAACAAATACAGGTTTGTCACCTTAATTTGGGAATATATATGCGATGATTTCTTAGAGTTTGATTATTGTTAGATTAGGACATCATTATTGGCATCCTTATAAACAGTTCAAATTAGTTTGAGCAGAAGAACCGCATTCCCATTGCGGTAAAATTTAGATGCACCGGTGATTGTCAGTACTCACATGACTTGAATCAACCAATGAATGATGGCTCTAATGTTTTTAAATGGCCACATTCACTCCCTGTTCCATTTTCACAATGGTGAAGACAAGAGAGCTGCCTGAGACAGTCAGAAAAGCCATTATCATCAAACAACAAACTTCAAAGTGGTACAAGGCCATCTCCAAAGACCCTGGGATTCCTGTGTCTACAGTTTGCAATGTTATTAAGATGTTTTCTGCTCATGGAACTGTCAAGAACCTCCCAGGAAGTGGTGGGAAGAGGAAAATGAATCCAAGAAGTCTTTGAAGGTTAGTGCAACCTGTTGGAAAAAACACCACATACAACATCCAGAGAGCTTAAGGCTGACTTGGAGAAATCTGGAGTGGTGGTTTCAACCTGCACCATATGCTGTGCACCATATGCTGTGCGAAGGCCAAGGAGGACCCCACTGCTCAAAGACAGATCAAAAAAGGCATGCTTGATCTTTGAAAAACCTACCTTGAGAAACCATAATCCTTCTGGTAAAATATTCTGTGGACAGTTGAAACCAAACTTGAGCTCTTTGGCAATGCAGATCAGCGATACATTTACAAGTGAAGAAATGAAGCTTATAAGGAAACAGACACTCTTCCTACAAAAAATAAGGTGGAGGTTCTATAATGTTGTGAGGCTGTTTTGCAGCCTCAGAACTGGAGGCCTAGAACGTATTAATGGAATCATGAAGTCTGAGGACTACTAAGGTATTTTGGGGTGAAATGTGCTACCTAGTGTCAGAAAGCTAGATCTGGGGTGAAGGTCATGAGTCCTCCAGTAGGACAATGACTCAAAACATACATCCAAAAATCCAAAGAAGGGTTAAAAAGGAAAAGGACTATTTTAAACTGACCAGCAATGAGTCCAGATCTCAATTGAATTTGGAATCTTTGGAAAGAGCTGAAATCTGCCATTGGTAAAAGGAATCCTGGAAACATTCATGAGCTGGAACAAATTGCAGTTAGAGTGGTAGAAACTACCATCAAACAGATCTAAGAAACTTACAGATGGCTACAAGAAACATTTGGAAGCTGTCATCACTGCCAAGTGTTGTACAACCAAATATTAGTGAAGGGTGCCATTAATCCTGGCCAGGTCATATTTTGTTTTTGTTTTTCTCAGAAAAGACTACACCTAAGTTGCACAGACATCTTTTTTTCTGTTGTATACCTTTGAACATATTATTAAAATATTATGATGAAATATAGTTGGAGTATTTCCAATTTTTTCTCAATATATTGTACACAACATACCTAAAATGTAAGGGTGCCAATGATCTTGGCCACAATTGTAAGTAAATCCACGTCTGACTGCATGAGGATACTGCACTTACCAGACAGTAGTGGACTTCTTTGTTTTTCTTAATACAGTAGCTGCTTTCCCTCTCCTTAGGCAGGGGCATGGTCTTCCCTGCTCTAGCTCTGCAGGATGAGAGGTAGTGCCCTCATTGCGGAAGACTTTTCCATCCTCACTGCAGAGCCTTCAGCTTTCTACCAGTGAGAAAATGGCAATTTGCAATCTTCTAAGAGCTGTATCACAGCTGGCCATCAAGGCAGCCTCTGGGTTTAAAGAGGCCATTGCGTGTCTTCTCCAATGATTGATTTACTGCTTTGGATTAAATCAACTAGGGTGCATGGATGGGCTATCCAGGGCCGGCCCGTCCATTGAGCGAGAATGTTTTTTGCACAGGGCCCCGCGTTTCAGGGGGCCCCGCTCAAAAAACATTCTGATCCAAAAGTAAAATGAAAAATAAATTTAAAAAAAGCTGTCTGCTGCCGCTTCCGGGGCCGCCGCGGCAGAATCGAGTGTGCCGCGGGGCCCCCCCTGTGCCCGGCAGAGCCTGCCCTCCCCTGTATCAGCTCTCTCTTTCCAGCAGCAGTCACACACGCCTGCTTTCAGAGCGCGAGGGGAGAGTTTCTCCCTCGCTGCTCTGTTAAGCCCGCGGGGGCTGTTGGGAACTCCCATCAGCCCCCGCGGGCTTAACAGAGCCGCGAAAGGGAAACTAGTCCCTTCGCGCTCTGAAAGCCGGCGCGTGTGACTGCAGCTGAAAGAGGGAGCTGATACAGGGGAGGGCAGGCTCTGCCGAGCAGGGGGGGCCCCGCGGCACACTCGATTCTGCCACGGCAGTCCCGGCAGCAGACAGCTGACAGCTTTTCTTTTTTTTCTTTTAAATTTTCCCTGGGCTGGGCTGGGCTGGACTGGGGGGGTTAGGAGTGGTGATGAGTGATGGGCGCTGGGGGGGGGGTAGGAGTGGTGAGGGGCTATGGGGGGGCTTAAACTAAAAATTGGGTGATGGGGATTAGGACTGGAAATAGGCTGGTGGGATTAGGACTGGAAGTGGGTTGATGGGGGGTTAGGACTGGTAATGGGCTATGGGGGGCTTAAACTAAAAATTGGGTGTGGGGGATTAGGTCTGGAAATGGGCTGGTGGGATTAGGACTGGGAGTGGGCTGATGGGGAGGTTAGGACTGGTAATGGGCTATGGGGGGCTTAAACTAAAAATTGGGTGATGGGGGATTAGGACTGGAAATGGGCTGGTGGGATTAGGACTGGAAGTGGGTTGATGGGGGGTTAGGACAGGTAATGGGCTATGGGGGGCTTAAACTAAAAATTGGGTGATGGGGGATTAGGACTGGAAATGGGCTGGTGGGATTAGGACTGGGAGTGGGCTGATGGGGAGGTTAGGACTGGTAATGGGCTATGGGGGGGCTTAAACTAAAAATTGGGTGATGGGGATTAGGACTGGAAATGGGCTGGTGGGATTAGGACTGGGAGTGGACTGATGGGGAGGTTAGGACTGGTAATGGGCTATGGGGGGGCTTAAACTAAAAATTGGGTGATGGGGATTAGGACTGGAAATGGGCTGGTGGGATTAGGACTGGGAGTGGGCTGTGGGGGGCTAGGACTGGTAATGGGGTGGGGGGGTTGCTAGGACTGGAAATGAGCTGAGTGGAAGGGGGCTTGAACTGCAAATAGCTGATGGGGACGGGGCTTGGAATGGAAATGGGCTGAGGGGAAGTGGGGGGCTTGAACTGCAAATAGCTGATGGGGAGGGGGACTTGGAATGGAAATGGGCTGAGTGGAAGGGGGCTTGAACTGCAAATAGCTGATGGGAAGGGGGCTTGGAATGGGCTCTTAGGGGAGGGAGCTAGGACAGGAAATGGGCTGATGGAGGGGCTAGGATAGGACTGGGAATTGGGTGTTGGGGGAGCTAAGATTGGAAATGGGCTGTGGTGGGGGCTTGGATTGAAATGGACTCATGGAGGGGCTAGAACTGGAAGTAGGCTCATGGGGGGCTTGGATTAGAAATGGGCTGAGTGGAGGGGAGCTAGGATTTAACATGGGCTGATGGTGGGGCTAGGAAAGGACTAGAAATGGGCTGATGGGAGGCTGGTATTGGAAATGAGCTGATGAAGGGACTCGGATAGGACTGGAAATGGAAAAAAATTGCCCCCCCCCCTATGTTATATGTTACACCGCTTTGACCCGGTGAAAAGCGGGATATAAATGCAGTTAAATAAATAAATAAATAAAATAAATAAATGGATGGGGGAGCTAGGACTGGAAATGGACTGATGGGGGGCCAGGACTGGAAATGGGCTGATGTGGGGACTAGAAGGGAGCGGATACTGGGTGGGGCTGGAACTAAAAGGGAGCTGATGTTGGGGAGATTAGAAGGGGATGGGGCTGGGAGAGTGAAATGGAGAGGGGAAAAATATTTTGTGTGGGAGGGAAGAAAAATGTACAATTGGCCGGGTATTGGGAGACTAAGTGGGGATTGAGGATGGAGGGGTAAAATTTGAGTGGATGAAATAGGAATGAGGAAAGAGCAAAAGGAGAAAGATTATTATGTTAAAGCAGATGTAGAGAGAGAATGGAAAAAACTAGAAGAGAAGAAAGGACAAATGGACAGCAGACGATGGAGAGATAGCAGAAGACACAAATAAACCAGAAGAAAGTGGCTGGAACAATTGCAACTGAAAAAAAAATGCACAAAAGGTACAAAGATATCTCTTTATTTTGAATTTATTAACTGGAATATGTCAGCTCTGGGAAATGTGCATCATTAATGTCTGTGCTTTGTTTAGTACAAGAGGAAATTAATTTATAGTTTTATTTCTACATTGTTGTTGTACATTCCAAGTTTGGCTTTTAGGGTTCCCAGTTTAATTATTGTCTTCCTGTTTTTAAATTGTGATTCCTTGTTTGGTGACGGTCTATGTTCTGCATGTGTAACTGAGCTGAGGTATTCTGTTTATGTAATTCCTATTTGACATTGTCACTTGTTCTCTTTCCCCAGTAGGTCATGTATTGTTATTCTCTGAAATGTATTGGTTTAATATTTGCAGTGTTGCCTTTTGATAGGAGGGTATGGTGCTTTATGAGTCCTGGTAGTGCTGTTAGGATACGGTGGGTTTGCTATGGGTTCTAAATGGGCAGTGTTTGTAGTAGTTCCTAATGTGCCTGGCGGTTGGCACTGGATTATAGTAATGTAGAAATCTTTGTCTTTCTTTATCCATACACTCATGAAGAGGCATGTTTACTAAAAGTTAGTGTATGGTAACATTATGCAAATATGTATGCAAATGAGGCCCCTTATGCAAATGAGGCCCCACACCGAGTCTCCGCACATGGCCCCGCACCCCCCTTGGGCCGCCCCTGGGGCTATCCATCACCATTGCTTTATAAACACACAGCAATGTCAAATGCACTGCTGCAAAACTGTATTCTCTGCCATTAATCGTCCCCATGGGCCATAGGACAGTGCCAGTTAGTGTAAGGAAGGAAGCAAAGGAAGTTCTGGGCCACTTGTACCCATAATATAATGTTTCAGAGGTTCCAGCAGAGGGCGCTGCTGCTCCACTTTGCTGGTGCTGCACTGGCAGTATCAAATCAGTCTCTGTTCCTTCTGTGCTCCAACTAGAGTTGCTATGACACAGCCATTCTCTGGTGCTACTAACCTCAAAGAATTTTATTCTCTCATTAATACAATCATGGAAGTGAACAATCCAGTTTCTAAAACTGTCCTATTGTCCAGTCAGGCTTACATCTCGTGCTTTTCAGCATAGCCTATGGAAGGTCTGACCAGTATCATTGTGCATTCCTATTGCACCATTCATTCCTTTTGGGTGAAGAACATGCAAAGGAACATGGGAAATCCAAAGTAGGTCTTGCTCACTCAGTCCATGGAGCCTGACATTATGTTCCTGTCCCTCTGTAACCTAACCCTGAGCTCTTGCCTGTCCTGTCTTGCATAGCCTACTCAGTGTTTCACGGGCAGATCTTACCTCGGGCCTTGACAAATTTTCTTGGAATCTAGGAGCCAGCCTAAAATTCTAGGGGCCAGCCACCAAAACCTAGGTCACAGTACACACCCTGCCCACCCAAAAAGGTATGTCAAAGGTACTTGATTTATTAAGACTGTTTTCCTTTTTTTATTGGGCAAAAGATTAATAAATCAGGGCACACTTCTCTTCGCTCTCCTCCTTTGTGTGTGTGTGTGTGTTTGGTGCGGAGGTAAGGTGCCTGCCTTTGTATGTGGTGCGGAGGTGGTGTGTTTGTGTTTGTGTGTGTGTGTGTGGTGATTCACTTTCCAACTGCTTACATTCTTCCTTTTCCTCCAGCACTCCAACCCTTCTCCTGGTGTCCTTCATCCATCCCCATTTCCCTTCTCAGACTCTCTTCCCTTCTCCCTCCCCCTTGCACTCACTCCCCTGCCCTTCATCCCTCCTCCATTCTTTCTAAAATATAACCTGCTGCCTCTTTAAAAGTTCTTCAGCCTCTGTACTTTTTTTTTTTTTTGCAGATGCTAAGGGCAATTGCAACATTTCTGCCCGCAGAGATCTCATCTCCCATAGGCAGACAGCGCGGGTCTCTACTACAATCATGGCTTTTTTCAGTACTTCTGCCTGTGGGAGATAGGATCCCTGCTGGTAGAAGTGCTGGTCTCAGCCACGATCACAGTCTTTTACAGCACTTCCCGCCATGGGGATTCCATCACCCACAGGCAGAAGTGCTGGAAAAGACTGTGATTTTGGTCAAGACTGGTGCTATCTGCCCATGGGAGATGGGATCCCCAGGGACAGACAGCACTGGTCTCAGCAAGGATGATGGCCATTTCCAGCCCTTCTCCCCACATGTGCTGTAAGCTCCAGGCGCCAGGTCTGAAGTTCATTTTTTCATTTTAGGATAAATGGCTCAACAGAATCCTATATCCAGCCTGCAATCAGGTGAAGCCCTATTCTAAACTCTACATCTTCCCTTCCCATAAGGAATACTGCCAAGAAGCTATGTGACTGCATGACTGGTCCAAGCCACTACACTGGATGCTTCTGCTTCAGGTTTTCTTGTTCCGTTTTCCCAAACACTATGCTTTTTACATCTTCAATTTTCCTTTAGGGGAGCAGAGGTTTATAAGGAGCCATTTCTGCGGCGTATTTCTGCCTGGCTTGAATTTGTGATGAGTAGCGATTATGGTCAAGTCTGTTTGGAAGGACTGAGCTGTGGTGGTATGATATTCTGCCTCTCTGGTGTTATAATGAACCTTTCCTCTTGTCTCTTCTATTTCTTTGACTATCACTATCTCTTACTCTGTCCTATCTTGTTAATGGCGTTCTTTTCATATTTTCAGTATCATTTATGTAGTATTGTAAACCGCTCTAATGCTTTGGCCTGAGCGGTATATCAAATGTAGTAAACATAAACACATCTCTATCAGTTCCTTCAAGACCACCTCTAGCAACTGCTGGATTCTCTAAAACTCAATACCCAATCTGATCAAGGATGAGCAGTTAGGCATATCTTTATTGGTTTTCCAATGGTCTACTACATACAGCAGTTAAGGAACCATCAGAGTCAGGGAGCCTCTTACAAATGCTCTCATTAGTCCTTTACCATGGATGAGCTAGATCGCATACATAGACAGATACAATATATAACAGATACCAAGAAAGAGAGCTATCAATCTTCTACTGTTCCTTAAGATCTAGCACAGATCATTTTGTCCTCCATTATCTCAGAGATAAACCAAGGTTGTCATAGATATCCCTTTTGTTGGCACTCACTGTGTTGCAACAGATTTCAGTATTTCATTACAATTCTCCAGGACCAAGCAGGACGTCAGTCCTCACTTATGGGTGACATCGACGTCGATGGAGCCCCTGCGGAGCATTTCCCCAGCTTTCTATGAAAGCCTTTGGGAATACTGCACGCATGCGCGGTCCCCTTCCCGCCTAAAGGTGCCATCTTGCTCAGTCTCTCTTTTTCCGTGGAGCCCGTCGGACGGCTGTCCTAGTTCACCCGGAAAACAGATAGATTTTTCTTGCTATTTTCTGCCATTCCTTCGCGTTTTTTTCTCAGGTTCGACGCCGGTTCCCCTTCCCGCCGGGTTCGGTACACCGGTATCGAGCCCGATCTCATTTTTTCGGTTTCTGCCCTTCGTGGCTGGCGTTCGCGCCCTTTTTTTCTTTTCCCTGGAAGGCCGGTCTTTTGACCTCGCGGGGGCTCTTTTTTCCCCGATGGCTTCCAGTGGTTTTAAAAAGTGTGATCGGTGTAAGAAACTAATGTCTCTCACCGACACACACAACTGCTGCCTTCGGTGCCTCGGTCCTGACCACGATCCTAAGATCTGTGGACCGTGTGGCAAAATGTCCACTAAGGCACTGCGAAGTCAGCACCAAAAGGAAAGGCTTTTCTCGGATTCAGCCTCCGGCCGGGCCCGGACCTCGTCTGAGGCCTCGACGTCTCGGGAGTCTGACCCCGAGCATCGTCGGGGTTCCTTGGATAGGGGGTCCCCCGAGCGGGAGCGAAAAAGGAAGAAGCGGATCCTCGAGGGCTGGGTCTCGGACCCCCGACCGCCGTCCCGGGCCCGTGGAACAGGAGAAGCCGTCAAAAGTACCTCGTGTGGAGCCGGAGTCTGCTGGACACGTAAGTCCTGTTGTCCTCGAGGACTCTCCTCCCAGGGAGCCGACGTCGGGCTCGGCGCCGCCGGGACCCAAGTCAGTGGCTGCTGAGTCTCCTGAGCTGGGTCTCAGGCTGACAGCCTTGGAGTGCAGACTGTCTGCCTTCATGGATCAGCAGCGGGTGCTGATGGCCAGCCTTGCTGGCGCATCTGCCCCGACCACCGGAACATCGACGTCAAGTCGACCCCGGAGACCGAGCCGATACTCGAGACCATGAAGGCTCGAGGTCATCCTCGGTCGCAGTCACCCTTGACCTCCCGGTCAGGACCAAGGGCGTTGACGCCGGAGCCTTCGGCGTCAGGGCAGGTGCTGCCGGGCCCTGCGCTGTCGGAGCACGACTCCTCATCGGACGAGTCTGCCTGGGAGACGGAGGACGAGGAGTCCCCCGATACCTTCAAGACTAGGTGCGTCCCGTCGGACTCACCGCAGTCTGAGCCCTGGAGTAGATCCCCCCCCGAGGATACCCGGTTCTCGGAGTTCGTTCGGGATATGGCCACTGCTTTGGCGATCCCTGTGGACCCCGAGGAGGAGCCTCGAGCCGAGGAGCTTGAGGCCCTCCAGTATGACTCTCCTCCGAAGGAGGCCTTTACTGTGCCGGTTCCTCCGATGCTGGAACGGCTCCTCTTCCGGATGTGGGAGGCACTGGCCTTGGCGCCGGTTCTGAGCAAGCGGGTTGATTCCATTTATCGACTCCGTAAGAGCCCTGGTTTTCAGAAGGCGCAGCTACCACACCATTCCATGGTGGTGGAATCGGCCATGCATCATCTGAAAAGTCAGAAGATGCACTCCGCGGTGCCCCCAGGCAGGGAGACCCGAAACCTGGATGTGTTTGGTAGAAAGTGCTTCCAGGGCTCGATGCTTGCTTGCCGTGTCCAGTCTTACCAGCTGTACATGGGCATGTACTTGCGGGACCTGGCAAAGGAGCTTGCCGGGTTCTCTGCTGGTCTCTCCGTGGAACCTTTGCAGAGGTTCAAGTCCTTGTCCTCGGGGATCCGGGAATGCTCTAAGTTCATGTCCCGTGCTGCCTACGATGGCTTCGAGGCCTCGGCCCGTGTTGCGGCAGCTGGCATCGCGGCTCGACGCCAGGCATGGCTGCAGTCATCGGATCTCGAGCCATGGGTTCAGGACAAGTTGGTTGATGTCCCTTGCTGAGGTGAGAACCTTTTTGGCAAACCCATGGCCGAGAAGGCCGCTCAGCTCGAAACTGAGCACCTCACGAGGACAAGGCTGTCCAGGAAGACTTCTGCCCCTTCTCATAAAAAGAAGGGCTTGGGTAAGTAGTCCTTTTACCCGAGGAAGGTGACTGCCTACAAACAGTTCCCACCTTACCAGGCCTCCCCAGCTCCTCCACAGGATCAGCAGGCCAAGGGGCAGGGACATGGGCCTGTAGGCAGAAGGCCCCCAAGCCTCCAGCTCCTGCTCCCACTCAGCAGGGAGGGGTTTTTTGACTCCCAAGGCATAGTCTCTCCGTCTCTGCTGTCCCACCCCTGCACAGGAGGTCAACTGGCCCTGTTTGCCCACAGGTGGCCACCCATTACAGGCGACAGTTGGGTCTTAAGCATAGTCCACAAGGGCTATATGCTTCATTTCCATCAGTTGCCTCCTCCTTACTTCCCAGGAGAGCCTCCAAGGCCTCCTCTCCACACAGACCTCCTTCAAGAGCTTCAGGGTCTGTTGCGAGACAAAGCGGTGGAGCCTGTGCCTCCCCACCTGCAAGGTCACGGTTTCTACTCCAGGTACTTCCTCGTACCAAAGAGAACCGGTGGCCTCAGGCCTATTCTCGACCTCAGAAATCTCAACAAGTTCCTAGAGAAAGAAAAGTTCAAGATGTTTACTCTTGGAACACTTCTGCCCTACCTCCAGCAGGGAGATTGGCTATGCTCTTTAGATCTAAAGGATGGCGTACACTCACATCCTCATTCATCCAGGCCACAGACAGTACCTCAGGTTCATTGTGGTAGGAAACCATTATCAGTACAGAGTGCTACCTTTCGGCCTCACCTCCGCCCCCAGGGTCTTTACCAAATGCCCGGCAGTGGTGGCGGCCTACTTGAGAAATCAGGGTATCTTTGTCTTCCCTTATCTGGACGACTGCCTCATCAGGGGTCAGACGTGCCAGGAGGCCAGGCAAGCCACTCTCCAAACTATTTCTCTACTTCAACACCTAGGGTTTGTCATAAACTTCGCAAAGTCCACTTTGCTCCCCTCCCAGAACTTGAAGTTCATAGGGGCAAGGCTAGACTCTCTGCAGGCAAAGGCTTTCTTGCCAGAAGACAGAGCCCAAAGACTGATAGACTTGGCAAAGCAGTTTCTCAGCAGGCCACTGGTTTCCGCCAGACTCTTGCTGAGGCTTCTGGGCCACATGGCTTCGACAGTACATGTGACTCCCAATGCCACGCTCCATATGCGGCCTGCACAGTGGTGCCTCAGGACTCAGTGGACTCAGGCCACAGGAAACTTCAGAGACAAAGTAAGGGTGTCCAGACCATTCCTGAACTCCCTACGCTGGTGGCTGCACCCCCCCAATCTACTGCAAGGGGTGCATTTTCAGATTCCTGGGTTCACCGTGGTGTTGACCACAGATGCCTCCCTGCAGGGCTGGGGTGCACATTGTCTGGGCAAGTGCACCCAGGGCCTGTGGTCTCCCTGGGAGGCCACGCAACAGATCAATCTGCTGGAACTCCGGGCTATTCGCTTAGCTCTCAAATCTTTCTCTCCAACTCTGGCTCATCAGTCTGTCTTAGTGCAGACGGACAACCAGGTAGCCATGTTTTATGTGAACAAGTAGGGCGGCACTGGGTCCAGGCTCCTTTGTCAGGAGGCACAGGACCTTTGCTTGTTTGCTCTCAGGCACAACATGTTTCTCAAGGCTGTTTATCTTCCTGGCCAGGAAAACTACCTGGTGGACAGGTTGAGCAGGATTCTGCAGCCCCATGAATGGCAGCTCCATCCTTTAGTGGTTCAGAAGATTTTCATGAAATGGGACTTCCATCCATAGATCTCTTTGCCAGTCCCCTAAACAGACAGCTGCCCAGGTTCTGCTCCAGGCAACCACATCCTCTGCGGCTAGCAGCAGATGCTTTTCTGATTTCCTGGTCTTGGGGCCTCCTATATGCGTTTCCTCCCACGCCTCTGGTGGCCCAAACCCTGTTCAAGATTCTGCGGGACAAGGCCTCGGTTCTTCTGGTAGCCCCCAGATGACCGAGGCAGCCTTGGTTCCCTCTTCTGCTTCAACTGGCAGTGGACACTCCACTACCTCTGGGGTTGCAGCCCGACCTTCTCTCTCAGGACCAGGGGTCTCTTCTGCACCCCAATCTCAAATCTCTCAATTTGATGGCCTGGAGGTTGCAAGGGTAGTCTTGGCTCCCTGGGGCCTACCTCCGGAAGTGGAGGAGGTCGTCCTGGCCTCTAGGAAGCAGTCCACTAGAAAAACCTATGCCCTGAAATGGAAAAGGTTTTCTGTGTGGTGTCAACTGCCTACAGAAGATCCTTTCTCCTGTGCGGTACTAGTGGTGCTTCAGTACCTGCTGCACTTATCCAATTAGGGACTTAAGTCCAATTCTGTTCGGGTCCACCTCTCAGCTCTAGCAGCTCACCACTCACTGGTGGAAGGACACTCTCTGTCGGTTCACCCCTTGGTGTCCCGGTTCCTCAGAGGTTTGATCTTGCTCAAGCCTCCTGTCCGTCCTCCAGCCCCTGAGTGGGAGTTGAATGTGGTCTTGCAGCAACTGACTCGCCCACCTTTTGAGCCGATGGCTACTTGTCCTCTCCGCTTCCTTTCCTGGAAGACACTCTTCCTAGTAGCCCTTACCTCAGCCAGGCGAGTGAGTGAGCTTCAGGCGCTGGTCTGTGACAGGCCTTATACTCGCTTCTATAGGAACAGGGTAGTCCTTAGGACTCATCCAAAGTTCCTCCCAAAGGTTGTCTCCTCTTTCCACCTCAACCAGGAGGTGGTTCTTCCAACATTCTTCCCTAGGCCTCATGCAAGCCAGGCTGAAGCGTTCCTGCATACCCTGGACTGTAGAAGGGCCTTATCCTTCTACCTTGACCGTACGCAGGGGCATAGGAGAGCTACTCAGCTCTTCATATCTTTTGACCCTAATAATTTGGGGTTAGCTGTGTCCAAGCGTACCTTGTCCATCTGGGTGGCGGACTGTATCACCTGGGCTTACAGGGCGGCTGACCTTCCCTTGCAGGGTCGGGTCACGGCCCACCGTGTCAGGGCAATGGCTGCCTCAGTAGCTCATCTCCGCTCTGTACTGTTGGCAGACATCTGCAGGGCTGCAACTTGGTCCTCAAGCCAGACTTTTGCGGCCCATTACTGCCTGGAGAGGGAGTCCCGTAGGGACAGTGCTTTTGGCCAGGCAGTTCTCCGGAATCTCTTTGAGGTTTAGGCAACTCCAGCCCTCCGTTGGGCTACCGGTGGAGGTTCTTTCAGTGAAAAGCCTTTCTTTGATGCTGGGACTAGAGGGAGTTCTCTTGTTCAGCCTGGGTTCCTGGTAGCCCAGAGCTAGGGAGTCACCCATATGTGAGGATTGACTTCCTGCTTGGTCCTGGAGAAAGAGTAGTTACTCACCTGTAACAGGTGTTCTCCAGGAGCAGCAGGAATCAGTCCTCACAACCCTCCCTCCTCCCCTGGGAGTTGCAGTTGTATATAGTTCATTTTTACATTTTGTGTGCTGTTTTTTAGCTATGTCATTTGACTGAGCAAGATGGCACCTTTAGGCGGGAAGGGGACCGCGCATGCGTGCAGTATTCCCAAAGGCTTTCATAGAAAGCTGGGGAAATGCTCCGCAGGGGCTCCATCAACGTCGATGTCACCCATATGTGAGGACTGATTCCTGCTGCTCCTGGAGAACACCTGTTACAGGTGAGTAACTACTCTTTCCTTTTCCCAATGACATGCTCTTGCAATAGTTCATGGAGTGGTACAATAGTGTGAGACTATACCCTCCTTAGGCCCCTGCCTAGGTAGGTGGTATAGCTGTATTTCTTAAAAGAATAATCTGTAGTCGTGTGTCCAAGTATAATTAAAGCTGGGCTTTATTCCCCTTCCCTTGAGGATTGCCTTCCAGATACAGTAGATAACGATAAAAAAATAAACTGTTGCTTCATAGGAAAACTAAAAGCTTTTCAAACTATAACAAGGCTTCTTCTTGCTTTTTAACATAGAGTCTATCTCATCAGAAAAACAAAGAGCACAATCCATGGGTTCTGGACCAATCTCTGGGTTTGAACTTTCCCACTGCATTAAATCAGGACCTGGTCCTGTAAACGGGCACCATGCTTCAGCATTGCTGGTTTCACCATCTGGCCCCTGAGAGACCTCAGCTTCTATGGGAGGAGACTGTTCTGTGCAGACATAGACATGAGGAGCTGTGCTTGGGGCTTCTTTCCAATACCCACTCCAATAAGGGTTTTCTGACCCACTGTAAGCTTGGCTCTTTATAAAAGGACCCACTTCCTTCCCTCTGGAGAAAACAGGGTACTTATCTTTCTTTCTGGTGTAAAGAGTTTCCAGCCCTTCCTCTGTTAACCAGGGTTTCTTCTCTGGAGTGTAAGCTGCTTTTCTCCGGGAGTTCCAAGCATTAGGCTTAACTGAGCTGTAATCACCTCCTGGCTTCAGTGAGCTTTCTTGAGTGTGACGTTTGCTCTCTACCTGCTCGGTTGCCTTCCCCGGTACGAGGACCCCTCTGGCTTGGAAGTCTCTTGCACTGCTTTTCCCAGCACTCTCTGGTTCAACAGCTTGCTTCCACTCTGCCCTCTCCCTTCGTGACAGCGTCTCTCTCTTTGTCTGCCTCTGAATCTGACTCCCTTACTGAGTCTCTTTCTCCTCCTCTCTCTGCTCCTCTCTCTGCCCCCTTTGTGGGATTTCCCACCTGGTTTTATCTCCCTGCTTGTTGTACGTTGTACGTGATTCTTTCCTCAGGTGAGCATGATTAGGACTCTGAGTTTCTACTGCGTCACCAATGCTATGAGGAAAGTTTGTTTCTCCATTCCTTGCTTCCCTGCAATCTGAATGCCTTACCTCACAGCCACATGAGCAAAGCTCTTCTTTTCCTTTTCCTTTTCCTTTTCCTTTTATTATCCCAGGCTCAGTGCTGTCTACCTCATGACAATAGACATGACATCTTAGTCTAATTTATCTTTCATTATTCAGCAAATATACTCAAACAAGTTTAGCTGTATTGGGTCTAGTGCCTGGCCTTCCAGTAAGCAGAGCAATGTCTACTATACCTGCATATAACTTTTTTTCCGCTGCAGCTTAGACAGTGTGACTTCTCATCAAAATCTGCAACAAAGAAACTAACCTCCAGCCCCAAATGTTATCTTAATAACATAAGAACATAAGATATGCCATACTGGATCAGACCAAGATCCATCAAGCCCAGTATCCTGTTTCCAACAGTGGCCAATCTAGGTCATACGTACGTAGCAGTTCTTTCTCTAGGAAGAAGCAGGAAGTGAGTCCTCACATATGGGTGGTGTCTGTGCCGACGGAGCCCGCGCGGAATCATCTCCCCAGCTTTCAGAGAAAGCCTTTGAGAGATGCACTACACATGTGTGGCTTCTTCCCGCCCAAGGGTGCCATCTTGCCTCAGTCTTCTTTTTTCCAAGGAGCCCACCAGACGTCTGTCACGTTTCCCTGGAAAAAGTCTCTCTCTTGTCTTAAAATTTCTGTCTTTCCAGGACGCATACCGGTTCCTCTTCCCATCCCCAAGCCAGCTTGCCCTGGCATCGCTCCTTGGGTTTGTTTGTTTTTTTTTTTTCTCAAGGTGTCCCTCGACTGGTACTTCATGCCCTTTTTGGCCAGTAGGCCTCGGACCCTCACCCAGGTTAAGGGACCCGTTTTTCCCCATGGCCTCCAGTGGCTTCAAGAAATGTGATCAGTGCAGTAAGATGATGTCCCTTACTGACCCACACGATTGCTGCCACCATTGCCACAGGCCGGGCCACGACAACTCAGGCTGCGACTTTGTAAGTCCATGTCCTCAAAGGCCTTCAAGAAGCGCCAACTGCAGCAGGAGAAGTTCTTCCATAGATCCGACTCTGTGCTGGAGTCCTCGGTGACGCCATGCTCCAGGGCCCCCTGCAGTACCTCTCTGTCCCGTGATGCCCGGACTGCCTCAGAATCTTGTGGCCTCTCAGTAAGGAACACCCCAAGGTGTGTAACACAAGAAGAGCTTGAAGCCCTTGAAGACTGCCTCGGAGGGATGGGTCTGGAAAAGTAGGTAAATCCCACACCAGGCCCACAATCCTTGGCATGAGTCCGAGGGATCTGGGCAGGAGTGCTTCACAAGCTACCCCAGAAGGAGTCGTCTGTGTAGGGTGACTGGTCTTGGACCCCCGAGGCCATCCTGGTCGAGGACTCCCCCTCGACGGAGCTGATGCCGGGCCGGAAGCATTTGGTGCCTGCGTCAAAGGCTGTGGAACCATCGGGCATGGTGACCAGAATGACCGCCTTGGAGCGTAGTATCACTGCCATCCTGGCACAGCAGCAGATGCTGATGTTCGGTTCTTCCGGTTCATGTGCCCCGATGACTGGACCCTTAACCTTGAGAGCTTCCCCGGTCGTCGAGCTGACCTTTGAGCCCCACCTGCCTCGAGAGACCCATCGGCATCGGACAAGGTCCTGGTCCCGTTCCTCGGGACACCGTTCTTCCCCGGCGAGTGCATGTGGCTCAGACCACAGGTCCCCTGGGGGTTGCAGGTCTTCGTGCTCAGAGCCCAACCACAGGAGTTGCAGAGCCTTGGATTCTTCCTCTGACTTTGAGTCAGACTGGGAGACCAAGGATGTAGAGTTCCCAGACACACGGTGACACCAAGACGTGCCCTCGGACCCATCTCCACTGGTGTCCCGGTGCTGTTCCCCGCTCGAGGACATTGCCGTCCTCAGCTTTGTGCGGGATATGGCAAAGGTGCTCACATTTGAGACCGAGGCGGAGGAGGACCCCCGCATGTAGGAATTTGAGATCCTCCAGAATGAGGCAGCTCTGAAGGAGGCCCTCTCAGTGCCTGTCCCTCCAATCCTCAAGCGCCTCCTTCTCCATATGTGGGAAACACCAGCGTTGTTGCCCATTGTGAGCAGATGACACAAAAATATTTAAAGTTGTTAAAACCCAAGAGGATTGTGGAAAATTGCAAGAGGATCTTGATAGATTGGAAGACTGGGCATCCAGATGGCAGATGAAATTTAATGTGGACAAGTGCAAAGTTATGCACCTAGGAAAGAACAATCCAAACTATGGTTACACGATGCAAGGTTCCACATTGGGAACCACCACCCAGGAAAAAGACTTAGGCGTCATTGTGGATAACATGTTAAAACCCACGACCCAGTGTGCAGCGGCGGCCAAGAGAGCAAATAGAATGCTAGGTATCATAAGGAAAGGAATTTAAAATAAAACAAAAGATATTGTAATGCCTCTATATCGTTCCATGGTGAGACCGCACCTTGAATATTGTGTGCAATTCTGGTCGCCGTATCTTAAAAAGGATATAGCGTTAATAGAAAAGGTTCAGAGAAGAGCCACCAAAATGGTAAAGGGGATGGAAGGATACTCCTATGAAGAAAGGCTAAAAAGGTTAGGGCTCTTTAACCTGGAAAAGAGACGGCTGAGGGGAGATATGATAGAAGTCTATAAATTAATGAATGGAGTGGAACGGGTAAACATAGATCGATTGTTTACGTTATCAGAATATAGAAAGACTAGGGGACATGCAATGAAGCTACATGGTAAACTATTTAAGACTAATAAAAGAAAATATTTTTTCACTCAACGTATAATCAAACTCTGGAATTTGTTACCGGAGGATGTAGTAAAGGCTGTTAGTGTAGCTGAGTTTAAAAAGGTTTTGGACAAGTTCCTGGAGATAAGGTCCATAAACCATTATTAAGAAGGGACCCAGGATATCAATGCTTGACCCAATACAAGCATCGTGGAACCTGTGTCTTTTGGGGAAACTGCTAAGTACATATGACCTAGATTGGCCACTGTTGGAAACAGGATACTGGGGTTGATGGACCTTGGTCTGACCCAGTATGGCATATCTTATGTTCTTATGTTCACCATATACTGAGTCCGAAGCAAGGGGTTCCAGAAAACTCAGCTCCCTCACAATTCTATGGTCGTCGAGTTGGCCATGTGGTGACTCAACAGCCAAAAGACTCATTCATCGGTGCCCCCGGGTAGGGAGGCCCAGATCTTGGACTCCCGTGACTGAAAATGCTATCAGGGCTCAATACTGGTTTGCCGAGTCTAGTCCTACCAGTTGTACATCGGCATGTACCTAAAGGAACCAGCAAGGGAGCTCACCGGTTTCTCTGCAGGCCTCTATGGGGAACCCCTTCAGTGGTTTAAGTCACTGGCCTCGGCAGTCAAGAAGTGCTCGAAGTTCCTGTTTCGAGCAGCATATGATGGCTTCGAATCCTCAGCCAGAGTGGCTGCCGCGGGCATCGGGGCCTGATGCCAGGTGTGGCTGCAGTCGTCTGACCTCGAGCAGTGAGTCCAGGACAGACTCATTGATATCCCTTGCTCCGGAGAGACCCCTAAGACCCAAGCACTAGCCCTGACCCAGCCTGAAGTAAGTTTTTGACTCCTTGGGTATGGCCTCCTCTCCCACAGGAGGCCCTCAGCAGCCCACAGGTAGTCCTCCATCACCACCAACTCCTGAGTGCTTCATGTAGTAAAGAAGAGTTACCTCTTCCACCAGCAACAGACGCCACCTTCGTTCTTTCTAGGAGTACATGTAAGGTCTCTCCTTCACCAGACTCTGCTCCTCACCGAGCTTGCCTCCTCAAGGACATGGTGGTGGAGCCATTGCCCAAGCATCTTTGGGGCAAAGGCTTCTACTCCAGATATTTCCTTATCCCCAAGCAAACAGGGGCCCTCATGTCCATTCTGGACCTATGTGACTTGAACAGATTTCTGGTAAGGGAGAAGTTAAAGATGCTCTTCCTTGGAACACTGCTGCCTTATCTCCAGCAGAGAGACTGGCTTTGCTCTTTAGACCTGAAGGGTTCTTATACACATCCTGATCCATCCCAACCACTGACAATACCTCTGGTTCGTGGTGGGAGGAGGTCACTACCAGAACAGGGTGCTATCCTTCGGTTGGTGTCAAAACGAAGGGTCTTCACCAAGTGCCTAGCAGTAGTCACAGCCCACTTCGTCTTTCCCTACCTGGACAACTGGCTCTGAAGAGGAGGCACAGCTCGCAGAGGTGCACTATGCCACTGAGTGCACCAACCGCGTCCAGCAGCATCTGGGGTTCATCATCAACTACCCCAGGTCCCACCTCTCTCCAGCACAGTGTCTAGAGTTCATAGGGGCTCAGCTGGATGCCCTCCAGGCTAAGGCCTTCCTCTCTTCAGAGAGGACAGAATACCTCGGGGTGCTAGCCGCAGAAGTGCCACACCACCAGTCGGTGCCCGCTCACCTTCTCCTCCACCTGCTGGGCCACATGGCTTCCATGCTCCATGTAACCCTGTACGCCTGCCTGCATATGAGGGCGGCTCAGCAGTGCCTCCATTCCCAGTGGGCACAGGCCATGGGTAGGCTTTGAGACAGGGTAAGAGTGTCCTGCCAACTGGCAGACTCCCTCGATTGGCGGCAGATCCCCCGCCACTTTCAGGCCGGAATGCCTTTCCAAGTACCCACCCCCCAGAGAGTCCTTACTATGGACACCTCCCTGCGAGGATGGAGAGCTCATTTTGAGGACCTCCACACCCCAGGGCACATGGTCCCAGATGGAATGCCAGTTGCAGATCAACCTTCTGGAGCTTTGGGTGATATTTCTGTTCCTCAAGCCTTTTGCCACTGGTTGCAGCACTAGTCGATGCTGGTCCAGATGGACAATCAAGTTACAATGTTCTATGTCAACAAACAAGGAGACACGGGAGGCGGTAGGCCTCTCCTCATATGTGATATGCAATGGGATGCTCCTGTGGGAGGTCTACCTCCTGGACCTGGACAACACCCTGGCAGACAGGCTGAGCAGAGTTCTCCAGCCACACAAGTGGTGCCTAGACCCCAGAGTAGCCTCCTGGCTTTTCTGACTCTGGGGCATCTCCCTAGTGGACCTGTTCGCCAGCCCAGACAACATGCATTTGCCTCGCTTCTGCTCCCGCCTTCTGCTCCCATCCTGGGGGCGGTGGATGCGTTCCTCATCCTATGGACAGAAGACCTCCTTTATGCCTTCCCGCCGACACTCCTGGTCACCAAGACAATCTTTAAAGTCCAGCATGACAGGGCATCACTGATTCTAGTAGCTCCCCCAGTGGCCCAGCAACCCTGGTTTCTGATGCTTCTCTGTCTGTCAGCAGTGCCCCCGATTCCCTTGGGCTACACCCCTGGACTACTCTCACAGGAGGAGAGCTCTCTTCTGCACCCCAGCTTGGGTATACGCCTTCAAATGGCATCTGTTTTCAGTGTGGTGCGCCGAGAGGCAGGTGAACCCTTTCTTTTGCTCAGTGCAACTGGTGCTCCAGTACCTACTCCACCTGTCATAGGTGGGACTGAAGTCCAACTCAGTCAGAGTGCAACAGAGTGCTATTGCAGTGCACCACCATGCTATTGAATGCAAGCCCCTATCGGCTCATCCCCATATCTCTCATTTCCTGTGGGGGTCTTATGCTGTCCAAACCTCTCATCCACCCACCAGCAGTGGAATAGGATCTCATTGTGGTGCTCTCAAAGTTCACTAAGCCGCCATTTGAGCCCCTAGCTATCTGTCACCTGTAGTACCTCTCCTGGAAGGTTGTCTTTCTTGTGGCACTCATGTTCACTCTCAGGGTCAGCAAGCTAACGGTTCTGATGGCAGCCACCCTACACAAGGTTCTACAAGAACAGGGTGGTGCTCTGCCCACACCGCAAGTTTCTGCCAAAGGTGGTGTCCCCCTTCCACCTCATTCAGGAAGTGGTGATTCCCACCTTCTTCCTGAGGCCTCATGCTGGCAAGGCGGAGACCGTTCTCCATACTCTGGATTGTAAAAGGGCCCTGTCCTTCTATCTGCTATGGACTCGGGGCCACTGCAAAGTGCCTTAGCTCTTTGTCTTTTATGACCACAGTCGACTGGGGCTTCCAGTAATTAAGCATACTCTGTCCACTTGGGTGGCAGACTGCATTGCCCTCGCCTATGATCAGGCTGGGATCTCACTGGACCACTGGGTCACAGCATACCGTGTCAGAGCCATGGCTACCTCTATAGCAAATATGCGTTCTGTACCTGTTACGGAAATCTGCCGGGCCACCACCTGGTCTTTAGTCCGTACCTTCAGAGCTCACTACTGCCTGGAGAGGGAGTCCCGACAGGACATCGCCTTCAGCCAGGTTGTGCTCCGTAATCTCTTTGGGGTGTAGGCAACTTCTGCCCTCCAACTCTTCAGGCTACTGGAGTGCTGGTTTTCTGCTGGACACTTCAGTCTTGCAAGAGTCTCTCAGTTGGGACTCAACTCTTGCTGTTCATGGCTCACCTTCTCTGGTTGCCGGGGCACTTTGTAAATCAGTAACCTGTAACTGGGGAGTCCCATATGTGAGGACTGACTTCCTGCTTGTTCCCGGGGACAGTGTAGTTACTCACCTGTAACAGGTGTTCTCCGGGGACAGCAGGATTCAGTCCTCACAACCCTCCCTCCTCCCCTTGGAGTTGCTGCTTTACCATCTTTTATTTTTGCAGTCTTAGCTTGTGTTATCTGTCTTAACTAGATTGTAAGCTCTGATGAGCAGGGACTTCCTCTTACATGTCTGTGCAGCGCTGCGTACATCTTGTAGCACTATACAAATGCTCAGTAGTAGTAGTCATTAGACTGAGGCAAGATAGCATCCTTGGGCGGGAAGGGGACCATACATGCATGGTGCATCTCCCAAAGACTTTCTTTGAATGCTGGGGAGATGCTTCCGCACGGGTTCCGTTGGTGCTGATGTCACCCATATCAGAGGACTGATTTCTGCTGTCTCCGGAGAACATCTGTTACAGGTGAGTAATGTAATGGTGAAAGTCCCCAGGAGGAGATGGAGGTGGAGGAAAATCCTGTTGAAATAAATGACACTGCACTTGTGCACAGAATTTCCAAGCCAGATAAGAAAAAAACACAGCTTTCTGATGAGCTCAGGCCACGCCCCAGCTCAGAGGGAGAGAGAGGCTTCCTCACTGATTGATCACACCTGGGAGAAGGACAGGGAGTGCCAGGATGCAAATGCTTTTTAAATCCACAAACAGAGCAGAGAGTTAGCACGGGAAGGTGCAAAGGAAGTGGAGAGGAAGGAAAGGAGCAAGCAAGAAAGGAACCTTATGAAGAAGGTGAAGGAGAGAGAGATCCTTGGAGAGGACGTTACAGCAGGGCAGAACCTTGGAGCAAGAGAGCTAACAAGGGAAGCAATTGGAGAGATGGCAATTGGACATACAGCAACAAGGACTATAGCAGCTGTAGAGGAAAGAAGGAAGAAAAGCCTCTTCAGAGCAGGTACCTAACTGGCACTGGAAATAGACATAAGGAAGCTGAATTCCAGAACCTGGAGGATAGCAGGAGAAAAGGGTTCAGCAGTTATCTAAGAAGCCCTGCCAAAGGTAAATCTACCATTTCTAATGCTGAATCATTGTTAGAGAAGCCATTTGCCTTTGCTACTGTCCGGAAGGCAGACCCAACACCTTTAACTGATAATAGGTGGGGGGAGAGTCTTACATACGGGGAAAACTATAACACTGGCAAAAGCAAGACAGCCGAGCCTTCAGAGTTAGAAGCTATAAGCAAGCTGTTGTCAGAAGGAAACGTTTTCTCTCCTAATGCTAATGTGCCTGTACACGCTGAATTGCTCCTGAACCAGTTCAAGGAATTTCTGGAGGAAAGAAAGTCAGGGAGAACCGTTAAACCTGATAGAGATGCCAGTAATTCTAATACTGTTGAAAGAATGCAAATAGACTCTTGTTTGCCAGCTTTAGAAAGTGAATCTTCTCCCATGGATTGCTCTTTATGTTTAAAGGAAGAAGGCATTGTTGAACAGCACTGAAACTGTATGAAATAATATAGAAAGTACTTGCCATACCTGCTGAAGAATTGGAAAGGCTTGTTTTATGTTTAATAAGCTTAATTGTCTTCTGAGGATAAGAAGCCGTGCTGTGAGAAAGAAAATCAGCTCTTGCAGTTTAATTGTTTTCCGTTGAATAACCACACGGGGCAGTGTCCTGTGGAAAATTTATGGGACTGAGAAACAGCTGAGCAGTGCTGAGATATTTCTGTTGCATTTTTCTTCTGTTCCTGAAATACCTATATGTTGGAGATGCATCCTTTATGCTTGTTTGTGTTTGAGCTTTGATGCGCTGGAAATTCCCCACAATAAATATTCTTGCAGCCTTGAAACACTCGTGTCATAACTACAATTTTGTCCTTAAGGAAATAAGCAAAACTACAAGTCCCAGAATCCCTGGTGACAATAGGAATAGCTTTATTCAAAAGAGGACATTCAAAGGCCACTTCCAGCTGGTAAGCTCTCGGGCCCCAGTGGAGGCGTCGCAGTAACTACGCTTTTCAGTCTGATAGGCTTTTTGCTTTCACATGAAAAAAAGAGAGCATTCCTTTGAAGTTTTGGTAAAAGCAACTTTTTCTGTGTTCAATGTTTCCATCTCTTTCCACAGATCAAAACTCATCTATCCTGAGTTCATCCCATAAAAAGTTTGAGCTGTACTCCACTTCTTTGAGTTCTCAATTTCCCTATGAGGTCGTCTCCTCTCGGGAATCATGATAGCTCATGCAGTTTTAGATAAACTGCCAGCTAGAGGAAAAGCAAATAGCAATGGCACTAAGTAGATTCCTGCTAGGCAGCTACCTTTACTAATTTTGGATTTTGAGCTTTCTCAAATGAATGCTGTCTCATCACCTGTTCATTATATTGGAGTCAATGTTTCCTTCGTTAAGAACATATGAACATAAGAAATGCCATACTGGGTCAAACCAAGATCCATCAAGCCCAGTATCCTGTTTTCAACAGTGGCCAATCCAGGTCGCAAGTTCCAAAAAACGTATATAGGTTCCACAATGCATGTCCCGGGGTAAGCAGTGGATTTCCCGGTTCCTCTTTATAATGGTTTATGGACTTTTCCTCCCAGTAATCTTCAGTACAAGAATGATCACACCAGAAAAGGAAAAGAATGCACAGAGTTCTACATTGTCCTTTCATTTCTAGGAATTTATCACAGTTCTGACAAAATACTTTTATTGCCTCCCATATTCCACATTTTATATCCTTCATCAGCCTCTTTAGGCATCGACTCTTGCCACAGACCTCTATGCCCTTGTAGCGCTATACAAATGATAAGTAGTAGGTAGCAAAGTAGACTTGGAGAATCCACTGCTTATCCCTTGGGGTATTTAATCTACTTTTTGGGATTCTACCAGATATTTGTGACTGGAATGCTCACTGTTGGTAACACGATACCGGAGTTAATGGACTTCTGGATTGACCTATGATAGAAATTCTGATGTTCCTGTGCCATGCCCTTATGCACTTAAGCATCCTTCTGTCTCTGACACTACCTTATCACAGTTTTTTACTTCCTTGAGATCCATCAAAAATGATTATGGAGTGGAGGAGTGGCCTAGTGGTTGGGGCAAGGTACTTCAGGCCGGAAGGTCGGGGGTTCAAATCCCACTAGAGGACAGCAACCTTGGGCCGGAAGGACTGGGGTTTCTAGTCCCACAGGTGCTCCTTGTAGTCTTGGGCAAGCCACTTAACCCTCCATAGCCCATGTTCCCTGTAAAATAGTTATCTCCAAGTTATAATGCCCTGTTCAATGTAATTTCAGTTTGTTCAATGTAAACCACACTGATGCAGAATAGCGCGGTATATAAGAGAATGTAAATAAATAAATTATCCTGATGTCTGTTACCTGTTTAGTGCACATTAGTAGCTTACCTCAATCATAAACTGCTCCTTTAAATTTTTGCATCCAAAACTCATAATTATGCACTTTTTTGCACTCTCACACTACTCTGCTTCCTCAGGCATGTCCATTCATTTGAATCATTTAGGGGTATGTTTACTAAACTGCAGTAATGTTACCGTCGTTAATTTCCCCGGTAATGTTACGGATGCCCATATAAAGGACTAGGAGGTGAATTGTTAAAGCAAGCCATGTCAGGTAACGCGCGTTACAAGGTGCTTAACACGCGGTACAATGCGTGGTACAGTGCGCCATGGACCCACCGCTCATAAACATCACAGCCGATGGGAATCAGCAGCGCGTCCGACGGGGTTGCAATCTAAGGCGCGCAGAAAGTAGAAGACACGTTGAGAGATGTGCAGACATGGAGCCTCATGAGAAACGGAGCCGTAGGTGTAAGGCCATAGACCACCGGCAGCTGATATCACAGTCTGTAATGAGGACGTGAGCCACAGTTAACACATAAACACACCATGAAATGGTGTGCAGTGAACACAGCATGCAAAGGAGTAAACAATGGTAACGGAAAGGGCGCCAGGGGTCGGTCTGAAGGGCCAGCTGTGTGATTGGTGTGTGTATAAGGGCAAAATGGGCAAGGAATCCAAAAAGGAGTAAGGGGGAATTGAACTGGTACACTGAAGAGCCCAAACATAGCTCCCCAATACCAAACCACTGAGCCACCTACCCACCCAGACAAGCCAAAGAAAGGGAGCATATGTAACAGCTAGCATGTGACAGATAGGCTGCATGGAGGGGACAGTGCAGTGTACAGTGAAGAGAAGGAAGGGCGTGTGGAGAAGGGTTGAAGCCGGAGGCATTGTATGGTAAGGAGAGCAGGACAGATGAAAAGAAAGGAAAAGGAACCTGTGGGACCCAAACCCACAGCCTATGTTGGCTCCACGCATGTCTGGAACCATTATACCAAACAACCACAACAAGCACAATGCAAATATGTTCCACCAAATGGCCATCGTGTCTGCTAGATTATCATGCAGTAGTGTGTCTTATGCGCGTTGCGGAGAACGCGCATAGTAGGGCGTCTGGCATGCAGCACACACAATAATGTGCGTGACGTTACAGACCGTTCTACATGCCTTATGAGATACATCTAAGCACCTTAGAATATGTGGTCGGAATACGGCACGTAACAACACACGTTCCAAACAGACGTCACACGCAGTGTTATGAGCACTGCACATCTTCAGCGCTGCAACATGCGTTCACTGCAACGCGTGTAAGACACAAAACTGTGCACTATAGTAGACTACCTGTCCATTGCTCTTCCTCGGTGCTCCCACCAGTTCTAGAATTACAACTCCTCCCCAGCCCCCAACCATGGTCTGACATTCACCAGCAGGCACAGTCAGACTGTACCTGCTGCACCACACCAGGTGTTCCAGCCATGCTCAAACTAACCACAGACACTCCGCTAGCCAGTCTATCCTGCATGTTCACAGTGGAACTATGCGCACCCAGACCTGGGTTGTATGGCACAGGCACCCGACAGGTACCTCAGTGACTGGCCCTCCAGAACAGGGAGCACACATATCACTTGAGACAGATACTATGTGGGAACCTAGCCATGCCATGGTCACTGTTTGGTCAGTGTGAGAGTTCCCTAACAGCAAGACGTGCTTTGGCCACCTTGTCCATGCAGGTGGTGGTTGGGCACTACAATGTCCCAGCAATTGCCCTACATCTTCCGCTGATGCATCCTGCACAGTCCGCCCTGCCCGGGCCATACCCACAGTACTTTGCTCCTCATTATGCACATTTGCAGGCTAACACTGGTAATAGTGGGACATTGTGGGCCCAGTGAGGTGTAGGCAGCCACAAAACAATGGATAGGCATACACACACACACACACACTCCTATTGCAGCATTGCGCAAAGATAGGGGTGGTTGGCAGCCCTGCCCGCCACACAGGTCCTGATCACAGTGCTGACATTGCCAGACTGTGCAGGAGGTAGTAGTAGTGCTCCGGTGGTGACTGCAGCTCCGTAATGGGGCCAACAGCCTGACTCTGCATGGAGCTTTGGATAGTGGAGCCTGTGTGAGTGGGTGTTTGTACCCCTGTTGGCCGCTGCTTTGGGGATCGCACATGTTGATGTTTCTGTATTGTAGGGTAAAACATAGGGACATGCTCTGCAGGAGCCACAGCTGGGACCTGAACCTGTGACCCTCTGCGCTGGGACACACTGGCTGTGTGTACTGCACCACACTGTTGCCACAGAAGCCCAGCACTCCCTGGGGCTACCTTTACTTCTCCTCAGCCAGACCTCTTCTGTTGCACTGCACACCACGTACTGGTACAGGGCATGGCCTAAGTGCACTGCAGGCAGGTGCCTCTGCCCCCCTCCAGCACCAACACACGTCCCCCTGCCTTGCTGCCTGGCCATATGCTGTTGGTGCTGGTAGTGCGCAGTCCCAAGCCATCCACGGTGCAGGTAGGCGGTTGCCTAGGGAGCGGGGTCTGGGGTGGGGAGGCATACATGTACATCCACACATCCCCCCCATCACCGCCTACCAATGTTATGTCCCTTCCACGTGGGGGTGAGATGGCTGGGGGGGGGGGATGTCAGATCAGTGCCCTAGCAACTATTGGCTAGGGTTGACCAGTTAGGTGGATTGTGTTTGACCTTGGTCAGCTGCTGTCCTGCTGATTTCCAATTTCTCCATTCCTATGTGCCACCTAGGCGACAGCCTAGTCCACCCTGTGCCCCAACTGCCCGCACTACATGTCCCGCCTGCAGCCCCCTGTGCCTCATTTGTAGCATCGCTATAGTGGCCTTTCATACTTGGGCACTATGCTTTTGCTGCAAATGGATCACTACTATCACTTTTCTTGGGCTCCCTGCCAATGTTGTACATTGCTGACCCGGAAATGGTTTCACCCTCCTGCAAATGTGCATCAAACGACAGGTTTTCAGTCCTGGTAATGTTGAGCCCTTCAGTTTTCTGCGTTAGTGTTGCGGGAGCTTCTCCCCGCCCATTGACCCCTTCTCTCCACCCTATCTCTTAACGCTCGTTAGGTACCCTTAATGTGCGTTAACGTTACCTAACGCGTGTTAACGTAGCCGCTGCTACATTAACGCGGTTTAGTAAACATACCCCTTAGTGTCATTCACAAAGAGGCAAGCATTTCCTTCTAACCCTTCTAGAATATCACTCATAAAAATATTGAACAGAACTGACTTCAGGACCAATCCCTGAGGTACTAATCTCCCTCTTTTCTCAGAGTAAACTCTCTATTGTTCGTCTCCTAACTAGTTTCAAATTCAGTCTGTCACTTTGGGGTCCACACCTAGAGTGCACAGTTTGAGTTTCCCATATAGGACAGGATCAACTGCTGTGCTGAAATCCAAGCAGACCACATCAGGTGTATGCTCCCAGTCTAATTTGATGGATACCTAATCAGCAAAATGTATCTGATTTTCCTTACATGCCGCCCTCCTAGTAAAGCTACACCTACTCAAATCCATCATGCTGTTGGAATCAAGATGCTGCACCATCCTCTCCTGTAAAATGGCGCTTTCATCCTATAGATTTATTTATTTATTTAATTAACATTTCCTTATATATCACCTTTTTTTCAAGTTTAAAACTCTGTGTGACCCATTGGCATAGTTGGGGAGGCTAGAGGGACATTGCTCCTCCCCCCCCCCAAATTAGTTGCCCTGATTTCCATGACCCATTATGTCTATCAACAAGGATCCTATCTCCAATGGGCAGAAGTGAAGGGGATGACCACAATCACAGCAAAGACAAGTGAGGTAGCAAGGCAGGGACAAGGAGTATGGGGGGATTTTAGGGCAGGGAATGAGAGTTTTAAGGGGAGTTGGTAAAGGGTGGAAAGTCTGGAAGTGTAACAGAGAAGAGGAGCTAGCTGGAGAGGGGTTAGAGGGGGAGGGAAGAGTGCAAGATGTTGCTAAAAGGTGAATTCCCCTCCCTCCCAGAACACACACACAAGCACTCCACCCCCGCACAACAGACGCACGCACACACAAGGCAGGGACAATTTAAAGGGGCAGTGGACTTATTAACAAAGAAGGATGGGGGGATTTTAGGGCAGGGAATGGGAGTGCTAGGGAGGTTTAGTTAAGGGTGGAGAGTCTGGAAGGGTAACAGAGGAGGAAGAGCCATCAGGAGAGAGGTTGGATGAGGAGGGAAGAGTGCAAGGTATTGCCAAAAGGTGCATTCCCCCCTCCCAGAACACACACACAAGCACTCCACTACCACATCACTCACAGGCACCCCATTCCCACACAATAGACTCGAGCACACACAGGAACCTCACCTCCATACAATGCATGCACACACACACATACATAGAAACATGACAGCAGAAAAAGACCTATCTAGTCTGCCCTTCCATATCAACCACTACAACAGTCCCCTTTTTTCCTTTAGAGATCCTCTGTGTTTGTCCCATGTTTTTTTGAATTCAGATACTGTCCTCATCTCTATGATCTCCACTGGGAGGCTATTCCATGCATCTGCTACTCTTTCCGTAAAGAAATATTTCCGCATATTACTCCTGAGTCTATCCCCTTTTACCCTCATCTTATGTCTCCTCATAGCAGTGTTTGCTTTCAATTGAAAGAGGCTCTCCTGTGCATTTATGCCACGGAGGTATTTCAATTTCTCAGTCATATCACCTCTATTCCGCCTTTCCTCTGAAATATACATATTAAGATCCTTAAGTCTGTCCTCATGATTTATAACGAAGACCATTAACCATTTTAGTAGCCAACCTCTGCACTGACTCCAGCCTGTTTATATCCTTTTGAAGATGGGTTCTCCAGAATTGCACACAATACTCCAAATGAGTTTGCACCAAAGACTCATACAGAGGCACTATCACCTCCTTCCTTCTGCTGGCCATTCCTCTCCCTATGTACCCAAGCATCCTTTTAGTTTTTACTGTCTCCTTTTTTTACCTGTTTAGATACTTTAATATCATCAGACACAATTATGCCTAGGTCCTGCTTTCTTTTTGTGGACAGAAGTACTTCACTGCCTATACTGTATTGCTCCCATGGATTGCTGCAGCCCAAATGCATGACCTTGCATTTTTTAACATTAAATCTCAGCTGCCAAATTCTAGAGCATTCTTCAAGCTTAGCTAGATCCCTCCTCATGTTATCTACACTTTCCTGGGTATCTACCCTATTGCAGATTTTGGTATCATCTGCAAAGAAGCAAACCTTACCCGACAGCCCTTCCACAATATCACTAACAAAGATGTTGAAAAGAATCGGACCAAGGACTGATCCCTGGGGCACACCACTGGTAACCTTCTTCTAAGAATGAGCTCCATTTACCTGTTCCCTTTGTCGCCTCCCACTCAACTAATTTCTAACCCAAGCAGTAACTTTAGGGTCCATCCCTAGGATGCTCAGGTTGTTTACAAGTCACCTGTGTGGAATGGTATCAAAGGCTTTACTGAAATCTAAACACACCACATCTAAGGCTCTCCCTTGGTCCAACTCCCTGGTCACCCAGTCAAAGAAGTCAATCAGATTTGTCTGCCAAGATCTGCCTCTGGTGAATCCATGCTGCCTTGGATCCGGTAATCTGTTGGACTCCAGAAACCTCACTATTTTCTCTTTCAGCAGTGCTTCCAATAATTTATTCACCATCAACGTTAAACTAACTGGCCTGTAGTTTTCAACCACATCCTTATGCTTTTGTGTAAAGGGACCACATGTGCCTCTTTCCAGTCCTCTGTCACCACTTCTGACTCTGACTGATCGCTCCGCCTCCTTCCTCCACGTGGCGCCGAGCTGCCCAATCAGGACAGTCGGCGGGATATTTTAAAACAAGCTTCATCAGGGGCCGACAGCACACTGAAGCAGCCGCCTCCAGCCCCCGGCCGTAGCTCTCCTGGCGAGGATTGAGCCACCGGGCCGACCGACTGATCGCTCCACCTCCCTCCTCCACATGGCGCCGAGCTGCCCAATTGGGGTAGTTGGCGGGATATTTTAAAACAAGCGCCACCGGGCGCCGACAGCACACCGAAGCAGCCGCCTCCAGCCCCCGGCCGTAGCTCTCCCGGCAGGATATTTTAAAACAAGCGCCACTGGGTGCGCCCGCACTGGCGGGCCCGCACCTGAGGGCCTTGCCAGAGGGCCCTTTGGTGTGGCCCTTAGGCGCGTGCCCCAACGAAGCCACCGCGGCTCCGCCTGAAACGGTTGAGTACCGAGGTCAGCAGTGATCGACACTAACGACAGCTGTGCAAAGCTTCCACCCGAACCCCCGCAAGAGCTTCATCTGTTACCAACTGGAGCCTCATCCGTGAGTTTGGGAGACTGCTCCACTATACCAGTACAAGTTATAGCTTGTAGCTGATACACTGTCATATGCCATCTAGTGTTGTCTATGTTAAACCAATCTTACCCTGTGCTGTATAGTGCTATTACACTGTCATAGACTCCATCCAGTGCTACATAGTGATGCCACACTGCATAGACTCTATCTAGGATTGTCTATTTATACCAGGCTAGATCTGTACTATATAGTGTCTCTCTTTGTTGTTGTTGTTAAGTGCCGTCGAGTCGGAGTCGACTCATCTTTATCTTTATTTATCTTTATCTTTATTTGCAAATTTAATATACCGCTCTTTACCGGTGGCATCAGAGTGGTGTACAATGGAAAAATATACAGGCTGCTGAAACAGAAAGGAACGCCAAAAATTTAAAGAGCAGGATAGAAAGAGGAGATAGAGCAGGCAGCAGATAATACAACAGGAGGATGAAACAGAGGTGGATACAGTCATGGCAACCCTCTGGATAGCTATCCTAAATTGTGTTCGGTCTTCAGTCAGGTGGCTCATTGTTGACAGACTGGTACCCATAGCTCCTGTTATTGTATCGATCCATCTCATTGCTGGCCTTCCTCTTTTGCGTTGACCTTCTATCTTGCCAAGCATGATGTCTTTCTCTAATGATCTCTCTCTTCGCATGATGTGTCCAAAGTATGAAAGTCGAAGTCTTGTCATCTGAGCTTCTAAAGAAAGCTTAGGTTTGATCTCCTCTAGTACTGACTGGTTTGTTCTTCGGGCAGTCCATGGTATACACAGTATTCGCCGCCAGCACCATAATTCAAAGGCATCAATTTTCTTCCAGTCTGTCTTTTTCACTGTCCAGCTTTCACATCCATATGATGTTATTGAAAATACCATGGCTTGAACAAGTCGAATCTTTGTATGGAGAGAGACATCTCTGCTCTTGAGAATCTTATCTAGGTCTTTCATAGCCATTCTGCCAAGAGTAATGCATCGTTTGATTTCTTGACTGCTTGTTGCTTCTTTATTGATAGTTGATCCAAGTAGGTTAAAGTTGTTCACGATTTCAGTTTCTTCTCCTTCAACGATGAACCTGTTGATTATGCCAGTTGTCATGATCTTTGTCTTCTTTACATTAAGGTGAAGGCCCATTAATGTGTCTCTCTTTAGCCCATGCTAAACCGCTACTCTCTGCATGAAACACTGCCTGATGTACTAACTGCCTGCACCACAATACCAATACCCATGATGAAGCTTTACCCTAGTATCCTAACCAGCTGCTGCATTCTCTTAGGTCTCCTACACGGCGCCCTCGCCCTCACATCCTCCCACAATCCCATCCCAGTCCTACATGGCTCGGGGTGAAGGTGGTCTGGTCCCCCCCACCATCCACCAGCAGGGGGTAAACACACTCCATGCCCACACCTCATCTATGTCTCCCTCCAGCAGGCCAAACATCCCCAGCGAATGAAACAAACACATTCCTGCAACCTGACGTGTGCCCTCATAAATGCACGATCGGTCCGGAAGGAATGGCCAGCTGTAGCCTACCTGGTATCCACACATAACCTGGACATCCTATTCATCACTGAAACATGACTGTCCACCACAGACACAGTCCTACTTCACCAGCTTGTCCCACCCAACGTCTCCATCCACTCCTGCCACAGGGCTGACCAAAGAGGTGGAGGAGCACTCATCCTGACCAAGACGGACCTATGATTCCAGCTGATCTCTTCACACCTCAACTCCATTACCATAGCAAATAAGTACAGCACCATCAACCTGGTTTACAGAGCTCCCTCCCCTTCCCCGGATGATCTATCTACAATAATCGACCTCGCATACAACCCCAAAAACACTCGTAGGCCAAACTGGGTGCTGGGTGATCTCAACCGCCCCGCTCTCCAAGACACCCACACCAAGGCCTTCCTTGAGGCTCTCAAAGAATTTGGATATAAACAAATAATCGATACCCCCACCCACACAAAGGGAAACATACTGGACCTGATCTTCGCCCTGCAGGCAGTCCTGGACCCCAAGCACAACCTTGATTTATCCATTAGCCCAGTGCCATGGTCAGATCACAGCCTGATCAGATTCCGGATGCCAACACATCCCGACAACACTAGCTCTCAGTCCTCAGCTAAGGCCCCTGCGGTATCATCAGGATGTTTCCGGCCATTCAACAAAGAGGAAATTCTGGACAGAGCCCAGCCCCTCCGTAACCCACCAGCACACAGTCTCGACGAGATGGTCTCCACATGGAACACGAGCCTGGATGCCATCGCCCATCTACCTCCCTCAAATAAGCCTCCAGGAAGAAGACAGAATGCTCCCTGGTATTCCACTGAGCTACGGACGTCACTGATCCACCTTAGAAAGCTCGAGAGACACTGGCGTCGCTCACGGTCACCCGAGAACCACAAATCATACATTGATCATCTAGGAAAGCACCGCAGCAGTAACAGCAAGAATGAAGCAATTCCATGCCGAGATATTGCAGCGGTCCCTGAATAAGCCGCACAAACTCTTCAACTTAGACCCTAACGAAGAGCCTTCCCCTACTCAACCTAGCCTTCCCGACCCATAGGAGTACGCTGAATACCTGCGCGCTAAAATAAACCAGACCACTACGACCACAGACGTCTCCACCGCCAGCGGGGCACCCCAACCGACCCCTTCACCTTCCTTGACGCCAGCCACGAAGGACACCCAGCACGTCATCACGACCTTTTCGGCCCCGATAGAGAAAGGTATTCAAGACATTATCACAGCCATAAACTCCATCACAGCACCTAATGACCCTTGTCCAGCATTTTGGATAAAATCACTGTGTGCTGATCTCAGCCCTTTCCTGACCAAACTCATAGAGCTTTCATTCTCCACTGGGACCTTCCCTCAGAGCTTGAAGCAAACAGCTATCCGACCGCTACTAAAAAACAACAAGTTGGACCCTGCCAAGGTGGACTCCTGCAGGCCAATATTGAGCATTCCACTTCTGGCAAAAATTATTGAGAAGGTCATCCAACACCAGCTCCAGCACCACATCGAGTCTAGCACATCCTTCAACCCCTGCCAGCATGGATTCAGGGAGTCACATGGCATCGATACCCTATTGACCACTCTATTCAACTCACTGACCATTGGGTTGGATAATATCAGACAAGGGTTTACCCTGATCTTCATGGACATTTATTTATTTATTTATTTTAGCTGCATTTATATCCCGCTTTTCACCGGGTCAAAGCGGTTGGGGGATACATTTAACACGAGAGGATTTGAGACACATACACTAATACTTACAGAGAACATGGGCAATGGAGGGTTAAGTGGCTTGCCCAAGACCACAAGGAGCACCTGTGGGACTAGAAACCCCAGTCCTTCTGGCCCAAGGTTGCTGTCCTCTAGTGGGATTTGAACCACCGACCTTCCGGCCTCTGGTACCTTGCCCCAACCACTAGACCACTCCTCCCTCTGCTGCAGCCTTTGACTTCGTTAGCTACGAAATACTCTTAACACCCCTTAAGGAGAAGGGCGTTCATGGTTCAGCGTTAACCTGGTGTGCATCATACTTAGCAGACAGATGGCAGCATGTTCGAACTGGCTCCGCTACCTCCGCACCTCTCCCACAAGAAAGGCGTGCCACAGGGATTTTCGCTTTCAGCCCTACTGTTCAACGTTTACATTCAGCCCATTTGCAACCTCATCCGCTCCTTCAATATCAACTGCCTGGTCTATGCCGACGATGTTTTGCTATATATACCTATATCAACAGAACATCCATACCTCTCTCCACTATCCACCTGCTTCGATGCCATCTCAGACTGGCTACACACGCAGAGGCTGAGAATAAATTTCAACAAAACTGAGGTCCTATTTGTTTCCAGGAACCCAGCTTTCACTCCGCCCACTTCGCTGAAGGTGCGGGATGCAGAACTCCTTAGCAAGCCCACAATATGGTGCCTAGGAGTCACACTAGACCAACAGCTCAACATGAAAGCCCGGATAAGCAATATGGTCAAAGCGGTCTACCACAAAATTCAGATGCTTCGTCACCTGCGACAGCTACTCGAGCCAGAAGACTTCCGGACAGTCTATCAAGACCTAGTAATCCCACATTTTGACTATGCTAATGCAATACTCCACGGACTCCCGAAGAGCACGCTCAATCCTCTGCAGCTGGCAATAAATGCAGCCGCCAGATTCCTGCACAGAGCCTCCAGGAGAGAACACATAACCCCAGTTCTGAAACATCTGCACTGGCTGCCTGTCCACTGTAGACTCTCCTTCAAGGTTCTCCTGATGACCTCCAAAGCCATTAACAAGTGCTCCTCCACCTCCCTCACAGATCTCATCCAGACCACCCCCCTCAACAGAGCTAGGAGAGCAGCCGCCGCCAACGCTCTGTTACTCCCAAAGGCGATTACAAAGTGTTCACAGGCAACAAGAAACAGAGCCTTCACATTGTATGCGCCCACATGCTGGAACGCCTTGCCTCCGGCCATCCGTGCCATCACTGACCTCGTCCAGTTTAGAAAATCACTAAAGAAGCACCTTTTCCTCCAGCACTTTACCAACTCAGATGCCGCCTCACAGCCAGTCACACTCGGGAACCAGGCGGACACCCCCAATGCAGCTTCTATGCACATTTGCAGCCCTGCCCTCTAGATCCCAATACCCTCGACCGGAACAATGCATACATATCAACCTGCTAATCTGTATATAGTTAGGCCAAGCTGTAAATTGTTGAGCTGCTCACGTAGCCGGTGACAGCCAGTTTTTGTCTATACATAGTTACCCCTGTTAGCCTTGTTAGAGACCCCTGTTCATTGTAAGTCCAGTGTAGGTTCTGCCTGCACTGCACAAGTTTGTTATATGTAAACTGCACTGATTCTAAAGAGCGTGGTATATAAGAGACGCTAAATAAATAAATAACATAAATAAATAAAATAAATTGAAAAGGTCAGTCAGTGGAGCTTCTAGAACATTCCCAAGTTCCCTCAGTATTCTTGGGTGTATCCCACCTGGTCCCATCACTTTGTCTACTTTAATTTTAGCTAGTTCCTTATGAACAAGTCTTCTGAAAATTGTTCAAGAAGCCCCTCGCTTCTATTCCTGTTTGTGGGTGTTTTCTGAGGTCCTGCTCCTTCTGTGAACACAGAACAGAGATATTTGTTAAGCAATTCCGCTTTATCCTCATCAGCTTCTACATATTCCTCCCCTTCACCCTTGAGTCTGACAATACCACTTTTGCCCTTCCTCTTCTCACTAACATATCTGAAAAATGTCTTATCCCCCCATTTTATTGCATTGGCTATTTCCTCCTCTTTTTGAATCTTTGCTTTCCTGACTACTTTGCTAGCTTCTCTTAGTTTTTCCAAATATAGATGCCTGTCTTTCTCTCTCTGTGATCTCTTGTATTTCATGAAGGCCTCCCTCTTTTTCTTCACATTTTTAGCTACTTCATTTGAAAACCATAGCGGTCTCTGTTTCCTTTTCCCTTTATTTACCATTTTAACAAAAAGGTTGGTTGCCCTTAAAATATCCCCTTTCAGTTTTGCCCACTGTTTTTCTACATCCCCAAACTGTTCCCATCCCATTAACGACTCTCTGAGGTATTGGTCCATCTTGGCAAAGTTAGTTTTCCCAAAGTCTAAGACCCTCGCTTTTGAATGGATTTTATCAGCCCCAGTCCTAATACTGAACCACACCATCTGGTGATCACTGGATGTGAAATGATTACCCACTATAACATCAGAAACACTTTCACCATTGGTAAGCACCAAGTCCAGTATGGCCCCTTCACATGTGGGTTCTGTTACCAGTTAACTGAATAGTTCTTCCTTTAGAAAATCCAGTATCTCCTTACTTCTAGATGATACTGCAGCAGGGATGTGCCAATCAGCATCTGGCATATTGAAATACCCTATCAGTAGCACTTCCCCTTTCCTGGCAAGGCTGAATATGTCTTCTGTTAACTCTTTGTCCACCTCTTTTCCCTGTGAGGGAGCTCTGAATATCATGCCAATGCAAATAGATTTCTCTTTCCCTCTTTCTAGTTTAACCCACAGTGCCTCCTCTCTCCCTGTTAAGCCCTGTATTTGCATAGCTTGAATATTATATTTACATATATTTATTTATTTACATTTCTTATATACCGCACTATTCGATATCAGCGCGGTTTACATCGAGCAAAACATTTCAGAACATATACATGTGTCTGAGTTTACAATAAAACAGGATTACAAAACTTGGATAACAGGTAATTACAAGTAACAGGAACAGCCAACTTGGCATACGAGTATAACTATTTACATCATCAAGTTATAGAAAATAGATGTATAATTAATGGTCATAGGACACCTTACTACGTGCGGTTTCATGGCTCACTAGGTGATTTGGTGTCACTATCAGTCTTGGAGTGGGGGCATGCTTCTGTGATCGTTGGCAAGTATTTGAGGAATAAGTAGTGTTTGAGGGCCTTTCTAAATTGAATTAGGCTAGTGATTTCTCTAATGTTTGTTGGCAAGGCATTCCAGAGTTTTGGAGCACGGAGACTGAAAGCCCTGTTTGCTGTCGTTGTGGTACATCTTGTGAGTTCTCGAGGCATCATTAGCATATTTACAGCTATTGATCTTCTTGATCTATTCGGGGTTATGGGTTTGATGAGGTCGGTTAAAGTTGTGGAGGATAGATTATTTACTGCCTTGAAGGTCATTAACAATGTCTTGAAGATGATCCTAGCATGAATAGGAAGCCAGTGTAACTTCATCAAAAGGGGCGTCACATGGTCACTCCTAGATGCCCCATGTAGAACCCTCGCTGTGCTATGCATTGCGAGCTGTAAGGGGTTCAAGGTGGCTTGAGGTAGGCCTAGTAAAATGACATTTGCATAATCCAAGTGAGGCATGATCAGAGCCTGGTAGATGGTACGGAAGTCTTCTGGTTCAAGAATGGGGCGAAGATGTCTGAGTGAACTGATCTTGTAGTATATAGATCTTACAGTATTGGCTATATGTGCCTTCATGTCGAGGTTTTGATCAAGTGTAACACCTAGGTACCTTATTGTGGGCTTTGTTTGTAGATCAGCTTCTTTCACCTTCAAGTATTGTGGGGGGATGAAATTCGGATTCTTCGATATGAAGAGCACCTCTGTCTTCTTATATTGGATCCTGAAGTTTTGTGACGTGAGTCATTCCGATATGGCATTAAAGCAATTGGTCAGGGGGGCTAGGTCTAATTTGTCTACGTCGAAAGGCATATAAAGGAGTACATCATCCGCATAAATCATGCAACTTACATTGAAGGACTGGATGATCTTACAGATCGGTTGCATGTATATATTGAATAACAAAGCGGAGAGGGAGGATCCCTGTGGAACCCCCTGACCTTGGTGAAATGGTTCTGAAATTGCTCCAGCAGATCGAACATGTTGCCATCTTCCGGACAAGTATGATCTGCACCACTCCAGTGCAGTTCCACTGACGCCTTTCTCTTTTAGCCATATTAGGAGAATCTCAAGACTTACGGAGTCGAAAGCTGCGGCTATGTCAAGGAAAACTAGTGCAAAAACCTGCCGGATGTTGTCAATACCAGAGATTACATTGTTGAGGGTGGTAAGGAGTGTTTCTACACCGTGTGACTCTCTGAAGCCATGCTGGCAAGGATCCAGTGGAGCAGCAGCATCTATATGGTCTTGTAATTGACCTTGAACCTCTTTTTCAATTAACTTTGCAAGAAAAGGAATACTTGCAATAGTGCTGCCACTCCTCCCCTTCTTCCTACCCTGTCCTTTCTGAATAAAGTATAGCCTGGTATAGTTACATCTCAGTCATGGTTGTCCATGAACCATGTCTCTGTTATTGCCACTAAATCCAAGTCAGCCTCGCCATTTGGGATCTTATTTTCCATGCTAGGGCATTTATGCACACTGCTTTCCATATGTTGCCCCTTTTACCGATTTCCATAAAGGTATTTAATTTTTCACTTAATCTGGGGGCTTTCTTCACCCATCCCCAATGAATCTAGTTTAAAGCCCTCTTCAGTAGATTTGCCAATCTCCTACTGAAGACACATTGACCCTTCTTGGACTGATAGATGCCATCTCTGCTCTGCAACCCTTGGAACAGCATCCCATGGTCCAGGAAACTAAAATGTTCCCAATGACACCATCCACACAGCCATGCATCTATCTCCAGGATGTGAACTTCTGTTTTGGCCTTTCTCCAGGACCAAGCAGGAAGTCAGTCCTCACATATGGGTGACGTCGGTGCCGATGGAGCCCTCGTGCGGAGCATTTCCCCAGCTTTCAAAGAAAGCCTTTGGGAATTGCAGCGCGCATGCGCGGTCCCCTTCCCGTCCAAGGGTGCCATCTTGCTCAGTCTTCTTTTTTCCACGGAGCCCGACGGACGTAGTTCGTTTTTCCCCAAGGAAAAAGTTGATTTTCCCTATTTTTCTCTTTTTTCTCCGGTTCGACACTGGATCCTTTTCCCGCTTGGTTTTTGTCCTTTGTGACTGGCGTTCGCGCCTTTTTTCTTTTTTCTCTGGCAGCCCGGTCTTTTGACCTAGCAGGGGCCCTTTTTCCCCCGATGGCTACCAGCGGGTTTAAGAAGTGTGATCGGTGTACGAAACTTATGCCTCTTACCGACACACACGACTGCTGCCTCCGTTGCCTCGGACCCGATCATGACCCGATGATCTGTGGTCCGTGTGGCAAAATGTCCTCAAAGGCATTGAGGAGTCGGCAGCACCAGAAGGATCGAATTTTTTCTGACTCCGCGTCCGGCCGGGCCCGGACCTCGTCAGAGGCCTCGACGTCTCGGGACTCCGGCCCTGAGCAGCATCGGGGTTCCTCTGAGCGGGGGTCTCCTTTGTGGGAACATCGCAGGAAGAAGAAACCCGCGAGGGCGGCGTCGGTGGATGCTCCTGGTTCCTCGAGGGCCAGGTCGCATAGCCCCGATAGCCGCCCCGGGTCTTCGGAGTCGGAGAGGCCTGCCAAGCATCCTCGTGTCGAGATGGAGTCTCCTGGACACGTAAGTGCTGTTGTCCTCGTGGACTCTCCTCCGAGGGAGCCGACGTCGGGCCCGACGCTGTCGGGGCCCGAGTCGGGGGCTGCTGGGTCTCCTGAGCTCGGACTCAGGTTGACGGCCTTGGAGAGCAGCTTCGCCGGGCATTGATCGCCGGTCTCACCGGTGCATCTGCCCCGACCACCGGGACCTCGACGTCTAAGTCGACCCCGGAGGCCGAGCCGATCCTCGAGTCCATGCGTGCTCGAGTCGATCATCAGCCACGGTCTCCCTCGACCTCCCGTTTGGGCCCGAGGTCGTCGACGCCGATACCCTCGGTGTCGGGGCAGAGGGCATCGGTGCCCGCCCGACCGGAGCCGCTCGATCCTCCTCCGAGGAGTTGGGCTGGGAGACGGAGGACGAAGAGTCACCCGACACCCATCGGACTCGGTGTGTCCCATCGGACTCGCCCGAGTCCGAACCTCGGAGACGATCCCCACCGGAGGATACCCGGTTCTCGGACTTCGTGCGGGATATGGCCAAGGCCTTGGCCTTCCCCACGGATCCCGAGGAGGAGTCTCGAGCCGAGGAGCTCAAGGCCCTCCAGTATGACTCTCCCCCGAAGGAGGCCTTTACTTTTCCGGTTCCTCTGATGCTGGAGCGGCTGCTCTTCCGCATGTGGGAGACCCCGGCCTCGATGCCGTTGTTAAGGAAGCGGGTCGATTCCATTTATCGAGTCCGCAAGAGCCCCGGGTTCCAAAAGGCACAATTACCGCACCACTCCATGGTTGTGGAATCGGCCATGCATCGACTGAAAAGTCAGAAGATGCACTCCTCGGTGCCTCCCGGCCGGGAGGCCCGGAACCTGGATGCCCTCGGTAGGAAGTGCTTCCAGGGCTCTATGCTTGCTTGCCGTGTCCAGAATTACCAGCTCTACATGGGCATGTACCTCCGAGACCTGGCAAAGGAGATTGCCGGGTTCTCTGCTGGTCTCTCCGAGGAACCTTTGCAGAGGTTCCAAGCCTTGTCCACCGGTATTCGAGAGTGCTCGAAGTTTATCTCTCGAGCAGCCTACGATGACTTCGAGGCTTCGGCCCGAGTAGCCGGGGCTGGCATCGGTGCCCGCCGACAGGCTTGGCTACAGTCATCCGACCTCGAGCCATGGGTCCAGGACAAGTTGGTCGATGTCCCCTGCCGAGGTGAAATCCTCTTTGGCAAGCCCATGGCTGAAAAGGCTGCAGAACCCGAGACCGAGACTCTGACCAGGACTAGGCTTTCCAGAAAAACCTCTGCCCCTTCTCAGAAGAAGAAGGGCTCGGGGAAAAAGTCCTTTTACCCGAGGAAGTCGTCTGCCTATAAACAATACCCTCATTATCAGGCCTCTGCAGCTCCCCAACAGGGTCAGCAGGCCAAGGGGCAGGGTCAAGGGCCCCGTAGGCAGAAGGCCCCCAAGCCATCTACACCGGCCCCTGCTCAGCAGGGTGGGGGTTTTTGACTCAAACAGCATAGCCTCTTCTCCTCAGCTGGCTTCTCTCAGTTGGGGCTACCTGTCTCCAAGCGTACGTTGTCCATATGGGTCGCTGACTGTATCGCCTGGGCTTATGGGGCAGCCGGCCTCTCGTTGGAGGGTCGAGTCACGGCTCATCGTGTCAGGGCGAAGGCTTTGTCAGTGGCGCATCTCCACTCTGTTCCGTTGGCAGACATCTGCCGGGCACTACTTGGTCTTCAAGCCAGACTTTTGCGGCCCATTACTGCCTTGAGAGGGAGTCCCGCAGGGACAGTGCTTTCGGACAGGCAGTATTCCATAATCTCTTTGGGGTTTAGGCAACTCCTACGCTCCGGCCCTGCTGTTGGGCTACCGGTCAGGGGCGTTCTCAGAGAAGATTCCTTCCTTCTGTGCTGACGAGCTCGAGGGAGCTCTTTTTTCCGCTTGGGGTCTCCGGTAGCCTTGAGCTGGGGAGTCCCATATGTGAGGACTGACTTCCTGCTTGGTCCTGGAGAAAGAGTAGTTACTCACCTGTAACAGGTGTTCTCCAGGAGCAGCAGGAATCATTCCTCACAACCCTCCCTCCTTCTCTTGGAGTTGCGGTCATATCATTTATTTTGCTAATTTTTTGCTGTCTTTTAGCTATGTCATCAGACTGAGCAAGGTGGCACCCTTGGGCGGGAAGGGGACCGTGCATGTGCGCTGCAATTCCCAAAGGCTTTCTTTGGAAGCTGGGGAAATACTCCGCACGAGGACTCCGTCGGCGCCGACGTCACCCATATGTGAGGACTGATTCCTGCTGCTCCTGGAGAACACCTGTTACAGGTGAGTAACTACTCTTTACCTTCAACAGGGAGGAATGAAGAGAACACCACCTATGCCATTATCGTCTTCACTCTCTTTCCCAGAGCCATGAAGTCACTTTTGATATGCTCAGAGGGATACCTGGCAGTATCATTTGTGCTGATATGGATGAGCAACATTGGGTAATAGTGAGCTTGATGAGTCTCAGCAAACTCTCCGTAACATCTTGGATTTTGGCACCTGGCAAACAGCATATTTCTCTGGACATCAAGTCTGGTCGGCAGATGGACGCCTCGATACCCCTCAGAAAAGAGTCACCAACCACCACTACCCTTCACTTCCTTGTGGTCACTGATTCTGCAATTTTGGGGTGCTCGAGCTCTGGTTCTTCCCTTCCCAAGGATGCTTTCCCCTCCTCCACGTCCAGGGTTGCATAATGGTTCTTCAAGTCAAGGGCTGGAGGAAGATGGATTGGTGATTCTGCAGGCCCTGTTGACTCGTGTCCAACCTTCATCATTCTGTAGGCTCCCATCTTCTCCTCTGCTGAAGAACTTGCATGTTTCAAGAAGCATCTCATCAATGTACTTCTCACTGTCTTGAAATCTCCTCAGCCTTGCCACCTCTTCTCTGAGGTTCTCCACTTGTTTCCTGAGAGCTTCAGCATGTTGGCATCCTGCACATGGAACCGGTCCTTCAACTGGCATTGGGACCTCTGTCTGGACAGAGTCAAAAGTTGTAATGGGGGCGACAGCTTTGGTGATAAGATTTTTCCCAGCCATTATTCAGTTGGTGGAGCTTAGGTATGTGTTGAAGCAAAAGAGGGGGAGACCTACCAAAGTTCCAGCTGGTTTCACAGCTGTTATGTCAGAGAAAAAGGAGTTAACCTCATTTAAGTGTGTTCTAAATGTGCTGTTCCAAGTCCTTGTATGTAGCTAATTGGTGAGGAACCCTATAAAGCAAGACTTCTCACTTAGGGTGGGTGGGAGTTGGGGGGTAAGGAGGGAACACCCAATGAGAAAGATACTAACAGCAGAGTTTTAAACCTACACCACTAAATAAAATATTTCCTCTTTTGAACTAAAGCACCAAAAAGAATATAACTTTGTTTTAAAAATGTACCAAAACCCTTTTAAGAGCTTTCAGGCAGAGAGCTAGTAATTAAAAGCCACACACTCTTACCTTTGCTTGAAAAGCAGAGCCCCTGTTAGCAATGATGGATCGATGTAATCAGGGCCGTACCGAGTGTAAATCGTGCCCTGTGCGACTTGCACATCGGGCACTTGCCCCCCCACCCCTGTTGCGGGAGAGAAGAGGCGCGCCCAATGTGCAAGTCGCCGGCATGCTGAGCAGATCTGTCCCTCCCTGCAAGAGCAGGGAAGGACAGATCTGCTTAACATGCCAGAGAGAAGGCTTAAGGGGCACATTTTAGCTGTTTTACGTTGCCTTCCGCCACTGAGAGAAGAAAAAGTGGCGGTGGCAGGCAACGGCAGACAGCTAAAATATGTCCCTTAAGCCTTTGCGCCCTGTGCGGCCACACCTTTCTCACAGGGCTAGGTACAGACCTGCATGTAATAACAGCAGTTTTGGGTGTCACTCTGTTAACAATAAGCCTCCTGACTGAAGACCGAACACAGTTTAGGACAGCTATCCAGAGGATCACCATCAGTTGATACAGACTCGATGGCTCTTAACAACAACACACCGCTACTCAAAAAGTCTTCACTAGATCCTACATGTCCTTCCAGTTATTGGCCTATCTCTCTGCTTCCCTTTGTTTAAAAACTACTTGAACGAGCGATTCACCACCGCTGCCTTGACTTTCTCTCTTCTCAAGCCCTTCTGGATCCACTGCAATCTGGCTTTCCGCTTTCCTCCTCTACATGCCACAGAAACAGCTCTTGCCAAAGTCTCCAATGACTTGTTCCTCACCAAATCCAAAGGCCTTTATTCGATCCTCATCCTTCTTGACCTTTTTTCTGCCTTTGGCACTGTTGACCACCACCTTCTCCTCAATACCCTGTCCTTGCTTGGATTTAGGGGCTCGATTCTGTCGTGGTTTTCTTCTTATCTCTCCTATTGCACTGTTAGTGTATGTTTTAGTGGATCCCTCCCCTACTGCCATCTCACTTTCAGTTGGTGTACCTCAAGAGGTCTTGGGACCTCTTCTTTTCTTTCTGTACAGTCAGTCCCTTGGTGCACTCACTTCCTCCCATGGTTTTCAGTGGCATCTTTATGCTGACAACGCTCAAATTTACCTCTCTGCGCCTGAAATCTCACCAGGAATCTAAGCCCAGATCTCTGTCTGCTTATCAGACATTGCTACCTGGATGTCTCACAGCCATCTGAAACTGAACATGGCCAAAACTGAGCTCCTTATCTTTCCCCCTAAACCCATTTCCCCCTTCCTCCCTTCTCTATTTCTTTGGATAACACTACACTGCTCCCTCTTTTCTCAGCTTGCAACCTACTCTTTGACTCTACTCTTCCTCTGCACACAACTTATTTATTATTTATATATTTGTTAGTATTTAGCTCAAGCCTTTCCAATGGTAGTTCAAGGCAAGTTACAATCAGGTACAGTATCCAACTGGCAAAATTCATCTCTTCCTTTCTACACACAATACTAAGATCCTCATCCATTCACAAGTCACCTCTCCCATCTTAACTCTTGTAACCTGCTCCTCATTGGTCTCCCTCTGAATCATCTCTCGCCTCTTCAATCTGTTCAAAACTTGGCTGCACGGCTTATCTTCTGCCATTGTTGCAATGTTCATGTAACCCCTTTTCTCAGTCGCTTCACTGACTCCCTATCCAATTCAAACTTCTACTACTTACCTACAAGTGCATTCATTCTGCAGCTCCTCACTCCTTTCCTCTATTATCTCACTCTATACTTTTCCTAGGGAATTCGACTCCCCTAGATCCCTTTTATCTGTGTCCTTCTCTGCCACTGCCAACTCCAGACTTCGTTCATTCCACCTTGCTGCTGCATATGCCTGGAACAAACTACGTGAGTCAGTGCATTGGGCTCCTTCTCTAGCCCTATTCAAATCCAGGCTAAAAACTTACCTCTTTGAGGCTGCTTTTGGATCCTGATGCTCCTCATTCTCTTGTCACCTACTGATGTGTATCTTACCATACTCTAGTCTCCAGTTTTGCGATTTTTGTTTTTTAATTTTTCCGTCTTGATTAGATTGTAAGATCTGATGAGCAGGGCCTATGTCTTACATCTATATGTACAGTGCTGCATATGCCTTGTAGTGCTATACAAATGATTAGTAGTAGTACAGTATATTTTGCACAGTATGGGTGAATGCATCACTGTTTCTGTTTCGCTTTCAATTTGTCTGCTTGGAAGTGATATTGTTGCTGTCATAGAATGGATGGGAGGGGCATAGTAATGATTCCGCTTAAACCTGGAACGAAGGTATCCCCCCCCAGGGGCAGCTCAAGACAATCTGCTGCCTGAGGCGAAGAATGAGATCCCCCCCCCCCACCTTAGAGGGGGCGGGGCTTTTTCAGAAATCTAATCAGAGACTGAAACAAACCAAAAAGCCGATTAGATTATATGGAAGAAATGCAAGATGTTTGCACACAGGGCTGTATTGAGCTGCAATCACGCCCTGTGCGACTTGCAGCTTGGGTGCACACCATCCCTCTCCTCCCCATACCTCCGTCCAGCGCTGCCTGCTCTTCCCCTGCTGCTGTCGCCCTCTGTTTTTTTCACAGCGGCGCCAGCAGTAGGGAAAGAGCAGGCAGCGCTGGACGGAGGTATGCGGAGGAGGAGGGGGGGGAGCATGCACCCGATCTGAAAGGCACTTTAAGTAGATCTGTCCCTCCCTGCTCTGACATCGCTTCGGAGGAGGGAGGGAGCAGACCTGCTTAAAGTGCTGCAAAAAGGCTTGGGGGGGGGCGCATTTTGGCTGCCTGCTATTGTCCTGCCAGTGGTGGCAGGGCAACAGCAGACAGACGAAATGTGCCCCCCAAGCATTTGCGCCCTGTGCAGCTGCACTGCTTGCACAGGGCTAGGTACAGTCCTGTTTGCACACCAAGGAACTGAAAGACAGCAAGAACCAACAGCACAGTTTATAAAACTAAATTATAACTCATTTTTATTTTGTTGTTATAAACTGTATTATGGTTCTTGCTTTTTTTTTTTCATCATATATTTTGCATCCACAGTAGGTGCAGAGCAGAACCAGGACATTCACCCACAGAACTCAATATTTATAAAAAAAAAAAAATCTGATTCTGATCATCTCACTAACAACAACTGCTATTCTCCAGTACCAGGTATATTGTGAACTAATAAAAAACCCTACAACAAAGAGCAAACCTACCATACCATACCATACCATATCAGCACAAATTTCCAAAACTCACATAAGTAGCCCATCCAAAAAAAGCATCACTGTAAATACTACAGTGGGCCCTGGAACATCCATGCACCTATTTGAACAGCTGAACAAGTCAAATTACTACAGTATAGTATAGATCTTTATATACAAACTCCATGTTAACAGAACACCTGACCTCAGTCACACATACACAACATCGACCCTCACCAAGTACAGAATGCATAACCACAATCTAAAGTAAAAATAAAAATATGTGGACAAAATTTAAACTGAAACCCCAAGAAGCCAGAGTCCACATGCAGTGCAACATCAGATAGAGATTCAGTTCCCCAATACTGTGTAAAATATAAAAATAGCACAAAGTCGAGGCGGAGCCTGCGAGGATCCAGTATAGCCGCTTGAGAGAGCTTCTCCTGGCCCCACGACAGCGAATCCTGTTTATTAACATTCTATCCCACCCATAGTGCTTGCGAATCGGTGAGCCAGTATCTGCGGATGGCTGCGGGAAAACAGACCCGCTTGGATTTTGCCGCTGCAACGGCATCTGGCACCAAAAGGTCTAAATCGGATCCGCTCTCGCCACAAAAGATGGCGTCTCCTCATGGAACGGCCGAGGGGCTGCAAGAGATACTGAACGAAGTACGAGCTGTTCGCAGCCGGGTAGACGCGAATGGAGAGTCTCTGATCGCAGTGCAAGCGGGCTTAGCAGATTTGACAACCCAAATGCAGCAACTCACTCACCGGGTAAACACTGTTGAAAGGGCCGCGGCGGAGTATGAGAAACAGCTGACCCTGCTCCCTCGACTGAATCGTAAACTTGATTGGCTGGGGAAAAGTATTGAAGATATGAATAACCGGGCCCGGCGTAATAATATTCGCGTACTGGGACTTGCTGAAGGTGCTGAAGGAACGAACCCGATTCATTACTTGGAAGTACTGATTCCAAAGCTCCTGAAGTTGGAGTTTTAGCGCCCGTTTGAAATAGAAAGGGCTCATAGATTACCCTCATACGCTAATCAAAGTTCCCAGTATCCGCGCCCGATGATTTTCTGCGCGCTTCGACACCAGCACGTCATACAAATCCTGGCAGCTGCAAAGGCCGCGCAGCCTCTCCAACCCGGTGGTCAGAGAATCACCTTTTACCCAGATTTCAGTAAACCTACTGTCGAGAGGCGGAAAAAATTTTTGGCACTGCGACCTCGCCTCCAGCGGCTGCAGGCTAGATATGGCCTGTTCAACCCTGCGAGGTTTAAGGTGACTCTCAACAATGAGACCAAATCCTTTGATGATCCCGCTGCCCTGGAGAGATTCATCGAAGACCAGGAGGCCTTACAGATGCAAGCTACATGAACTGTTTGAATGTTTGCTGTCGGACATAAGATTGCTCATTCAGTAACTCCACATCATGGGGAATCGCCCTTGGGGAAGTTTGAACTCCTTGAGTGGAACTTGGTTTTGTGCCAGGCCTCACCGGTAACAGTCCCGGTTAATTGGCCTGTAAGAGCTGCGTGGGCTGGCAGTGAGTCCTGCAGTTGTTCGCTGAGAGACCAATTTCAGGGCCTCTTGCCAGGCGGTATCCCTGCTGATGTTCAGGCCTTTTTTTTCTTGCTGGGTTACCATGTACAGATAAGTGATTGGGTGGGAGGGTTACTATGGGGCCAGTAGCGCTGCACTGGATGTCTTCGGGGGTTTACCCAAGATGTTCTTGTTATGTCTTTTTTTCTTTTAAGGGGGAGAAGGGTTGGATCTCAGGCGAGGAATTGGAGATGTATATTATGGGGGATTCTATGTCGGACACAGGCGAGGGCCTAAATGTTATGCACAACAGATATGTGATATAGTGTAATTTGAATAGTAATGTCTGTTATGATTAAAATTTTGTCCCTGAATGTGAAGGGGATCCAGACTCCAATCAAAAGGAAAAAATTATTAGCATATTGTGCCAGGCAGCAGGCCGACGTCATCTTCTTGCAAGAGACGCATCTAAGCCTGCAGGAAACAGAGAAATTAGTGGGCAAGAAATACATTCTAGCAGGTGCCTCTCCTGCCGACCGCAAGAAAAACGGGGTTGCCATTTTGTTGCGGAAAGCGGCGGGAGTCCAGTCAATTAAATCCCTCCATGACGGCATCGGGAGATGGTGCAGCTCATTGATACGGGTCGGGGACACTGATCTGCAGCTAATCAATGTGTACGGCCCTAACCAGGACGATCCCAATTTCTTTAGCACCTTAAATGGTATGGTACAGAAGGACTATACCGTGCCAATCATAATGGGTGGTGATTTTAATCTGGTTAGGGACTCTCTGGTGGATCGTTGCCCGGCGAGAGTGGTAAGATCCTCCCGAGCAGAAAGGGCTCTTACAGCTTTGATAACGGATTGTGGCCTAACAGAGATATGGCGATTGCTACACCCGACCGACAAAGATTATACCTTCTATTCACCTGTGCATAATTCTCTCTCCCGCATTGACTACTTTTTAGTCTCAAAGTCATTGGTCTCGAGTGGCTGTTCAGCGGAAATTCTAGGTAGGACGATTTCAGATCATGCAGCTATTACTCTATGCGTCCCGGTCCGAATGGCTGATAGGGGGAACCCTGTGTGGTCATTTAACAGGGCCTGGCTGGCGGAGCCCGAGTTTCAGGAGGAGCTGAAGGTTGCCATTAGGGAGTATTTCTTGACCAACAAGGTCGAAGATACGGCATGCTGGGCCTGGTGGGAGGCCTTTAAGGCCTCACTTAGGGCCACCATTACTAGCTATAAGATCAGGGAGGCTAAACGGAGGAAGGAACAGGTACTGGCCTTAGAGCAACAGATTAAGGCTGGTGAGAGGCTTTGGGTACGGTGTCCCCACCCAAGTATCCTTCTCCGACTGCAACGATTGCGTTTTCAGTATAATGAGGTGTTAAGTCTGGAGGTTGAACAGCTTATGTTGAAACAATCGGCAAGGTATCACATAGAGCAAAATAAAGCTGGCAAGTTACTCGCGAATACTTTGCGAGGGCACAGGGAAAGGACGAGGATAGTATCCCTTATAGATGACAAGAATGTTCAACTCCTTAAGGATGATCAAATACTGGAAGAGTTTACCAAATTCTATAGCACACTATACTCCTCTGAGGTGACAGCCACCTCCGAAGAGTCTGCCAGTTTTTTAGATACCCTGACTCGCCCCGTGTTGGGGGCCCATCAGGCTCAACAGCTTGACTTGCCTGTTTCTTGCGGGGAGATCGACATTGCTATTAAAGCTATGGTGACTGGGAAAGCTGCTGGTCCTGATGGGATACCAATAGAGTTATATAAAGTTCTGAGTGCAGAGTTGACCCCTTATTTGGGGATATACTATGGAGAGTTGGAAAGGGGGCCTGGGCACCCTGGTAATTTCTCTGAAGCCACAATTGTAGTGTTGGAGAAACCGGGCAGGGATCCTAATAATGTCAAAAACTATAGACCTATTTCCCTGCTTAACGCAGATTATAAGATCTATGCGAGTATCTTAGCTAAACGGCTTGCCAAGGTTCTTGGAGGGCTAGTACATCCGGACCAATGTGGCTTCGTCCCAGGTCGGGCAACCTCCGATAATGCCAGATTGTTCTGCAATCTCATAGATAGAGCCGCTGGGGAAACGACTCCCTTCATCGCCCTTTCGTTAGACGCCGAGAAGGCGTTTGATAGGCTAGAATGGCCTTTCCTGTTCGCAGTTTTGAAGTGGTTTGGATTAGGGCAGGCCTATATAGCGAAAGTCCAGCTGTTGTATGCCAGGGCTAGTGCCAGGGTTTCAGCTAATGGTCATCAATATCGGTCTTTTTCCCTCCATAGAGGTACCCGCCAAGGTTGCCCACTATCCCCCCTACTTTTCGATTTGGCAATCGAACCCCTTGCCATAGCGATTCGACAGCACGCGGATATACAGGGTTTTGACTTCGGGGGGCTGAAAGTAAAACTTTCTGCTTATGCCGATGATTTGCTATTATTTACCCAGCCGTCGGAGATACCACAAATCTTGGAGTTAATACAGAGTTATTCAAATATCTCGGGATATAAAATAAACTGGGATAAATCAGTAGCCTTTCCGCTGAACAGTTACTCGAACTCAGGACTGATGGCGCCATTCCCATTTAAATGGCAGCCGGGAGGAATTAAGTACTTAGGGGCTTGGTATGGCGCATCTGTGAAGGACACCATACAAAAGAACATGAAGGAGCTTGCTCAGATTGTTCATAACTCCACCTTAGCATGGTCTCCGCTGCATCTTACATGGTGGGGTAGATTGGAAGTTGTCAAAATGATGTTGGTGCCTAGGATAAATTATGTGTTGGGAATGCTTCCCTTCTCCCTACCGGCTATGGAATATCATCGCTTAGAGCGGAGTCTTCTACGATTCCTTTGGAAAGATGCGAGACCTCGTATAGCTTGTAAAAAACTAAAGGCTCCTAAGGAGAGGGGGGGAGTACAATTCCCCGACTTCCAGTGGTACCATCATGCGTTACTCTTAAAGCAAGGTGCCGTATGGTTGACTGCTGAGGAGGAGGGGTCTCCAAGTCCTAGTTGGCTTAAGGTGGAGTCCCAAGTGGCGCAGCCTTATCCGTTGAGACATCTGCTTGGAATGTTACACCCGGTGGAGGGGGGTCTGGGGGAGGTGATCCGAGCTACCCAGGAAGCTTTCCTCCAGCTTTTGAAAGTGGCTGGCAGGGATGGACTACCCTCCCAGGAGTCCCCTCTGTGGTGGAACCCCAGCTTTAGAATCCGAGGGAAGAGATTCGGTTGGAAAGCTTGGCAAGAAAAGGGAATCTGGACTCTGGGACACCTAGTGGGGGATGCGGGCTGGAAGGACTTCTCCGCTTTCTGTAGAGAGTTCTCCATGCCACGGAGCTGTTATTTTCGATGGCTGCAGCTTAGACATTGCCTACTAGCGGCTAAAATTAACATTGATATGCTTCTTACTGAGAGTCCGCTAGTTGCCAAATTTAAGGCACTGATTGAAAAGAGGGGCATGATGTCTGAGCTATATGCTCTCTTCAGGGATTATGCTAGCCATAGCCCAATAGGGTTATATAAGGCTTGGGAAACTGATCTTTCCTCTTGGATACATCCTAATGCCTGGGCTAAACTGTGGGGCCCGGTAACGCGGGCTTCCCGCTCAGCGTCTATCACGCAATCCATGTTCTTCCTGCTGCATAGGGCATATATTAAACCTGTAAAACTCTCAAAATGGGCTGCTTCCTCCACTGGATTATGTTGGTCCTGCCAAAAGGAGAAGGGAACATTTTCTCATTTGTTTTATGAGTGTCCTTTTGTACGTTCCTTTTGGGAAGTGGTCTGGGGCAAGGTGCAGGCAATATTGAACATCACTGATGTACTTTCCAAGAAAGCGATCTTTTTGAGGTCTTTGGAGTTATCCCCGACTGATTATAAAAAGAAAGCCTTTCTACTTAATTTTTTGTTAGCCGTTGCTTTCAAACTAATTCTCTCCAATTGGAAGAATTTGTCCAATCTTCATGTGGGGATATGGTGGGGGTTGGTCTGCCGTTATGCCCAGTATGAGAAAATTTAGAGTAAGCTCCATCATCCCGATAGAGGGGAGTTAAGCTATGATAGATGGGCCCTCTTAGACCAGTACGTGGCCAGATCTGCAGTGTTTTAAGCAGCGGCTCTCTATATTAGGGTGCTGGGGTAGCCTGGAGAAGGGCCGTTTTGAGATATTTACCCGGAATGGCCCTTACCCACTGTTCCGCTACCGAATCTCTTTGGTTTGCATTTTGTTTGTTTTCCTCGTCCTGGGATCCAGGGTGGGTGGGAGGGTTGGTTGTGTTGAGTTTTGTTGAATTGGCAATTTGATATGTAAACTAATTATCTTATTTGTACAATTATATGTTGGAAAGCTCTAAATAAAAAATTTAAAAAAAAAAAAATAGCACAAAGTCCAATCACTAAAATTAACCATGCCCCTGAAACAGCTTCAGACAATTCAACCGGTACTGGCACCGACTTCGGTACCGGTACTGACTGCATCGACATCGGCAAGTATTCTACTGCTGGAATTCCCCATCAGCCCCCAGTGAACTATTAACAAAGCAGACTCAAAAGAGTAACAAATAAGAAGCTAACAGTTTTTTCCTTTCTTTTTTTTATTATTATTATTATTATTATTATTATTTTTTAATAATTTGAACTCTTAAAAAAACATGAACCTCCCCTTTAAAAGGAAAGGGTGAGATTTCCCTTATTAATGCGCTTCCCCCCTGCCAAGCCAGGAAACATAGGCATGCATGTAGTGCACCTCATCCTGCAGCTTGGAGACTGGGCATGTCAAAGTCGTGACATCACTGGATATAGCCTGCTGGTATCTCCCATCAGCCCTCTTATGTCTTATGTCTCTCACCGACACACACGACTGCTGCCTCGGGCCCGACCATGACCCACTGGTCTGTGGCCCGTGCGGCAAGATGTCGTCAAAGGCACTTCGGAGTCATCAGCATCAACGTAAAAGAATTTTTTCGGAGTCCACGGCTGGCTGTGCCCGGACTTCGTCAGAGGCCTTGACATCTCGGGAGTCTGACCCTGAGCACCGTCGTGGGTCCTCTGAAAGGGGATCTCCCACCCGGGAGCACAGAAAGAATAAAAAGCTTGTGAGGGCGGCGTCAGTGGAGGCACCTGGGTCCTCCGGGGCCAGGTCGCAGAGCCTTGACCGCCGTTCCGGGCTCTCGGAGTTGGAGAGGCCGTCCAAACTACCTTGCATGGAGCCGGAGTCGCCGAGTCAGGTAACACCTGTTGTCCTCGTGGACTCTCCTCCAGGAGAACCGACGTCGAGTCGGGGGCTGCAGAGTCTCCTGAGCTTGGACTCAGGTTGACGGCCCTGGAGAGCAGCCTGGCTGCCTTCATTGAGCAGTAGCGGGTACTAATCGCCGGCCTGACCGGTGCATCTGCCCCGACCACCGGGACCTCTACGTCTAAGTTGACCCCGGAGGTCGAGCTGATCTTCGAGCCAATCAAGTCTCGAGTCGATCCTTGGCCAAGGTCTCCCTCCACCTCCCATTCGGGACCGAGGTCGTTGACGCTGGTGCCCTCGGTGTCGAGGCGGGTGGCATCGAGGCCCACACGGCCGGAGCCGCCCGACTCCTCCTCGAAGGAGTCAGCATGGGAAATGGAGGACGAGGATTCTCCTGACACCTTCCAGACCTGGTGCGTCCCTTCAGACTCACCGGCGTCCGAGCCTTGGAGAAGGTCCCCCCCGGAGGATACCCGGTTCTCGGATTTTGTGAGGGACATGGCCAAGGCTTTGGCATTCCCGGCGGATGCCGAGGAGGAGCCTCAAGCTGAAGAGCTCGACGTCCTCCAGTATGACTTTCTAGCGAAGGAAGCCTTTACTGTACCGATTCCTCCGATGCTGGAACGGCTGCTTTTCCGTATGTGGGAAGCACCGGCCTCGGCGCCGGTTCTTAGCAAGTGGGTCGATTCTATCTATCGAGTCCGTAAGAGCCCTGGGTTCCAGAAGGCGCAGCTACCGCACAACTCCATGGTTGTGGAATCGGCCATACACAGGCTGAAAAGCCAGAAGATGCACTCCTTGGTGCCTCCCGGCCGGGAGGGCCAGAACCTGGATGCCCTCGGTAGAAAGTGCTTCCAGGGCTCGATGCTGTCTTGCCGTGTCCAGACTTACCAGCTGTACATGGGCATGTACTTATGGGACCTGGCAAAGGAGATTGCTGGGTTCTCGGATGGCCTCTCTGAGGAACCCTTGCAGAGATTCAAGGCCTTGTCTACAGGAATCCGAGAGTGCTCGAAGTTTATATCTTGAGCAGCCTATGACGGCTTTGAGGCTTCAGCCCGAGTAGCCGCGGCTGGCATCGGTGCACGCTGTCAGGCCTGGCTACAGTTGTCGGACCTGGAGTCATGGGCACAGGATAAGTTGGTCGATGTCCCGTGCCGAGGTGAGAACCTGTTCGGCAAACCCATGCCTGAGAAGGCTGCAGAAATCGAGACCGAGACTCTCACCAGGACAAGGCTGTCCAGAAAGACTTCTGCCCCTTCTCACAAGAAGAAGGGCTCGAGGAAGAAGCCCTTTTTCCCAAGGGAGGGTGCTACCTACAAACCCTACCCTCAATATCAGGCATCTCCAGCTCCCCAACAGGGCCAGCAGGCCAAGGGGCAGGGGCATGGGCCCTGTAGGCAGAAAACCCCCAAGCCTCCAGCTCCGGCTCCTGCACCGCAGGGAGGGGTTTTTTGACTCCCAAGGCATAGCCTCTCCTCCGCCGGTGGCCCTTCTCAGTACAGGAGGTCGGCTGACCCTGTACGTCTACAGGTGGCCAGCCATCACAGGGGATACCTGGGTACTGAGCATAGTCCAGAAGGGCTATATGCTCCAATTCCACCAGCTACCCCCCTCCTACTATCCAGGGGAGCCTCCAAGACTCCCTCTACACAGGAACCTCCTCCTTCAGGAGTTGGCAAGTCTTCTAAAGGAAAAGGCGGTGGAACCGGTGCCACACCACCTGAAAGGGCAGGGCTTCTACTCCAGGTACTTCCTTGTACCAAAGAGAACAGGAGGCCTCAGACCTATCCTGGACTTCGAAATCTGAACAAGTTTCTGGAGAGGGAAAAGTTCAAGATGCTTAGCCTTGGGATACTGCTGCCCTACCTCCAGCAGGGAGACTGGCTATGCTTCTTAGACCTAAAGGATGCTTATACTCACATCCTCATCCATCCATACCACAGACAATATCTCAGATTTGTGGTGGGAGGAAACCATTTTCAGTACAGAGTACTTCCCTTTGGCCTAACCTCTGCCCCCAGGGTTTTTACAAAATTCCTGGCGGTAGTGGCGGCTTTTCTCAGGAATCAAGGGATCTTTGTCTTCCCTTACCTGGACGACTGGCTGATCTGGGGACAGTCACTCCAGGAGGCCCGACAGGCCACTCTTCGCACTGTCTCTCTTCTTCAGCATCTGGGCTTTGTCATAAACTACGCAAAGTCCACTTTGCTCCCCTCTCAGAACCTAGAGTTTATAGGGGCCAGGTTGGATACCCTTCAGGCAAGAGCCTACTTGCCTGAGGACAGGGCCCACAGGCTGCTGGATTTGGTCACCCAGATCCAACACACATCTCATGTTTCCGCAAGGAACTTCCTGCGTCTCCTGGGCCAAATGGCATCAACAGTACATGTGACCCCACATGCCCATATAACAATCGGGCTTTACTTTTAAGAACTATTAGAGTGAAACAGCAGGATGATATCAATATCAATTTAATAACAAAATACTCTCCTTATAGCAAACAAATTAAAAAAATCATCAAGAGTCACACCAATGTCATAAGCACGTTACCCGGGTTGGATCATAAGAGAATTAGATGCGTCTGGACACGACATCAAAATTTCAAGGAAAAACTTAGCCCCACTGTGCTTCGACCGTTATCAGATATTTCACCAATACGTTCAAGGCTATTTACTTATTAGTTATAGATTTTTCCAAAGAAAACTCTCTTCCACGTATTTCACAAAATATCTTAAAGATTGATGGAACTGGGTCTCAGACTTTTTCAGTACATGTTGCGGAATTAAATCCCTGCTGTACTTGAATTGCATCAATGACCTCAGTTCATGTTTGTTTTCATACATATGCATTCAGAACAAAATGATGATTATCATGTTGATGTTCTTCTCTATACTCTATAAGCGAATGCAATAAGTAAGAAAGACTTATCTCATTATTTGTCTTGTTTCTGTGTTTATCTTGACTTGCTCCGATGCCACTATTCGGCACCGCATTTGCGTTTCACATAAGTTTCATCAGGGGGTTCGATAGGATGCTATAAATAAATACAACTTCTTTGTAATGCCAAAATGAACAATAGAATCCAGTTGGATATTTTCAGCGTTCTTACATATACCTTATTAATTTGCGGAGACAACTCCTGCTAGCACTATCCAGCGTGTGTTGTTGAGCTTGTCTGCTTCAAAAAAACGCCGCGCATGCGGATTAATGCTTACTTAGCCATTTAAATGATTCCTCCTCTTAAACACCTGACTCATCCTGTTTTAGAGCCGCCTTGCCACCTGCCACTCAGAGACATGCCCCCCATTCTATAGCGTTGTTTAGACCTCCCGGGAAAACTGTTCTCAATCGGTATATCCAACATTGTTCTCTATCAATGATTGTTCTACAGTCTTTCTGTTCTGTCCGGTCAGTACTCTATCTAGACAAAAACATTTAAGGTCATTAAATTCATGTTGATACTCTAGGCAATGTGCCACTATCGGGGCTTCGCGTACTCTGCATCGCAGGCGACTACGATGTTCATTCATGCGAACTCTGAAAGATCGAATCGTTTTGCCGATATATAAAAGTTGACATGGGCACTTAATGCCATATATGACGAAACTAGAATTGCAGGATGTATAATGTCGCAAATGGCACTTGATATTATTGTATTCAAAGTCCAGGATGTCTTCCGATATGGGACAAATATTGCATTCTCCACAAGGGTGATGTCCTGTGGTACTTATTAGTGAAATATCTGATAACGGTCGAAGCACAGTGGGGCTAAGTTTTTCCTTGAAATTTTGATGTCGTGTCCAGACGCATCTAATTCTCTTATGATCCAACCCAGGTAACGTGCTTATGACATTGGTGTGACTCTTGATGATTTTTTAAATTTGTTTGCTATAAGGAGAGTATTTTGTTATTAAATTGATATTGATATCATCCTGCTGTTTCACTCTACTAGTTTTCCGTGAAGCCCATCGGACGTGTGTCCTGTTCTCCCGGTTAAAATTAGATTTTTTCGGCGATTTTCGCTATTTTTTCTCCCGGTTCGACGCCGGTTCCCCTCCCGCCGGGTTCGGTACACCGGTATCGAGCCTGATTCTTCTTTTTCGGTTTTTGCCCTTCGTGGCTGGCGTTCGCTCCCTTTTTTCCATTTTTCCCTGAAAGGCTGGTCCTTTGACCTCGCGGGGACTCTTTTTTTCCCCGATGGTTTCCAGCGGTTTTAAAAAGTGTGATCGGTGTAAGAAACTGATGTCTCTATTCATTTGGATAATTTGATCTTACAAAATCCCATATTTGACTCCCAAATATTTGACATTGCCTGCCTGCCTCCCAACGGAACGGGAACATTGCCATTGATTCAGAGGTAGTTAAATTATTCATAGGGAAGGCCACTGACTTAGACCAATTTATTCTATACCCCGACATCCCTGAATAATAATCGATCAATTTTAGGACCTCGGGAACTGCGGGAGGTTGGGTAAAAAGCAAGAGATCATCTGCGTATGCAGATAATTTCACTTGCCACTCACCAATTACAAATCCACTTATATCTTTATTCTGTTTAATGGCGATGGCCAATGGCTCGAGGGTCAGATTGAAAAGCAACGTGGAGAGAGGACACCCCTGCTGTGTGCCTCTATGCAACGAGAAGGGCCGAGACAGAATACCATTTGCAAAAATGCAGGCCCTTGGTCTCGCGTATAATACTCGAATCATGTTGGTAAAACCTGAGCCAATCCCAAACCACTCTAGGACTTTAAAAAGAAAAGACCATTCGAGTCTGTCAAATGCCTTTTCTGCGTCCAGGGAAAAGCTGACATAGGGCACATCTGCGAGACTTGCTCTATCTAGCCACACTGGTCGGGGTGAATCAACTCCCGTATGAATTTGCATATATTTTATAATCTGAATTTAATAGAGAAATAGGTCTATAGTTTGTAACCCACGTGGGATCTTTTCCAAGCTTTTCTAACACTACAATCGTAGCTTCCGAAAAATTCCCCATGCCACCCTGTGAATTGCCAAGCTCCTCTAAATAAGACAGTAAGTAAGGAACCAATTCGTCCCCAAAAACGTTATATAAAATTTTGTAGGTATACCGTCTGGGACTACTGCCTTTCTGGTGGCCATAGCTGAATCCTCTGTGAAATAGACCTATAATTTTTGGGTGCCAACATTATTTGGACTACTTGTTGGTGCCTTAGGACACAAAAAATCAAAGGCCTTGGACTCCTGGCTTGCAAGCTCCTTGTTGACGGCACGCGATGCGCCCTTTCAGTTTCAAATGGGCGAGCAAGGTCCACTTTCAATAGCCTCGGGATTAAATCTTCCAAGAATGCAATTGGGTCCTTCCCTTCTGCACCCTCCGGAATCCCAACTATATGTATGTTGTTCCTCATTGCCCTATTATTCATGTCTTCGAAACTGTGTTCCAGCACCTCCGTTCTCTGCGCAGATTTTATAAGTTGCAAGATTCGCTCCTCGTGCGCCGCAGCAGTCACTTCAGCTTTTTCAGCTCTAGCGGTAAGAGATACCACTTGCGCTTTCATCTCTTTCATATCCGCCTGTAGTTCATTCAAAGACTCACCGTTTTCGTCTACACGATTTCGAACCGCTCGGATCTCTTTCAAAATCTCATGCAGCCCCTCTGCTGAGTCTTGCTGCGGCGCCATCTTGTGCGGGACAACGGGTCAGATTTTGATCTTTTTGTGCCCGTACCTTGTGGATTCGCAAAATCCAGTCAAGTTTGCTTACTATTAGCCATATTCCTCTGACAGGGGGAAGATCTCTTCGGGTTTCCCTTCCTATCGACCACTGTTAGAGCAGGATTAGTTGTTTGGGTCCGCAGGAGAAAATCTCCTAAGCGGCCATGTTGATCCTTAGATGGCTCCACCTCCAGGAATTACTTTTTCACTGAAAGGGTGATGGATTGCTTGGAATACCCTCTCAATGTAAGTGGTGGGGGGCAAATACAGTGACAGAATTCAAAATGGTATGGTACAGACACAGTGGATCCCTTTATAGAAAGGATAAAATCTAAATAAACTTTAACTGTCTTGATATCTCAACAAGTAGAAGTGACCTGCACGGAGCGGTGGGTAAACCCCTAAACAAAGTCATGGGGAGGGGTAATCTGCACAGTGGCAGGGTGGCATCTACTGTTGCCACCTTGCTGGGCAGACTAGATGGACCATGCTGTTTATCTGCCATCATATGCTATGTTACTATATTAAGTTTAGACCTGCTTGAGGCATAAATAAGTACTGGGAAAGTGTTCATTTTGGCTGCAAAATACCCATAAGGTGTAGAAAAGATAGCATTCTATTATCCCCTATGCTCAGCACGATCACAGTGATAGCAGCAGTGGGATTTGAACCCTGGCTTCCCTGGTCTTAGTCCATTATTCTAACCATTTCCTATGCCATATCGGGCACATCCTCGTTTGTGAAATCGTTTCTGCACCTGGACATGCCTGTATTTTTTCTTCAGACACTCTGGCTTAGATGTCCCAGATTGCACTAAAATGCTCCTTCACATATCAAAATCTCTTTCACAAAGCAGCCCAAAGAGGAATGGCTGAGAAGTATGGGGGGTTCCTTCTGCTACTACTTGATCCTTTGTGAAACACATTTCCAACTGAGGCTGAGGCCCCATGCAGAGTACTTGCCTCAAGGGTAAGATTGCCACTTACTAAAGCTTTATCAGAGCACACCTGACTGGACCATTATTGCCTTCAGCACAGGGTGACTAACACATACCAATTTAACCAGTTTAACCAATAGCAATAGAAGACATAAAGTGATCAATGAGTTGGTAACCGATTCTTTCTTAACATAATAATTTCACTGCAGTTTTTCTTTTACTGGTGATATATTCAATAGGTAAGTTTCAGATCACACAAAATAATTTGTTCTCCAGGACCAAGCAGGAAGCAGTCCTCACATATGGGTGTCATCGGCGCCGATGAAGCCCCAGCGGAGCTTTTCCCCAGCTTTCTATGAAAGCCTTTGGGAATGCAGGCACGCATGCGCGGTTCCCTTCCCGCCTAAAGGTGCCATCTTACCTCAGTCTCTTTTTTTCCGTGAAGCCCATCGGACGTGTGTCCTGTTCTCCCGGTTAAAATTAGATTTTTTCGGCGATTTTCGCTATTTTTTTCTCCCGGTTCGACGCCGGTTCCCCTCCCGCCGGGTTCGGTATACCGGTATTGAGCCCATTCTTCTTTTTCGTTTTTGCCCTTCGTGGCTGGCGTTCGCGCCCTTTTTTCCATTTTTCCCTAGAAGGCCGGTCCTTTGACCTCGCGGGGACTCTTTTTTCCCTGATGGCTTCCAGCGGTTTTAAAAAGTGTGATCGGTGTAAGAAACTGATGTCTCTCACCGACACACACGACTACTGCCTTCGGTGCCTCGGCCCCGACCACGACCCTAAGTCGTGCGGGCCATGTGGAAAGATGACTTCCAAGGCACTCCGAAGTCGCCAGCAGCAAAAAGAATGGCTTTTCTCGGACTCAGCCTCTGGCCGGGCCCGGACTTTGTCTGAGGCCACGACATCTCGGGATTCTGATCCCGAGCGCCATCGAAGCTCCTCGGACAGGGGGTCCCCCGACCGGGAACGCAAGAGGAAGAAGCGGCTCACGAGGGCGTCGGAGGAGGAGGTCCCTGGCTCCTCGAGGGCCAGGTCTAAGACCCCCGACCGTCGCCCCGGGCCTGTGGAACTCGAGAAACCTGCAAAAGTTCCTCGCGTGGAGCCGGAGTCTGCTGAACATGTAAGCTCTGTAGTCCTCGAGGACTCTCCTCCCAGGGAGCCGACGTCGGGCCCGGCGCCGCCGGGGCCCGAGTCGGTGGCTGCTGCTTCTCCCGAACTGAGTCTCAGGATGACAGCCTTGGAGAGCAGATTGTCTGCCTTCATGGAGCAGTGGCGGGCACTGATGGCCAGCCTGTTTGGTGCATCTGCCCCGACCACCGGGACATCGACTTCGAAATCGACCCCGGAGACCGAGCCAATACTCGAGTCCATCGTGGCTCGGAGTCGACCTCGGTCGCAGTCTCCCTCGACCTCCCGTTTGGGACCGAGGGCGTCGACGCCGGTGCCTCCGGCGTCGGGGCAGGTGCTCCAGGGCCCCGCGGGGTCGGACCCTGACTCCTCCTCGGACGAGTCTGCTTGGGAGACGGAGGACGAGCAGTCTCCTGATACCTTCAAGACTCGGTGCATCCCTTCGGACTCACCACAGTCTGAGCCCCGGAGTAGGTCCCCCCCGGAGGATACTCGGTTCTCGGAGTTCGTCCGAGATATGGCCGCTGCCTTGGCTATCCCGACGGACCCCGAGGAGGAGCCTCGAGCTGAAGAGCTCGAGGCCCTACAGTATAACTCTCCTCTGAAGGAGGCCTTTACTGTTCCGGTTCCTCCGATGCTGGATCGGCTCCTCTTCCGTATGTGGGAGGCACTGGCCTCGGCGCCGGTTCTCAGCAAGCGAGTCAATTCGATCTGTCGACTCCGGAAGAGCCCTGGCTTTCAAAAGGCACAGCTACCACACCATTCTATGGTTGTGGAATCGGCCATGCATCGTCTGAAGAGCCAGAAGATGCACTCCGCGGTACCCCCTGGCAGGGAGGCCCGGAACCTCGATGGCGTTGGTAGAAAGTGCTTCCAGGGTTCGATGCTTGCTTGCCATGTTCAGTCCTACCAGCTGTACATGGGCATGTACTTACGGGATATGGCCAAGGAATTGGGAGGGTTCTCTGCTGGTCTCTCTGGGGAGCCCTTGCAGAGATTTAAGTCCTTGTCCTCGGGGATTCGGGACTGCTCGAAGTTCATGTCCCACGCCGCCTACGATGGCTTCGAGGCTTTGGCCCGAGTTGCGGCAGCCGGCATCGCGGCTCGACGCCAGGCATGGCTGCAGTCATCGGACCTCGAGCCATGGGTTCAGGACAAGTTGGTCGATGTCCCTTGCTGAGGTGAGAACCTTTTTGGCAAGCCCATGACCGAGAAGGCTGCTCAGCTCGAAACTGAGCACCTCACACGGACAAGGCTGTCGAGGAAGACCTCTGCCCCTTCTCACAAAAAGAAGGGCTCGGGTAAAAAGCCCTTTTACCCGAGGAAGTGCACTGCCTACAAACAGTACCCACAATATCAGGCTGCCCAAGCTGCTCCTCAGGGTCAGCAAGCCAAGGGCCAGGGTAATGGGCCCCGTAGGCAGAGGACCCCCAAGCCTCAGGCCCCTGCTACCACTCAGCAGGGTGGGGGTTTTTGACTCCTTGAGCGTAGCCTCTCCTCCACTGCTCTCCCAACCCTGTACAGGAGGTCGCCTCGCCCTCTTTGCCCACCAGTGGCCCCTTGTCACCGGGGACAGTTGGGTGCTGGAGATAGTCCACAAGGGCTATGCCCTCCATTTTCACCAACTGCCGCCTCCATATTTTCCAGGGGAGCCTCCAAGGCCTCCCCTGCACACAGACCTTCTTCTACAAGAGCTTCATGGTCTCTTGGTGGACAGGGCGGTGGAGCCTGTGCCTACCCATTTACAAGGTCAAGGGTTCTACTCCAGGTATTTCCTGGTGCCCAAGAGAACCGGTGGCCTTCGACCCATTCTGGACCTCAGGAACCTCAACAAGTTCCTAGTGAAGGAAAAGTTCAAGATGCTTACTCTTGGGACTCTTCTGCCCTACCTCCAGCAGGGAGATTGGCTATGCTCCTTAGATCTAAAGGATGCATACACTCACATCCTCATTCATCCAGACCACAGAAAGTACCTCAGGTTCATTGTGGGAGGACACCATTATCAGTACAGAGTGCTGCCTTTCGGCCTCACCTCCGCACCCAGAGTCTTTACAAAGTGCCTAGCAGTGGTGGCGGCCTACCTGAGAAATCAGGGAATCTTTGTCTTCCCGTATCTGGACGACTGGCTCATCAGGGGTCAGACGTGCCAAGAGGCCAATCAAGCCACCCTCAGGACTATTGCTCTTCTACAAAGCCTGGTGTTTGTCATAAACTTCGCAAAGTCCACTTTGCTCCCCTCCCAGAACTTAGAGTTCATAGGAGCACGGCTGGACTCTCTGCTGGCAAAGGCTTTCTTGCCAGCAGACAGGGCCCAAAGGTTGATGGCCTTGGCAAATCAGTTTCTCAGCAAGTCCCTAGTCTCCGCCAGACTCTGCCTGAGGCTTCTAGGCCACATGGCTTCGACAGTACATGTGACCCCCAATGCCAGGCTCCATATGAGGCCTGCACAGTGGTGCCTTCGGGCTCAGTGGTCACAGGCCACAGGTGGCCTCCGAGACAGGATAAGGGTGTCCAGACCATTTTTGCACTCCCTCAACTGGTGGCTGCACCCACCCAATCTACTGAAAGGGATGCCTTTTCAGATTCCAAGATACACAGTAGTGATGACAACAGATGCCGCCCTGCAAGGCTGGGGAGCTCATTGTATGGGCAAGTGCACCCAGTGCCTCTGGTCTCCCTGAGAAGCTGCACAGCAGATCAATCTCCTCGAACTCAGAGCTATTCGATTAGCACTCAAAGGTTTCACTCCTACCCTGGCTCACCAGTCTGTCCTGGTTCAGACGGACAATCCAGTTGCCATGTTTTATGTGAACAAACAGGGTGGAACTGGGTCAAGGATCCTTGGTCGGGAGGCTCAGGACCTTTGTTCTTTTGCCCTCAAGCACCACATGCTCCTCAAGGCTGTGTATCTTCCAGGCCAGGACAACTACCTGGCAGACAGATTAAGCAGGATACTGCAGCCCCACGAGTGGCAGCTGCATCCTTCAGTACTTCAGAAGATCTTCCTGAAATGGGGTCTCCCTTTGATAGATCTCTTTGCCAGCCCAACGAACAAGCAACTGCCAAAGTTCTGCTCCAGGCAACCACATCCTCTGAGGATAGCAGCGGATGCTTTTCTGATATCTTGATCTCAGGGCCTCCTCTATGCGTTTCCACCCACGCCCTTGGTGGCCCGAACTCTCTTCAAGATTCTTCAGGACAAGGCCTCAGTCCTGCTGGTGGCTCCCAGGTGGCCGAGACAGCCTTGGTTTCCTCTTCTGCTTCAACTGGCGGTGGATCCTCCACTACCTCTGGGGTTGCAACCCGACCTTCTCTCTCAGGAGCAGGGTTCCCTTCTGCACCCCAATCTCAAGGCTCTCAATTTGATGGCCTGGAGGTTGCAAGGGTAGTCTTGGATCCCTGGGGCCTGCCTCAGGAGGTTGAAGAGGTTGTCCTAGCCTCTAGGAAACAGTCCACTAGGAAAACCTATGCTCTCAAATGGAAGAGGTTTTCTGTGTGGTGTCAGCTACGTACAGAAGATCCTTTCTCCTGTACTGTGCCAGTAGTCCTTCAGTACTTGCTGCACTTGTCAAATCAAGGTCTTAAATCCAATTCTGTTTGGGTCCACCTCTCAGCTCTAGCAGCTCACCACTCTCTGGTGGAGGGACATTCTCTGTCTGGTCACCCCTTGGTGTCTCGCTTTCTTAGGCGCTTGCTTTTGCTCAAGCCTCCTATCCGTCGTCCTGCCCCTGAGTGGGAGCTGAATGTGGTCTTGCAGCAACTGACTCGCCCACCTTTTGAGCCGATGGCTACTTGTCCACTGCGCTTCCTTTCCTGGAAGACACTCTTCCTGATAGCCCTTACCTCGGCTAGGCGAGTAAGTGAGCTTCAGGCCCTGGTCTGTGATAGGCCTTACACCAGGATTTAAAGGAACAGGGTAGTCCTTAGGACTCATCCAAAGTTCCTCCCTAAGGTTGTCTCCTCTTTCCACCTCAACCAGGAGGTGGTTCTTCCAACATTCTTCCCTAGGCCTCATGCAAGCCAGGCTGAAGCAGTCCTGCATACCCTGGACTGTAGGAGGGCCTTATCCTTCTACCTTGACCGTACGCAGGGGCATAGAAGGGCTACCCAGCTCTTCGTCACCTTTGACCCCAATAAGTTGGGGTTGGCTGTGTCCAAGCGTACCTTGTCCATCTGGGTAGCTGAGTGTATCACCTGGGCTTACAAGGCGACTGACCTTCCTTTGCAGGGTAGGGTTACGGCCCACCGAGTCAGTGCAATGGCTGCCTCAGTGTCTCATCTCCACTCTGTGCCCTTGGTAGACATCTGCAGGGCTGCAACTTGATCTTCAAGCCAGACCTTTGCGGCCCATTACTGCCTGGAGAGGGAGTCCCGTAGGGACAGTGCTTTTGGCCAAGCAGTACTCCGGAATCTCTTTGAGGTTTAGGCAACTCCTGCCCTCCTGCCCTCTGTTGGGCTGCCGGTGGAGGTTGTGTCCTTGAAAAGCCTTTCTTTGCAGCTGGGACTAGAGGGAGTCCTCTTGTTCAGCCTGGGTTCCTTGGTATCCCAGAGCTAGGGAGTCACCCATATATGAGGACTGCTTCCTGCTTTGTCCTGGAGAAAGAGTAGTTACTCACCTGTAACAGGTGTTCTCCAGGAGCAGCAGGAATCAGTCCTCACAACCCTCCCTCCTCCCCTTAGAGTTGCAGTTGTACATAGTTTATTTTTTATTTTTGTGTGCTATTCTTAGCTATGTCATTTGACTGAGGTAAGATGGCACCTTTAGGCGGGAAGGGAACCGCGCATGCGTGCCTGCATTCCCAAAGGCTTTCATAGAAAGCTGGGGAAATGCTCCGCTGGGGCTTCATCGGCGCCGATGACACCCATATGTGAGGACTGATTCCTGCTGCTCCTGGAGAACACCTGTTACAGGTGAGTAACTACTCTTTATCCTCTTAATGGAGAAAGTCATGAACTTTCCATAAAAACAAGTGTAGCATTTGCATGTAAACGTTAAGTGTTTGCTTCACCTCAAAAAGTTCTAGATCTCGGTGAAATTTTCTGAATAGTTTTCAATAAAGCATATTTTGTGGACATCAAGATCTTAATCTGCATTTTCAGTGTGGTATCTACTACAGAAGCAGCCCAGTCCTAACACTTTGTTTTTCCATCTTTTTCTTAGCCTCCGACCAGATCCCTCTGATAGAAGATCTAGAACAAATATTCATGCGCTCGTGGCGAGAATCACATTTGGCTGAGATACGGCAGTATCAGCAAGCTCTTCCACAGACTTTTCCTCAGGTGCCTAGCCACATTGCACCTGTCACATCAGCTCAGCTTCCTTGGTTAGCAGGACTAGCTGCCAGTTCTTGCAATGAAAGCGTCAAGATTATTGAATGCAGTTACTCATTAGCCGAGGGACTTTCTGAAATGCTTAAATACCTTGTTGAAGGAAAACTAGCAAAGACCAACTATGTGGTGATCATATCCACATCAAGAACCCGAGGCATAGAATCCTGCATTGCAGTAACAGGTGAGATTTCATCCATATTTTACTTATTGGAAAAAATGAAACAAAATATACAGGATGAGATTTACCGGGAAGTTTTCAGCATTGAGGAAAAAGAGTCTTTATAAAGTTGGCCTGAAGTGTAGTTATATTTTTAAAAATACATATTTTGAAGATGTATTAATAATGTAAATTTAGCATTTTAGCATGTGCTTCCCATGTTTTTTTTTATAGATCATTGCTTTTGTATTTCAACTATTGCATTATTTGAAAAGATTTTGTTTAATCTCTCTTTTAGAATGTTCAATGGTTTCCACACTGACAAAATGAACCTTAAGCAATGCTCCCACCGAGTGTCATGGGAGTCCTTTGCTGCTGGAAGGGGAGGTGCTGCGATACCATGTTTTTAATCATGACTAGATGTACGATATTGCAGCACCTCTCCCTAGTGGTAGCTGTGTGGCTGGAGGACTCCCAAGCAACTTAGCAGGAATATTGATTTTAAGTTGTTAAGCAATATATTCAGCTCTATTAGTAACTCCAGAAACTCTGCTACCTACTTAGCTTTGATACTCTAGAACCAGTGATACACAGATTTAGTTCTCAGGGGCTTTAAACAGGCCAGGTTTTCAAGATAGCCCTAATGAATATGCATGAGATAGATTTGCATACAATTGAGGTGGTATGTATGCAGATCTGTCTCTTGCACATTCTTTATGACTGTTCTGAAAACCTGGTCTGTTTGCAGTCTTCAAATACTGAATTTGTCTTCCCTGCTCTATACTACTATATAGATATGACATACTTTCCAACTATTTGAAAAAGGTTTAAATGAAAATCAAGCCACATGGAGGGCAGTATTCACAGTCTTTACCTTGGATAAAAAAAAATTTTAACCAATGAAATGGGAACCTGTCTGAATTTTCAACATGTATACCATTATCTGTTAATTCTGATATTGTTCTTGGGGACAGAGAGGAAGAATGAAGAAAGGTTTGATTATTCAGACCTATGCACATTGAGGGGAATTTTAGAAGGGATGTCCAAGTGCAATCTGAGACATGTAAGCCAGAACATCTGAAAGAAAAGCAGGCATGTTCAGTTGCAGACACTTTTTCACAAACGTGGACGTGCCCAATATGGATGTCTGCAGGGTCATCTATATAGTCATTCCCAGTACCAAATGTCAGAATCTGGACTTCTAGGAATAGCCTATTAGTTAGAGTAGTGGACTAGAAACAGGGCAACCAGGGTTCAAATCCCGCTGCTCCTATTGTTGACATTGTGCTGAGTACTGGGGATGGTGGAGTGCTTTCTTCTCTACACCCTCCGGATGTTTTTCAGCCAAAACAAGCAATTTTTAGATTCCTGTTCATGCCTGGAGAAGGTCTAAATTTAGATGCGACACCAAATGTCCAAGACGTTTCTGAGGTCAGGTGGGGACGTCCAGGTTCCTTGGAATGCTCTGGCCATGTTTTCACCACGCTCCTGTTCAGACTTGGACATCCTCACACTAGGAAGGCCCCAGAGCTGGCTTCTAATACTGCTTTGGACATCGCTATACACGTTTTTGGATGTCCAAAGCACAAATAGGTCTTCCAAAATGACCCTCCATTGTATTGTGTCAGAATGGGGAGAGAATCAGGAGCACATCTCTCTGGGTACTTTTTTTATCAGTAAAGAAAACAAAAACACCTGTGAACTTTTGTTTATGGTACAGACCTTGTGGATAAAATACATCTGCAGAATTTTTATTTAGGCACGCTGGAGCTAATATTCTAAAGCATGTGTCTGGATGGTAGCATCTATACCTGGATAAATGCGGCTGAAGTCGATATTCTGCAGCACTATCCAGGCAGTGCCCACTGAATATTTATTATATTTATTTATTTAACAGCGATTTATAAACCGCAATTTCCGAAGATCAATTGCAGTTTACAGAGAACAACAGGTTTGAGAGGTACAACAGGTACTTGCTCAATATCACAGAAACATAGAAATATGACGACAGAAAAAGACCACATGGCCTATCTAGTCTGTCCTTCCATATCAACAACTACAACAGTCCCCTTTTTTCCTTTAGAGATCCTCTGTATTTGTCCCATGCTTTTTTGAATTCAGTTACTGTCCTCATTTCTACCACCTCCACTGGGAGACTATTCCACGGATCCACCACTCTTTCCATAAAGAAATATTTCCACAAATCACTCCTGAATCTATTCCCCTTCACCCTCATCCCATGTCCCCTCGTAGCAGAACTTGCTTTCAATTGAAAGAGGCTCTCCCCCTGAACATTTATGCCACGGAGGTATTTAAACATCTCAATCATATCACCTCTATCCCGCCTTTCCTCTAAGGTGTACATATTAAGATCTTTAAGTCTGTCCTCATATGCTTTATAATGAAGACCACTAACCATTTTAGTAGCCACCCTCTGCACCGACTCCATCCTGTTCACATCCTTTTGAAGGTGCGGTCTCCAGAATTGCACACTATACTCCAAATGAGGTCGCACCAAATACTTATATAGAGGCACTATCACCTCCTTTTTTCCTCTTGCCATTCCTCTCCGTATGCACCCAAGCATCCTTCTAGCTTTTGCCGTCACTTTTTCTACCTGTTTAGCTACTTTAAGATCATCAGACACAACCACGCCCAGGTTCCGCTCTTCTTTAGTGGACAAAAGTACTTCACCCCCTATACTATATTGCTCTCTTGGATTGCTGCAGCCCAAATGAATGACCTTACATTTTTTAACATTAAATCCCAGCTGCCAGATTCTAGACCATTCTTCAAGCTTAGCTAGATCCCTCCTCATGTTGTCTACACCTTTCTGGGTGTCTACTCTATTGCAGATTTTGGTATCATCCGCAAAAAGGCAAACCTTAACTGACAGTCCTTCTGCTATATCAGTAACAAAGATGTTAAAAAGAATTGGACCAAGGACAGATCCCTGGGGCACACCACTTGTAACATCCTTCTCCTCAGAGTGAGCCCCATTTACCTGTACTCTTTGTCGCCTCCCACCCAACCAATTTCTAACCCAAGCAGTAACTTTAGGGTCCATCCCTAGGGTGCGAAGTTTGTTTGTAAGTCGCCTGTGAGGAACAGTGTCAAAGGCTTTACTGAAATCTAAATACACCACATCTAGGGCTCTCCCTCAGTCCAACTCCCTGGTCACCCAGTCAAAGAAATGAATCAGATTTGTCTGACAAGACCTGTGTCTGGTGAATCCATGCTGCCTTGCATCCTGTAATCTGCTGGACTCCAGAAACCCTCACTGTTTTCTCTTTCAGCAGCGTTTCCATTAATTTTCTCACCACTGAAGTTAAACTAACCGGCCTGTAGCTTTCAACCAAATACTTACTTCCGCTTTTGTGTAAAGGCACCACATGAGCCTCTCTCCAGTCCTTTGGCACCACTCCCAACTCCAACGAGGTATTGAAAAGGTCAGTCAGTGGAGCTGCTAGAACATCCCCAAGTTCCCTCAGTATTCTAGGGTGTATCCCATCCGGTCCCATCGCTTTGTCTACTTTAAGTTGAGCTAGTTCTCACACAGTCTTCTGAAAATTGTTCAAGATGTCCCTCTCTTCTGTTCTTGTTTGTGGGTGTTTTCTGAGGTCCTGTTCCTGGTTCTTCATCTGTGAACACAGAACAGAAATATTTGTTAAGCAATTCTGCTTTATCCTCATCAGCTTCTACATATTCCTCCCCTTCACCCTCGAGTCTGACAATACCACTTTTGCCCTTCCTCTTCTCACTAACAAATCTGAAAAATATCTTATCCCCCCATTTCATTGTATTGGCTATTTCCTCCTTTTTGAATCTTTTGCTTTCCTGACTACTTTGCTAGCTTCTCTAAGTTTTTCCAAATATAGATGCCTGTCTTCCTCTCTCTGTGATCTCTTGTATTTCATGAAGGCCTCCCTCTTTTTCTTCACTTTTTCAGCTACCTCTTTTGAAAGCCATAGTGGTCTCCTTTTCCTTTTACCTTTGTTTACCATTTTAACAAAAAGGTTGGTTGCCCTTAAAATGTCTCCTTTCAGTTTTACTCACTGTTTTTCTACATCCCCCAGCTGTTCCCATCCCACTAACAACTCCCTTAGGTATTGGCCCATCTTGGCAAAGTTAGTCTTCCTAAAATCTAAGACCCTCACCTTTGAATGGATTCTAACAGCCCTAGTCCTAATACTGAACCACACCATCTGGTGATCACTGGATGCAAAATGATCTCCTACTATAACATCAGAAACACTTTCACCATTGGTAAGCACCAAGTCCAGTATGGCCCCTTCACGTGTGGGGTCTGTTACCAATTGCTTGAATAGTTCTCCCTGTAGAGAATCCAGGATCTCTTTACTTCTAGATGATACTGCAGCAGGAATGTGCCAATCAACATCTGGCATATTGAAATCCCCTATCAGTAGCACTTCCCCTTTCCTAGCAATGCGGCGTATGTCTTCAATTAACTCTCTGTCCACCTTTTCCTCTTGTGAGGGAGGTCTGTATATCACGCCAATGCAAATAGATTTCTCTTTCCCTCTTTCTAGTTTAACCCACAATGCCTCCTCTCTCCCTTTTAAGCTCTGTAATTCCAAAGCTTTGATAGTATTTTTTACATATAGTGCCACTCCTCCTCCTCTTCTTCCTACCCTGTCCTTTCTGAATAAAGTATAGCCAGGTATAGTTACATCCCAGTCATGGTTTTCTGTGAACCATGTTTCTTTAACTGCCACTAAATCAAGTCGGCCACTCCCACCAAAGCTTCAACATCAGGGATCTTATTCCCCATGCTACGGGCATTTATTTACACTGCTTTCCATATTTTACCCCTGTTACCCATTTACATAAAGGTATTTAATGCATCACTTAACAACTTTGTTAGTGATATAGAGGAAGGGCTGTCAGGTAAGGTTTGCCTTTTTGCAGATGATACCAAAATCTGCAATAGAGTAGACACCCAGGAAGGTATAAATAACATGAGGAGGGATCTAGCTAAGCTTGAAGAATGGTCTAGAATCTGGCAGGAGCAAACTGCCTTGGCTACATCTGGATACTGCCTGGGCAGCCCAGGGACAGAGCTGGGGCAGAGAAAAAAATTAAGAACATAAGATCATAAGATATGCCATACTGGGTCAGACCAAGGTCCATCAAGCCCAGTATCCTGTTTCCAACAGTGGCCAATTTAGGTCATACTTACCTAGCAGTTTCCCCAAAAGACACAGGTTCTGCAATGCTTGTACTGGGTCAAGCATTGATATCCTGGGTCCCTTCTTAATAATGGTTTATGGACCTTTCCTCCAGGAACTTTTCCAAACCTTTTTTAAACCCAGCTACACTAACAGCCTTTACTACATCCTCCGGTAACAAATTCCAGAGTTTGATTACACGTTGAGTGAAAAAATAATTTCTTTTATTAGTCTTAAATAGTTTACCCTCTAGCTTCATTGCATGTCCCCTAGTCTTTCTATATTCTGATAACGTAAACAATCTACGTTTACCTGTTCCACGCCGTTCATTAATTTATAGACTTCTATCATATCTCCCCTCAGCCGTCTCTTTTCCAGGTTAAAGAGCCCTAACCTTTTTAGCCTTTCTTCATAGGAGTATCCTTCCATCCCCTTTACCATTTTGGTGGCTCTTCTCTGAACCTTTTCTAATAACGCTATATCCTTTTTAAGATACGGTGACCAGAACTGCACACAATATTCAAGGTGCGGTCTCACCATGGAACGATATAGAGGCATTATAATATCTTTTGTTTTATTTTCCATTCCTTTCCTTATGATACCTAGCATTCTGTTTGCTCTCTTGGCTGCCGCTGCACACTGGGCCGAGGGTTTTAACATGTTATCCATAATGACGCCTAAATCTTTTTCCTGGGTGGTGGTTCGTAATGTGGAACCTTGCATTGTGTAACCAAAGTTTGGGTTGTTCTTCCCTAGGTGCATAACTTTGCACTTGTCCACATTAAATTTCATCTGCCATTTTGATGCCCAGTCTTCCAATTTATCAAGATCCTCTTGCAATTTTTCACAATCCACTTGGGTTTTAACAACTTTAAATAGTTTTGTGTCATCTGCAATTTTGATAACCTCACTCGTTATTCCACTTTCCAGGTCATTTATGAATATGTCAAAAAGCAGCGGACCCAGCACAGATCCCTGGGGTACACCACTATTCACCTTTCTCCATTGGGAAAATTGGCCATTTAGGCCAACCCTCTGCTTTCTATCTTTTAACCAGTTCCTGATCCACAGTAGTACACTGCCTCCTATACCATGACTCTTTAGTTTTGCCAAAAGTCTCTAATGAGGGACCTTGTCAAAGGCTTTCTGAAAGTCCAGATACACTATATCAACCGACTCACCTTTGTCCACTTGTTTATTCACACTTTTGAAAAAAAAAGCAGATTAGTAAGACAAGATCTTCCTTGTCTAAAGCCATGTTGGCTGTCTCCCATAGGTCATGACTATCTACATGCTGAGTAATTTTGTTCTTTATGATGGTTTCTACCATTTTTCCCGGTACTGACGTGAGGCTCACCAGTCTGTAGTTTCCCGGATCACCCCTGGAACCCTTTTTAAAAATTGGTGTTACATTGCCGATCCTCCAGTCTTCAGGTATTAGAGATGATTTTAATGATAGTTCACAGATTACTAATAGCAGGTCTGCAATCTCATATTTCAGTTCTTTCAACGCCCTTGGATGTATACCATCCGGCCCAGGTGATTTGCTACTCTTCAGTTTATCTAATAGTTGTAATACATCTTCCCAATGTATCGATATTTCCTTCAATTCTTCCGCACCTTTAAATACCACTTCAGTCATGGGTAACATCCCTACATCTTCCTCAGTAAAGACCGAAGCAAAGAATTCATTCAGTCTCTCTGCTATTGCCTTGTTGCCTCTTAGTGCCCCTTTAACTCCTCTATCATCTAATGGATCAACTGACTCTCACAGTTTTTTTGCTAAGAATGTACTTGAAAAAGTCTTTATTTCGTGTTTTTGCTTCCGCAGCAAGGTTCTTCTCAAATTCTCCCTTTGCCTGCTTTATCAATGCCTTGCATTTGACTTGCCAGTGCTTGTGCTGTTTCCAGGTTTCGTCATTTGGCTCTTTTTTTCCATTTCCTGAAAGATGCTTTTTTGGCAACAACAGCCTCTGTGACCTCACCTTTAAACCATGCTGGCCATTTTTTGGACTTCCTTCCACTTTTCTTAAAGCGTGGAATACAGCTCGTCTGGGCTTTGCAACTGCTCCTTTTAGTTTTTTCTTAACTATTTTCCTCATTTTATCATAGTCTCCCTTTCGAAAGATAAAAGGTAGTACTGTGGATTTCCTTACTCTCCCTCTTCCACTAATTAAATCAAAGGCGATCATGCTATGATCACTATTGCCAAGTGGCCCCAACACCCTTATCTCTTGCACTAGATCTGGTGTTCCACTAAGGACTAGGTCTAATATGGCTTCCCCTCTGGTTGGTTCATGAACCAGCTGCTCCAAGAAGCAGTCATTTATGTCATCTAGGAACTTTATCTCCCTAGCATGTCCTTCCTTGACACTGACCCAGTCGATACCAGGGTAATTGAAATCACCCATTATTATTACTGCGCTGTAACTTTTGTTAGCTTCCTTGATTTCTTTGAGCATTTCATCATCCATTTGTTCATTCTGGCCAGGCAGTCGATAGTACACCCCCACTGCCATCGCCTTCCCCTTTTTACATGGAATTTCAATCCATAGAGATTCTACAGCAAATTTTGTTTCCTGCAAAACTTTAATCCTTTCTGACTCAATGCCCTCTCTAACATAGAGCGCAACCCCTCCACCAATTTGATCAGCTCTATCATTACGATATATTTTTTACCCAGGTATCACAGTGTCCCCACTGGTTGTCCTCCTTCCACCATGTGTCTGATATTCCAATCATATATAACCTCTCATTTAGTGCTATATATTCTAACTCTCCTATCTTATTTTTTAGACTTCTAGCATTTGCATACAAGCATTTTAGAGACTGTATTTTATTCATATTAATTTGGCTATTGGTTGTTGTTGTTGTTGTTAAGTGCTGATGAGTCGGAGTTTACTCATGGCGACCCTCTGGATAGCTATCCTAAATTGTGTTTGGTCTTGAGTCAGGCAGCTCATTGTTGACAGACTGGTACCCGTAGCTGCTGTTATTGTATCGATCCATCTCAGAGCTCCACTGACACACCACAAAGCAACACAATCAGCATAGTGAACAAACACATGGCACTCTGCCTAACCTACAGAGCACCCCGAGCCCCACCTGATGAACTAGCATCTACGCTCGAAACAGTATGTGCCATCACCGCAACTAACAAACCCACGCTACTGCTAGGTGACTTCAACCTCAAGTCCACCAACAACAAAGATGCAGATGCCTTCCTCCAAGCAATGACCTCACTTCAATTCACCCAAATCATCAACGCCCCAACACACAGACACGGCTCTACACCAGACCTCATCTTCGCAACCAGCTCCCTAACTTCAAGAGGTCTAATTTCAACACCATCCATCACCCCAGTTCCTTGGTCAGACCACTACATAATCAAGATCAAAATGCAACTACAAAAAGACAATCTCAACGAACAAACCAACAACTCACCCACACAAAGGCGTTTCAAGAACTTCGACAGAGACGCCTTCCTACTGGACACAATAAAACATCTGACTACAGAAACAGACAACCTGGAGACTCAGATAACCAACTGGAACACTACACTATCCAACGCCGCTACAGCTACCGGACCAAAGAAATACTGTCACAACAAGAGGCAACACAAGCCCTGGTACTCCACAACCATACGACAAGAAAAAAGAGAACTCAGAAAGATTGACCGGAGATGGAGAAAATCCAAGACACCCGAAAACCAGCAGATATACCTAACAAACCAAAAACAATACACTGAACACATCAACCAATCCAAGAAAGAATACCATACAAACATGATAAACACCTCCATAAACAAACCCAGAGAGCTATTCGAAATAGTGAAAATCCTCACAAAGGAACAGAAGACAGAGGAGGAAGTACAAATAGACCCACAAAAATTTGCTGATCACATCAAGGAAAAATTTCACTCCACAGAACCAACTACACACAGCTCTTCAACCCAGCCTGACTCACACCCTAAGACCGGGGACACATTCCGCCCTCCCTCAACAGAACAGCTCTCCCACATCATCTCAGCAATCAGAACAAGCACCGCTCCTACGGACCCTTGCCCAATATCCTGGATCAAAGCCACCAAATCAAGCTTCATCCACGTCATACATGACATGGTGCTCAACTCACTCACCCAAGGTCTCATGCCAGCTCAACTAAAACAAGCTACAGTACGACCAATTCCAAAGAAAACAACTCTCGACAAGAGCAACCCAGCCGCATACCGACCAATATCCAACATACCCTTTCTAGCAAAAATCATAGAAAAATCAGTGCAACAACAACTACAGGAACACATCGACAGCATGCTCCTCTAGATGACAACCAACACGGCTTCCGCCCCCAACATGGAGTCGAAACACTGCTGATTTACCTCTTAGATAACATCCTCCGAGTCATAGACAACACCAAAAAAGGTATCCTAATGATCTTCGTAGACATCTCATCCGCCTTCGACACAGTTGACCACCTAACACTCCTGGAAAGACTAAAGAAAATTGGACTTCATGGTACAACATTAAAATGGTTCCAATCCTACCTCAACGACAGGCAGATACAAGTCAAGGTAGGCCACAACACCTCTCAACCAATAAAAGTCCTCCAAGGGGTACCTCAAGGGTCCGCCCTTTCGGCACTTCTGTTCAACATATACATCCAGCCAATATGCGACATCCTGAAAGCGAACAATATTCAATACACCATCTATGCAGATGATATTATGATATACACACCTATCTCAACCGACAACCCAGACTACCATAAAATAACCGACTGCCTATCACAAATGACTAGATGGTGTAAGGACAACAACCTCTCAATCAACTACAGCAAGACTGAGGCACTAATAATCACTCTCAACCCAGACTTCACCCACCCACCGGACATCAAAGTAGCAGACACAACCATACCAATGAAATCGGAAGTAAAATACCTCGGAGTAACCCTGGACAACGAACTGAATCTCAAGACACACGTAAACAAAACAATCAAGAACGCATACCACAGAATGAGAATCATCAGAAGACTTAAACCCCTCCTCGCCACAGAACACTTCCGTACAGTATGCCAAGCAGTAATCACTCCATTACTGGACTTCTGCAACCCCATATACCTCGGCCTACCCAAACAAACTCTCAAACCTCTACAACTAGCCCAAAACACTGCAGCCCGCATTATATCTGGCTCAACAAGACATGAACACATTACTCCGGTTCTCAAAGACCTACACTGGCTCCCAATCAGCGCACGCATCAAATACAAAACAATAATAAACATATTCAAAATCAAACACCAATCTCAGCCAACAGCCTGCACACCCTCATTCAACCAGACACCAGCACTCGCCCAAGAAGAAAAGGAACCTCCAACAAAGTCAACACCTTGAGAGACTTCAGAAAAACACGAAAAAATACCACAGAGAGAGCTTTCTCCCTGGCTGCCCCAACAATTTGGAACTCCCTACCAGACGAACTCAGATCAACAACGGACCTCAAAGACTTCCGCAAACAGCTGAAGACAATACTGTTCATAGAACACTATGGACATGTCACTTAGTCAACAAGAACCACGTATTCACCCCCTCCAACCCTAACAAGAAATGTATAACGACACAGGATATATCTTAATCACTAATTGTATAGTACCTTGTATTATAGCCCATGCTGTACCATAGCGCACACTGTACATAGCTCAACCTAATCTAACACACTCTCCCCACACGCAAATTATAACACTTCTTACACTGCATGAATCACACATCCACTACTTTTGATTGTATTGTTGTGACACCGCCTTGATTGTAGGATAAGACGGTATAGAAATACTGTTAAATAAAATAAATAAATAAAATCTCATTGCTGGCCTTCCTCTTTTGCGCTGACCTTCTATCTTGCCAAGAGCCTCCTTACATAAGGTTCTACAAGAACGGGATAGTGCTCCACACCCCCCTCCAACGTTTCTCCCGAAAATGGTGTCCCCATTCCACCTCAATCAGGAGATGGTGCTCCCCACCTTCTTTCTGAGGCCTCATACTGGTAGGGCGGAGACCATTCTTCATACTCTGGATTGAAAGAAAGCCCTGTCCTTCTACCTGCAACTGACTAGGGGCCACTGCAGAGCTCAACAGCTTTTCATATCCTATAACCCCAGCCGTCTGGGGCTCCCAGTAACTAAGCGAACTCTGTCCACTTGGGTGGTGGACTGCATTACCCTTGCCTATTAGCAAGCGGGGCTCCCACTGGACGAGGGAGTCACAGCACACCACGTCAGGGCCATGGCTACCTCCATGGCCAATCTGCGTTCTGTCCCCTTGATGGAAATTTGCCAGGTTGCCACCTGGTCTTTGGTTCATACCTTTGCAGCTCACTACTGCCTGGAGAGGGAGTCCCAACGGGACAACACCTTTGGCCAGGCCGTACTCTGTAATCTTTGCAACCTCTGCCCTCCGACCCTTCTGTGTTCAGGTTACTGGAGTGCTGGTTCTCACTGGACACTTGGGTCTTGCAAGAGTCTTTCTTGGGATTCAATTGCTGCTGATCACGGTTCACCTTTGCAGATCACCATAGCATTTTTCTATGGGTTTAGATAGCCTGTAGCTGGGGAGTCCCATATGTGAGGACTGACTTCCTGCTTGTTCCCGTAGAAAGAGTATTTACTCACCTGTAACAGATGTTCTCCGTGGACAGCAGGAATCAGTTCTCATAACCCTCCCTCCTCTTCTTGGAGTTGCTTCTTTATCATCTTTTATTTTTTGCCGTCTTAGCTATGTCATTTGCCTGAGGGAAGATGGCATCTTTGGGTGGGAAGTGGACAATGTATGCGTGGTACATCTCCCAAAGACATTCTTTGAAATCTATGGAGATGCTTACGCTCAGGCTCTGTCAGTGCTGACATCCTCCATATGTGAGGACTGATTCCTGCTGTCCCCGGAGAACACCTGTTACAGGTGAGTAACTAAGCCTTAAGGTATGATCATTTATTTCAAATGCCGTATTTTCCATGTTACAAAATGGTTTACAACTGAAAAACAAATTCATATAAAAACAGCAGTAACAGCCAGAGCATACACATCCCTAAATAGCCATGCTTTACTGTGCTTGCAAAAGTATGATATGTCCTCAACACTTCGGAGCGCATCAGGGAGTATATTCCAAAGTGAGGGTCCCATGCATGAAAGGTCCATTGTTTAGCTCAACCAAATGCATCTCACCTGGAATTGCCACAAAGTTCCTCTGTGAAAGACATAAATTTCTTTCAAGTATATGTTGATGTATTCAAGCAGCCAGTGGTTTGGTGTCAGTTTATGTCAGATCTTAATAATCAAGACTAAGACTGTAAATATTATCTTCAACTCAGTAGAGAATCAATGGAGGCCCTTCAAAAGAGGTAGAATATGGTCCTGAAATTTGACACCCCTCAACAATCTAGCTGCAGTGTTCTACAGCAGCTGCAAACCTTCATACAGAGCATTGCAATAATCCTTCCTAGAGGTTATTGAAGCATGCACAGTTGTTACAAGGTCAGTATGTTCAAAATAGGAATGTAAATATCAGATGTTCCATAAAAGTACCAACAATTACTCACCCTCTCCCCCTCCCACCTCCCCGTCCCCACCTCCCTCCCCCACTAGGGACTCCATATATTCACACCCACATCTTTTATAAGATTAAAAAAAACACCACAAAGTTGTGATCTTTATATTATCATCACTAAAACACGTGTCCAGTATATAAAAGAAAAAAAAGAAACTTTTTCACTGAAAGGGTGGTGGATGCTTGGAATGCCCTCTCGATGGAAGTGGTGGGGGCAAATGCAATAACAGAATTCAAAATGGCATGGGACAGACACAGTGAATCCCTTTATAGAAACAGGATAAAATCAAAATAAACGTAACTGTCTCTGTTATCTTAATAAGTAAGGGTGACCTGTATGAAGCGATGGGTACACCCCTAAACACGAAGGCATGAGGAGGGATGACCTGCATGGAGCGGTGGGCACACCTAATCTCCAGGAACAAGCAGGAATGTAGTCTTCATATATGGGTATCGTCGGTACCGACGGAGCCTGCGCGGGAACACTCCCCAGCATCCAATAGGAAAGCTTTTGGGAGAATCCCACAGTGCCTGCGTGCTGCCTTCCCGCCTTTCCCAACTGTCCCTCTCCAGTTCTTCATTTTCCGCGGAGCCGACAGGTCGCACATCCTGTCACCGCAGAAAATATTCCCTTTTATTCTTCTTTTTTGTGGTCGTGTCTGCCTTCCCTCGACGCTACACCGGTACCGCCAGTTCTTCTTTCTTTTTTCTTAAAAAAACCCTTTTCTTCTGGAGTATTTTCCAGGTATTTTCTCTTCAGGTGCCACGTGCCATTTTGGGCACTAGGCCCAACTTTTCCTTTAAAATGGAAAAACCTGCTTCGGGTTTTAAAAAGTGTTCCAAGTGTGGCGGTACCATCTCTGTCACCAACACCCATGAGTGGTGCCTCAAATGTTTAGGTCCTGACCACTCTATTTCGGAGTGTGTTGCCTGTGGGATGATGTCGAAGAGGGGCCGGCAAAACCGAGCTGCTAAACTTAGCACCCTTTTTCCCTCCAATGCAGCATCTGTGGCATCGACGTCTTCCAGGGCTTCGTCTTCCTCCAATGGATCTCAGGTAACTAAACATAAATCTGTCCGGTCCTCAAAGGGTAGATCTCCTTCTAAGCATCGAGATGCCTCTGGCGTTGCCCTTGAGGGACTTGTACCGGCAAAATTGCCCCAGCGGGAGGCTTCGGCTTTCAAAACACTAACGGGGCTCCATGATGTTCTCGAGGCCTCAACCTCGGCAGAACTACTGGTGCCATGCTCTGGGGTACCAGCTGCTTCATCCGGTACCAATACCCAAGCATCGGCAGCGTCGATAGACCAGAGATTCTTGGCTATTGAACGCAGTCTGGCGGCTCTTCTCACGGCCTCGATGCCCCTAAAACCGCTTCAGACAATTCAACCGGTACCGGCACCGCATGGGGTCTCTGTCGGCGCTGACGTCACCCATATGTGAGGACTGATTCCTGCTGCTCCTGGAGAACACCTATTACAGGTGAGTAACTACGCTAAACTTCCCAAAATCCAACCTTGCTCCCACTCAGTCTCTAGAGTTTATAGCAGCTCTGCTGGATACCAGATAGACAAGGGCCTATCTTCCACAGCCCCGCTGCCTTCGCATTGTGCAGTTAGCTTCCCAAGCAGTGCTAAAGCCTCACCTCACTGCTCAGGAAATGTTACAGTTGCTAGGCCACATGGCATCCACCGTGCATCTGGTTCCTTATGCTCGCCTCCATATGAGGGCAGCCCAGTGGACTTTATCCACTCAATGGACTCAGGCATCAGGTTGTCTGTCAGACAAAATAACAAACTCAGATCGTCTTATTTTGTCCTTCCAATGCTGGCAGTCACCCCAAAACCTTTTGGTAGGGTTCCCTTTCCAACAACCCCCACCCCAAGCCACTCTGACAACAGATGCCTCACAGGTGGGTTGGGGAACCCACCTGCAAGGCCTCTCTACCCAGGGTACCTGAACTCCACAGGAGATCTATCTACACATCAATCTCCTGGAACTCAGAGCAATCTTCCTTGCTCTTCGGGTATTCCACACCCACCTCAGCTACAAGACAGTCCTAGTTCAAACGGACAATCAGGTAGCCATGTTCTATGTGAACAAGCAGGGCGGAATAGGCTCTCTGTCACTCTGCAATGAAGGTTTGTGACTATGGGCCCTCGCCAGAGAGCATCAGATTCATCTCCTTGCAGTGTATCTTCCAGGCATTCAAAACTCTTGGGCAGACAGACTCAGTCGAGTTCTGCTTCCACATGAATGGTCTCTCCATGCAGACCAGGTGGCCAAAGTTTTCAAATTTGGGGAACCCTGGACATAGACCTCTTTGCAAGTCCACTGAATGCCAAACTTCCTGGTTCTGTTCCAGAATTCCAGCTCAGGGTTGTCCGGCCAGGGATGCTTTCCTCCTCCATTGGGGCCAGGACTTCCTGTATGCCTTTCTACCCATTCCCCTAATTCCCAAAACCCTGTTCAAGCTTCAGAGAGACAGAGGTCATATGAATAGCTCCACATTGGCCACGGCAAATGTGGTACCCTCTGCTCCTACATCTCTCTCAAGCTCCGCCTATGGAGTTAGGATCTGCTCCACATCTCCTTTCTTAGGAGGACGGGATGCTGTGGCATCCCAATCTACAGTCTCTCCCTCTCAGGGCCTGGTTGCTGAAAGCCTAGAACTTCATGGTCTTAACCTTTCTCAGCAGGTAAAGGATATCCTTTATGCTTCCAGGAAACCTTCCACAAAACGCTCTTATGCTTTCAAGTGGAAAAGGTTGACCATATGGTGCTCGCAGAAGGGTCTTGACCCTCTTGCGATACCTATGGAATCATTACTGGAGTATCTCCTTCATTTGTCTAATACAGGGCTTAAGGCCAATTCAGTGAGAGTTCATTTGAGTGCTATTGCAGCTTCTTTCAAGCCTCTAAATGGTCAACCTATTTCCTCTCATCCTCTCATCGGTATCGAGCCCGGAGCTAGTTTTTCCGTTTTTATCCTTCGTGACTAGCGTTCCCGCTTTTTTTCTCTTTTTCACTGGCAGCCCGGTCTTTTGACCTTGCAGGGGTCCTCTTTCTCCTGATGGCTGCCAGCGGGTTCAAGAAGTGTGATCGGTGTAAGAAGCTAATGTCTCTCACCGACACACATGACTGCTGCCTCCGGTGCCTCGGGCCCGACCATGACCCGGTTGTCTGTGTCCCGTGCGGCAAAATGTCCTCTAAGGTGCTGAGGAGCCGTCAGCATTAGTGTGAAAGACGTTTTTCTGATTCTGCGTCCAGCTGGGCCCGGACCTCGTCAGAGGCCTCGACATCTCGGGAGTCCGACCCCGAGCACCGTCGAGGCTCCTCTGAAAGGGGGTCTCCTTCTCGGGAACACAGAAGGAAGAAGAAACCCGCGAGGGTGGCATCGGTGGACGCTCTTGGCCCCTCCAGGGCCAGGTCGCATAGCCCCGACCACCGTCCTGGGTCCTCGGAGTCGGAGAGGCCTGCCAAGTTGCCTCGAGTGGAGCCAGAGTCCCCGAGTCACGTGAGTGCTGTTGTCCTCGTAGACTCCCCTCCGGGGGAGCCAACATCGGGCCCGAGTCAGGGGCTGCTAAGTCTCCTGAGCTGAGTCTCAGGTTGACGGCCTTGGAGAGCAGCTTGGCTGCCTTCATGGAGCAGCAGCGGGTACTGATCGCCGGTTTCACTGGTGCATCTGCCCCGACCACCGGGACCTCGACATCCAAGTCGACCCCGGAGGCCGAGCCGATCCTCGAGTCGATGCGGTCTCGAGTCGGTCCTCAGCCAATGTCCCCCTCGGCCTCCCGATCGGGGCCGAGGTCGTCGACGCTGGTGCCCTTGGCGTTGGGGCGGATGGCATCGATGCCTGCCCGGCCGGAGCCACTCGATTCCTCCTTAGAGGGGTCCGAGTGGGAGCCGGAGGATGAGGAGTCCCCGGACACTTTCCGGAACTGGTGCGTCCCATCGGACTCATCAGAGTCCGAACCTCGGAGACGGTCCCCACTGGACGATACCCAGTTCTCGGACTTCGTGAGGGACATGGCCAAAGCCTTGGCCTTCCCCGCGGATCCCGAGGAGGAGCCTTGAGCCGAGGAGCTCGAGGGCCTCCAGTATGACTCTCTGCCTAAGGAGGCCTTTACTGTACCGGTTCCTCCGATGCTGGAACGGGTGCTCTTCCGCATGTGGGAGTCACCGGCCTCGACGCCGGTTCTCAGCAAATGGGTGGATTCCATTTATCGAGTCCGTAAGAGCCCTGGGTTCCAGAAGGCACAGCTACCGCTCCACTCCATGAAGAGTCAGAAGATGCACTCCTTGGTGCCCCCTGGCCGGGAGGCCTGGAACCTGGATGCCCTCGGTAGAAAGTGCTTCCAGGGCTCTATGATGGCTTGCCGTGTCCAGACTTAGCAGCTGTACATGGGCATGTACCTACGAGACCTGGCAAAGGAGATTGCCGGGTTCTCAGCTGGCCTCTCCGAGGAACCTTTGCAGAGGTTTAAGGCTTTGTCATCAGGGATTCAAGAGTGCTCAAAGTTTATCTCTTGAGCAGCCTATGATGGCTTTGAGGCTTCGGCCCGAGTAGCCGCGGCCGGCATCGGTGCACGCCATCAGGCCTGGCTACAGTCATCGGACCTCGAGTCATGGGTACAGGACAAGTTGGTCGATGTCCCTTGCCGAGGTGAGAACCTTTTTGGCAAACCCATGGCTGAAAAGGCTGCAGAACTCGAGTCTGAGACTCTCAGCAGGACAAGGCTGTCCAGGAAAACTTCTGCCCCTTTTCAGAAGAAGAAGGGCTCGGGGAAAAAGCCCTTTTACCCGAGGAAGGCTATTGCCTACAAATCCTACCCTCAGTTTCAGACCTCGACAGCTCCCCATCAGGGTCAGCAGGCCAAGGGGCAGGGACATGGGCCCCGTAGGCAGAAAACCCCCAAGCCATCAGCTCCGGCTCCTGCACAGCAGGGAGAGGGGTTTTGACTCCCACTGCATAGCCTCTCCTCCTCAGCTGGCTCCTCTCAGCACAGGAGGCCGGCTGACACTGTACGCCCACAGGTGGTCAGCCATAACAGGGGATACCTGGGTACTGAGCATAGTCCAAAAGGGCTATTTGCTTCACTTCAACCAGTTACCCCCCTCCTATTTTCCAGGGGAGCCTCCAAGACTCCCTCTGCACAGGAACCTACTCCTTCAGGAGTTGGCAAGTCTTCTACAGCAGCAGGCGGTGGAACCGGTGCCCCACCACCTGATAGGGCGAGGCTTCTATTCTAGGTACTTTCTGGGACCAAAAAGGACTGGAGGCTTCAGGCCCATCCTAGATTTGCGAAATCTCAACAAGTTCCTGGAGAGGGAAAAGTTCAAGATGCTTACCCTTGGAATATTGCTGCCCAACCTCCAGCAGGGAGATTGGCTATGCTCCTTAGACCTGAAGGATGCTTATACTCACATCCTCATTCATTCAGACCACAGACAATATCTCAGATTTGTAGTGGGAGGAAGTCATTTTCAATACAGAGTACTTCCATTTGGCCTCACCTCCGCTCCCAGGGTCTTCACCAAGTGCCTGGCGGTGGTTGCGGCCTATCTCAGAAACCAGGGCATCTTTGTCTTTCCATACCTGGACGACTGGCTCATCAGAGGTCAGTCTCCACAAGAGGCCAGACAGGCCACCCTTCGCACTGTTTCTTTTCTCCAGCATCTAGGCTTCGTAATAAACTTCGCAAAGTCTATTTTGCTCCCCTCACAGGACATGGAGTTCATAGGGGCAAGATTGGATACCTTCCAGGCGAAGGCTTATTTGCCCGAGAACAGGGCCCACAGACTGATGGCTTTGGCCAAACAGTTCCAGAGCGGTTCTCTGGTCTCCGCCAGAAACTTCCTAAGGCTCTTGGATCACATGGCATCCATGGTCCATGTAACTCTGAATGCCTGTCTGTACATGCGACCTGCTCATTGGTGCCTCAGAGCTCAGTGGGCGCAAGCCACAGGCGACTTGAAAGACAAGATAAAGGTGTCCAAACTGCTGGCAGCTTCCCTACAGTGGTGGCTGCATCTCCTGAACCTGGTCCAGGGGGTGCCTTTTCAGGCGCCTCCACACACACAGGTACTGACAACCGATGCTTCCCTTCAGGGCTGGGGTGCACATTGCCAAGGGGCTTGCACTCAGGGCCTCTGGTCTCCTTGGGAGTCCACACAGCAGATCAATCTGTTGGAGTTGCGAGCTATCCGCTTAGCTCTACAGACTTTCTCTCATGTCCTCTCTCACCAGTCTGTCTTAGTTCAGACAGACAGTCAGGTGGCAATGTTCTACGTGAACAAGCAAGGGGGCACAGGCTCCAAAGTTCTGTGTCATGAGGCGCAGGCCCTGTGTTCCTTGGCAATCAAACACAACATGTTTCTCAAGGCAGTTTATCTGCCTGGCCAGGAAAATTCCCTGGCAGACACATTGAGCAGGATTCTACAGCCTCACGAATGGCATTTGAATCCTCTGGTGGTCCAAGGGATCTTTTTAAGATGGGGTCTTCCAACCATCAATCTCTTTGCGAGTCCACTGAACCGTCAGCTACCCAGGTTCTGTTCCAGGCAACCGCATCCTCTCCGAATAGCAGCAGATGCATTTCTAATCTCTTGGTCCACGGGCCTACTGTATGCGTTTCCTCCCACACCTCTAGTGGCCCACACCTTGTTCAAGGTTCTTCAGGACAAGGCCTCGGTGATTCTGGTAGCCCCAGATGGCCGAGGCAACCATGGTTTCCATTCCTTCTGCAGTTGGCGGTGGACACTCCACTCCCTCTGGGGGTGCAACCCGATCTCCTATCTCAGGATCAGGGATCTCTCCTGCACCCTAACCTTAGGTCCCTCAATCTGATGGCCTGGCTGCTGAAAGAGTAGTTCTAGCCCCCTTACTTCTACCTAAGGAAGTGGAAGAGGTGGTTTTGGCCTCTAGGAGGCAATCCACCCGGAAATCTTATGCCCTCAAGTGGCATAGGTTTTCCACCTGGTGTGCTCAATGCCAGGAGGATCCTTTTTCGTGCCTGGTGCCAGTGGTGCTGCAGTATCTGCTTCACCTGTCGGACCTACGCCTTAAATCCAACTCTGTTCGGGTCCACCTCAGTGCTCTATCGGCACACCACTCACAGAGGGCCAATCTCTGTCGGGTCACCCCTTGGTGTCCTGCTTCCTCAGAGGCCTGCTTTTGCTCAAGCCTCCGATCCGTCCACCTGCCACTCAATGGGATTTGAATGTGGTCTTGCACCAACTTACTTGCCCACCGTTTGAGCCGATGGCTACCTGTCACTTAGCTGCCTTTCCTGGAAGGCGTTGTTCTTAGTGGCTCTTACCTCGGCCAGGCGTGTGAGTGAACTACAAGCTCTGGTTTCTGATAGACCATACACACGGTTCTATAAGAACAAGGTGGTCTTACGGACTCACCCTAAGTTCCTTCCGAAGGTTGTCTCCTCCTTCCACCTCAATCAGGAGGTGGTTCTTCCAATATTCTTCCCCAGGCCGCATGCCACCCGGGCTGAAACAGTCCTGCATACCCTGGACTGTAGAAGGGCATTGTCCTTTTACGTAGACTGTACGCAGGGGCATCGAAGAGCTCCTCAGCTCTTCGTATCTTTTGACCCTAATAAAATGGGGTTGCCTGTCTGCAAGCATAAGTTGTCCCTTTGGGTAGCGGATTGTATCGCCTGGGCTACAGGGCAGCCGGCCTCTCCTTGCAGGGTCAAGTCACGGCCCACCGTGTCAGGGCGAAGGCCGCGTCAGTAGCTCATCTCCGCTCTGTTTCGTTGGCAGACATTTGCTGGGCCACTACTTGGTCCTCAAGCCAGACTTTTGCGGCCCACTGCTGCCTCGAGAGGGAGTCCTGTAGGGACAGTGCTTTCGTACAGGTGGTACTCCATAATCTTTTTGAGGTTTAGGCAACTCCTACCCTCCGGCCCTTGTGTTGGGCTACCGTACGGGGGCGTTCTCAGAAAGGATTCTTTCACGGATGCTGACGCTCTAGAGGGAGCTTATTTTTCAACTTGGGTTCCCGGTAGCCTGAAGCTGGGGAGTCCCATATGTGAGGACTGACTTCCTGCTTGGTCCTGGAGAAAGAGTAGTTACTCACCTGTAACAGGTGTTCTCCAGGAGCAGCAGGAATCAGTCCTCATGACCTTCCCTCCTCCCCTTGGAGTTGCAGTCATATGATTCATTTTGTGTTTTTGCTGTCTTTTAGCTATGTCATCAGACTGAGCAAGATGGCACCCTTGGACGGGAAGGGGACCGCGCATGCGCCCTGCATTCCCAAAGGCTTTCTTTGAAAGTTGGGGAAATGCTCCGCACGAGGGCTCCGTCGGCGCCGACGTCATCCATATGTGAGGACTGATTCCTGCTGCTCCTGGAGAACACCTGTTACAGGTGAGTAGCTACTCTCTCCACCCCCACTCTGCCCCGGAACGCCCTTAACATGCCCTGATGCTATGTGGATAGCATCTGGGCGCGTTAGGGATTTAACCGGGATATTCGAAGGGCACTACTCATGTAGGTGCTCTTCAAATATCCCGGATAAGGCCCTTACATGGGTAACTAAGGAAGTTACCCATGTAAGGGCCTTCAAAAGTCGGGCCCTATGTTACTACAGTATATTATACAGTATGCAAATGCTCTATAAAAGAAGTCCTATGTAGGGCTTACTATTTTCAGAATATCCATTAATTAGACTTCCGCTTTTTAACCCATTTCACAAAAGGAGACCAATTGTTTTCAGATTTCTCCAGGCTTTCATGCCTCGGTGCTGTCAACTTGCTCATTTTAAACACAAACCACAGGCAACACAGATTGTGCAGCAGCAGTGCACTGCCATTATCTTAGCACTGCCTGACTCACTAGTAGCTAGGATGTCCTGTAACAGAAATATACTTGGCTGCATGAGAAGTCCCACTCCAGTTATCTCATGTATCAGATCCCTACACTTCCAATAATGTATCATCTTGGGACAGTCCCACCATATAAGTCTCAGAATGACAATCTGCCTGCATCTCCTCCAGAATCTGTCCCCCACTTCTGGGTAAAACGTATGCAGGCTTTGAGGATCAAGTACCATTGATACAGTAGTTTATACCTATTTATTTTTACCAAATTAGCATAAACAGAGATCTTTGCTATTGCCTTATATACTTCTTCCCATTTGGAATTTCTTTGAGGTCAAACTCCAAGGCTTTGCTGCCAAGTCAGGAACCAATAATTTATATATTTTTGCTATCAATCCTTGCTAGCCCAAGCCCAACCATAATACAATTTCAAGCCCTGTCATGCCAGAATATGCCTAATTTGTAAATAAACAAAATATCCCTAGGTGGAATGGAGTGGGCATCACATAGATTCTGGAACAAACATAGTTCCCAACCCTAAAACAGTTGATCCATGTATTCCAGCCCTAGATTCTTCCATACTCCAACCTTCAATTGACTAATCTGAGGCGGCAGAGCAGAAAGTAGACCCAGAGAAGCCTGTATGGAGATTTGCTTACTTCTCAGCAACTTCCGTGAAATACTCTGACAAACTGACACTTTTACAGCTGTACATGGCAATAATATCTCCACCAACTGCAACCTGGAAAGATATTGTTCCAGTGAGGTTACTCCCAAATACCCTCTCTCAGTATGGGCCCAGTGCTTGGTGTTTTTCCTCCACCACTACAGAAATGCACGAAGTTGCACAGCCTGATACCTCTATACGTCTGCTATACCCATTTCACCATCTTTCTACATACAGGTAAGAACAGCCCATGATACCTTGGGAGGCCTACTTTTCCACAGAAAATGAAATAGTTTAGCAGGAAGATGCCTAATCTCCTTCCTGAAAAATCCAAAGGCGCACACTCAAATATAACAAGACATAATAGTATGTAAATTTGTGAATATTTGTGTATCAGCTTCTATATCCAAATGCTGCTGTACTTCACACTGGTTATTCCTAATGTCAGAAGGTCTCAGTATTAAAGAGCCGGTGTTCACTGTGACAGAAGATCACAAACACCAATACTCAATGCCCTTTTCACATCAACGACCTCCCACATAGAATCCCCAAACTAATCAAGAGAAAAGCCGCAAGAAATCAACTTAGCTTGCAAACAGTCCAGCTTAATGTGGTCTTTTCAGCCCCAATGCCTCAGTTTAAGTGCTAATGAGCGTTTCGCCAGAAATGTCGCTTCCTCAGGGGGACAACCCAACATATCAGGGTGTTGCATGTTAAACAACCAGCTGTTTATCCAAACGGCACTGCTTCAACCAGCCCACCAGTTTCACACCAACGCGCGTTTCCAACAGTGGCCAGTCCAGGTCACAAGTACCTGTCAGGTACCCAAAACGTGGGCAGGCTCCATGCTGCTTGTACATGGGAAAGGCAGTGGATTTCTCCTGTCCACTTTAATGAGGGTTTATTGAATTTTCCTCCAGTACCTCGTCCAAACCTCTTTAAAATCCATCTACACTAACAGCTTTTACTACATTCTCCAGCAATGAATTCCAGAGTTTGATTACGCATTAAGTGAAAAACATTTTCTCTGATTAATCTTAAATGTTCTCAATAAGTTAGCTTCATTGAGTGTCTCCTAGTCTACTTCTTGAAGGAGTACACAACAGATCTATGTTTACCCAGTCCACACCATTCATTATTTTATTCACCTCCATCTTATCTCCCCTCAGCTGCCTCTTTCCCAAGGTGAAGAACCCTAACCTTTTCTCTTAGGGAAATCCTTCCATTCCCTTTATCAGTTTTGTCATTCTTAAATGTGTCTTTTCTAATTTTGCTATATCCTTTTTAAGATATGTTGACCAGAATTGCACACATTATTTGAGGTGTGGTTGCACCATGGAGGGATGGAGAGGCATTATAAATGTGTTGTTTTTAAGTGCCTTCACGTTAGTGCAGCCCCTGGGTTTTCTTGGTAAGGTATGACAAGAAGTAGGTTGCAATGGAGGGTAAAATGAGTTGCCCAAGGCCACAAGGAGTGCCAGTGTGAATTGAATCCAGATCTCTTGGTAGTAGGCTGTTGCACTAACCACTTGGCTAACATCCTTATTTTTGTTTTCCATTTCTTTTTTTATGATGCCTTATGCTTTCTTGGCTGCCACTGTGCAGAGGGTTTCAAAGTATTATACCCGATGATGCCCAGATCCTTTTCCTGGGTGGTGACTCCTTGCATGGAACCTTGCATCGTATAACTGTAGTTTGGGTTTTCTTCCCTAAGTGCATAACTTTGCACTTGTTGAGTTCCTTAAGAGCCTCTCATGAGGGTCCCTGTCAAAGGCTTTTTGAAAAAAGATATACTGCATCAAACCGAGCAAGTGCACAAAAATCTATCTTATGAATATTCATCTCCTAAAAATCAGTTTGGCTCAGGGGTAGTCTAGAGCCAACTTGAGAAACACCACCCTAGATAAACATTACAAATAATCTGCATTTGAGTATGCTACACTCGATAATGCCCTTTTACATATATGCAAAATATGCATGGATCCCAAATCTCAGGAACAAAGTTTGCATTTATAGCAGAAATGCCATTGAATCTATTTAGTGATTTTGAGGTGAAAACTTATTTAGCTGGTTGATAGTGAGCTGAAACAGATAGTGTGCTTTCCACTGAGTGAATAGTGGCTTGCAAGTAAGTGTTATCAAGGTGAATTACCTATAAGTGGCCTGATATTCAAACAGAGTTATATGTTCATTGGTGGCCAGTGAATGTGTAATTCTGCTATCCATGGAATTCTGGCTTTTATAAAGATAGCGTCGAGCCAAATATCCTAACCAGCCTGATATTAGCCCTATAATCAAATAATAGAAGTGAGGACGGTGTCATGAAATTATCTGGATAGCAGCAATACTTCCTTATCGTCACTTCAGTCCAGTCCCTTAACTTCTGGGTTGCGCAACCCTTCCAGCAGCTTGGAGGCTGAGCCCATCATCCTTTTGATGATGGTGGGGTATAAATACCCCTGGCACCACCCACTGGCACCAGTAATCTCAGCCTCCAAGCAGCTGGAGGGTTCCTGTAAGCCAGAGTGCTTACGGGGTCTTAGCTAAGGATTTTACTTTATTTAATTTAATTTAATTAATTTAATTTATGCTATCTTCTTCCTTTAGTTTTTCCTTTTTCTTTCAGTAGAGTGCCTTAGAGAAGTCTTGTGCCTTTAAGTCTTCTGTTCCTCCTCCCCCCCCCCTGCCTCCTTCAACCCTGCTCCCTTGAGGCTCCGGAGGAAGGGGTTTACCCGTGCAGCGGAGAGGACCGGAGAGCTCTCCTCTCGCGCACGCAGCGGCCCGTTTCCCGGCGATCTTTTGGCACGGCCGCTACTGCCTCGCGCCGAAGCCCCTTAGGCGGCTGAGCGCTAGAGGCAGCACCGACACTTCCCTCAGCGGCGTTTCCTGCCTCGCGCTACAGCCCCGAGGCGGCTGGGCGCTTGAGGCTTCTGCGGAGGGCAAAGCGGGTGTGGAGTGACATCCTCCACTGCCACCCTGTCGGAGAGCCCGTAGCTTTTCGGCGGCGTTCAACCACCACCCGCAGGCCCGGCCTCCACATGGCTGCGGCCTACCGCGTGGGAACCAGCAGAGGACGGCTGGTTCCCTCGTTGCAAGTACTACGCGCCAGAGCTCCAAACTGCAAGTATCAGGATAAAACCTTCTATTTTAATTTAATTGCAGTGTAAAAAATTGGAAGTTTTGGAGACTTTTTGGTGCCGTGTTTTTTCACAGCTGGAGGTGAGGGGAGCGCTGGGAGCCTTTGGCCCTGATATAGTCACAAGTTTGGCATCAATTTATTTAAGTTCGTTTCAATTTAATTTATTTGATTTACATTTTATTACTTTTTCTTTGCAGAAGTTTAGATTTCTTTTGGGCCTGGGGGTAGCAGTGTTCAAAGAGGTATGACGGGCAAGCTACGGTGTCCTTCTTGCGGCACTCGTAGAGGGACGGCCTCAGAAGCAGAAGTCTGCAGGGGTTGTGCAGCAGAGGCCGCTTCCGTGGAGCAGGAGATCCACCTGAACATGTCTCAAGCTCCTCAGGGGTCAGGGGACCTTCCGGAAGGGGGAAGGGATTCCCATTCTCCTCCGCCTTCATCCTCAGATGGACCAGTCCCTTCCCTCCCTCACCTCGGGGGTGGAGGGAGACTGGGGTCAATTTTTACCAGAATTTGTTCTTCTTTTGCACAAAGCCTACTGCTTACGCAAGCAAGGATCGGCAGAACCAGTAACAGCGAAGGACAGCATGGACGCTGGGGCAGGGAACGCTAGATCCCTTGAGCCGGGGCCTCCCCCAAAGCACGCTAGGCTCTTGGGCAAGGAACCTTTTGAGTCTCCGCCTCGGGACTCCCCTGAAGAGGAGCTTTCGGACAAGGAAGGGGTAGATGAAGGGGAGAAGCTTGAAGAGGGAGAGATCCCGGAGGAGGAGCAATCCCGCATAGTCAGAGTTTTTAGGCAAGAGGAGCTCCCGGCGTTAATAAGTGAGTCTCTAAAGGTACTTAATATGGCTTCGGAGGCTCCAACAGATGAAGAGGCTCTGGAGGATCCGTTGATCCAAGCCATAAGGAGATCTCAGAAAGTGTTTCCAGTCCACAGAGTGGTTCGTCAGATGATTCAGGAAGAATGGAATCAGCCGGAGTCTACCCTGAGGGGAGTACGTGCGATGTCCCGTCTATACCCATTGCCGGAAACGGACAAGGACCTCCTGAAATCACCTAGGGTGGACGCAGCGGTCTCGGCGGTAACGAAGAAGACGACTATACCGGTCGAGGGCGGCACGGCTCTGAGAGACAGTCAAGATAGACGACTGGACACCCTGCTAAAACAAGCCTTTGATGTTAGTGCCCTTGCCTTACAGGCCTCCTTTTCGGGGGCTTGGGTGGCTAGAGCCTGTTTGAGATGGTCACAACAGCTGCAACTGGCTGACAGTCCTTCAGGCGACTCCCAAGCGGTGGCGGCCAAGTTAGAGTCCGGTTCGGCTTTCTTAGCAGATAGCCAGTATGATCTTATTAGGAGTCTGGCGAAGAATATGGCCTCGGTCGTGGCAGCCAGAAGGTACTTGTGGTTACATAACTGGGCGGCGGATGTTTCTTCAAAGGCGTGCCTGAGTCGACTTCCTTTCAAGGGGAAGCTATTGTTTGGGGAAGACCTGGATAAGTTGGTAAAGGAGCTGGGAGAGTCGAAGGGGGGTAGGCTCCCCGAAGATAGACCAAGGCTGGGTCATTCTTCGGCGCCGGTGCGGAGTCAGCCAAAGGACTTCCGAAGATTCCGACAACCCAGACCGAACCCTTTCCCCAGGGGCCGTTTTCCCTCCAGGGGTCAGAGCTTCTGTGGGTTTCGCGGGGCAGGTAGAGGTTTTGGAGCCTGCTCCTCCTCCTCCTCGGGACCTAGAAAATCACAATGAGAAAACGGGGGTCCAGGAGGGAGTGCTGCTGGTGGGAGGTCGCTTAAGGCAGTTTCTTCCCGCCTGGTCCCGAGTCACATCCGATCAGTGGGTGTTAGAGGTGATCCGAGAGGGTTATGCTCTCGAGTTCACAAAGCGAGTAACCCCAGCATTTATTCTGTCCCCCTGCGGTCCACCAGAAAAGAAGGCGGCGGTGGAAGTCACCCTTTCCAGACTCATAGCGCTGGGAGCGGTGTTGCCGGTCCCACAAGACCAAAGAGGGTACGGTCGATACTCCATTTATTTTGTAGTTCCAAAGAAGGAAGGTTCCTTCCGTCCTATTCTGGATCTAAAGCAAATCAACCGCTATCTCAGAGTTCCTCACTTCCGCATGGAAACCCTGAGGTCAGTGATTGCTGCCATTCGGCAGGGAGAGTTCCTGACATCCCTAGACTTGACGGAAGCATATTTACACATCTCGGTCAGAGAGTCTCATCAACAGTTCCTAAGATTTGCCGTACCAAGCGGCCATTTCCAGTTCCAGGCCCTCCCTTTCGGGCTAGCGACAGCTCCCAGGACGTTCACCAAGGTAATGGTGGTAGTGGCCACGGCTCTTCGAAAAGAAGGGATCCTAGTCCATCCTTACCTGGACGATTGGCTGATCCGAGCAAAGTCAGAAGAGGAGAGTCACGTGGCGACTGCCAGGGTCGTGGATTTCCTCGAAGTTGGGGTGGGTCATCAATCGTCCGAAGAGCAGTTTAATGCCCAACCAGGAGATCGAGTACCTCGGAGCTCGGTTCGACACCAGAAGGGGAAGGGTGTTCCTTTCAAAGCAGAGGTTAATCGACCTGAGAAATCTCGTTTCCCGTTTCCTATTAACAAGATGCCCCTCGGCCTGGCATTACCTTCAACTGCTGGGAACCATGGCAGCGGCAATAGAAGTAGTACCTTGGGCCCCGGGCTCATATGCGACCTCTCCAACGTACCCTCTTGCGGCAGTGGTCCCATCAGCATCACCCCTTATCCAGACGGATTCCCTGCCCTCCCCGGATCAGGAGGTCTCTGCGGTGGTGGACAAGCTCAAGGAACCTGGGCTGCGGGATGCCACTCGAGACTCCTCAGTGGACTCTACTGACGATGAATGCGAGCCTAGCAGGTTGGGGCGCTCACTGCGAGGGGCAATTCGCCCAGGGCCGCTGGACTCCGAGAGAGTCGCAGTGGTCTATCAACAGGCTGGAGTTGAGGGCGGTAACCTTAGCTCTCCGGGCTCTCGAGCTCTTGGTTCGTCAGAGGGCAGTCCGCGTCTTATCCGACAACGCCACCGCGGTGGCTTACATCAACCGTCAGGGGGGAACGAGCAGCCCGTCCTTGGAGAAGGAGGCAGATGTCCTCTTGCAGTGGGCCGAGAGCCATTTGCTGGCGCTGTCGGCGCAGCACGTGGCCGGAACAGACAACGTGACTGCCGATTACCTCAGCAGGTTCAGGATAGACCACGGAGAGTGGGAGCTGGCGCAGGAAGTGTTTGATCAAGTGGTTGCCTGGTGGGGGACACCAATCATGGATCTCATGGCTCGGTACACGTCTGCAAAGGCGAGCCGGTTTTTCAGTCGCAGAAAGGAAAGGATGTCCGAGGGCTTGGACGCCCTGGCCCAAAGCTGGCCCTCAGAGGGCCTTCTCTATGTGTTCCCTCCATGGGCGCTCCTAGGGAGGGTTCTGCGGCGGGTGGAAGCCCACCAAGGATTGGTAATTCTCATAGCCCCGGATTGGCCTCGGCGTCCTTGGTACGCAGACCTCGTGAGGTTGACGGCCGACCGGCCGTGGCGGCTTCCCTGCAAGGAGGACCTCTTACGTCAGGGTCCGGTACGCATGCCCCACGTGCATCAGTTCTCGCTTACGGCCTGGCTATTGAAAGGGCGAGGTTCTTGAAGCGGGGGTACTCGGGCTCAATAATCTCAACGAGCACTCGCAAACGTTCCACCTGCCTTTCTTACGTGAGAGTGTGGCGTATCTTTGAAGCCTGGTGTTTAGAGCGTCGAATCAGGCCCCTCTCAGCATCAGTCCCTGAGGTCCTGGAGTTCCTTCAGGCAGGTTTCGAGAAGGGTCTAGCGCCTAGCTCCTTGCGAGTCCATCTGGCAGCTATCTCTTGCTATAGGGGGAAGGTCAGAGGCAAATGTCTAGGGGTACATTCAGATGTGGGTAGGTTTTTGAGAGCGGTTAGACGGTTACGTCCCCAGCAATGTTCCATTATCCCCCCCCTTGGGACCTCAACCTAGTCTTGAATGCCTTATCTGGAGAACCCTTTGAACCGCTGAGGAAGTCCTCCCTGAAGGACTTGACGCTAAAGACTGTATTTTTAGTGGCGATTTGCTCGGCCAGACGCGTTTCAGAGCTTCAAGCCTTGTCGTCCCGACCTCCCTTTCTCTCTTTCTTTAGGGATAAGGTGGTCTTGCGTACAGTTCCTTCTTTCTTACCTAAGGTCATCTCTCCTTTTCATGTAAACCAGTCGGTATCTCTGCCCTCTTTCGCGGTAAGGGATCAAACGGGGGATGGAGAGAAGCCTAGACTCCTGGATGTGCATAGAGTGCTGAAGAGGTACCTCGCCCGCACGGCGCCTTTCCGGAGGTCCGAACGCTTATTCGTTCAGTTTGGAGGGCCGCATAAGGGAGAGGCAGCGGCCAAGGCTTCCATTTCTAGGTGGATCAGGGAGGCGATTGCCTCGGCTTATCTCCTCAGAGGGAAGCAGGTTCCAGGAGTTTTTAGCGCGCATTCAACTAGAGCGCAAGCAACGACCTGGGCGGAAAATAGTTTGGTGCCGCCACTGGACATTTGCAGAGCGGCTACCTGGTCGCCCCTCCACACCTTCACCAAGCATTATAGGCTAGATGTCCAAGGGGCGTCGGATGCCAGGTTTGGCAGCGCAGTACTTCGGTCCGGGATAACGAACCCCTCCCAGATTTAAACTGCTCTGTTACATCCCAGAATTTAAGGGACTGGACTGAAGTGACGATAAGGAAGAAGTAATTAGTCCTTACATGCTAATTAGTGTTCCTGAAGGAACTTCAGTCCAGTCCCTGATCCCGCCCGAGTTCGGTATTTTCAGGTGGCGGACCGAAGACAGGTTACGGAACAAATTTGTGGGGTCTCTTGCTTAGGACCCGCACCAAGTGGCAGTCCGCGAAAAGAGGTTCAGCTGGAAAGGGGGGAGGGCCTTCGCGGCCTCAGGTAAACCTCCTCCTCCTTTCCCTTTTTTCCTTTACCTCCTGATGAAAAAAAAAAAAAAAAGGTTTACTAGTTTAGGAGGTGTGTTAGTTATTGCAGGTTGTCAAATGGTTATAAGTTCTTTGTTATCTATCCTTTAAGTCTGCTTTTGCAATAGATTACTGGTGCCAGTGGGTGGTGCCAGGGGTATTTATACCCCACCATCATCAAAAGGATGATGGGCTCAGCCTCCAAGCTGCTGGAAGGGTTGCGCAACCCAGAAGTTAAGGGACTGGACTGAAGTTCCTTCAGGAACACTAATTAGCAGGCAAGGACTAATTACTTCTTGGTTGCTTTCCGGGCAAGCTATGTATTTAGTATTGGGCTGCTGGCTAGCAGGCCTAACCTAAGGGGTATGTTTACTAAGTAGCGGTAGCGGCTTCCATGCGATATTGGAGCTGCAGCCCCAATGAATTCAATGCAGCTGCAGCTCCGATATCGCACAGAAGCCGCTACTGCTGCTTAGTAAACATACCCCTAACTGTTCAGAGGCTAATTTTATAAGAAAGAGCCTACTTTAAGTATGAAAATAGGTGCCTATTTGAGGCACTATTTTATAAAGAAAACTAGAGGCTTACTTTTCTTTATAAATTACTAGAATAAGTGGCAAAAATGTGCCTTAAATTAAAGTGCAGACGTTTACACCAGCCCTAGAGCTGGTGCAAATGTCACACCTAGGGTTTGCAAGAACACATGTTAATTATTGTATTTTATAATTGGGACAATTTCTCCAAATGGGTTGATTTTGCGCATACAATGACAGCCGTGAACCTCACTCCTAAGCCATGATATGTGGAGTATGATTTCACACTCGCAAATTTACTGCTAATGCTCACCATAGTACTTGCATTGTGCTAAAGAGGGCCTCTCTCTGGAGTATGTAAGATGTAACAGGAGTGGATGAGTGGCCTAGTGGTTACAGCAACAAACTAGTACCCAAGAGATCTGGGTTCATTTCTCACTGGTGCGCCTTGTGACTTTGGGCAAGTCACTTAAACCTTTATTGCCTTAGGTACAGACTTAGATTGTAAGTCCTCTGGGGACAGAGAAATACCTATATACCCGAATAACTCGTCTGGAAAGGCATGAGCTAAATATTAATGACTAATCTAAACTAACATATACTACTGTATGGGTAGTTTGTCAAGATGCGACTGGAAGTTTGCCTGTGGCTCTCAATGCGATGGGAAATATTTCTATATCTTTGAGACATCTTTTTGGTCTCTGACTGCGTTTCTTGTTACTTCAGGATCTTCTCCCTCTCCATGTGATTCACAGAATAATCACTTTGAAACAGCACCTGTATTATCAATTCGCTTTCTGGTGTTTTTCACCTTTATCACTATGTCAGGTTTCCTCGCATCTAGTTTCTTATCCTTCAGAATGGGAATGTCCCAGATGATCATAACGTCTCCATTCTCTGTAGTTCTTTTAGGATCACGATCCCAATGCTTTTCAGGCAAAGTGATGATGTAGTGTTTACAGAGTTTCTAAATTATGAGGCATGCTACTTTTGTGGTGCTCTTCTGTATAAGATTTTCTGCCATCAGAACTTCATAGCCAGCTGGGTCCGTGGTCCCAGGTGAGTCACTGTTTCCAGCTGTTTCTTACAGAATCAAAATATATCAATTTTGCCAGTTTTTTCAGTGTTTGCTGCAAACTATCTTATCTGTAATCCGCTGTCCTGGGTTGCAACTATCAATCTCATATCCTTCAGTTTCAGTTCAGTACTCCTTAACCATTCATGTATCCATTCTTGATCAACAAATTAACACTTGTTTTAACTCATTTGATGATCTAATTCTTTTAAGAGTTTTTTTCTCTTGTTTTGCAAATTCTGTTGCTTCCTTTCCTGGGGGTGCTAGTGGATACTCATTCATTTTTTTCTAGTCATTGGAATGCTCGTCCAAGTTTGAGGATGGAGACAGATTCTGGACATTTATTTTCATATTTCAGAACTTTTTGTGTTTTTGGATCCAATAATGCTGTTAGGTAGGTCTGAAGGCCTATGATAGTGGCTCTGTATGTGTAATCAATCTCTGAGGATTAGCCCTCCTTCAGCTCTACGAATATACAGTCTTTGTATACACTTATTCTTGTAAATTACCTCATGAGCATGGAGGAGTTTTCTTGTTCACACATCTGTATTCGTACTTGTGTGCTGTGCCTACACTCTGCCCAAAACTCTGCCCATGTACACACCCACCAGCAAAGTACACTTCATCAAGGAATGTGCATACTTTTATGCTGGTTGTATTTTATGAGAGGTTATTAGCGTACTTATGTGGCCACATATCCATGTTAATAACAAAAATTGCCTCCAGTTAGGCACATACTTGGTGCCTAAAAGTATGCACCCCTTATGAATTTACCCTCTTAAAAGTATATAAGGATTTTATAGTAGCCAAAAATCCCCAGATAGCAGAGTAATATGTTCACTGGCCACCAATGAATTTATAACTCCATGGGATTTTTTTGAGGCGGTACTCAATGGTACCGAGTACCGTCACATTTTCATTGCCTGCTAAACTTGACCCATGGTCCTCATGTATTAATGAAAGAGTCCTATATGTGAGCGCTGGTACCTTTTTTGCTTGGAGAAATGCATTGTATAAGTCTATACGAAATATCGGGCCTCTTATGTTTAATTACACATTGGTAATACTTGCTTGCATACCATCACTCACTCAGTGACCATCACACTACCTGTTTCACCTGATTACAAAACCAGTTGAAAAGATTTCAACTCAGCCGTCTATGCAACATCACCAAATAGATTCACTGACCTCTCTGCTGTAAATGTGAATTCTTTACTGCTGAGATTGAAGACTTTATATTTGCGATTTGTGATAAGGAAGCTTATCATAGTTCAGGAAGAAATAATACAAGAGGTAAATTGGCTCTGAATAAGCAACCTGTGCTGGCTGGTAAAAATACTAAAACAGAGTGTTTACCTAAAAGACTACCAGACCCAGAAAGCACTGGTTTACAGAAAGCCTCTAGGAGAGCTGAAGTAGGGAAACGTGTGCCTAATCAGAGAAGCAATGATGTAATCCTAATCACACATCTCCTAGGGCAGGGCTTAATTCAGAACACCTGCAGTGTGCTAGGGTGGAGCGGCCATCTAGGCACTTTAAAGCTAGAAGAAATTCATCATACAGACAGTAAGGAGAGCAAGGACAGCAACGGGAGCTGGAGAAGGAGAGACTGATCGTGAACAGAAGGAAGAACAGCAAGACGTCCAGAAGGTCTAAGAAAGGAGCCCAAGGCAGTACGTATGCTGGGAGAGATTCCCGGGGCAAGCATTCTTCATTGGACTGGAAGAAGCCAGAGGCTTGGAGATATACAGCCAGGAACCCTCGGATAGCACCTGTAAAGGAGACGGCTGCATCTACAGAAAGAAGGAGCTCTAATACCTGTTTAAGGAGGTATGGGAAAAGAGACCTGAAGTCCAGAGATTCTGACTGGAGAGCTGGGCACAGAAGCTTTGCTACCTACTGGCCAAAATACCCAGAGAGGAAGCCTAATGGCAACGTGATCTCAGGTATGAACTCTGATCTGTTCCCTAGCTTTGCACAAGGAAGACAGCAGGGAAACAGTTTCTATCCTGGTAGAGATCAGTTAGAGAAATCCTCTGAGCCAGTGTATGAAAGTGATCCTATGATACTTCAAGAGCAAGGGGAAATATCAGATAAGGAAGTTGAATGTATGGATTGTTCTCTTTCTAAGCTGCTGTTCTAAAGTAATCCTCAGATAAGGATCAAACACCAAAAGGAACTGTACAGATTTTTTAACTTCCCAGAAAAGTTTCTTTGAGAGAAAGCTTTGGGGAAAGTTGGAGCCACGTGGAGAGTGGGCCAGCAATGGTTTGCAGCTGGTTAAGCACCTGTGATTAGAGCAAGGCACAAGTGCATGTGGGACTTTGGAAAAAGCTTCTTCTCTGTGTGAAAGGAAGAAAGCTGTTTTTTTTGATAAAGAGAATTTTCCTTTTGGGTTTATTTTTCATTCCAGCACTGCTAATAAAGTTTATTAGCAGGGGCTAGAAGAAAGACCTTTTCTGTTCCATCAAGGTCTTTACTAAGTTGTTGCATAAGTAATTCAGTTGCTTTATTTGTTTTGTTTCCTGAATAAAACTCCTAAAGAAATTATCCTGTTGATGTTACCAAGCATATCTGTGCGAGGGAATAACACCCCATAAATAAAATCTGTTTTCTGCTTTACACTCGAGCAACTACAATTCTTTATTCTTGTTAAACGGCTAGTTTTGTGTGATTGAACTACAAGACCCACAATCCTTTGCAAGTCAAGTAAATTCATGTCCTTGCCAAGATTGTGGAACTTTCACAACAAGCACCCCCGTTTACAGTGGCATAGTCTTTTGGATTGCTTTTACACAAAGGATTTCCAGGATTTATAAGGATTACAACTGAAAAGTGAAAGGAAAAAGTTCAAGTCAAAAGCTGGAGAGTGGATTTTTCCCTTAACAACGCCTTGGAGGAAAAAAAGAAGCTGTTCCAGGAGCTGTTCCAAGGAGGAAAAGACCCTGTGTGAGCCTGATTCATCACTGGCATAAGGTAATAAGTACCTGGGCATGTCTAGTGGTGGATAGGAGTAAGGTACAGGGGTAATTTGGAAAAAAAATAGAAGAAAAACACCTGTTTGTAGGGTGCTGCTCTATGGGTTTTTTTTCTTTGTTTTTTGCAGGGATATACAGAGATGGATCCTAGGGAACTGGCCAGCTGGATGGCAGCTCAATTTGCCAAGCAACAAGAGGTCGCGCAGCAGGCTCAGGACTCTGCAATCAAAGCCCTGAGGGAGCAGCAGAAGCCAGTGCTTGACCTTGTGGAAGCCTTAATTGCACTTCACACCCAAGGTGGTGCAAGACCGGCAGTAACACCTGGTATTCCACATGTGGACAATGTGGGACTCAGTCAGGGAATTGGGGCATTTAGTTTTGGGAAACTCACACCAGAAGATAATGTTGATGATTTCCTTGAATCTTTTGATAGAGTGGCACAAGCATTAGCATGGCCAGAGACCCAGTGGGCAGTAAGGCTGGCAACCTCATTAACTGGGGAGGCGCTTGCCGCCTATAGGGCAATGCCAGCAGCTCAAGCTTTAAATTATAGAGATGTAAAATCTGCTATAAGAGATCGCCTAGAGTTCTCTGTTTCAGAATATAGGCAAATGTTTAGAGCTACTGCATTAAGAGTTGGTGAAACACCCAGGGCTCTGAGTCAAAGAATCAGAGGATTGGCTATAAAATGGTTGGAGCCTGAGGGAAAGAATATGGAAATGTTATTGGACATTATTATGCTTGAACAATTCATGTTCGCGGTACCAAAAGACTTGCACACTTTCCTTATACAGCAAAATTGCCAGAACCTGGGAGAGGCAACCATGTTAGCAGAGCGGTTCTTGGAAGCCATGCAGGCTTGCCATAGAATGGGTGGCCCTCTGAAGGTTGGTGCTGAGGCAAGCTGTGCTGTATCAGAAAAGAAAATGGTTAAAAATGTTGTTTCTGAGAATATTAGTACTGTACCTACCCAGAATATAAAGTGGAGTAAGAAGAAATGTTACAAATGTGGAAAATGGGGACATTTGGAAAAGGAATGCAAGATTTACATTAGCTTGATAGGTGTTGATTTAAAACAGCCTAAGGAAGGGTTCCTTTTGGTGGTTGATGTGCAGGGAATTTCCACGAATGCACTGTTAGACTATGGGGCAGACCAGAGTATGCTGTCAAAGAGGCTTTGGAAGCGGATAGAGGCCCAAGAAGGATTTGAGCCTAGAACCCCTGAAAGCAAGGTTATATCAGATGCATTCATGGTGCTGCTTCATCATATCCCATGTACAGGCTAATGGTTAAGGGCTTGGGGGTACAAGAGGAAATTCCTTTAGCAGTGGTACCCAAGCTTCCATTTGATTTGGTTCTAGGAAGAGACTGGCCAAAATTTAAGCAGGGGCTAGTGAAAGGACTAGGGAAGAAGGAGGGAGATGGAATGATGGTAATAGCTCCCGGGCCTTTGTTTGAAAGTCCTCAGACCCCAGTTAAAAAGATGGTTAAACTTCCAGAAGACAAAACTACCAAGAAGTAGATTTTCACCTTGAAATACCGTAGGGTCACAGAGAAGGCCCAAGCTCCTAAGCGGGCAACCCCTCAAGCTGCTGGGTTTGCCCTTTGCAGTGTGGAAGATGTGACTATACCTGGCCAAGGGAAAGCCCTGGTTGACACTGGACTCGAAATTGAAATACCCATTGGGTGCTATGGGCGAGTAGCCCCGAGATCAGGATTAGCCCTGAAGTATTTCATTGACGTGGGAGCTGGAGTGATCGATCCCGATTACAGGGGCAATGTTAAAGTTCTGTTATTTAATTTTGGACAGAAGGATTACCATGTAAGGACGGGAGATCGAATCGCTCAATTGATATGTGAAAGACTTGGTTTTCCACCTGTGGAGGAAGTCACAACTTTGTCCAATTCTGAGCGTGGAACCAAGGGCTTTGGTTCAACTGAAGACAAGGGGATAAAGAGCCTAGCTGCCACATGTGACCGTGGAAGGGGGGTGCATGAAGAGGAGGATTTGGGACCCCAAGTATCTGACTGTAAGGAAATCTCAGAACCCCAAATAGGTGAGGACCTGTCAGTAGTACAGCAAGAAGAACCAAGGAAATTACTAAAAGACTTTCCAGATGTTTTGCCTTCTATACCTGGAGAGACACATTTGGTTGCACATGAGATTATAACTCAACCTGGGAAGTTAATTCGACAAAGGCCATACCACTTGCCTGAAGCAAAGAGACAGGAAGTAGTGGCACAAGTTCAGGAAATGTTAGACATGGGGGTAATAGAGGAGTCGAAGAGTCCCTGGACTAGCCCCATAGTCTTGGTGCCAAAGCCTGATGGCTCTTTAAGATTCTGTATTGATTTCCGGCAGGTAAATGCAATATCAGTTTTTGATGCATATCCAATGCCAAGAATTGAAGAGCTATTGGACCAGTTTGGACAAGCCGAATATTTAACCACCCTTGATATGACGAAAGGCTATTGGCAAATCCGTCTAACCAGGGAGTCGAAGCCAAAGACTGCTTTCAGCACCCCCGTTGGCCTTTTTCAATTCAAAAGGATGCCTTTCGGACTGCATGGAGTGGCAGCTACCTACCAAAGTTTAGTGGACAGGTACTTCGACCCCATCAAAATTATGCCTTTGCCTATATGGATGATGTCATAATCCATAGCAATACTTGGACGGAACATCTAAAGAGAATCAGAGCGGTCTTATGCTCCATGAAGCAAGCGGGAATCACTTTGAATCCAAAGAAGTGTGCCTTTGCTAAGAGAGAGGTAAAATACCTAGGACACTTGGTGGGAAGAGGGAAAATTAAACCCCTAATGAGTAAGGTGGATAGTATCGGGAGGTTTCCTCCCCCAACCACGAAGAATCAGCTGAGGAGTTTCTTGGGGCTTATCGGTTACTACCGCAGATTTATACCACAGTTTGCAGAGGAAAGTGCAATATTTACTGATATGCTGCGGAGGAATTGCCCAAAACAGCTAAAATGGACTTCCAAAGCTGAAAAAGCATTTTCAGTGCTGAAAGGGAAGTTTATTTATTTATTTAACAGTTGCTTATATACCGCTACCTTCCACAGATCAGGTGCGGTTTACAATGAACGAAAAATTAACAGAGTAACAGATCTGTTTTACATGAAACATTAGTTAACTAGGTACAAATTTGCTAAATACATTAAACATGATTGAACTATGTATGGTAAATAATTTGTTCTATAACAAACAAACTATTACATATTTCGAACTATTTACATATTTCCATTTACAGGATTTACAAATAGTTATCAAATCAACTTTAAATTGGAATTGGTGTTTGCTGAGATATCAATTAGCCATTTCCTGTTAGTGGTAAGGTATTTTCTAGTGTGCCGAAATGGGAGATGAACAAATATGTTTGTTTGTTTTTTATTATTTTTATTATTTTTTTTATTTATGCAATTTTAACAATCCAAACCAAGTAAATACTTGTACAGAAACTGCATCTTGTATAAGCAAAATACAACAAGAAAAAGTCAAGAAATAACATAAATACAAATATGCAATTAGCCCACAATATGGGGAGAAAACCAAGAAAAATTTATAGGAATAAAGTGGCAATACTTTGGCGGGGGACAGAGATCTATCTTAAATGATGAGAATTCACCGAGGAGAGGAAGTTATAATATGAGAACTTATAAATGAAGATAGATCCGCAGGTCGCAAAAACACATATTTAGCATTCTGATAAGAAATAACACATTTACAAGGAAAACGAAGTACAAAATATGCACCCATCTGGACAACACCTGGTTTTAGCAACAGAAAAGCTCTACGCCTTTTCTGAGTTTCCTTAGAAACATCGGGAAACATTGCCACCCTCTTCCCCATAAATGAAACTAAACGTTTCTTAAAGTATAACTTAAGCAACCAATCCCGATCAGAGGACAAAGCCAAGGTCACTAACAAAGTTGACGTTATTAATTCCGACTGTTCAGGAGATTGTAACAAAGCGGAGACATCCAAACTATCCATAACCAATTCACCAACCGCTACCTTACTCTGTATTTTGCCCTTAGGCAGAAAATAGGCTTTCACCACTGGGGGAATTAAATCATTTGGGACCAACAAAGCTTCCTGCAAATACTTTTTTAACAATTCAAGCGGAGAAACATTCGATACCACTGGAAAATTTAACAACCTAATATTTGAGGCACGAGCAAAATTTTCTAAATTTTCCAATTTAATCTTCATAGAAATATTGTCCTTAATAAGAGAATCTTGAACTAAAGCAGATTGAGTCAATTTCTGTTCCCCTTCAGCCACTTTCAAACAACAGGTAGCCACATCTGACTGCATCACAGAAGAGGATACTTCCAACTTCTCAAGTCTTGCAACAGTCAAATCCAACTGTTTACTCACGACAGAAGAGAGCTGAGAAATAGCTTCCCAAATGGATTCAAGGGAAATCTCCTTAGGGCGCTTTAAAGAAATGTCCACTGATGATCCAGACAGCAACTCCGAAGATATTACATCCACTCCCTCGTCTCGGTCCACCGATGTAACAGCCTCCGAGATGGAAAGGGGAACCTTAATCCCAAACCCCGAACCCAAAGGCAGAGGTCCAGGAAGTTCTTCCTGCGAGGTCCGCGCTCCAGAAGCCAACCCAGCAACTCCGGGAGGGGTAACTTCTCCTCTCGCGGGAAGAGGCACCAAACAGGTTCCAGGAGGCGGCGGCAAGCGCTCATCTGGGGAGAGAGTCACATCCAGGGCAGGATCCGTCGGCGCCACAACTACCGACGGAGCAGCGCCCGCTCTAATCTCCCTTCTCTGCGCCTCTGTCATCTAGACAAACTTATCCATGGGTCCAGCGGAACTAGGTAAGACAGGCTCCGCGGGAAGCTTCTGTTTACCCTTTCGTTTTGGCATGACCAGCAGCAAAAATGCTCACACCGCCATCTTGAAATCACAAATATATTTTTAATTTCTTGCGGAGCTCCTTTGCATCATTTAATGCTCTTATTTCTTCAGGGAGGGAGTTCCATAGGGTGGGGGCTGCATGCGAAAACGCTTTTTTATTAGTTGTTTTTTTGGCAGTTGTGAAATCTTTTGGGATCCTAATTTTATTCGTGTGGCCTCTCCGTAGCGCAGTTTGGGATGTGTCTTTAGTGATAAGTTTTGTTAAAGAGACTGGGGCCATGTTATTTAATGTCTTAAATGTAGTGATAATCAATTTGTGCTTTATTCTGGATTGTATTGGGAGCCAGTGTAGGTTTGCGAGTATAGGTGTAATGTGTTCAAATGGTGGAACCTTCATTACAATTCTTGCTGCTGCATTTTGGGCAAGTTGGAATCTCTTAATGTTTTGTTTTGTTGTGCCTAGTAGAGTGAGATTGGCGAAATCAAAGTGTGGCGTAATAATAGCTTGAATAATGTTCAGAAAATCGTGTAGAAGTACAAGTGGACGTAATTGTTTTAAAATTTTGAGCTTAAAGTAGACTTTTTTAGTAATGTTTCTAATATGTGTGTCCATACTAAGGTGTGTGTCAAGGGTGACACCTAGGTATTTTACTTCGTTTTTTATAGTAATGTTGTGATTTTGGAGAGTGATGTGTGTTGGAGGTATGTAGGATTGATTTTTAGTTACTATTAAAATATCAGTTTTAGAATGATTGATATGGAGATTGTGGTCTTTTAGCCAGATTGTTAATTCAGAGAAGCATTCTGTTAACAGTTGTAATGGGAGTGTTGGGATTGTGAATGGTATGTACATCATCATATCGTCTGCATATATGTGATAGAGGACTTTAAATTTTTTGAAAATGTCGCAGACTGGTTGAATATAGATATTAAATAGGAGGGCAGAGAGGGTGGAGCCGTGGGGGAGACCAATTTCCTGTTTGTATGTTTTAGAAGTTTGTGTGTTAGTTCGGACGGTTTGGGTACGATCAGTTAGATATGAGGTGAACCAATTATGTACAGTTGAGTGGATTCCTATTTGTTTTAATCTGTTAAGCATTACTGCATGGTGTACACTGTCAAATGCTGCAGAGATGTCTAGAAAGTTGTGTACAGGACCAGTACTGAAAGGGGTGGATTTCAGAAAACCGTTCTTAGTTCAAACAGATGCCTCGGATGTAGGACTGGGAGCTGTGTTATCCCAATGTCATGAAGGGGAGGAGCATCCTGTGATGTACCTGAGCAGAAAATTGTCACCGGCCGAACAGAAGTATTCAACAATAGAGAAGGAATGCCTAGCCATAAAGTGGTCAGTGGAGGCATTAAGGTTTTATCTCACAGGGAGGAAGATCCTACTGGTTACGGACCATGCCCCACTAAAGTGGTTGCAACAGATGAAGAACCACAATGCCAGGTTGACATGCTGGTACATGGCCTTACAGGCATTTGATTTTCAAGTGGAACATCGTGCTGGAAAATTACACAAAAATGCGGATGCCCTTTCGCGTATTACGGACTGTAAAGAAGAGGTTTCACAATTGGCACCAGTCCGTAATAACTTAAGCTTCCTTATCACATACCCCCCTGCTTATCATAGTTCAGGAAGAAATAATACAAGAGGTAAATTGGCTCTGAATAAGCAACCTGTGCTGGCTGGTAAAAATACTAAAACAGAGTGTTTACCTAAAAGACTACCAGACCCAGAAAGCACTGGTTTACAGAAAGCCTCTAGGAGAGCTGAAGTAGGGAAACGTATGCCTAATCAGAGAAGCAATGATGTAATCCCTAATCACACATCTCCTAGGGCAGGGCTTAATTCAGAACACCTGCAGTGTGCTAGGGTGGAGCGGCCATCTAGGCACTTTAAAGCTAGAAGAAATTCATCATACAGACAGTAAGGAGAGCAAGGACAGCAACGGGAGCTGGAGAAGGAGAGACTGATCGTGAACAGAAGGAAGAACAGCAAGACGTCCAGAAGGTCTAAGAAAGGAGCCCAAGGCAGTACGTATGCTGGGAGTGATTCCAGGGGCAAGCATTCTTCATTGGACTGGAAGAAGCCAGAGGCTTGGAGATATACAGCCAGGAACCCTCGGACAGCACCTGTAAAGGAGATGGCTGCATCTACAGAAAGAAGGAGCTCTAATACCTATTTAAGGAGGTATGGGAAAAGAGACCTGAAGTCCAGAGATTCTGACTGGAGAGTTGGGCACAGAAGCTTTGCTACCTACTGGCCAAAATACCCAGAGAGGAAGCCTAATGGCAACGTGATCTCAGGTATGAACTCTGATCTGTTCCCTAGCTTTGCACAAGGAAGACAGCAGGGAAACAGTTTCTATCCTGGTAGAGATCAGTTAGAGAAATCCTCTGAGCCAGTATATGAAAGTGATCCTATGATATTTCAAGAGCAAGGGGAAATATCAGATGAGGAAGTTGAAGGTATGGATTGTTCTCTTTCTAAGCTGCTGTTCTAAAGTAATCCTCAGATAAGGATCAAACACCAAAAGGAACTGTACTGATTTTTTAACTTCCCAGAAAAGATTCTTTGAGAGAAAGCTTTGGGGAAAGTTGGAGCCACGTGGAGAGTGGGCCAGCAATGGTTTGTAGCTGGTTAAGCACCTGTGATTAGAGCAAGGCACAAGTGCACGTGAGACTTTGGAAAAAGCTTCTTCTCTGTGTGAAAGGAAGAAAGCTGTTTTTTTTGATAAAGAGAATTTTCCTTTTGGGTTTATTTTTCATTCCAGCACTGCTAATAAAGTTTATTAGCAGGGGCTAGAAGAAAGACCCTTTCTGTTCCATCAAGGTCTTTACTAAGTTGTTGCATAAGTAATTCAGTTGCCTGATTTGTTTTGTTTCCTAAATAAAACTCCTGAAGAAATTATCCTGTTGATGTTACCAAGCATATCTGTGCGAGGGAATAACACCCCATAAATAAAATCTGTTTTCTGCTTTACACTCGAGCAACTACAATTCTTTATTCTTGTTAAACGGCTAGTTTTGTGTGATTGAACTACAAGACCCACAATCCTTTGCAAGTCAAGTAAATTCATGTCCTTGCCAAGATTGTGGAACTTTCACAACAAGCACCCCCGTTCAGTGGCGTAGCGTGAGTTGTCAGCACCCGGGGCAAGGCAAGTAATTTGCGCCCCCCTGGTCTGGTGTGGTTCTCTCCCGCGATCAGCGCTGCACTGTCCCTCCCCCAGATAGTCCCTCGCTCTCTCTTCGCACCCACCGCACCGCACGCCTGGCACCCCCCCCTCCACAGTGGGCGGCGACCCGGCGGCTCGGATCGGATTCGCACAGCCAGCACTGCAGAGAGCTGCGAGTGCGAGCGCGCCCCCACCAGGGCCGGATTTACCTTGAGTGAGGCCCTACGCCAACAAAAATTGTGGGCCCCAGCAGGGGCGGCCCAAGGGGGGTGTGGGCCTCATTTGCATAAGGGGCCTCATTTGCATAAATATTTGCATAATGTTACCATATACTAAACTTTTAGTAAACGTGCCTCTTAATGAGTGTATGGATAAAGAAAGACTAAAAGATTTCTACATTACTATAATCCAGTGCCAACTGCCAGACACATTAGGAAATACTACAAACACTGCCCATTTAGAACCCATAGCAAACCCGCCGTATCCTAACAGCACTACCAGGACTCACAAAGCACCATACTCTACCAATCAAAAGGCAACACTGCAAATATTAAACCAATACATTTCAGAGAACAACAATACATGACCTACTGGGGAAAGAGAACAAGTGGCAATGTTAAATTGGAATTATATAAACAGAACACCTCAGCTCAGTTACACATGCAGAACATAGACCATCACCAAACAAGTAATCACATTTTAGAAACAGGAAGACAATAATTAAACTGGGAATCCCAAAAGCCAGACTTGGAATGTACAACACTGTAGAAATAAAACTATACATTAATTTGCTCTTGTACTAAACAAAGCGCAGACGTTAATGATGCACATTTACCAGAGCTGACATATTCCAATTAATAAATTCAAAATAAAGAGATATTTTTCTACCTTTTGTGCATTTTTTTTCAGCGGCAATTGCTCCAGCCACTTTCTTCTGGTTTCTTCGTGTCTTCTGCTAACTCTCCATCGTCTGCTGTCCATTTGTCCTTTCTTCTCTCGTCTAGTTTTTTTCCAATCTCTCACAACATCAGCATTAACATACTAATCTTTCTCCTTTTGCTCTTTCCTCATTCCTATTTCATCCACTCAAATTTTACCCCTCCATCCTCAATCCCCACTTACTCTCCCAATACCCGGCCAATTGTAGATTTTTTATCCCTCCCACACAAAATATTTTTCCCTTCTCCATTTTACTCTTCCAGCCCCATCCCATTCTAATCCTCCCCCAACATCAGCTCCCTTCTAGTTCCAGCCTCACCCAGCATCCATTCCCTTCTAGTCCCTGCATCAGCCCATTTCCAGTCCTAGCCACCCATCAGCCCATTTCCAGTCCTAGCAACCCCCCACCCAATACCAGTCCGAGCCCCCCATCAACCCACTTCCAGTCCTACCCCCCCATCACCCCATTTTCAGTTTAAGCTCCCCCTATAACCCATTACCAGTCCTAACCCCCCATCAGCCCACTTCCAGTCCTAACCCCATCAACCCATTTCCAGTCAGCCCCCCATAGCCCATTGCCAGTCCTACCCCCCCCATCAGCCCACAGCCCATTACCAGTCCTAATCCCATCAGCCCACCTCCAGTCTTAACCCCCCCAGCCCATTTCCAGTCCTAGCCCCCCATAGCCCATTACCAGACAGCCCCCATCAGCCCACAGCCCATTACCAGTCTTAACCCCCCCCCAAAGCCCATTACCAGTTCTAACCCCCCCCCCCAACCGCCCATTATCAGTCCTAACCCCATCAGCCCACCTCCAGTCTTAACCCCCAGCCCCTTTCCAGTCCTAGCCCCCCATAGCCCATTACCAGACAGCCCCCATCAGCCCACAGCCCATTACCAGTCTAAACCCCCCCCCAAAGCCCATTACCAGTTCTAACCCCCCAACAGCCCATTACCAGTCCTAATCCCATCAGCCCACCTCCAGTCTTAACCCCCCAGCCCATTTCCAGTCCTAGTCCCCCATAGCCCATTACCAGACAGCCCCCATCAGCCCACAGCCCATTACCAGTCTTAAACCCCCCCCAAAGCCCATTACCAGTTCTAACCCCCCCCCCAACAGCCCATTATCAGTCCTAACCCCATCAGCCCACCTCCAGTCTTAACCCCCAGCCCCTTTCCAGTCCTAGCCCCCCCATAGCCCATTACCAGACAGCCCCATCAGCGCACAGCCCATTACCAGTCTAAACCCCCCCAAGCCCATTACCAGTTCTAACCCCCCCAACAGCCCATTACCAGTCCTAATCCCATCAGCCCACCTCCAGTCTTAACCCCCCAGCCCATTTCCAGTCCTAGTCCCCCATAGCCCATTACCAGACAGCCTCCATCAGCCCACAGCCCATTACCAGTCTTAACCCCCCAAAGCCCATTACCAGTTCTAACCCCCCCAACAGCCGACAGCCCATTACCAGTCCTAACCTCATCAGCCCACCTCCAGCCTTAGTCCCCCAAACCCATTTCCAGTCCCAGCCCCCCCAATAGCCCATTACCAGTCCTACCCCCTCCCCCTGCCTAAAGTAAAATTTAATTTAAAAAAAAACCTGCTGGCTGCCGCCGCGGGGCCCCCTCTGCTGCCGCGGCAGCATGGACTGACCCGCGGGGGCCCCCTCTGCAAGCTCGATCCCTCCCTCCGTGCCTCCGTGCCTCCCTCCGTGCAGGCTGTGAGAGGCGTGAAGGGAGACTGTCTCCCTCGTGTCTCTGTTAAGCCCGCAGGGGCTGATGGGAAATTTCCCATCAGCCCCTGCGGGCTTAACAGAGACGCGAAGGAGACAGTCTGCCTTCGCGCCTCTCACAGCCTGCACGGAGGGAGGCACGGAGGGAGGGATCGAGCTTGCAGAGGGGGCCCCCGCGGGTCAGTCCATGCTGCCGCGGCAGCAGAGGGGGCCCCGCGGCGGCAGCCAGCAGGTTTTTTTTTTATTTTATTTTTTTAAAAAAGCCTAACGTGGCGTATAGGTAAATCCGGCCCTGGCGCCCCCCCCCCCATGTTGCGCCCGGTGCGGCCGGCCCCCCCTGCACCCCCCACGCTACGCCTCTGCCCCCGTTTACAGATTTTAAGCATTTTTTTGTATATATGCGAAGGGACACTATTGAACATGGCATATTCAAATGCAGAGGGAAATTTTATAAGAATGTGCACACTTTTAGATGACAAGTGTGCACCTAATTGAGAGTTACTTTTGTCATTAAAGAGTGTATACAGTATGCTAATGATCTCATAAAATATTGAGAAGTATAAAAGTATGCACATTGCTTGATGGTATGTACTTTGTCAGTGGATGTGTGCATGGTAGAGTCTGGGCACAAACCCACACTTGTAGATTATAAAATACTATAATACTTAAACCTGGCTGTGACATATATCTTTATGTACAGTGCTGCATATGCCTTGTAGCGCTATACAAATGTTTAGTTATAGTAGTAGTAAAAATTTTAAAATTCTGCATGAAAATTCTGCATACAGTATTGAAAAATTAGTAAATTTTTGCATAGAATTCCCCATCATAAAGCTTAACTCTTCCTCTAGACCTGAAATTTCTCCTGTCTTTTTCCTCCCTAGCTCTCTTGCTCCAATCACAGTTCTGTCACCAACCCATCCTTGTCCCCTCTGTTTTCTCTCACTCTATCCTCTAGCTCCCAGCCACTCCCACACTCACCAGCAGCCCATCTCCAGCACCCAGCAACCCCTGACTCACCAGTAACTCATCTCCAGCCCTCATCCACTTCCCCCTCCCCGATTCTCCAGCAGCTCTTCTCCTGCCCCCAGCTACCCTCTCCATTCACCAGCAACGCTTCTCCTGCTCTCAACAAACCCCCCAATCACCAGCAGCCCTTTCCTGCCCCCAGCCAGCCCCCCAACTCACCAGCAACTTTCCTGCCCCCAGCTATTCCCCGATTCACCAGCAGCTCTTCTCCTGCCCCTAGCTACCATCCTCGCTCACCAGCAGCCCTTTTCCTGCCACCAGCAACCCCTCCAATCACCAACAGCCCTTTCCTGCCCCCAGCCAGCCCCCCTGACTCACCAGCAGCCCAATCATGTCAAGCAACTGATCTACATTTACCCGTTCCACTCCATTCATTATTTTATAGGCCTCTATCATATCCCCCTCAGACCTTTTTTTTCCAAGTTGAAGAGCCCTAACCTTCTAAGCCTTTCCTCATAGGGATATGCTTTTATCCCCTTTACCATTTTTGTCACTCTTCTCTCTACCTTTTCTATTTCTGCTATATCTTTTTTAAGATATGGCAACCAGAATTGCACACAATATTCTGCATTGCACAGAATTCGCCCAGGAGTAATTACTGTAATTTATGCACCAGCTCTTGGGTGCTGTAAATGTGCTTGCCTTAACTTAAAACATGATTTCAGCCACTTTGACTAGTATCTTTTAAAAAAAAAGTATTTTTATAAAATAGACTTAATATAGGTGCCTTAAAAAGAGCTTTAACTAGCAGCCCCCTTATACAATTTCCCTCATAGTGCCAGAAGCAGCACCACTGCCTGTGGGGTTCATTTTAGAAGCCCAGTTAGTGAGTTAGATGTCTGAAAATGGGCATTTAGATGTTCAAATCATAGAGAACATCCCCGGAGCCATTTTAGAAAGCTGGGTATATAGACATTCCTTTGCAAGTATGTCCATGTAGCAGGGGGGACTGGTGGAGACATACCCTGGCTGGAGCAAGGGAGATACATGTCACGGTACAAGTTCATAATGGCACAAGTATGTCAGGCTTTGGGTGCTTCAGTGCTGAAGCATCCATTCCTATACATACCTCCAGAAAAGTAACTAAAGCATAGTTACTCATCTGTAACAGGTGATCTCCGGGAATAGCAGAAATTTAGTCTTCACATATGGGTGATGTCGCTACCGACGGAACCTGTGTGGGAACACTCCCCAGCGTCCAATAGGAAAGCCTTTGGGAGCATCCCACTGCGCCTGCGTAGCTGCCTTCCCACTTTTCCCACTCTCCCTCCTCAGTTGAGTTTGTAGCTGAGATGAAAGGAGAGGAGAAAAAGAAAATCTACAACTCCTAGGGGAGGAGGGTGGGTTGTAAGACTAAATTCCTGCTGTCCTGGAGATCACCTGTTACAGATGAGTAACTACGCTATCTCCAGGAACAAGCAGGAGTCACATATGGGACTCCCTAACTGGAAGATACCAGAGAGAGACCTCGGAACCAGTAGTGGTTCGCCTCAAGGGAGGCTAAAGAGGACATGGATCCTCCATGGATGTCTGATATCAAAATTTCTGGGATGGAGGGTAGGAGTTGCTCTAAGTCTGAAAGAGATGCTGGAGAACAGCCTGGCCAAACATGGCATCCCGGCGGGAGTCCTTGTCCAGACAGTAGTGAGCAGCAAAGGTATGGACTGAAGATCAAGTTGCTGCTTTGCAGTTTTCATCAATAGCCACAGAACGTAGGTTTGCCATCGAAGTGGCCATGGCTCGAACATTATGGACAGTGACATGTCCTTCAGGGGATAGGCTTGCAGCATCATAAGCAAAAGTGATGCAATCTGCTCTCCATTTGGAGAGGGTATGCTTGGATACTGGCAACCCCTAGGTCAAAGGAGACAAACAATTGAGAAGCCTTTCGGTGTTCTCTAGTCCTCTACAGGTAGAATGCTAAAGCACATTTACAATCCAGAATGTGGAGGATTGCCTCTGCCCTAGATGAGGGCAGTTTAGGGAAAAAGACAGGAAGGTAAACTGTCTGATTCAGATGAAAGGCCAAAACCACTTTTGGCATGAAGTGAGGATGAGTCCTAAGGGCAACCTTGTCATGATGGAACCAAGAGTAAGGCGGGTTGGCCACCAAGGCCTGAAGCTCACTAATGCATCTTGCTGAAGTGAGGGCAATAAGGAAGATGAACTTCCAAGTCAGAAACCTAAGCGAGGTTCTGGCTAAAGGATTGAAAGGTGGTTTGAGAAGCTGCCCGAGAACAACATTAAGGTCCCATGCCACTGGTGGTGATCTGATGGAAGGCTTGGTAAACAGAAGTACTCTCATAAAGCATGAGACAAGTGGCTGTGAGGAGATGTGCTGCCCATCTAAGGGATGATGGGAGGCTGCAATTGCACTTAAGTGCACTCTTACCAAGTTGGTCTTGAGACCAGAGGAGGAAAGGTGGAGGAGATATTGGAGAAGAGCCTCCACTGAGAAGGGATTAAGATCTCTTTGTGAACACCAGAGTGAGAATCTACGCCACCTAAAGTCATAGGAATGTCTGTTGGATGGCTTTCTGGAAGCTGAAAGGATATCCTTAATCTCCTGAGAAAGATCAAGATGCTGAAAAGCTATGCTTTCAGCAGCCATGCTGTGAGGTGGAGAGATTGCAGTTTGGAATGGAGCAGTATCCCCTCCCTCTTGAGAGAATAGATCTGGAGCAGATCTGAGATCTTTTGGCTGAGTCTGAGACAGATGTAGAAGGAGAGGAAACCATGGTTGATGTGGCCAGCATGAGGCTATGAGTATCATAGAGCCCCTCTCTACCTGGAGTTTGAACAGAGTTTGGGAAATCAGGGGAATGGGAGGAAGGCGTTAAATAGGCCTTTCTCCCAGTGGAGATAAAAAGCATCCGCTTATTGACTGTCTGGCGTGAGAGTCCTGGTGCAGAAGCTTGGGAGCTTGGCATTCTGCGGGGTGGCAAAGAGGTCTATCTGTGGAGTTCCCCAGATCTGAATGATGTAGGATATTGTGTCTACAAGAAGAGATCATTCGTGGGGAAGAAGGATCTGACTCATTGTTTGCCTGGAAGATACACTGCTTGTAAATGGATGTGATAAGTAATGCAAAGGACCAGAGATGCAGAGCCTACCTGCAGTGGGACCAAGAGTCTGTCCCTCCCTGCTTTTTACATAGAACATGGCTACTTGATTGTCGGTTTGGACCAGGACTCTGTGGTAAGAAAGGTGCTCCTGAAATACTTTGAGAGCATTGAAGATAGCTTGAAGTTCCAGGAGATTTATTTTGAGTCATGCCTCCTTTGGTGACCAGAGGCCCTGAGTGGAAAGATGCCCTAAATGGGCTCCCCAGCACAGTTTGGATGCATCCGTCATTACGGTACATTGATGTGGAGGAATCTGAAAAGGTAACCCTAAGAGAAGTTTTTCTGGGGAACACCACCACTGGAGAGATTCCATCAGAGGGGGAGATACAAGTATCTTGTCCCTGAGACAGTCTGAGGCTTGAGTCCTCTGGGAAGCCAGAGCCCATTGAGCTGTGTGCAAGTGGAGACAGGCGTATGGGACTACATACACCGTTGATGTCATATGACCTAGAAGTTGCAGCATTTCTCAGGCAGTGAGATAGTCCTTGAGATGTGCCTGAGATGCTAACCGATTGAGTCGAGTGCAACGGAGTTGGGGCAGAAATGCCTTCGACTGCTGAGTGTTTAAGAGAGCCCATATGAACTCTAGAGTCTGAGTGAGAACAAGTTGGGACTTTGGAAGATTTATGACATATTCTAAATGCTGTAACACTTGCATGGTGCGTGAGAGAGAGAGGCTGGCCTCCTGAGAGGTTCTTGCCCTTATAAGCCAGTCATCTAAGTAAGGGAAGACAAATATCCCTAGAGGTCTTAGGAATGCGACTACGACCGCCATGCACTTTGTGAAGACTCTTGGGGCAGAGGCCATTCCGAAAGGAAGGGCTCTGTATCCTGTATTGATAGTGTTTTCCCTGAAACATGAAGCGTAGGAACTTTGTGTTCTAGATGAATAAGGATATGAGTGTACGCTTCCTTTAGATCTAGAGAACAGAGCCAGACCTGGCTCTAGAGATAGGGGAGAAGGGTCCCTAGAGAGACCATCTTGAACTTCTCGCATATGAGAAACTTGTTTAGGTTTCTGAGGTCTAGAATGGGCCTGTTTTCTATGGGATGAGAAAGTATGGAGAATAGAAGCCCATTCCCTGTTGGGAAGCTGGAACCTCTTCTATTGCACCTTGTAGTAGAAGGGCAGTGATCTCGTAGTAGCAGAGCAGTGAGAGGAGACTGAGAACGATACTCTTACTGAGGTAGAGGGGGCAGGCTTTGAAGGTGAAGCCTGTATCCTTCTCTCACTATTCTTAATGTCCACTGTTCTGAGATGATCAGATGCCATCTGTGGTCATAATGGCACAGCCTGCCAGCAATGTGAAGAGGATGGGGGTTCTCCAGAAGCAAAGCAGCTATGTTCTCTAGGAAGGAGTCAAAAACCAGGAGCAGCCTGAGTCTGCTAAGCTGGCTGCGTCTTAGGAGTCTGAGACTTACTTTGCTGTTTTGGAGGCTGCTGTCCCATTTGAGGAGCATGATGCTGACATTGAGAAGCAGGGTTGTAAGAAGAAGAATACTACTACTTTTTAGTAAAGAAGGCTTTCTTTGCTGCTGCCTTCTATTTAGCTGGATTGGCAGTGGATCTAGAAAGCCTATTCAGGGTAGTGTTCTCAGATTCTAACTGAGACGCTTTGTCTTGCCAATCCTTGCCAAAAAGGTTTTCACCTGTGCAAGGAATATTACCTAACTTATCTTGAACCCATTGTTCAAGATCCGATGTTTGCAGCAATGCAATTCTGCATGCACCGATGCTGATCAATGTAGCTCTACTATTGCATGCAAAACAATCAAAAGTTGCCCTATTGACAAACTTTGAGACATTCTGAGCATGTTTGACTTGAGTGAGGTAGTCTGCTCTTTTGTCATCAGGAAGAAGAGGAGCCATTAATGCTAAGTCCCTAATTACCTCGCTGAGAAACATACCCATGTAGAGTATGTAGGAACTAATTTTAGTTGATAACATGAAAGCCTGAAAGCAGCGTTGACCAAAAGCATTGAGGGTTTTTGATTCCCTACCCGGAGGGTTAGAGGAACGTGTCTTTGTGCTGTTGATCCAATGCATTGACAATTCAACCACCATTGAATGCTACGGCAATTGTGTCTTTTGGAAACTGGGACATTTCGGTACCTGGTACATGGTATCAAGCCTTTGAGTATGAGGAGGAATAGTGTCTCCCACATACGAAGCATGAGGTCATGGAGAATGAGGTGAATGGGAAGTGTAGCTGCTTCCTTAGTTGCTGTTGGGTATTAGAGAATTTCCTGTTCTTCAGCTCTTGGCTTTTTCTCCAATGTCACATCACGTATAAAGTATTGAAAAGACATGTCCTCTGGCGGGGACATGCAACGTTGTGGAGATGGAGATTTTGTAGGCCTCGAGTATCGGCTGATTAATCATCCGATGAATCAGATTCCAAAGATTCTAAGTATCGACGGGCGGGTTGTTCGTGCTCCGTCAGAACTCGGTACCGATTGATATCGGTGCTTGGAATCTGTTTAGCCGGAACCTCGGTACCAGAAATGGATTTGAGGGCACGCATGGATTGTAATGCAGCTAAAGATTTGTAACCTGATGTGGTTTGCATCAGTACCAAAGACGATGCAGGCATTTGCAGAACCGACTGTAGGGGTTTTACTGGAACCGAGGATTCCAATAAGGCCGATAGCCAGGATGCACTGATCCATGGAGCTCGCTGATGCTTGGGTATCAGTACCCGAGTTGTGGGCCATGATCCCTGAGCACGGCACCAGGAGCTCTCTGGAGCTGGAGGGCTCAGGAGCATCCTGGGACTTCTCGATGGCTTTGGAGGAGAGGTCCTCCCTCCCTGACACCCACCCACCTCTGGTATAATCGTAGCTTTATAGGTGCTTAAACCTCTTAAAGGAAAGTAGGTGCCATATTCACTCTCAGGTGCAGCTGTATATTCTCATCAGCATACATTAAGGACCTGAGATTAATTAAATGTCAGGTGAACAAAGTACATTAAACGTATTAGGTATAGTTTTATTAGTATAAGTATCCCACGCAACCCTTAATAGGTAAAGAACTTAAATATCTAAACACAACCTTAAAACAAAGATGCAGACAGCAGTCCAGCAGCGAGATGGGGGCTTTCCAGTCTTTTGCATTGAGTGTCACATGTATGATTTTCTCCCAGTTGGTGAGGGGTCTTACGTGTGCACAAGGTGCAAGGAGCTCTTTGCTCTCAGGGAACTAGTCCAATCTCTGGAGGCAAGAGTAGCAGACTTGGAAGACATAAGGAAGACAGAGAGGTACATAGACGAGATCTACAGGGATATAGTCCTGAAGTCCTACCTCCAGTCTGGCAGCATCCCTGTTGCCATGGAGGAGAGAGGTCACGTGGCAGGAGAGCATCACCCTGGTGTGGCAGGAAGTGATCCTATAGCTAGGACCTGTTCTCCAGGTGATGTAAAACTCTCTCACACTAAGGAAGTTTCTCCAGGGCCATGTTCCAATGAGGGAAGGGTTAAGACAGCCGTTATAGTTGGTGATTCGGTCATTAAGCATGTAGATAGCTGGGTGGCTGGTGGACATGAGGATCGCCTGGTAACATGCCTGCCTGGTGCGAAGGTAGCGGACCTCACGTGCCACCTAGACAAGGTCTTAGATAGTGCTGGGGAGGAGTCTTCTGCCTTGGCACATGTCGGTACCGATGATATAGGAAAATGTGGTAGGGAGGTTCTGGAGGCTAAATTTAGGCTTTTAGGTAGGAAGTTGAAATCCAGAACTTCCAGGGTAGCGTTCTCCAAAATGCTTCCTATTCCACACGCAGGACCCAAAAGGCAGGCAGAGCTCCGGAGTCTCAATGTGTGGATGAGACAATAGTGAAGGATGAGGGTTTTGGATTTGTTAGGAACTGGGGAACATTCCTGGGGAAAGGAGGGGCTCTTCCGAAGGGATGGGCTTCACTATAACCAGAATGGAACCAGGCTGCTGGCATTAAGCTTTAAAAAGGAGATAGAGCAGCTTTTAGACTAGATAATAGGGGAGAGCCGACAGTCGCCCAAGAGCGCATAGTTCAGAACAATGTATTCTTGAAGGATATTAAAAAAAAATGAAGTTAGGGCACATCAGCAGAGAGGTTCCAATAAAGACAAAGGTAGCCCAAATGCCCTTGAGTACAGAGCAGACAGAGCTTAAAGATTCCAAATTACCCCTACCTACCAATAACCAGATTAATAAGAATAAAATAAGTCTATAAGATGCTTGTATGCAAATGCTAGAATTCTAAAAAATAAGATGGGAGAGTTAGAATATATAGCATTAAATGAGAAGTTAGATACGATTGGTATCTCAGAGACATGATGGAAGGAGGACAACCAGTGGACCACTGTGATACCTGGGTACAAACTATAGTGTAATGATAGAGCTGATCAAATTGGTGGAGAGGTTGAACTCTGTGTTAGAGAGGGGCACTCTGTGTTAGAGAGGGCATTGAGTCACAAAGGATTAAAGTTTTTCAGGAAACAAAATTTGCTGTAGAATCTCTATGGATTGAAATTCCATGTAAAAAGGGAAAGGCAATGGCAGTGGGGTTATACTATCGATCGCCTGGCCAGAATGAACAAATGGATGATGAAATGCTCAAAGAAATTAGGGAAGCTAACAAAAGTTACAGAACAGTAATAATAATGGGTGATTTCAATTACCCCGGTATTGACTGAGTCAGTGTCACGGCAGGACATGCTAGAGAGAGAAAGTTTCTAGATGAAATAAATGACTGCTTCTTGAACCAACCAGAGGGGAAGCCATTTTGGACTTAGTCCTTAGTGTAACACCAGATCTGGTTCTAGAGATTAAGGGTGTTGGGGCCACTTGGCAATAGTGATCTTAGCATGATTACATTTGATTTAATTAATGGAGGAGGGATGGTAAGGAAATCCACAGTACTACCTTTTAACTTTCAAAAGGGAGACTATGATAAAATGAGGAAAATAGTTAAGAAAAAACTAAAAGGAGCAGTTGCAAAGGTTAAAGACTTACATCAAGCTTGGGTGTTGTTTAAAAATACTATCTTGGAAGCCCAGACCAGCTGTATTCCACGCTTTAAGAAAAGTGGAAGGAAGGCCAAAAAACTGCCAGCATGGTTTAAAAGTGAGGTCAGAGAGGCTGCTGTTGCCAAAAAAGCATCTTTCTGGAAATGGAAGAAAGAGCCAAATGATGAAAACAGGAAACAGCACAAGCACTGGCAAGTTAAATGCTTTAAAGCTCTTCTCCCTTACCTCCTCATTTGACCTCCAGCTTTGTTCCTCTGCCCCCACTCACCAGCATGGCCACTGCCTGGACCTGATATTCTTCTCTAGCTGCTTACCCTCGAACCTCTGTAACTCAGTTCTTCTCTTATCTGACCATCACCTTCTAAGCTTTAATCTTCATCACCCGCTGACTCAGCCTCGTCCTGTCTTCTCCAACCTATTTAGAAACCTTCATGCTATTGATCCCTTGGCTCTGTCTTCCACCATTTCTTCACCTCTTTCTTCCACTCTGTCATCTAAGTCCGTTGACGAGGCAGTAACTTCCTATAATGCTGCATTCTCCTTGGCTCTGGATGCTCTCGCTTCACCCATCCCACGTCCTGTGAGATGTTTTGCACTGCAGCCCTGGCTTTCATCCACTACCTGCTATCTACATTCCTGTGCCCGTTCTGCTGAGCGTGCCTGGCTCAAATCTGGCTCCTGTGCAGACTTCCTACACTTCAAATTCATGCTTGTCTCTTTCTAGTCAGCCATCGCTCTTGCCAAATAAGACTACTATGTCCATCTGACTAACTCTCTTCCCTCTGATCCTTGCCGTCTCTTTTCTACTCTCAGCTCTCTCCTCAAGGTGCCTCCACTTCTTATCCCTCCCTCCCTTTCTGCTCAAACCCTGGCTGACTATTTACATGACAAAATCCACAAGATCACCTTTCAATTCCCCACAAAGTCAGCTAATTCCCCTCCTCCCCTCTCCACTCCCAATTTTCCCCCCTATCCTTGCTACCCTCTCTTCCTTTCCTGTGATCTCTGAAGAGGAAACTGCACACCTTCTTTCTTCCTCCAAACTCACCACCTGCTCCTCTGATCCTATCTCCACCCGTATCCTAAACCCCATTTTTTCCACCGTTGTCCCTTCCATCTCTCATATTCTCAACCTATCGCTTTCCACTGCAACTGTCCCTGCAGACTTCAAGCATGCTGTGGTCACACCTCTCCTCAAGAAACCCTCACTTGATCCCACCTGTCCTTATCAACCCATCTCTCTCCTTCCCTTTATTTCTAAACTACTTGAACGTGCGGTTCACCACCGCTGCTTTGACTTCCTCTCCTCTCATGCCCTCCTGGATCCCTGACAGTCTGACTTTCGTCCTTTACACTTTACTGAAATGGCTCTTGTCAAAGTTTCCAGTGACTTGTTCCTGGCAAAATCCAAGGGCCTGTACTCTGTCCTCATCCTCCTTGACCTCTCTGCTGCTTTTGACACTGTTGACCACAACCTTCTCCTCGATACCCTGTCCTTGCTTGGTTTCAATGGCTCTGTACTATCCTGGTTCTCCTCCTTTCTCTCCCTTCGCTCTTTCAGTGTGTGTTCTGGTGTCTCCTCCTCCTCTGCTACCCCGCTCTCAGTTAGTGTACCCCAAGGATATGTCCGCTCCTTTTCTCTCCATATACCCAGTCCCTTGGTGCGCTTATCTCTTCCCATGGCTTTCAATACCATCTGTATGCTGATGACTCCCAGATCTAACTCTCTGCGCTTGAACTCTCTCCGGCAATCCAGACCTGGATCTCTGCCTGCCTTTGAGATTGCTGCCTGGATGTCTCGCCGCCGCTTGAAATTGAACATGGCCAAGACTGAACTTCTTATCTTTCCCCCTAAAACCTCCCCTCCTCTTCCTCCTTTCTCAGCCTCTGTGGATAGCTCTGTTCTCCTTCCTGTTTCCTCAGCCCGCAATCTGGAGGTTGTCTTTGACTTCTCTCTCTCTTTCTCCACACACATCCATCTCGTAGCTAAGACCTGCCGTTTCTTTCTCTATAGCATTAGCAAAATCCGCCCCTTCGTCTCTGAACACACTACTAAAACGCTTATTCACTCCTTAGTCACCTCCCCTCTTGACTACTGTAACCTACTCCTTGCTGGTCTCCCTTTGAATCATCTCTCTCCCCTGCAATCTGTTCAACACTACTGCATGGCTAATCTTCCGCCAGCCTCGTCATACCCATATTACTCCTCTTCTGAAGACACTTCATTGGCTCCCTATCCGTTTCCGCATCCAGTTCAAACGTCTCCTGCTGACCTATAAATGCATTCATTCTGCGGCTCCTCAGTACCTTTCAACTCTTATCTCTCCTTATAACCCCCCTCGGGAACTCCGCTCCTCTAGCAAACTTGCTTCTATCTATGCCCTTCTCTTCTACTGCTAACTCCAGACTTCGCTCCTTTCACCTTGCTGCACCTTATGCCTGGACCAAACTGTCTGTGTCTGTATGCCAGGCACCTTCTCTAACCCTCTTCAAATCCATGTTGAAAGCTCACCTCTTCGCTGCTGCTTTTGGATCTTGACTCACCTGATCTCCTTTTCTCTCCCTTGCTTTACCCCTGCTTACACCTTCTGTGTTTTGTTTGTTTTGTCTTGACTTGATTGTAAACTCTGATGAGCAGGAATTGTCTCTTACATGCCTGTGCAGCGCTGCGCATGACTGGTGGCCAATGTTCCCTCTAATTTTCTGTAGGCTGTGTGCGCATAAAATATCAGCTGTGTGCAGCTTTTGAAGGAAGGTTAAATTTTTGTGCGCCACATAACGACACTCGAAGTTATATACTTTAAAATTTGACTACACGTCAGAATGCAGTATGTACACCACATTGATTTTAATCAAATTAAATGAAAATAGACGATTACTAAATGAAGCAGGAAATTTTTCTAGTAATTACACATTTTAAGACGTCTGTGTTTTCTATCAGAATCAGAGCTGTAATTTTTGTAAAGTATGTGTGCTCTCTCAGCGAGGTGTGTGCGCGCGCACACGTGCACAGCTTAGAGGGAACAGTGCTGGTGGCGCTATACAAATGCTGAGTAGTAGTAGTAGTAGTAGTAGCAGCATTGATAAGGCAGACAAAGAGAGAATTTAAGAAGAAACTTGCTATGGAAGCAAAAGCGCGTAATAAAGACTTTTTCAAGTACATTCATAGCAAAAAAACCTGTGAGAGAGTCAGTTGGACCATCAGATGATAGAGGGGTAAAAGGGGCAGTAAGAGGGGACAAGGCTATAGCGGAGAGACTGAATGAATTCTTTGCTTTGGTCTTTACTGAGGAAGATGTAGGGATGTTACCCATGACTGAAGTGGTATTTAAAGGTGATACTGCTAAGAATTGAAAGAAATATCGATACACTGTAGCGGCAGAGCGCAAACAATCCAATAATACCAGGAGTCTGTTCAGAAGGTCCAAATCATTTGTTGTGCACAAGACTCAAGCAGAATCACATTCAAAATGGCAGAGCAATGGTTTCTAGCAAAACAACAACTTTTATACCTTTCTTCTCCATTCTGTACATAGGCAAACTTCTCATTGGTCCCGGTAACCCCTTCTACCCCATCTATTTGTCCCGGTACCACTACGTAGTCATCCAATGAGGACCTTGGTCTGGGCTCAGCACCTGGTTGCCCCCCTTACAGTCCCCATTACAATGGACAGTTCTTAGACTCTTGATACAATTCTCCTCCAAGGTCACTAGCTGACTAGAACATGTGGGAAAGCAGGGCACTGTAACCCTTCTCTCAGCAGAATTAATTAGTTCACAAAAGTTTTCACACTCTTATCAGTACCAATTAAAGCTTGTTTTTCTGTCTTTTGTAAGTTTCGATTCTGCTTAGCTATGCTTGGTTATGCTTAGTTAAGTTTCGATTCTATGGAAGCAGCATTCGGGGGGGGGGGGGGTTAACTACAGTTGGCCTAACCACAGGCTTTACTTACAGGTCAAGCTGCTTAGGCCTGTCTGTTTAGTTCAAGCAGCGTGGATCATAGGCCTTCGCCTACCACAACACCAGGAAGATGTATTACAAGTATTTCATAAACTGAAGAGTAGCAAATCATCTGAACTGGCTGGTATACATCCAAGGGTGTTGAAAGAACTGAAATATGAGATTGCAGACCTGCTATTAGTAATCTGTGAACTGTCATTAAAATCATGTGTAATACCTGAAGATTAGAGGATCGCCAGTGTAACGCCAATTTTTAAACAGAGTTCCAGGGGTGATCTGGGAAACTACATACTGGTGAGCCTGACCTCAGTACCGGAAAAAATGGTAGAAGCCATCATAAAGAACAAAATTACTCAACATGTACAGTAGATAGCCATGGCTTAATGGGAGACAGCCAACATGGCTTAAGGTGTGAATAAACAGGTAGACAAAGGTGAGTTGGTTAATATAGTGTATGTGGACTTTCAAAAAGCATTTGACAAGGTCCCTCATCAGAGACTTTTGGCAAAACGAAAGAGTCATGGGATAGGAGGCAGTGTACTATTGTGGATCAAGAACTGGTTAAAAGATAGAAAGCAGAGGGTAGGGCTAAATGGCCAATTTTCCCAATGGAAAAAGGTGAATAGTGGAGTACCACTGGGATCTGTGCTGGGTCCGCTGCTTTCATAAATGATCTGGAAAAGGGAATAACGAGTGAGGTTATCAAATTTGCAGATGACACAAAATTATTTAAAGTTGTTAAAACCCATGAGGATTGTGGAAAATTGCAAGATCTTGATAAATTGGAAGACTGGGCATACAAATGGCAGATGAAATTTAATGTGGACAAGTGCAAAGTTATTCACCTAGGAAAGAACAACCCAAACTATGGTTACACGATGCAAGGTTGCAGATTAGGAACCACCACCCAGGAAAAAGATTTAGGCGTCATCGTGGATAACATGTTAAAACCCTCGGCCCAGTGTGCAGCGGCTGCCAAGAGAGCAAATAGAATGCTAGGTATCATAAGGAAAGGAATGGAAAATAAAACAAAGGATATTTTAATGCCTCTGTATCGTTCCATGGTGCGTCCACACCTTGAATATTGTGTGCAATTATGATCGCCGTATCTTAAAAAGGATATAGCATTATTAGAAAATGTACAGAGAAGAGCCAACAAAATGGTAAAGAGGATGGAAGGATACTCCTGTGAAGAGAGGCTAAAAAGATTAGGGCTCATCAACCTGGAAAAGAGACGGCTGAGGGGAGATATGATAGAAGTCTATAAATTAATGAACGGAGTGGAACGGGTAAACGCAGATCGATTGTTTACGTTATCAGAATATAGAAAGACTAGGGGACTTGCAATGAAGCTACATGGTAACCTTTTTAAGACTAATAAGAGAAAATATTTTTTCACTCAACGTGTAATCAAACTCTGGAATTTGTTACCAGAGGATGTAGTAAAACTGTTTGTGTAGCTGGGTTTAAAAACGTTTTGGAGAAGTTCCTGGAATAAAGGTCCATAAATCATTATTAAAAGGGACCCAGGATATCACTGCTTGACCCAATACAAGCATTGTTGAACCTGTGTCTTTTGGGGAAACTGCTAGGTACACATGACCTAGATTGGCTAGTGTTGGAAACAGAATACTGGGCTTGATGGACCTTGGTCTGACCCAGTATGGCATATCTTATCTTTTTTTTTTTTTTAATTTTATTTAGACAGTTTTTGTATACCTCCTTATCCTTCAATCAAAGTGGTCACTACACAATTGGGGGATACATTTAACACACGGGGATATGAGACACATACACTAATACTTACAGGGAACATGGGCAGTGGAGGGTTAAGTGGCTTGCCCAAGACCACAAGGAGCATCTGTGGGACTAGAAACCCCAGTCCTTCCTGCCCAAGGTTGCTGTCCTCTAGTGGGATTTGAACCCCTGACCTTCCGGCCTGAAGTACCTTGCCCCAACCACTAGGCTACTCCTCCCTTCTTATCTTCATATCTTCCTCCCGCTGGGGTTGTTTGGCCTATGTATCCCCCTCCAGGGCAACGCACAAGGCATCTTGATGCTTAGAAGGAAATCTACCATATGGTGGCGGCCAGTCTTTGATGAAGGAAATACTTTTTCACTGAAAGGGTGGTGGATGCTTGGAATGCCCTCTCGAAGGAAGTGGTGGGGCAAACACACTGATGGAATTCAAAATGGCATGGGACATAGTGGATCCCTTTATAGCAACACAATAAACTCAAAATAAGCATAGCTATCTCTTATATCAGAACAAATAGGAGTGACCTACATGGAGTGGTGGGTACACCCCTAAACAAAGGCATGGGGAGAGGTGACCTGCATGGAGCGGCAAGTGCACCTACTCTTGCTGCCTTGCTGGGCAGACTAGATGGACCATGCTGGTCTTTATCTGCCATCATATACTATGTTATGTTTCGATACCTTAGATTCATGGGAGGAAGACGATGCCCTCAATGGTGTCAATGCTATAGAGACGGCGTTGGAGGCAAAGAGGGTGCCCAGCTTTGCAGCATAATTCTTTATGCCTCTCTTTATCATCTTCCTGCATAGGGGCCATTCTGATAGTTGGTGGTCAGGACCAAGGCATTTTAGACACAAGTCATGGGTGTCGGTTGCCGATATGGTACTGCCACACTTAGAACATTTCTTAAAACCCCTAGTGGGTTTTTCCATTGTGTCAGTGACAGTATGGAAGGCCTGGGCCTAAAATGCGCCTGAAGAAAGTAAACTTTCTATTTTTTTTTCGACAAGAAAGCAGATGCAAACCACAAAAAAATATGAAAAACAGGAATTTTCTGTGGTGACAGGATTTGATTCCTGCCGGCTCCACAGAAAACGAAGAACTGAGGAGGAAGGATGGGAAAGGCGTGAAGGGAGCTATGCAGGCACAGTGGACACTCCCAAAGGCTTTCCTATTGGATGCTGGGGAGCGTTCCCGCACGGGCTCCGTCGGTACCAATGTCACCCATATGTGAAGACTACATTCCTGCTTATTCCTGGAGATTTTATATATACAGTGCATTTATTTGTTACTGTTTCAAATTTGTTTAAGTATTTAATTCATTCATATTATATTTGTATATACTGTTAAAATTTTTAAGTATTAATTACAAAATCAAATTGTTTTTCCATTCCTGCTTATTATTTTGCCATGTCATTTCATCAGATGAAGTTAGCTGGGCAATCAATAAAAATCATCTGGGTGTCAAACCCGTTCAGAATGTCCTGGGTCGAACACTCATATGACCTAAATACATTTGGATGCTATGCTTCTTATATATGATGTTATTTTACTTTATAAAGATAGAGTCCTATTCTATCATTGTTATGTATCTAGTTAATTTATTTATTTCTTATTTTGAAAGGAGGAAAGGGATTTTCATGATTAGTGATGGGAAGGGAGGAGAGGAATAGAGAAAACAAAGAATTTGATGTATGGGGGAGAAAGGGAAGCTCGGAGGTAAAAATGGAGAAGGGATCTCAGGGAAGAGAGAGGGAGGAATAGGGAATAAAGAAGTGGAAGCGCAGAGAACAGGTGGGATCAGGAGCAGAGGAAAGAGAAGAAAGGAGAATGATGGGAGGATAAAGAGGAGATACTTGATCATAGAAGGAGATCCAGGATTGGGTGAGGGAGGGATAATCCCCTCATATTTCATTGCCCCTACAATAACCTCACGTACAGCACAGTGCTTTGATCGCCTCTACCCCCATCTTCCTCACCTATTTTAGAATCTTCATACTCTGCATTCCCCCTCTAGATCTCTCACTCTTACCATGAAGCACCTCCAGTTCCCTCACTCTTGCTCCCCCACTCCCTTCCAATTCTTCTATGGCCTCTCACTCACTCTTTCACCCTTCTACCATAATCTCTCTAATACTCTGTCTCTTGCCCCTTCCACCATATTCCCTCGTTCACTTTCTTACAACATTCACCAAATCAGCCCCCTGTTCTTCTGATTCCCAAATTCTCTTGCTCTCTCTTTCTGATCTTTGTACATATGCTTCCACTTGATTGTTAGGTGGAGGAAGACAGTGATACTATAGCATCTCAGGCTGTTTCCTTTCCTTCAGCTGCTAGCACCAGTTGTCATGCTTTGAATTGCATGGAACACCATAGTGCTGCATGGTTCAAAGTACAACACAATGGGCTTGGTCAGCTTAGGAGGAAGACGTGGTCTAAGGTGTCTCACTGCTGCTGTTCTTCTCCTAAGCTGAAATGTGCCCAGTTCAGGGTGGAAGAAGGGAGTTGTTAATTTACCCCAGTCTCTGATACAGCACCTCAGCAAAGCAGCAGAGTTCCTTCTTCCTCTGAGTGGCCATTTCCTCCACAGCTGAAACAGATCATACGAGAGCTATTGCCAGTGCTCCTGCTGCTACCTTTCTTTCCATTGCTGCAACTTGGGCCACAAAAAGAAAATACAGGCTACAATAGAGGCTGCTTCATATCCTTCTCCCTTTAAAAGCCTACAGCCAGCCTTGGCTAACAATAAAAGCATGTGACCGAGTAATTGAAGGGCTAATTTGAACTGGATGAAGAGGGTTGGGCCAAAAATGGCCTGTGAGCCATATGTTTGACACCACCGAACTAGGGCTGCTTGAAGACTGGCATTAGAAACATGGACTTTGAGGGCAATTTTCAGAGGTATTTACCCAATTTTTAAAAGTTGTACCACTTACAATAGGTAGGATTTATCTAATTCATTGATTTGCTTAATATTCTTTAATATATTGCTGAGAATTATTTTTTTTTACTTTGTTTTATGTCTTTTATGATTGATTTGGTTTGATTTGATTTTTTTTTAGGGAAGTACCAAGCTCGAGTACTGGCAGAAAACATGTTTACATCAGCAGAGTACCTGAAAGAAGTTAACTATGAGCTAGTTACTGGAAAAGTGGAAACCCTAGGAACTTTTTTCAGCAGCCTATGCCCAGGTACAACTTATACATATGAAAACATTCTGCATGAATAATACAGTCTCCAGATACTTGGTACAGCTGTAATGCTGTAGGTTAAGACAGAGGCTGGTGCCTCACAGGAACACTGTGCTGAGTTTCTGGAGGACAGGAAGGGACAGGCAGAACATTAAGAACAGTCTCTGTGACAGACAAATGACACTGAAGAGCCACAGTAGCACTATAAAAATAAGTAGAATCCTTAGTTTTTGAATTCACACTCCATTCTCATGGACAGTGGCATATTCAGACAAACATTTTACCATCATTTTCGTATAATTTGAGTTTGTATTTGCAAACTGACTTCTTTTTTTGTGGAAAGCGCAGTTTTCTAGTACTCCTTTAGGCTTCCAGCTCAGTCTGTGTCAGGGCTGGGATTCAGCCTCATGAGCCTTTAGTCACCACTATCTAAGGCTTTTTCCCTTATTTTATTTCCATCTTACCTAATCCAGCCATCGCAGTGACAAATCTCCACAGAGGGCCATGCACCACAGCTCCTTACAGAAGCCTTGAATCATGATTATGTATCTCCAGGAACAAGCAGGAATGAGTCTTCACATATGGGTATCGTCGGTACCGACGGAGCCTGCGCGGGAACGCTCCCCAGCGTCCAAAAGGAAAGCTTTTGGGAGCATCCCACAGCGCCTGCGCGCTGCCTTCCTGCCTTTCCTAACTGCCTCTCTCCAGTTTTTCTTTTCCACGGAGCCAGCAGGTCGTGTTCCTGTCACCGCTGAAGAATTTCTTTATTTTATTTTATTTCTTTGGTTGCGCGTCTGCCTTCTCGACGCTGGACCGGTACCGCCGGTCTTTTCTTTTATTCTAAAAAAACCCAAAAAAAACCCACTACTGTTTTCTCATTTCAGTGCATTTTCTTCTTTGGCCTTAGGCCTAGGAAATTTTTCCTCATGGAAAAGCCCGCCTCTGGGTTTAAAAAATGCACGAAGTGCAGCGGCACTATTTCTGTCACCGACACCCATGAATGGTGTCTAAAATGTTTAGGTCCTGACCACTCCATTGCGGATTGTGAGTCCTGCTCCATGATGTCTAAAAGAGGTCTACAGAATCGAGCAGCTAAGCTCAATACCCTGTTTCCCTCGGATGCAGCTTCGGTTGCATCGACGTCTTCCAGGGCTGCTTCTTCCTCACATTGATCTCAGGTAACTAAACTTAAATCCAGCCGGTCCTCGAAGGGTAAATCTCCCTCTAAGTATCAAGATGCCTCTGGGCTTGCCCTCGAGGAATCCGCACCAACAAAATTACCCCGGCGGGAGGCTCCGGCTTCCGAAGCTTTTTCTATGGGGTCACAGGCTGACATCGATGGCTCGGCCTCGACCGATCACCTGTTGCCATGTTCTGGGGTACCGGTGGTTCCCACTGGTACCGACATCCAGACATTTTTTGCGTCGATTGATCAGAATATCCTGACCATGCAGCATGCCATCACGGCATTCATACAAGCTGTGACGCCTTCGGTACCGCAACAAACTCCGTTGCCGGTACTGACTCCGGCACCGGTACCGACATCAGTTCCGGTGCCGGTACTGATTGTATCGACATCCGCTTTGGTGTCGACTGCAGCGATACACTGTTCTGTGATGCCCATCGGTACCGATCACTCCCGATGTTGATACCACCCGGTACGCGTATCGGGCTCTGCAGGAGCATCCAGACAGGCGATACTTCGATTCCTCTGAGGACTCTGATGAATCAGAGGTCTCTGTCGAAGCATCGGTGATCCATCCTCAGGAGCCCTCTAATCCAAAAAGGAGAATGTCTCCTCCAGAAGACTTGTCGTTTCAAGACTTCATTAGGGAAGTGGCCAGGGGTCTTTCCATCTCAGTGGCCCCTGAGACAGAGCCTAGAGCCAAAAAATTAGATATTTTACAATACCCTAAGACTCCTAAAGAGGCAGCCACTTTACCAATACATGAGATTCTTTATGATCACATGTTGGGCATATGGGAGACTCCTCTCACCACTTCCCCTCATTCTCGCAGGTTGGACACCATGTATCGTGTTCCTCCTTGTCCTGGCTTCCATAAGACTCAGCTTCCTCACCACTCCATTGTGGTGGAGTCTGCTATGAAGAAGATAAAGAGTACAAAAAGGCACTCTTCTGCTCCTCCAGGAAGAGAATGCAGAACCTTAGATGCCTTTGGCAGGAGAATTTTCCAGACCAGTATGCTTGTTGCCAGAATCAACTCCTATAGTCTCTATATGGGGATGTTTCTAAAAGAAGTTACAGATCACCTGCAAACTTTATCTCCTTTTATTTCAGAAGATAAAAGGGAAGAGTTCCTCACCTGGCTCAAACATGCCCAGGATGTTTCCAAGTTTTCCAACTGTGCAGCCTTTGACTCTTTTGAAGGTGCCAGCAGAGCCTCGGCCATTGCCATAGGTGCACGCAGAGTTGGTTGATTACAAGCTTCTGATTTGGAATCCTGGGTTCAAGATGGACTAGGAAACCTTCCTTGTACAGGTGAAAACCTTTTTGGCAAAGATTGGCAAGCAAAGGCCATCCAGATGGATGCTGAAAATTCTGCTTTAGATAGACTTTCAAAGTCTACTTCTGCTCCTTTTAAGAAAAGGTTGTTCAAAAAGGGGTTTTTTTCCCAAAAAAGGGAAATATTATTCTGCTTATGGTCAGCAGTCATCTTCTGTAGGTCGTTTTGCTACAAAGAGACAGCAACAACCGAAACAGGCCAAGCCTAAGGCTGCTAGAACTGCTACGGCCCAACAGCCTCAGCCTCCTCAGGGCCTTTGACTTCCAGCTATAGAGCTTAGCCTTTCTGGCTCTAGAACATCCAGAGCCTCTCACCATTCCAGGAAGGTTGGCTTACTTTGCTCCCAGGTGGGAACAAATCACAGCAGAGCAATAGACCCTCTCCATCATAAGGGAGGGGTACAAGCTTCATTTCTTAAACCTTCCTTCTCACACCATGGTGAGACAGTTCAATTCTCAGTCATCTCTCCTCGACCTTTTGGGTCAGGAGATTGCTACCCTTCTTGCCCAAGGGGCAATAGAAGATGTACCCCTTCTTCAGCAGGGCTCAGGGTTCTACTCCCCCTACTTTCTTATCCCAAAGAAAACAGGGGGCTACAGACCCATATTAGATCTCAGAGAATTGAACAAGTTTCTATGCAAAGAGAAATTCAAGATTTCTGTCGGTACTCTCCTTCCATACCTTCAGAGTCAGGATTGGCTTTGCTCTCTAGACCTCAAGGATACGTACACCCATGTCCTCATCCATCCAACACACAGAAGGTTCCTTCGGTTCCTTTATCAAGGGAAGCACTACCAATACAGAGTGCTTCCTTTCAGTCTGGCTTCTGCACCAAGGGTGTTCACAAAATGCATGGCAGTAGTAGCTGCATTTCTACGCACTCTAGGGATATTCGTATTCCCATATCTGGACGACTGGCTCATCCGAGCTCCATCCCAGTCAGAGGCCCAGACTCCTCTAACCTGCACAAGGCGTATCCTTCAGTATCTGGGACTTGTCATAAACATTCCAAAATCCCAGCTCACCCCTATTCAGTCTCTAGAGTTTATAGGGGCCTTGCTGGATACCACAACTGCAAAGGCCTGTCTTCCCCAGGGCCGTTGCCTACGCTTGGTGCAGTTAGCCTCACAAATTCAGTTAAAATCCCATTTAACTGCTCGAGAGATGTTACAACTGTTAGGCCACATGGCATCCACTGTTCATGTGGTTCCTTATGCTTGCCTTCACATGAGGGCAGCTCAGTGGACTCTGTCCACCCAATGGACCCAGGCATCAGGTTGCCTGTCAGACAAAATAGCATCCTCCAGTCGCCTCTTTTGGTCCCTCCAGTGGTGGAAGTCCACTCAGAATCTGTTGCTGGGGTCCCCCTTTCAACAGGTGTTACCCCAAGCAACCCTTACAACAGAGGCCTCTCCAAGAGGTTGGGGAGCTCATCTTCAAGATCTCTCCACTCAAGGCATCTGGTCTTTACAGGAGACATCTCTACATATCAACCTCTTAGAGCTCAGAGCAATTTTTCTAGCTCTCAGAGTCTTCCACACCCTGCTCAGCTACAAGACAGTCCTCATCCACATGGACAACCAAGTAGCCATGTTCTACGTGAACAAGCAGGGCGGGACTGGCTCTCTGTCGCTTTGTAACGAAGCTCTGAGATTGTGGGCCTTCGCCAGAGAGCATCAAATTCATCTCATGGCAGTGTATCTTCCAGGGGTTCAAAACTCTTGGGCAGACAGACTCATTCGAGTTCTGCTTCCACACGAATGGTCCCTCCATTGGGACCAGATAGCCAGGATCTTTCGAATTTGGGGAACCCCAGACATAGACTTGTTTGCAAGTCTGTGGAATGCCAAACTTCCCCGGTTCTGTTCCAGAATTCCGTGTCAGGGAGTTCAGGCCAGGGATGCCTTCCTCCTCCACTGGGAGCAAGACTTCCTCTATGCCTTTCCACCCATTCCCCTAATTCCCAAGACACTGTTCAAACTTCAGAGAGACAAGGGGTCTATGATCCTCATAGCACCACATTGGCCTCGCCAAGTGTGGTACCTTCTACTTCTGCATCTCTCTCAAGCTCCCTCCCTGGACTTGGGATCTGCTCCAGACCTCCTGTCCCAGGAGGAGGGAACGTTGTGGCACCCAAATCCCCAGTCTCTTCACCTCAGAGCCTGGTTGCTGAAGGCCTAGACCTTCAAGATTTGCATCTTTTTCAGCAAGTGAAGGATATCCTTTATGCTTCCAGAAAGCCTTCCACTAGACGTTCCTATGCTTTTAAATGGAGAAGGTTTACCATTTGGTGTGCAGAGAAGGTTCTTAACCCTCTTGCAATACCTCTGAATTCTTTACTAGAGTATTTGCTGCATTTATCCCATGCAGGCCTTAAAACGAATTCAGTAAGAGTCCATTTGAGTGCTATTGCAGCATCCCTTAAACCTCTCAATGGACAGTCTATTTCCTCTCATCCTCTTATAGCAAGATTCATGAGAGGCCTTCTTTTGACTAAACCTCCCATCAGACCACCTCCAGTGGCATGGGACTTGAATCTGGTTCTTGGCCAGCTTATGTAGCCACCCTTTGAACCCTTAGCCACTACCTCCTTGAAATTCCTTTCCTGGAAGGTTATTTCTCTCATTGCAGTCACTTCAGCTTGCCGCATCAGTGAGCTGCAAGCCCTGGTGGCTAATCCTCCTTATACAAGGTTCCATCATGACAAGGTAGTCCTCAGGACTAATCCACACTTTATGCCTAAAGTGGTCTCACCTTTTCATCTGAACCAGGAGGTTTATTTACCTGTCTTTTTTCCAGGACCTCATGCTTCAAGTGCAGAGAGGAATCTTCATACCCTGGATTGTAAAAGAGCTCTTGCCTTGTACTTACAAAGGACACAGCAACATAGAAAGTCCTCTCAACTCTTTGTTGCTTTTGATCCCTCTCATTTAGGACTTCCAGTCTCTAAGAGAACTCTGTCCAATTGGATTGCTCAGTGTATTTCTTTCGCCTACCAGAGTAAGAACCTTTCTCTGGAGGGCCATGTCACAGCTCACAATGTGAGGGCCATGGCAGCCTCTATGGCTCATCTAAATTCTGTGTCCATCAACCAGATCTGTCGAGTGGCCACCTGGGCCTCGGTTCATACCTTCACAGCCCATTACTGCTGGACAAGGACTCCCGCCGGGATGCCTTGTTTGGTCAGGCTGTTCTCAAACACCTGTTCCATACCTAACCAACTCCTACCCTCCATCCCTGGCTGGATGCCTGAGATTCATGGGTGGAGGTAGAGCCCTTCCCAGGGACTCACAACCTGGGTGATCTCCCAGGCATCTCTAGCTGGGGAGTCCCCATATGTGAAGACTCATTCCTGCTTGTTCCTGGAGATAGCACAGTTACTTACCTGTAACAGGTGATCTCTGGGAACAGCAGGAATAAGTCTTCACAGCCCACCCACCTCCCCTAGGAGTTGTATCTCTCTATCTTTCTTTCCTTTCCTCACTCTCTCTTTGTCTCATCTTTAAAACTCGAACTGGAGAGAGGCGGTTAGGAAAGGCGGGAAGGCAGCGTGCAGGCGCTGTGGGATGCTCCCAAAAGCTTTCCTTTTGGACGCTGGGGAGCGTTCCCACGCAGGCTCCGTTGGTACCGACGATACCCATATGTGAAGACTTATTCCTGTTGTTCCCAGAGATCACCTGTTACAGGTAAGTAACTGTGCTTTATTAAACCTTTCTTAACCGCCCTTCACATGGGCTGAATCCAGGCATTCTGTGTTGCCATTGCATGGTGACTACAACTCTCCAACTAGGGACTGTAAATTCTCCTCTGATGCAGTCCCAGCTCTGGCTGTCATGAAGATCATAAGATCTGAACCCTGGTTCTCTGTATAATAATATACACAACAGCCACTGGGCCATGACTTATGAATTGATTCATTAGAAATTTACTTATCTCTATTAGTATTGCAGACAGATTCTGCCTTAGTTGCCAGGCTTCATGTCTTATGCCTCTAATCTTTCCCCACCTGCTATACTAGACAACATAGCATCTGAAATCAGCTGTGTGAAATCAGCTGTTACTTTGAGTGGAGGAGCTGATTTCTAGAAGGCCCTTTTCCACCCAACAAAGGAGAGATGAATCTGATCCTGATAAAACATCGCTGAGACAGAAGGAAAAACCTTAGAGAAGATAGATGAGAATCCCAGCAGAGGGGAAAGAGAAGAATGATGAAAGAAAGAAAGTTTAATGAAAAGAGTTAAAATATTGACAAAGAACTAGAATGTTGTGGTTAAAGATGAGCTGTGGGACATCATGAGAGGCAGGTATGCAGTGGTCCTTAGATACAGTCTGTGAGATCCCCAAACAGATCTGGTTTTCAGGGGAATGTACAGATAATCTAGATGCCTATCAACCGAATACAGATATAATACATGAATATTCACTATGAAAATCCCGAAAACCAGATCAGGTGTGAGAACTAGTACTCTACCTAGTCTTTAATGAACATTCTTGTGCCTTTTAAAAGTAGCACTTACAAATCAGCAGTATAACAAAATCGCTAATTCATGCTCTGACATGCAGTGATATGGTATCACTTTTCAGTATACTTTGTTGCAGGAGCAGCAGACAGCAGAATACCTTTTTGGCTGGGAGAGAGAGCCAAACAAATTATCCTCTGTTCTGCTACCCAAGCTTCCTGACTGCTAATTCTATGCATAGAAGAAGGGTTAGTTGGCCGATGGCCCCTATGGCTCTTCTTGTTCTGCTGCCTGTGCTGCTTGGCTCATATGGTTAGATTGGATTTTAATTTGCATGAATTCTTACGTTGCTAGGCACATTTTCTGTTATGCCAGATTACAGGACATTTATTTCTTGATTTTTCCATTTTCCTTGAAGTTCATATGTTTATTTCAGGCAAATTGATAACTCTTATGTTATTGGCAACTAAGCCTTGTTTTTTTATTTGGCAGAGGCTGATGTTGACATTTTGCTGAACAAGTTTTATCAAGAAAACCAAGGTCACATATCTTCATCTTTGAATGCGGCTTCGTTAAATAAGCCACCAACAATAGAGACCAATGGAACTGCAGCATGCATAAGTAAGCTCTTAATATTTCTATAAAGAACAGAGAGGGGATTTGATTTCTGCAAACATCCAAAGGGACAGAGGACTGCTGCATTGTTGCCACCTACTATGGGACAGGGCATCAGAGGTCCAGTTCAAGAGAAGCTGCTTTTAGGCCTCTAGCCAGCAGAAATCTCTGTCCACCTAGGAAGAGAAAATATGGAGACTGGGCTAATGTCCCATACAAGCCAGTTGAAAACTTTACCAGAACACAATTAAAACCTTGCTCACTAATGAACTATGAGCCCTCTTTACTAAGCATTTTTCCCATAGACCCAAAATGTTAGAAGATCTTTAGTAAACAGGGCCTTATTTTCATGTCATGTATTTTTATCTTGCTTCCAATTCTGTTAGTGTAAAGACACATTTTAAATGGATATCAGAATTGAGATGTTGAATTTGGAATGTACTCACTGCCAACAGCAGGGCCAGCCTGTTCATTGTGAGGGAATGTTGCCCGCACGTGGCCCCTACACCTGCCTGACCAGCTTCAGAGGGAGCCGGGGAGGCCCGAAGCCTGGTGCTCTGGCTTACTTCTGCAGAGCCACAGGAGAAAAGAACGGCATTTTTCTTCTTTCCCATGGCTCTGTTAAAGTTGAGCCCACCGGCACGCTGAGCGGCTTGAGTGTAAATGAGGGCATTTCCTGTCTTGTGGGATGGGGGGTTAAGACTGGAAATAGGCTAGGACTGGAATGGGCTGATTGGGGGGGGGGGGCTAGGACTGGAAATAGCCTGGTACTGGAAATGGGCTGATGGGAGGGAGGACAGAGCTGCTGGCCCTTGAAGAAGACTGGGGACTAGGGCTGCAAATGGGCTGATGGGGGGGGGGGGGAGGGAATGTGAGGATGGGACTAGAAGGGAGCGGATGCTGAGAGGGGCTGGAACTAGAAGGGAACTGATGTTGGGGGAGGACTAGATGGGGATGGGGCTGGCAAGAGAAAAAAAGCTAGGGGAGTGAGGATGGAGAGGGGAAAGGATATTTTGTGTAGGAGGGAAGAAAAATCTACAATTGGCTGGGTATTGGGAGAGTAAATGGGGATTGAGGATGGAGGGGTGAAATTTGAATGGATGAAAAAAGAATAAAGAAAGAAATGGAGGAAAGAGCAAAAGGGGAAAGATCAGTATGTTAAAGCAGATGTAGAGAGAGAATGGAAAAAAACTAGAAGAGAGAAGACACGAATAAACCAGAAGAAAGCGACTGGAGCAATTGCAACTGAAAAATAAAATGCCCAGACAACAAGAGGTAGAAAAATACTTTTTTATTTTGAATTTATTAACTGTAATATGTCAGCTCTGGGAAATGTGCATCGTTAACATCTTTGCATTTTGTTTAGTACAAGAGGACATTAATTTATAGTTTTATTTCTCCAGTGTTGTACATTCCAAGTTTGGCTTTTGGGGTTCCCAGTTTAATTATTGTCTTCATATTTCTAAATTATGATCCCTTGTTCTATGTTTGGTGATAGTTTATGTTCTGCATGTGTAAACAAGCTGTGGTATTCTGTTCATGTAATTTCTGTGTGACACAGTTCCACTTGTTCTCTTTCCCCAGTATGAGATGTATTGGTATTCTCTGAGATGTATTGGTTTGATATTTGCAGTGTTGCCTTTTGATAGGTAGGGTTTGATGCTTTGTGACTCCTGGTAGTGCTGTTCTGATGTGGTGGGTTTGCTATTGGTTCTAAATGGGCAGGGTTTATAGCACTTCCTAATGTGCCTGGCAGTTGGCACTAGAGTATAGTAATGTAGAAATCTGATAGTATTTTATCTTCACTGTCCTTGCAAATGGTTTTCAGATGCTCATTAAGAGGCGTGTTTACTTAAACTTAATGTACATTCACAAATGTTTAATGTGCAGTAAGTGCAGGAACACCCATTTATTTCTATTAGCACAGTGGCACTTAATGCACATTAATATTTAATAAACATGCCCCTAAGTCATTGCCAGGATAAAAAAGGAGGCTAAAGCTTCCTAAAAGTTTAGATGGGCAACATACATGTTAAAATAAAATAAATTAAATGTATGCAAATGAGGTCCAGTGGATATGCAAATAAGGCTTTGCAATGAGTCTCTGCACATGGCCCCGCATCACCCTTGGCCACCCCTGTCCAATGGTATTTTAGAAACAACTCTGCTAAAAGTGGAGCCTTTTCTAAAATACACTGAAAGAAATAGAGGAACACAAAGGGATTTATATCCACATGCAGCAGAGAGAAAACCATTTCTCAAATATATGCTTGGGAGAAATCAGTGGAGGAAATCCACAAACTTACATGTGTACGTGCTGGCATTTCACAATGTGCACTGTGTGGTGTGCAGGTGCATATGCTGGAGCAAAGTGACTACTTGGACACTAGGAGGAGTCCCAGTTGCAAACTAGGAGTCCTAGTAAACTGTTATCATAAAGTTATGGGTAGAGAGAGCCAGGGTTCCTTTAAACCCCCAAACACTTGAGAGCCACCCAGAGCAAGTAATCAAGGAGATGGCTCTGTTAGCAGGGTGTGGCTGCTAGGTTCAAATATAAAAAGGTTGAGGAGCAGAGAAAGGAAGAGGCCCCAGAAAGGAAGGAGGTGCTGCCTTCATGTCCCCCTGTTCAGTAGTAGACAGGAAGCCCATTGCTTAGTATGGAATGCTGAATTCTCCAGAGGATGGAGGCAAGGAAGGTGAAGGGTCGTAACCTCAGAAAGGGAGGCAGAGCAAGGTGGGACTTGCTACAGCATGTGAATCCTCCAGGGTTGCTAAGGAAGAAAGAAGACTCATAACCTCAAGAAGGGGAAGCACAGCAACACCGTTCTTGCCGGTTTCCCTTCCTGTTAGATACAACGCCTTCAACTCCTCCAGAGTACTGCTGCATGGATTCTCAGACACGCCTCACATATAGATCTCTTTACTCCTTTATTTATCCGTCTTCACTGGCTTCTGGTCAAATTCAGATTTCAATTTAAGTTACTCATGCTGGACCACAGAGCTCTCTACACTTCCACTCCATAATATCTTTCCGATCTGGTCCTTTTTCATGCTCCCCCCCCTCCTCCCCCCGCCTGCTCCTGTCCTTTCATTCTAATCCCCTGCATCTTCCCTCTGTCTCTCAGGCACACCTGGACTCCACTCAGCTTTCTTTTTTCTTGGCCCCGCCTTATGGAACTCCCTCCCCTCTGCACTCCGCTTAGAGGCCTGTTTTGCGAAGTTTAGGACGATGCTCAAAACCCACCTCTTCCAGACAGCTTTGACCTCCTCCTCCCCTGATTCAAATTAGTGACCCCCGTCTACTCCCTCTGTCTTTTCTATACTTCTGATTGATTTTCTTTCTTAACCTGTTTATTTTTGGCATTCCTTCTCTGTTTCTGTTTTACACTTTCGGAGCAATTGTAATTAATTGTAAACTGCCTTGTTAGTATTTGGTTTAAAGTGGTATATCAAATGTTTAAATGAAGATAAATAGAATTATATAGCATTTAAAATCCTGTGCTGTGAGTGGCAGGAGGAATATGGGGAGAGGAGGAGCAGAGAGAAAGAAGAAGCTGTTGAGAGGGTGGGGAAATTTGGCTTAAGCAGAGAGTAGCTGCAGGTAAGCCACCTTTTATTTATCCTGTGTGTGGGAAAAGTGAAGAGTTTTTTCTTCCCCAAAATTTTGATGTGGGGCAGCAGGAAGTGAGCTGGTTAAAACCAGGGCAGCTCATTATAGATAAGAATTTTTTTTGAAGTGTTGCATGGTTGCTTTTGTATTAAGGAAACTGTTAGAAGACAAAGGGAAAGTATTTTGAGACTGCAGCAAGGATAGGATTGCCAACTGGCTTCAGATGTGCCTGACAAGCTTAATCCAGTCCTGGGTTTATCCTATTACTTGCAGGGATATGTAATTCTGATGTCACCATTGCACTTCATAAGAAAAACAATACTACAAGTCCCTGCATACAATAGGGTAAATCCAGGACTGGATCAAGCCGGTCGGGTGCATCTGGAGCCAGTAGGGTGGGGGCTGGGTAGAAATCACACTCTGTGCAAAAGTTATTTGTAAAGCCTGGCCTAAATCATTTGCTGAGGGAAAAGAAATTGGATTCAAGTCCCACTATTTCAGAACAGGTGGGAACATACTTCTGCTGTGGTTTATTATATAGTTGCTAAGTAAGAGAAAAAAAGAGTTTGAGAGAACTATGTTATAAGGCCACAACATGGGAGAATTAGAAGCACAGAGAGGATACTGCAGTTTTATTAATTGTGACACAGAAGAGTATAATTTATACTGCTGTGTTAATTTTGACGGTGCTGCGCAAACCCTGTCACCGCATAAAATCTTCTTTTTGTTGTTGCGTCTGCCTTCCCATTGACACCTATACTGGTACCACCTGTGTTTTTTTCTTTATTTTTTTTCTTTCTTTTCCTAAAAAGAGAAAGAATAACTTCTTTTTTGAGGGTCTGTCCCCTCTTGGTGCCAGGCGCCATTTTGGGCACTAGGCCCTCTTTTCTTCCAAAATGAAGAAACCATCTAGTGGTTTCAAAAAATGTTCAAAGTGTAGCGGTACCATTTCTGCTACCGACACCCATGATTGGTGTCTCAAATGTTTAGGTCCTGACCATTTGCCATCGGAGTGTCTCCTTTGTAGAAAGATGACCAAGAGAGGCCTGCAGAACAGAGCTGCAAAACTGGGCACCCTCTTTGCCTCGGATGCAATGTCCATTGCATCGACGTCGTCCAGGGCTTCATCTTCCTCCCATGGATCTCAGGTAACTAAACCTAGGTCTTACAAGACCGGCCGGTCCTCAAAGGGTAGATCTCCTTCTAAGCATCGAGATGCTACTAGTGTTGCCCTCAAGGAAAACATACCGACCAAACAACCCCAGCGGGAGGCCCCTGCCTCCAAAGCATTAACTGAGTTCCAGGATGTTCCCGAAGCTTCTACCTCCGGTGAACTCTTGGTGCCATGTTCTGGTGTCGTGGCCTGCTCCACTGGTACCGACATCCAGGCATCGGCAGGCTCCATGGATCAACATATCCTGGCCATTGAGCGCAGTCTTGCGGCTTTATTAGCAGCCTTGGTACCGCTAAAACTGCTTCAGTTGACGCAGTTGTCCGTACCAATATCGGTACCGAATGTTCCCGCATCGACCGATGCGCCGCTTTCCATGCTTCCTCCCATGCCGGCCCTGGGATCGGTCTCCGGCATCGAGGGTCCGGTATCGAGGCAGTCCGATGCCGACTTCGATCGATACCGTCGACAAGCAATACGCGACATCCAGCCTGACAATATTTCGAATCATCCGATTCCGATGACTCTGTCGGTACCGGGGTGGTTCTTCTGGAGGATCCTTCGCCACAGCGTCGGATGTCTCCCCCAGAGGACATGTCCTTTCAGGACTTCATACATGATGTAGTAAGGGGACTCTTGATAAACCGTGACCCCTGAGAAGGAACCGAGAGCTGAAGAGTTAGAAATTCTTCAGTATCCGGCAGCTCCTAAAGAGGCTGCTACCCTTCCCATTCACCAAATTTTGCATGATCTCATGCTTAGGATGTGGAAAACACCTTTAACGGTGTCGCCACATGTCCCGGTTTCCAAAAAAACACTATTACCACACCATTCCATGGTAGTGGAATCGGCAATGCGTAGGATTAAGAGTGCTAAGACGCATTCATCCAACCCTCCAGGTCGTGAATCGAGAACACTCGATGCCTTTGGGCGTCAATGTTTTCAGTCCTCGATGCTATCAGCTAGAATAAGCTCTTACATACTTTTATATGGGTATGTTTCTTAGGGAGGTTACAAGAGATTTGGAATTCTTGGCTCCACTTCTTCCCGATGACAAGAGAGCTGACTTTCTCACTCTGGTCAAACATGCCCAGAATGTTTCTAAGTTCATGAACCATTCAGCCTTTATTTATTATTTATATTATTTATTTATTTATTACAGGCTCTTATATACCGCTCTATTCAGCATCAGCGCGGTTTACAATATAACAACATACCATAATGAACAAACTGTTTGGTTTTACAGAGAACAAGGTCAGAGAACTTGGATAAAACATGGGAAGTCATTACTGCAAACTATTTACAAGAGTATTTACAAGTATACATGACAGGATTTGTTCTTAGTTTTGGGTAGTGATCAAGATTGGTTAGGTGGTTAAGTAATAATGGGGAAGAGGTGGGATTTGAGTGCCTTTCTAAAAAGGGATAGATCAGTGATAGCACGAATTTCCTGGTGGGTAGAGCGTTCCAGCATTTAGGGGCATAGAATCTGAAAGCCCTGTTGGATGTCACTGATAGGCATTTTGTCGCTGCTTTAGGGATGATTAGAATATTTGTTGATATCGTTCTCCTGGATCTGTTGGGTGGAGCGGCCTGAATGAGGTCTATTAGAGAGGAGGAGGTGATGCTTTTAGTGGCCTTAAGGTTAGTAATAATGTTTTGAACAATATTCTGCCATGTATGGGGAGCCAGTGGAGTTGCTCTAGGATGGGTGTTCATGGTCCCTTCTTGATGCTCCGTAGAGGACTCTAGCAGCGGTGTTCATGGCGAGGTTGCAGAGGGTTTAATGTGGAGTGTGGGAGGCCTTGAAGAATGCATTGGCATAGTCCAAGGTGTGGTAAGGTTAAGGCTTGAAATATAGTTCTGACAGTCATCAGGATCAAGCAGGGGCGAAGATGTCGAAGAGTCCGGATCTTTGAGGTAGATTGCCCTGACTATGTTGGATATGTGTAGTTTCAGATCCATGCGTTGGTCAAAAGTGACTCCAAGGTAACGAATGGAAGGTTTTGATTGGAGCTCGGCTTCTTTCACCTTTATATGGGATGGGGGGAGAAAAGTGGGTCCCTGGTGATGAAGAGAACCTCGGTCTTTTTATGTTTGAATTCGGAGGTTCTGGGATTGCAGCCATTCGGATACTGCATCAAAACATTTAGCTAGCGGGGAAAGGGTCCATGTGAACTGTGGAGAAAGGCATGTATAGGAGGATGTCATCTGCGTATATCAAGCATTCAACCTGAAGGACTTGATGATATGCAAACCGGTTGTATGTATATATTGAAAAAGAGTGAGGAATAGGGATGATCCTTGCGGTACGCCTTGCTGTTGGTGTGGTAAGGTGTAGATGTTGCGGTCCCTGAGGTAACGTACTGCCATCTCTGATCGAGGTATGACTTGCACCACTCTAGGGCAGTGTTATTGATGCCTTTTTCTTTTAGTCGCGCTATTAACCGATCGTGATGTACAGAGTCAAAAGCCGCAGCAATGTCTAAGAAGATAAGAGCAAAGCCTTGGCGGATGTTATCAATGCCTGTGATGATGTTGTTGCAGAGAGTGGTAAGGAGGGTTTCAACACCGTGGAACTCTCTGAAGCCATGTTGGCAGTGGTCCAGAGGGGAGACGGTGTCAATGTGGTCCTGTAACTGTCTTTGAGCTTCCTTTTCAATTATTTTCGCTAGTAGGGGTATGCTAGCTATGGGTCTATAAGATTCAACCTTTTGTGGGTCGAGTTTATTTGATTGCTTTGAGTGCATTAGCAGAACCTCTGCTATCTCCATCTGTGCACATCGCATTGCCTGGTTACAAGCATCTGATTTAGAACAATGGGTGCAAGACAAGCTGGGAAATATTCCTTGCACAGGGGAAAACCTATTTGGCAAGGATTGGCGGGACAAAGCTAATCAAGGTGTTGTTTTCGGACTCAAGCTGAACAGATTATCAAGGACCACTGCCAACCCAGCCTCTTACACCCAGGCTGTCCACTGCCCAGTTCATGCTCCCCAAAAAGGGCAGCAGCAACCCAGACAGCAGAGAAAGGCCCAAGTCCCCAGAGCTCAAACAGCTTAGCAGACACAGCCTCCCCAGGGACTTTGACTCTTTCCTAGAGAACTTAGTCATCCTGCCCCTGAAGGGTCCAGAGCCTTTCACCATTCCAGGCAGACTCTGACATTTCGACGAAAGATGGCAACAGATAACATCAGAGCACTGGACTCTCTCTGTTGTAACAGAGGGGTACAAACTCCATTTTCACAGTATGCCCCTCCCACCATCACAAAATAGTTCATTTCTCGGGGCCACTTCACCACTCTCTTGTGTCAAGAGGTCACCTCACTACTTGCTCAAAGGGCAATAGAAGAGGTACCTATATCCCAACAGGGCATGGGTTTCTACTCCCCCTACTTCCTCATTCCAAAGAAGACAGGGGATACAGAACCATACTGGACCTCAGAGAGTTGAACAAGTAACTGTTCCAAGAAATTTTCAAGATGATCTCTCTTGGAACACTTCTTCCTTACATTCAGAGTCAGGATTGGCTATGTTCTCTAGATCTAAAAGATGCATATACACATATCCTCATTCATACAGATCACAGAAGGTTTCTTCGAGTCCTCTTTCAAGGAAGACATTACCAGTACAGGGTTCTACCCTTTGCACTGGCTTCTGCCCCAAGAGTCTTCACAAAATGCATGCCAGTAGTAGCAGCATTCCTGAGAACTCTGGGAATATTCGTCTTCCCCTACTTAAACAACTAGCTCATCCGAGCATCAACAGCTCCAGAAGCCAGCTCGGTTCTCTCCTGTACAATGCAAATCCTGCAGTACCTGGGACTGGTCATAAACCTCCCAAAGTCTCATCTCACCCCTTCTCAGTCTCTAGAATTCATAGGGGCTCTTCTATACACAAGGCAGTCAAAGGCTTTCCTGCCACAGCCACGCTGTGTTTGAATACTCCAGCTGGCCTCTCAAGCAGCTATGAAAACTTTTCTAACTACTCGAGAAATGCTTCAGCTGCTGGGACATATGGCATCCACTGTCCATGTGGTTCCCTATGCTTGCCTATACATGCGAGCAGCCCAGTGGACCCTAGCCTCTCAGTGGACACAGGCATTGGGCCGCCTGGGGGACAAAATCAGAAACTCTACATGCCTCATTTTGTCCCTACAATGGTGTCAATTGCTGAAAAACCTTCTGGTAGGGTCTTCCTTTCAGCAGCCACTACACCAAGCCACCTTGATGACAGATGTGTCCAAGTCAGGTTGGGGGGGGAGGGGGCGGCTCACTTGGACAATCTCTCCACTCAGGGTCTCTGGACCGAGCAGGAGGCTTGTCTGCATATAAACCCTCTGGAACTCACAGCCATCTTCTATGCTTTTCAAGTATTTCAGAACCACCTGAGCTACAAAACGGTTCTTGTCCAAACCGACAACCAGGTAGCCATGTTCTATGTGAACAAGCAGGGTGGGACAGGTTCTCAGGCACTGTGCAATGAAGCTCTACATCTCTGGGCCTTCGCCAGAGATCTGCAAATCCACCTACTAGCGGTGTATCTTCCAGGCACACAAAATCTCTTGGCAGACAAACTCAGTCGAGTACTGCTGCCACACGAGTGGTCTCTTCATCCAGAGCAAATTGCTCAAATTTTTCAGATCTGGGGAACTCCAGATATAGACCTCTTTGCAAGTCCTCAGAATGCCACACTTCCCCTGTTCTGTTCCAGAATTCCGGCTCAGAACTGTCAGGCAAGGGATGCTTTCCATCTCCATCGGGGTCAGGACTTCCTCTATGCCTACCCACCCATTCCCCTCATTCCCAAAACTCTATTCAAGCTTCAGAGAGACGGGGGCCATATGATCCTCATAGCCCCATGCTGGCCACGACAGACGTGGTATCCACTGCTTCTACATCTCTCTCAAGCCAAGCCTCTGGAGTTGGGATGTGCTCCAGATCTTCTTTTCCAGGAGAACGGGATGCTATTGCACCCAAATTCTCAGTCTCTACATCTCAGGGCATGGCTGCTGAGAGCCTAGAATTCCAGGATATCAACCTTTCTCAACAAGTTAAGGATATCCTTTTGGCTTCAAGAAAACCTTCCACAAGACAGGCCTATGCCTTTAAGTGGAAAAGGTTCTCTATCAAAAAAAGGAACTTAATCCCTTTTCAGTTCCAGTGGAGGCGTTACTGGAATATCTCCTCCATTTATTATCCTCTGGTCTTAAGACCAATTCAGTGAGGGTCCACCTTAGTGCCATTGCGGCTTTCCATAAGCCCTTGGATGGACAACCTGTCTCCTCTCAACCGCTTGTAGCACGTTTTATGAGAGGTTTGCTCTTAACTAAACCTCCCATTAAGCCACCACCCTTGGCATGGGATTTGAATCTTGTCCTTGGGCAGCTCATGAAATCGCCCTTCAAACCCTTAGCCACTATATCTCTGAAGTTTCTTTCTTGGAAAGTAATCTTCTTAATTGCCCTCACTTCTGCAAGACGCATCAGTGAGCTACAAGTTTTAGTGGCTGATCCTCCTTATACAAGGTTCCACCATGATAAAGTAGTTCTTAGGACTCACCCTCGCTTTATGCCAAAGGTGGTTTTGCCTTTCCATTTAAACCAGTTTACCTTCCTGTATTCTTCCATAGGCCTCACACAATGCAGAAAGGAATCTTCATACTCTGGATTTGTAAAATAGTTTTAGCTTTTTACCTTCAGAGAACTAAGCAACATAGAAAGGCTTCTCAGCTTTTTGTTGCCTTTGATTCCAGTCATCTTGGATTACCAGTTTCCAAGCAAACTCTTTCTAACTGGATTGCAGATTGCATATCCTTTGCCTATGAGAGTAAGGGGCTTTCTCTTGAAGGTCATGTCACAGCTCACAATGTGAGAGCAATGGCAGCCTCTATGGCTAACCTTCGCTCAGTGTCCATTGACGACATTTGCAGAGCAGCCACTTGGGCTTTGGTACACACTTTTGCAGCCCACTACTGCTTAGACAAGGACTCCTGTCGGGATGCCTCATTTGGCCAGGCTGTTCTCCAGCATCTCTTTCAGACTTAGAACAACTCCTACCCGCTGTCCCGGGTTTCGATGCCAGAGATCCATGGGAGGAAGCATGACCCATCTCAATCTGGGTTTCGCAGCTTTCTGGGGTCATCTCCCTGGCATCTCTGAGCTGGGGAGTCCCCATATGTGAAGACTACATTCCTGCTTGTTCCTGGAGATAGCGTAGTTACTCACCTGTAACAGGTGATCTCCAGGAACAGCAGGAATTGAGTCTTCACAACCCACCCACCTCCCCTAGGAGTTGTAGCTCTCTCCTCTCTCTCCTTCTCTCCTTTGTCTCAGCTAGAAACTCAACTGAAGAGGGAGAGTTGGAAAGGCGGGAATGCAGTGGCGCAGACGCAATGAGATGCTCCCAAAAGCTTTCCTCTTGGATGCTGGGGAGCGTTCCTGCACACACTCAACGTGTAATCAAACTCTGGAATTTGTTACCGGAGGATGTAGTAAAGGCTGTTAGTGTAGCTGGGTTTAAAAAAGGTTTGGACAAGTTCCTGGAGGAAAGGTCCATAAACCATTATTAAGAAGGGACCCAGGATATCAATGCTTGAACCAGTACAAGCATTGTGGAACCTGTGTCCCTTGGGGAAACTGCTAGGTACGTATGACCTAGATTGGCCACTGTTGGAAACAGAATGCTGGGCTTGATGGACCTTGGTCTGACCCAGTATGGCATATCTTATGTTCTTATGTTCACTCTGTCTGTACCGGCGATACCCATATGTGAAGACTCAATACCTGCTGTTCCCAGAGATCACCTGTTACAGGTGAGTAACTATGCTTTCTTCATTTATGGTTACCAGACAGGAAGTCACTTTTATGTTGTTGTGGTCAAATCTCTAATAGTCAGATGCAGACACAAAAGATACAAAGTTAGTATTTAGCTCGTACCTTTCCAGTAGAAGATATTGTGCACGTTACAGTATTATGTGAAGTGTGGTTTATGTTCGGAAACCCATATACGCTAACAAAGGGAAAGGGGTCACTTAGTGTAGAGGTGGTTTGAGTAAGCCTGAATTTGCATCACAGTGCACCCTAGCTGCGGTGACATGTAAATGTTGTTACGTGTGTATCTGAAGCATTTTTCAAACCCGGACATCTAAGTGCTGCTAATTAACTTCATTTCAATTTAGAGGAAGAAATAAACATTGGAGGATTAAGAGGGTATCCTCCTTAATCCCTCCTGTAAAAGGATGGTCAAAAGACGCACGTTTTAAATACCTATGCATGTCAGGGAGCAGGTGTAAATCGAGATGTGGACAATTTTGGGCTTACACATGCATTCCCTATATGAAATAGGGATTTCACATGTAGATTTTCGTCCCATCCAGGCCATGCCCCTGACACACCTCCTTGCAATTTTGACGTGGTATGGAAATCTCAATTGCAAAATGAGCATTTTCTAAAATGACCATTTATAAACTTGGATGAAAATTAGACATGTAAGTGGTTATATTTGCGTGTGCAAATTTCAAATAAGACTTCTTAAATAGCCCCCCTTTGTCTACCTGTTCTCCATTAAATCATTTGTAATTGTTGCAGTTGTTTGTATCTTGATCAAAGTAGCAGATGTAGCTTACTGTTTGATATGGTGAACTATTTTCTGAATTTACTGAACCGTTTGTAGAATATTTGCTAGGGAAAACCGTTAAGAGATTTGGAGCGTAACAGAATTTCTTTAGATAAAAGTAGACATATAAGCCGGGGTGTCTTTTGTATGCAGACATTTAGCCAATCAATGTTCAAACTGTGTTTCCGTGAATCCCTAAGTGAATAGAAAATAATATAAACTCCAATTTTAACAACCATTTCAGACGAGTGGGTTACTATCATGAAAAACAATTTATTCCTGCCCACTCTCTGGAGTATAGGGAGGCCCATTTGTCTCTTAAGAAACATTTCTTCTTATGGCCTTGGACACCAGGGGTTCAGAACCTCACTCTCTGTCCAGATCTCTCATTTTCATAACTTCTCTGAGAATATTTCTGCAGTTATCTGGGAATAAGCAGGATGTCAGTCCTCACGTATGGGTGATATCGGCATCAATGGAGCCTGCGCGGTAACTTCTCCCCTGCTTTCAAAGAAAGCCTTTGGGAGATCCATTATGCATGCATGGTTGCCTTCCCATCCAAGGGTGCCATCTTGCCTCAGTCTCCTTTTTTCCATGGAGCTCATCGGATGTTCATCTGCACCCCGAAAAAGATTGCTTTTTCTATTTTGCTTTTTTTCATTTTTTTCTTCTCTGGTATGTGTACTAGTGCCTTCTCACCTTCCTGGATCTGCTTCACCCTTGGCGCTGTGTTTTTCTTGAGTCTTTTTGTCCTTTGGGGTATTTTTCTCAGTGCTCAGGAATTCCTTGCACCCTCCTTGGCCAGAATGCTTGAGTTTGATTTCGCGGACGCCGTCTTCCCCGCTGTGTCTTCGGTCAGTGGGTTCAAGCAGTGTGATTGCTGTGGGCACACTATGTCCCGCACAGATCCACATGACTGCTGTCTTTGTTACCTCGCTGTGGACCATGATGATTCCTCCTGTGGGCTCTGTCAACAGATAATGAACAAAGGACGGAAGAACTGTGCTACTCAGTGAGAGTCTGTGTTCGTCTCGGCCCTAGCATCGCTCACGGAGCCGGCGCCCTCGGCCTTGCGTGATGGAAATGTCAATTCTGAGCCCCAAGGTCGCAGGGCATTTGACAAGGGATTCTCTTCTGAGGGCCACCCCCACGAAGAGCTGGATGTTGTTGGTGGCATCATCGGGAGATGACACCAAAGCCATGGGTAAGTAACATGATCTCCAGCATTGGAGCCCCCGGCCTGATGTCGAGGGTGATGGCCGGGAGGGGCCCTCCGGCAAGAGAAAGTGCCATCAGTGTCTGGAGATCAACCCCTGTCTCCCAAACCCATACTTGTTGACGACACCTGCGCAGCTCCCCTCCCGAGGACCTCTCCTTTCTGGAGTTTGTCCATGACATGGCAAAGGCCTTGGCCTTCACCATGGAGTCAGAGGAGGATCCTCGGGCAGAGGACCTCGAGATTCTCTAGTACAAGGCTTTTCTTCCATATGTGGGAGACCCTGGCCTCGCTGCTGATTGTGAGCAGATGGCTTGATGCCATTTATTTATTTAACTTTTTTTTTTTTTTTTTAATATCGCTTTATCCTATGGTCAAAGCGGTTTACATCAAGCAAAACTTAGTACTGTCACACCCTTAACCCCTTACATTAGTATGGAGGGGGGTGGGTTTATTTTTGTCACTGTGGTGCTTCAACTTTCTGGCCTTTTCTAACTGGATGCCTTTAAATGCATTCTGGGAAAGGTAGTTCAGTTAGATATCATTTGGGCTCAGATGAAAAAAACAAACACAGTAGTTGGGTTTGAGTGAGTGCAATTTATTCATTAGCACAAAAAAACACGCTAGGTTCACAGATTCACCTTTTAAGATATTTTCACTAGGAATTCTTGCAACTCATTACAGGATAACTTGAACTGAAACAAACAGCTTTCCTCAGCTTAATTAACTGCACCTGCTTTCAGCAGAGCTTGCCGTGCAGATCAAAACAAACAGAAAGAAACTTTAAAACCAGGTTTCTTTTTCCTTTCCAGTCCAGAACAAATACCTGGCTATCTTGTGTGCCTAAACTCAGCACTTCCTACAGATAGTCCAATTCATACAAGCAGATAAAAACTCTTTTCCAGGTTTTCTCAGTAGTTAGACAAACAAAAGCATTTCTTACTTCCTTCAATTGAAACGGCACCAAAACTGAGCTCTGCACTGCTCACAGCTATTTCTCAAAAGATCATCAGGAAGATTCAGCTTTGCACTGCGTCACACTTTTCCTGAGCTTAGAACATTAACAAGCAAACACAGCTCTCAGGGCTTTGGACACTGGAGGCTTCTCTTTACGGTTGACATCCCCCTACAACCATTCTTAATTGGCAGACTGGCATGCAGAGCAGTCCATGTATGAGACCTCTTCATCACAAGGTAAATCTGGCTCCCCCAATTCCATGGGTTCACTCTCTTTCTCAGATTCAGATAGCTTACTTGACTGCCTTCTACTATGATTAAGGCTGTCTCTTGCAAATATGTATTGCTCCTTATTAGCTAAGCTTCTGGGGCTCATACCTTGATCAAAGCCTGTAGTAGCTTCACTTCTTACATGCTCTGGCCACCATCTAGCTAGCACGTCCTGTTCTCCAATTAGTGCCTCTGGCTCTCACTGCTCCATTCCTTGAGTAGGCAAAACTTCTGCTCTCTCTTTCTCTCTGGTCAGCAGTTGCAGCACTCTCTGGTCTCAGGAATCCTTCCAGTTTCTCTCCATGTGTCCTGCTTGTCCCTCTTCGTCCTCTTGCTCCTCCTCTGCCTCCTCCTGCTCAACTGCTTTCTGGTCTAACTGAGCTAAACTTAAACTCCTCAGGCTCCTGCTCCACCCTCTCCCCTCTCAGGTGAGAAAGATCAAACTCCCTCGTGGCAGCTGTGTGATTAGGGGATGCAGTGACGTAAGGGTTCCTTACCCTGGGCCTGTATTCCCTATCCTTTCTACCACTAGGAGCACTCTGTTCCTCAATGTAGCCAGGAATTACTGGCTTTCTAGGAGCAAATGGAGTTTTAAGTCCTGGACCTTTTAAAATGGGTCCCTTTATTAAGGTAAATTCCTTCTTTTTACCCCTCTCTTCTAGGTCCTGATAAGCTTCCTTATCACAGTACATTAGAATAATGAACTTGAGAAAAAATTAATAAAGGGCTATGGATCATAGAAGTGTAAGAGTGGCTTTAAATCTTGTATGTTCAGTGATTGGTAGCCAGTGCAGTTGTTTTAGTAAGGGAGTTAGGTGTTCATTTGTGTGTATATTGCATGGGGCATGTGTGCCATGTTGAGGGCTAGTTGTAGGGGATGGATTGCTGTTTTAGGTAGGGCTTGTAGGATGAGGTTGCAGTAATCTAGATGTGGAAAGATGAGCACTTGAAGGACTGTGTGAAAATCGTGTTGGTTTTGGAGGGGCTTGAGATGTTATACTGTCTTGATCTTATAATAGATATTTCTGGTAATGCTTTTGATGTGAGTAGAGAATGTTAGGTGTTGATCATGGGTGACATCCAGGTATCATATTTCTTGGTTTACTTGAAGTTCAGTTTCATTTAGAGTTATGGTGTTCAGTGGAGTGAAACTTGTGTCCCTTGTGATTAATAGGGCTTTGGTTTTTTTTTAGATGTATTGACATATTTTGTGTGGAGAGCCAGGAGCCAATGTTAGTGAAGCAGTTGGTTATATTCGTGACCAGGGTTATGTGTGTTGATTGGTGCATAAATCATGACATCAGCATACATGTGATAGTGAATATGCATGATTGTACGACTCAGCATATTGGTTGAATGAAGACATTGAATATCAGATCAGAGAGAGCAGACTCTTGAGGTACTCCTTGAGTTTGGGTGCATGGTTTTGACTTTGAGGAGCCTGATTTTACCTGGAGTTGTCTATTTAACATATATGAATGGAACCATTGTAGGGTAGTTTCTGCTAGTCCAATTGCTTGCAGTCTTTGGATTTTTAGAGTGTGGGGTATTGAGTCAAATGCTGCCTTGATGTCAAGGAAAGTAAGTATATATCCTGTATTCAGTCTGTCAGTTCCTGTTATCAACTTTCTAGGAGTGCAGCCATGAGAGTTTTGACTTCGTGGTGGGGTCTAAAGCTATATTGTTGGGGATCAAGAGGTGAATGTGTTTCTATATGATCTTGTATTTGGTGGAGCACAATCTTTTCTAATATTTTCGTTATGAATGGAAGGCTGGCTATAAGTCTGCAAGATGTTGGTTGGTTAATGTCATTGGCAGTTCCCTTTCTTACTGGGCAAATGGAGGCCATTTTGAATTCAGGTGGTAGATATCCTTGCTGCAAGGAGAGTCTGATTATCTTGTGGATTATTGGAGCAAGCTCTTGTTTTGTGAAATTGATCCAGCTGACTGGGCAAGGGTCAAGAGGAGATGTGGTTGTGTTGATGCTGTTCATGATGTCCTCCGTGTGTTTTGGTGTGAGCAATGAGTATGTTTTTCGCATATGGTGCTCTTGTGAGTCGATAGACAGGTTATGCTGATTTACCACAGAAGGTTAAGGTTTTAAAGTAGTTTGCCATTTCTTGTGCAATCAAATGCGTTTCTTCTGATTGATGGGGGTTATACTTTATGAGGGACTTGAATTTCTCAAAGAGTTCACGAGGGCGGTTGATAGAGTTATGTATCAGTTTTGTGTAGTATTCTTTCTTTGATTGTAAGGTGGCTGTTTGATATTCCTTGAGTTTTGTTTTGTAGGAAGTGAGGTTATCTGTTCTTGAGTTTCTCCATTTCCTCTCAGAGGTTCTGAGAGCGTGTTTCGTGTTCTTTAGCTGTATTAAATACCATATGGCTGATCTATGTTGTTCTTGAAGTCTGGGCTTGTGTGGCATTATTGCTGTGTCTGATGTGATTTTATTCCAAGCTTGGACAAGCGAGTCCAGGTCATCAGGAGCAGACTGCAGGTTGGGTAGAATTTTTGCAAGAAATTTTTTTTTTGAGTTAAGGAATCTACGAGTAGTGGGTTCAGTAGTGAGAGGATTCCGATCCAGTGTATTGTGGGGTAAGAGGATGGAAATAAGCTTGTGGTTTGACCTTAGAATATCGGTGATAGTAGGGAGCGAGATTTGGTGGTTCTTTATGATGATCTGAGGTAGGAAAATCATGTCAAGTGTGTTTCCTTTATCATGGGTGGGTTGATGGAAAATTTGAGTATAGTCCAGAGTTTCCATGGCATCAAGAAAGGTTTTTGCTTTGTTGTGGTGGAGGCAAGGTTGAGGTCTCCAAGGAGAGTAGTTGCTTTGTGATCTATGCTTGCATACTTCTTCTAGTAGTATGTCTAGGTGTCCAGGTTTTGCTCTATCTGTAGGCAAGTATGATGGTTATGTTGCCATTTGTTATTGCGATTGTGTCTTGTTCTTTATCTGAGGTCTTTGTGATGGTGTGACAGTTGAAATCTCTTAGCTATAAAAAATCTCCTCAACGTTGCATGTGTGAAGAGTGGAAAAGGTTGTAGTTTTGTGAGGTTAGCTGGTTCAGCAAAACATTATCCGTCTCAATGAACCATGATTCAGTGACACCTAGTATATCTATATTGTTATCTAACAGAAGATCTGCGAGGAGCTGAGTTTTGTGTCATGCTGACCTAGTATTGACCAGGGTGCATTTCAGGTGAGAGGCACTGTTTGTGCGTCTGCGCCTGAATGAGATGGGTATAGTTGGTTTAATGTATATGATGTTGTGTGTGGGTCTGGGTTTGCTATAGTGGAAGGTGGTATGCATTGATATAAGTGGATAATATTGAATGATTGGCAACAAGGTTCTTGGGGGTGTTAACATGAAGAGTGAGGTAAGATAAGATGACTTGATTAGGCATAATTGATATCTTACTGATGTATTTAGCTAGTGGTGAAGCATTCTGATCTGCTTACTGGAAATAGCTTACCATGATCTGTTGTACATTTCTTGGTCAGCGTTGTGCTGAGGTCTCGTGGCATTTTCTCCAAATGTTATTTTTGCGGATACCATGACAGTCATGAACTTCACTTCTAAGCTCCAGGGTATGTGGAGTGTGATCTCAGTCTCTCAAATTTACTGCTAATGCTTGGTGCAGTACTTGCATCATGCCAAAGAGAGCTTCTTTCTGGAGTTTGTAAGATGTAACAGTTATGGGAAGTTTGTCAAGATGTGCTTGGAAATTTATCAAGCCTGTCACTCCCAGTTCAATGGGAAAGATCTCTGTATCTTTCTGCCACATTTTCTTCATCTCTGAATGCATTTCTTGATACTTCAGAATCTTCTGCCTCTCCATGCGATTCACAGAATAATCACTCTGTACCAACACTTCTATTATCAATGCTGTTCTGGTGTTCTTCTCCTTTACCACTATATCAGGTTTCCTTGCATCCAGTTTCTTATCCTTCGGAATGGGAATGTCCCAGATGATCAGCACCTCTTCATTCTCTGTTGTTCTCTTAGGGTTATGATCCCAGTGCTTTTCAGGGACAGTGATTTTGTACAGAGTTTCCAGAAGAGGAGGCATGCTACTTTGTTGTTCTATATAGAAATTTTCTGTCATCTGAACTTCACAGCCTGCTATAAACTGAGTCACTGTTTCTGGCTCTTTTTTACAGAATCAACATATGTCTGTTTTGCTAGTTTTTTCAATGCTCGCCATAAACCATCTTGTCTGTAATCCGCTGTCCTGGGCTGCAACTATCAATCTTTCATCCTTCAGTTTCAGTTCACCCCTCCTTAACCATTTATGTGTCCGTTCCTGATCGACAAAAGGTTCTTGGAGTAACACTCAGTATTTTCCACTATATTTATGCATTTGCCACTTGTTTTTCCTTGCTTGCTGATCCATTTCTTTGAAGTGTTTTTTCTCTTGTTTTTATTTTATTTTTATTTAATATATATTTGTATATTTGTATGTTTTGTATATTTGTATATTTGTATGTTTTGCAAATTCTGTTACTTCCTTTCCCTTGCGTGCCTATGGATTCTCACTCATTCCTTCTAGTCATCAGAATGCTTGTCCAGGTTTGATGATGGAGACTGATTCTGGATGTTTACTTTCATATTTCTGTACTTTTTTCATATTTGGATCCGAGGATGCTATCAGGTAGGCTTGGAGGCCTATGATAGTAGCTCCGTAGGTGTAATCAATCTCTAGAAGTCCTAGCCCTCCTTCAGCTCTAGGAATGTACGGTCTTGGCATACACTGATTCTTTTAAATTACTTCACAGGCATGGAGGAGCTTTCATGTTTGCACATCCAGTTTTTCAAGATCTTTAAGAGGCCAGTCCACAATCCCAGAGCTGTATGAGAGTACAGGAATTGCCAGCTGATTGATGGCTTGTATCTTATTCCGTGAATTTAAAGCACTTTTCAATAACAATTTTAATCTCCTGTAATATTCTTTACTGATCTTCTCTCTCAATAGTTTCCGCTTGACTGTCATTCCTTCCTCTATTCCGAGATACTTATATATGCCTTCCTGTTCAAGGTCCTTGATGTCACAGCCCTCAGCAAGGGAGATGTTTTCAGCTTTGCTCAATTTTCCTCTGAAAAAGGTTGCCTTAGCACACTTATCAAGGCCAAACCTCATCCTGATGTCATCAGAAAAGCTTTTCACCACACAAAGTTGCTCTGCTAATTGTTGGTCGCTGGAACTGTAGAGCTTCAGATCATTTATAAATGGGAAGTTGCTTTTGGGTTGTTATCTTCTTTAGAATTCAGGCTAAATCCATATCCCAAAGAGTTGATGAGAGCACTCATTGGATTAAGCGTCACACAAAACGGAAGTGGCGACAGGGAATCTCCCTGAAATATTCCTCGCTGTATCTTAATGTTAGGAATGATGTACTGACCATCTTCATATCTCAAAAATAGTGTGGCTTGCCACATTGTCATAGTGAAATTAATGTATTCTATCAAACCAGGATTTATTTTATACTTTTGAAGGAAATGCATTATCCAAGAGTGTGGGATGCTGTCAAAAGCTTTCTTATAATCAATCCACGCTATACTGAGATTTCTGCCTTTCTTAGCACTGGCCATGATGGTCTTATTCAGTATTAAATGGTCTTTGATTCCATATGCTCCTCTCTTATTGCCATTTTCTCTATTGCCATGATGGTATTGAGCTCGATGTGATCGTATATTCTGTCTGCATCTATCACAGTGAACAGTTTATAGATTGTAGATAAACAAGTTATTGGTCTATAATTTTTAGGAATGTTACTTGGGTCTCTTTTCAGAAGGAGAAATGTTCTTCCTATAGTAAGTCCTTGTGGTGTTAAGTCCGGCTGCTGGAAAAATTGATTTTTGCAGTTCACCAGGTCTTGATGTAGTGATGTTAACTGTTTGAGCCAAACGCTGGTTACTCCATCTGGGCCAGGGGGTCTTCCAGTTTGGGGCTCATTTTAACCCGCTTTCCAGCTCGCTCTGTTACTACAGCTATTCCATAGGTTTGATATTTGTTTTTTCTAAATGCTTCTGTATGCTGGGTAACCATTCTGCTTCTTGATTGTGCTGTATAGGGTCCTCATAGCTTTCTCCAGAAGGTTTCAGTTTCGGCTTTGTTTGGAGGTGCTTTTACTATATAAATATTCTTCCCCAGTTCCCTGTAGAATTGTTTTGGGTGTTATCTAAATAGTTTATTTTGATATTTTTCTTTCCTGTTTTCTTCATATCTTTGAAGTTTCTGCGTTTCTGCCGCTATTTTCAATTGATTGTTGGCACATATAAATTTCAGGTCGTCTTCTGTTAATGCAGCATGCTTCAGCTTGATGTCTTGGATCTTTCTTAATATCTTTAATGCTCTTAATCCTTTTAGATACCTCTCTATCAGGGATACCTCTGCATGCAATGATTGTATTTTTCCTTTGATGCGTTTTTTCAAGGAGAAACTGTTATTGTTCTCTTACATATGACCTAGATTGGCCACTGTTGGAAACAGAATACTGGGCTTGATGGACCTTGGTCTGACCCAGTATGGCATATCTTATGTTCTTATGTTTCCTTCTGGCACTGCACTGTAGTTGTTAGTACTTCTGCAGTAATAGTTTTAGCTGCACAATATTGTATTCAATTAATTTTAGTGATGTCAATAAATGGTCCCTTTATACTGGATATGGTCTTGTTCATCTTAATTATCATACTTCTACCCTTAGGTGTTACATTTAGCTTGGGTAATCTTTCTCTTGCTTGGAACCCAGCATATTCATCTCTTTCCATATGAACTAGGAGTTCTATCTTTAATTCCTCCACCTCTGGATCTTTCTCATCCCTTTCTTCTTCTTCCTTTGCTTCCTCCTTTTCAGTTAATTTGTTGACCCTTCCTTTATTCAGCCCACTCTCTTGCAGTTCCAAATCTCTCAACTCCATCTCTGCCTCAGTCTCTCTTTCCTTTTCTGCATCTTCCTTTCTTCTGGTACTATCACCTAGGTCCCTCCTCCCTGTATTTCTTTGTCCACGGAATCCCTTAGTTGCTTCAAGATGTTATCATTCACATACTTCTTTACTTTGATCTTTGAAATTAAAGATCTTAAATTTGCATCTGTTGCTTTTTGCAGTTTTTCTAGTGGTAACTTTCCTCTTTCTTCCAACTTTTGGTGGATTCTCTTTGTATAACCTCTTGATTTAAATATAGGGTTGTAGCATAAAAATAGCAGTACGTTATCTCCTCTGTCTGCAGAATTCCACTTAACTGTAGTTAATTCTCCTAACGTTTTCATGAATTTCTGTAGTTTATCTCCTGGCATAGTGGGTCCATCAACAAGCTCATCATGACCTTTATCAGGGATGTTATCTATATCTGCAGCACTTGCACTATTGCAACCACCATCGTCAGCCCTAGTGCATAAGCTATGGGTGGGCACCTTTTTATCCATGGACGATGTGTGGCCAGTATGTTTTTTTTCTTCTTTGTTCCTACGATACTTCAATTGAAGTGTCGCCTTGGTATAGATATTATACAACGAGGTCACTATGTGAAGATACTCAGCAAGGTCTCATCTGTGTAGAGCATTTGGTCAGTAGTATGTTCTTTTGTGATGTGGTAGTTGGTCCTCGCCCCAGGTCAATGCCAAATGGCCCTCTGGTGAGGTCCTTAGTTGCGAGCCCGCCAGGTGCAGGCATGCCAAGGGCACTTTGATTTAAACTGTTCCCCAGTGAGATCTCATCATGTACCGACTCCGCCAGAGTCCCAGGTTCCAGAAAGTACAGCTGCCCCATAATGCCATGGTGGTGAAGTCATCCATGCATAGGATTAAAAACCAAAAGACTCACTCCTCGGTGCCCTCCAGCAGAGAGGTCCACTCCACGGATGCTTTGGGCAGGAAGTGCTACCAGGGCTCAATGCTCGTTGACCAGATCCAGGCTTACTGGCTCTCTATGGACATATACTTGCGAGACCTGGCGAAGGAGCCCACTGGGTTCTCAGCTGGGCTGGCAGAAGAACCTCTGCAGCACTTTCGGACACGGACCTCGATGGTCAAGGAGTGCTCCAAATTTATCACTCGAACAGCCTATGACTGCTTTGAGTTGGTGGCCAGAGTAGCTGTGGTGGGCATTACTGCCTGCCGCCAGTACTGGCTACAGTCCTCTGACTTGGAGCAATAGGTACAGGACAAGTTGATTGATGCCCCATTCCGGAGAGAGAATCTCTTCGGCAAACCCATGACTGATAAGGCCGCTGAGCTGAAGTCCAAGGTCCTGACCAGGACCAGGCTCTCCAAGAAAGTCACTGATCCTTCCCAATGGAAGGCTTCAGGGAAAAGCCTCTTTACCCGAAGAAGAGGAAGGCTTATGGAAATTACCCCCAGTACTCTGCCTTCCCAACTCCCCAACAGGCCACATGGGGGGGGGGGCATCTGGTATACTTTGCCAGCCAGTGGCTAAGCATCACCGCTGACACCTGGGTCCTCCAGGTGGTGGAGGAGAATTACCTCCTCCATTTCGACCAGATGTCGCCCCCTGTTCTTTCCAGGACTCCTTTATGCCTTTCCTTCCATACCACGTATTGTCAAGAATGCCTCGATTTGTAAAGTTTACTCAGGAGACAGTTGATAAGCTTGTACATCAGGATGTTTGTTTAAACTCTTTGGATTCTCGTTGTGTTAAGTTAGAGTCTCAGATCTCCACTGTGCAAGGTGCTCTCTCCTCCTCTATAAAAGATAGTTTGTTGTTGCATCGTCAACACGAACCATTTGAAAATAGTCTTAGGGCTAAGAACCTTCGGTGTCTCAATTTTCCTAAAACACACTATTTGTCTGCTGATATTCTTTTTCGTAAATATTTGAAGGAAATATTGGGATACCAAGATCCTTCTACGCTTGTTTTTAATAGCATTTACTATATTTCTAGCTCTAAAAAAGAGGTTAGAGGGGAAGGAGATGTGGATGTACTCGGCTCAGTGGAGTCATTGAATATTTCTGAATTTATAGAATCCTCGTTGAATGAAATTTCAGTTAGAGCAACCTTATTGGTCTCCTTTCATTCTGAAAGTGTGAAGAATGAGATTTTGAAATGTTTTTTTTCCAAAAAGAATGAGTTGTTTTGTGGACAGAAAATAAATATATATCTCCAGGAACAAGCAGGAATAAGTCCTCACATATGGGTACGTCGGTACCGACGGAGCCTGCGCGGGAAAGCTCCCCAGCTTCCCAGAAGGAAGCTTTTGGGGCCTCCCACTGCACATGCGCGCTGCCTTCCCGCCTTCCTGACCAGCTCTCCTCAGTTTCTCTTTTTCCGCGGAGCCAGCAGGTCGTGTTCCAGACACCGCTGAAGAAATTATTGTTTTAGTTTGTTTCTTTAGACCGCGTACCTGCCTTCCCCATACCGAAACCGGTACCGCCGGTCTCTCTCTTCTTTTCTTTAAAAAAAAAAAAAAAAAAATCTTTATTCTGCACAACTTGGTGACTTCGGTTAGGCCTCAGGCCTACACAAATTCTCCTCATGGAGAAACCAGCCCCTGGTTTCAAGAAGTGTACCAAGAGTAGTGCTGTTATTTCTGTCACAGACACCCATGAATGGTGTCTTAAATGTTTGGGACCTGACCACTCCATTCCGGACTGCCCATCCTGCTCCCAGATGTCTAAACGTGGTTTGCAGAACCGGGCCAACAAATTCCATGTGCTGTTTGCTTCAGATAATCCAGTATCACAGTCATCCAGGTCTTCCTCTCCGGATGGATCTCAGGTAACCAAACCTTCTTCGGGCAGGTCCTCAAAGAGCAAATCTCCTTCAAAGCATCGAGAGGCTCTCACTTTTGAATCTGAGGATCCTGCCCCAGCCAAACAACCCCGGCGGGAAGCTCTGGCTTCCAAAGCACCATCTATGGGGTTACAGGTTGACATCGATGGCACGGCCTCGACTGATCACCTGTTAGACTGCTCTAGGGTACCGGCCCATACCGGTACCGACATCCAGGCAGCAGTGGCGTCTATGAGCAATACTGTTCAGACCATGCAGCAGGCCATGCTGGCTTTTATTAATGCTGCGACGCCCTCGGTACCGCTTTTAGCGGTACCGGGTCCGGTTCCGGTATCGTCTCCCATACCGGAACTGAGACCATCGACTTCCAAACGCAGATCGGTTCCACATGCCGGATCCGGGTTTTCACCCGATACCGATCCCATACCCGGTACGCCCAATGTCGATACCGATCGGTATGCGTATCGTGCGTTGGAAGCAAATAGAGAATACTCTGATTCTTCTGAGGATTTTGACTCCTCTGAGGACTCTGATGAGCTGTCTCTAGTTCTTCATGAAGACCCCTCTTCCCCAAAGAGGAGAATGTCTCCACCAGAGGATTTGTCCTTTCAAGACTTCATTATAGAACTAGCTAAAGGACTTTCTATTACCACATCCTCTGAAAAAGAACCTAGGTCAAAGAAATTGGATATTTTAGGATACCCTAAGGTTCCTAAAGAGGCAGTCACCCTGCCTATCCATGAAATCCTTCAAGAACACTTGATGGACTTATGGGAGGCTCCTCTAACATTGTCTCCTTACTCTCCTAGGTTGGACACCATGTACCGGGTACCTCCTTCTCCTGGGTTTCAAAAGACTCAGCTGCCTCACCATTCCATTGTGGTGAAGTCTGCGCTGAAAAAGATTAAGAGCACCAAAAGGCACTCTTCTACCCCTCCAGGGCGAGAATGTAAGACCCTAGACTCTTTTGGCAGGAAAAATTTTCCAGGCTAGTATGCTTATAGCCAGGATTAATTCTTACAGTCTATATATGGGCATGTTTCTCAGGGAACTTGCCCTAAAGGTATGGCATTTTGCCTCCTTTATCCCTGAGGATAGAAAGGAGGAGTTCATTTCTCTGGTGAAACAGCTTCTAGATGTTTCTAAGTTCTCCAACAGAGCAGCTTTTGATTCCTTTGAGGGTGCCGGTAGAGCTTCGGGCATTGCTATTGCAGCCTGACGAATTGCTTGGCTCCAGGCCTCTGACCTAGAACCCTGGGTCCTGGATGGCTTACGGAATCTGCCCTGTACAGGTGAGAACTTATTTGGTAAGGACTGGCAAATTAAAGCCACTCAAATGGACGCAGAAAATGCTACATTAGATAGACTTTCTAAGTCTACCTCTACTCCTGCCAAGAAAAAGTCTTTCAAGAGGCCTTACTACAAGAAGGCCAGATTTTCCACAAATACTGGCCAACAATCTTCTCAGCCTCGCTTTGCTGCTAAACGTCAGCAACCTAAACAGGCAAGGTCAAAGCCTGCAGCGTCTGCCACTCCTCAGCAGGCTCAACCCCCTCAGGGGTTTTGACTTGCCCCTAGAGAACTTAACATTTCTGGCTCTAGAACAACCAGAGCCCCTCACCATTCCCGGAAGGTTAGCTCACTTTGCTCCCAGATGGGAGCAAATTACATCAGAGCAATGGACCCTCTCTATCATCAGAGAGGGCTACAAACTTCATTTTTCCAACCTTCCTCCATATACCATGGTGAGGCACTTCAATTCTCCCCCATCTCTCCTGGGCCTGTTGGATCAGGAAGTCTCTTCTCTCCTTGCCCAAGGGGCAATAGAAGAGGTTCCTCTTCTTCAACAAGGGACAGGATTCTACTCCCCTTATTTTCTCATAACAAAGAAGACAGGGGGATTCAGACCTATCCTAGATCTGAGAGAATTGAACAAATTTCTGTACAAGGAGAAATTCAAAATGCTTTCTCTAGGCATTCTCCTTCCATACCTTCAGAGTCAGGATTGGCTTTGTTCTCTAGATCTCAAGGATGCGTACACACATATACTCATCCACCCATCCCACAGAAAATATCTAAGATTTCTGTTTCAGGGAAAACATTTCCAGTACAGAGTACTTCCCTTCGGTCTAGCCTCTGCTCCAAGAGTGTTCACCAAATGCATGGCAGTTGTTGCCGCATTTCTAAGAGGTCTGGGTATTTTTGTATTCCCATATCTGGACGACTGGCTCATCCGAGCTCCATCTCAGTCAGAGGCCCAGATTTCCCTGGACCGCACAAGGCACATTCTGCAGTATCTGGGACTAGTGGTAAACCTTCCCAAGTCTCAACTTACCCCTACTCAGTCTCTGGAATTCATAGGGGCCCAGTTGGACACCACCACTGCAAGGGCCTACCTACCTCAAGTCCGGGGCCAACGTCTGGTGTGCTTGGCCTCCCAAGCTCAGTCCAGCAGTCACTTGACAGCCAGAGAAATGCTGCGACTTCTGGGCCACATGGCCTCCACGGTTCACGTGGTGCCCTACGCTCGTCTTCATATGAGAGCAGCTCAATGGACCTTAGCCACCCAGTGGACTCAAGCATCAGGAGCGCTCTCCGACCAAATACTCACCTCAAAGCGTCTGTTTTGGTCCCTCCAATGGTGGATGTCCACCAAGAATCTGTTGTTGGGGGCCCCCTTCCAACCTTTGTTGCCCCAAGCAACCCTCACAACAGATGCCTCCCAAACAGGGTGGGGAGCCCATCTACAATCCCTCTCCACTCAGGGTACTTGGTCTCCACAGGAGACCACCCTTCACATCAACCTCCTGGAACTGCGAGCAATCTTCTTTGCCCTCAAAGTCTTCCATACCCTCCTGGTCAACCTGACCGTCCTAGTTCAGACAGACAATCAGGTGGCCATGTTCTACGTAAACAAACAAGGAGGGACAGGCTCTCTGTCGCTTTGCAACGAAGCTCTCAGATTATGGGCCTTCGCCAGAGAGCATCATATTCATCTTCTGGCAGTGTATCTTCCAGGGGTTCAAAACTCTTGGGCAGACAGACTCAGTCGAGTTCTGCTTCCACACGAATGGTCCCTACATATGGACCAGATAAGCAGAATCTTTCAGGAATGGGGAACCCCGGACATAGACCTCTTTGCAAGTCCGTGGAATGCCAAACTTCCCCGGTTCTGTTCCAGGACTCCGTGTCAGAGAGCTCAGGCCAACGACGCCTTTCTCCTACATTGGGGTCAGGAATTCCTATATGCCTTTCCACCCATTCCTTTGATTCCCAAGACTCTGTTCAAACTCCAGAGGGATCACGGATCGATGATCCTCATAGCTCCACGCTGGCCACGCCAAGTGTGGTTCCCTCTACTTCTGCATCTCTCTCAGGGACCCTCCCTGGACCTGGGAGCTGCGCCAGACCTTCTCTCTCAGGAGGAAGGGACTTTGTGGCACCCAAACCCCAAGTCCCTACACCTCAGAGCTTGGTTACTGAAGGCCTAAGCCTTCATGACTTCAATCTTTCTCAACCAGTGAAAGATATCCTTCATGCCTCTAGGAAACTCTCCACGAGGCGTTCCTATGCTTTCAAATGGAAACGCTTTTCCATTTGGTGTGCTCAACAGGGTCTTGACCCTCTAGCACTTCCTTTGAATTCTCTACTAGACTATCTCCTGCATCTTTCTAATGCAGGCCTTAAGATGAATTCAGTAAGAGTCCATTTGAGTGCTATTGCAGCATCCTTAAAACCTATAAATGGACAACCTGTCTCCTCTCATCCGCTTGTTGCGAGGTTCATGAGAGGCCTGACTCTAACTAAGCCTCCCATCCGACCTCCTCCGGTAGCATGGGACTTGAACCTAGTTCTAGGTCAGCTTATGAAGCCACCTTTTGAACCGTTGGTTTCTACCTCCTTGAAATTTCTTTCCTGGAAGGTCCTTTTCCTTATTGCAGTCACTTCGGCTCGCCGCATCAGTGAACTACAGGCTTTAGTGGCTCATCCACCTTATACCAGGTTTCATCATGATAAGGTGGTCCTAAGGACGAATCCCCACTTTATGCCCAAAGTGGTCTCGCCTTTTCATCTTAATCAAGAGGTATATCTACCTGTCTTTTTTCCGGCTCCTCATGCATCCAGTGCAGAGAGGAACCTTCATACTTTAGATTGTAAAAGAGCTCTTGCCTTTTACCTCAACAGGACTCAGCCACATCGAAAGTCTTCCCAGCTTTTCGTGGCTTTTGATCCTTCTCATTTGGGACTTCCAGTCTCCAAACGTACACTTTCCAATTGGATTGCTCAGTGTATTTCCTTTGCTTACCAGAGCAAAAATATTTCTCTGGAAGGCCATGTCACAGCTCACAATGTGAGAGCCATGGCCACTTCTATGGCTCATCTTCACTCTGTCTCCATAGATCAGATCTGTCGAGCCGCCACATGGGCCTCGGTTCATACCTTCACAGCCCATTACTGCTTGGACAAGGACTCTCGCCGGGATGCCTTGTTTGGTCAGGCTGTCCTCAAACACCTGTTCCATACTTGAACAACTCCTGCCCACCTTCCCAGGCTGGATGCCTGAGATCCATACGAAGATGGCGAACCCTTGGAAGGGGATCTCCCAGGCATCTTAGCTAGGGAGTCCCCATATGTGAGGACTTATTCCTGCTTGTTTCTGGAGATAGCACAGTTACTTACCTGTAACAGGTGATCTCTGGGAACAGCAGGAATTAGTCCTCACAACCCACCCACCTCCCCTAGGAGTTGTATCTTCTATCTATCTTCCTTTCCTCTCTCTATTGTCTCAGCTATAAACTCGAACTGAAGAGAGCTGGTCAGGAAGGCGGGAAGGCAGCGCGCATGTGCAGTGGGAGGCCCCAAAAGCTTCCTTCTGGGAAGCTGGGGAGCTTTCCCGCGCAGTCTCCGTCGGTACCGACGTACCCATATGTGAGGACTAATTCCTGCTGTTCCCAGAGATCACCTGTTACAGGTAAGTAACTGTGCTTTCTTGTCCTTTATGCCAACAAATGACAAAGAGATGCCTCAGGAACCAAGTCAGACAGTTTGGATCGTTGTTTCCCTTGGACTTGGTTTCACTGGCTTCTACTTCGAGAGCATCAACTTCTTCTTCTCATGGGTCTCAGGCTTCTTCAAAGTCCAAGCACAAAAGTAAATCAAAGTCTTTGGCCATTCCCAAATCTTCAGCATCGAAGACTGATTCCGATGCCAGGGAAAAGTCCCAGCATAAGCATCACCACTTCCCTAGAGGTGCTTCCAATGCAGACCGGCCAGCCAAACGGCCCTGGTGGGAGGATTTGTCCTCCAAAGTACAAGTGGTGCTCCAGGATGCTCCTGAGGCATTAACCTCCAAAGAGCTACCAGTTCAATATTCTGGGACGGATGCGCAGCCATGTACGTGATTCCAACCAGACATCGGCCATCTCCCTAGACCAGTGCATGCTGGCTCTCGCGAGGAGTTTGGCAGCACTCCTGGCATCCTCGGTACTGCTTGGCAATTAACATTTAATGTGAAGAAGTGCAGTGTCATGCACTTAGGAAGCAGAAATCCAAGGGAAATGTACGCGATAGGGGGCGAGTGGTTGGTGTGCACGGATCAGGAGAAGGATCTTGGTGTGATTATTTCTGAGGATCTCAAGGTGGCAAAACAGTGCGACAAGGCAGTGGCAAAAGCCAGGAGGATGTTGGGCTGCATACAAAGAGGAATTACCAGCATAAAGGAAGAGGTACTAATGCCACTGTATAAGTCACTGGTGAGGCCTCACTTGGCATACTGTGTTCAGTTTTGGAGACCATATCTTGCAAAGGATGTAAAAAGACCGAAAACTGTTCAGAGGAAGGCAACCAAAATGATTTGGAGCCTGCATCAGAAGCCTTATGAGAAGAGACTTGAAGACCTAAATATGTACACTCTGGAGGAGAGGTGGGATAGGGGAGATATGATTCAGACCTTTAAATACTTAAAGAGAAATAATGAACAAACAAACCTCTTCCAAAGACGGGAAAGCTGTAAAACTAGAGGGCATAACATGAAGCTGCAAGGGGGTAAATTGAAAGGCAATGTCAGGAAATACTTTTTCACTGAAAGGGTAGTGGATGCTTGGAATGCCCTCCCGATGGAAGTGGTGGGGGCAAATACAGTGACAGAATTCAAGATGGCATGGGGCAGACACAGTGGATCCCTTTACAGCAACAGGATAAAATCAAAATAAACTTAACTATCTAATTTCTCAACAAATAGGGATGTCCTACTTGGAGCAGTGGGTTCACCCCTAAACAAAGACATGGGGAGGGGTGGCCTGCACAGAGCGGCAGGCGCACCTACTCTTGCCATCTTACTGGGCAGACTAGATGGACCATACTGGTCTTTATCTGCCGTCATTTACTATGTTACTGATAACATTGAGAGCTTCAGGAGTGCAGGCTTTGGCACCGAGCATACAGTCCGGTGTATCGGGCTCAATGCCAGCCCTCGAATTGACACCATCAGAACACCCGAGGCTGATTCCTCCGTTGGTACAAGTCGATCCCCCTAGTATCCAATAGACTCAGGCTGCCATTGCTCTCTGTTCCGACACCTCTAAGAATTGGTAACGACCGTCGACTTCCACGAAGCATCGAAGTCGAACCCAAGATCGCTGATACTTTGATTTCTTGCTGGACTCTAGTTCAAGTTACTCAGAATCTGACGGGGGTCACTCGAAACTTCAATGGTGGTGGAATCTGCGATGTTCTGAATAAAGAGCTCAAAGAACCATTCATCCATGCCTCCTGGCAGAGACTTGAGGACACTTGATGCCTTTGAACATCGATGTTTCCAAGCATGCATGTTGGCCTCCAAAATCAACTCGTACAATGCTGTACATGAGCATGTTTCTGAAGGATGTCACCAGGGATCTGGAAACTTGCACCCCCCTGCTTCCTGAGTTGAGGATAAGCAGAGTGAATTCCAGACACTCATCAAGCAAGGCCAGAACACTTTTAAGTTTCTTACCAGAGCCTCTTTTGATGCTTTTGAATCCATAAGCAGAGATTCAGCAGTCTGCATTGGGGCTCATAGAATAGCTTGGGGCTTATAGGCATCAGACCTCGAGCAATGGGTTCAGGATAAACTGGCCAATATCCCATGTACTGGAGAAAATCTTTTTTTGCAGATTGGAGGGAAAACGTAGGGGAGATTGAAACAGGTGATGTCTTCCTAAAATGCCTTTCCAGGAAAACAGCTGACCTATCCAAAAGGAAGACTCTTCCCAAGAAATCTTTTTATTCTAAAAAGAAGAGATACCATCCTTCTTACCCGCCTTCTGCTGCCTATCAGCCTCAGCATTCTCTGCAGAGGCAGCAGGGTCCTCACCAACCCAAGAAAACCCAAAGCTCCTAAGCCTCAACCAACTGCACAGGCAGAACCTGCACCTGATTTTTTACTCCTTCCTAGAGAGTATTGCCAATCTGGCCCTGGAGGACTCCCAGCACCTCCACATCCACATAGCTGGCAGACTTTGTCTCTATGCCACAGGTGGCACCTCATAACATCAGAGCAGTGGATATTGCAGATTGTCCAAAGGGGTTAGTTTCACTTTGAAATTTTACCCACCCCCCCCTACCTGCCTCACAGGGGATTATACCATACAATTCCTTCAAAGCACTCTCTTTAAATAAGAGGTGACCACCCTGTTGTCCTAGGGTGCCATAGAAAGAGTTCCTCCTCCCCAAGAAAAGTTATAAATATGTCAACAGAAAAAAACCACATGGCCTATCTGCAGTAGTCTGTCCTTCCATATCAACCACTACAACAGTCCTTTGTTTTCCTTTAGAGATCCTCTGTGTTTGTCCCATGCTTCTTTGAATTCATATACTGTCCTCATCTCTACCACTTCCACTGGGAGACTATTCCACAGATCCACCACTCTTTTCGTAAAGAAATATTTCCGCATATCACTCCTGAATCTATCCCCTTTCATCCTCATCCCATGTTCCCTCATAGCAGAGCTTGCTTTCAATCAAAAGAGGCTCTCCTGTGCATTTATGTCACAGAGGTATTTAAGCATCTCAATCATATCACCTCTATCCCGCCTTTCCTCTAAGGTGTACATATTAAGATCCTTAAGTCTGTTCTCATATGCTTTATAATGAAGACCACTAACCATTTTAGTAGTCACCCTCTGTACGGACTCCAGTCTGTTGATATCCTTCTGAAAGTGCAGTCTCCAGAATTGCATACAATACTCCAAATGAGGTTGCACCAAAGACTTATACAGAGGCACTGTCACCTCCTTTCTTCTGCTGTCCATTCCTCTCCCTATGCACCCAAGCATCCTTCTAGCTTTTGCTGTCACCTTTTCTACCTGTTTAGCTTCTTTAAGATCATTAGACACAATCACACCTAGGTCCCGCTCTTCTTTAGTGGACAAAAGTACTTCACCCCCCTATACTATATTGCTCCCTTGGATTGCTGCAGGCCAAATGCATGACCTTACATTTTTTAACATTAAATATCAGCTGCCAAATTCTAGACCATTCTTCAAGTTTAGCTAGATCCCTCCTCATGTTATTGACACCTTCCTGGGTGTCTACTCTGTTGCAGATTTTGATATCATCTGCAAAGAGGCAAACCTTACCCGAGAGCCCTTCCGCTATATCACTTACAAAGATGTTAAAAAGAATCGGACCAAGGACAGATCCCTGGGGTACACCACTGGTAACCTCCCTATCCTCAGAGTGAGCTCCATTTACCTGTACCCTTTGTGGCCTCCCACTCAACCAATTTTCAACCCAAACAGTGACTTTAGGGTCCATCCTTAGGGTGCTCAGTTTGTTTATAAGTCGCCTGTGAGAAACGGTATCAAAGGCTTTACTAAAATCTAAATACACCACATCTAGGGCGCTCTCTCGGTCCAACCCCCTGATAACCCAGTCAAAGAAATCAATCAGATTTGTCTGACAAGACCTGCCTCTGGTGAATCCATGCTGCCTCAGATCCTGTAATCTGCTGGACTCCAGAAACCTCACTATTTTCTCTTTCAGCAGTGTTTCCAATAATTTACTCACCACCGAAGTTAAACTAACCAGCCTGTAGTTTTCAACCACATCCTTACTTCTGCTTTTGTATAAAGGGACCACTTCAGCCTCTCTCGAGTCCTTTGGCACCACTCCCGATTCCAACGAGGCATTGAAAAGGTCAGTCAGTGGAGCTGCTAGAATGTCCCCAAGTTCCCTCAGTATTCTAGGGTGTATCTCATCCAGTCCCATCGCTTTGTTTACTTTCAAGTTTAGCTAGTTTCTCATGAACACAGTCTTCTGAAAATTGTTGAAGATGCCCCTCGCTTCTGTTCCTGTTTGTGGGTGTTTTCTGAGGTCCTGCTCCTGGTTCTTCATCTGTGAATATAGAACAGAAATATTTGTTAAGCTATTCTACTTTATCCTCATCAGCTTCTACATATTCCTCCCCTTCATCCTTGAGTCTGACAATACCACTTTTGCTCTTCCTCTTCTCACTAACATATCTGAAAAATGTCTTATCTCCCCATTTTATTGCATTGGCTATTTCTTCCTCTTTTTGAATCTTTGCTTTCCTGACTACTTTGCTAGCTTCTCTAAGTTTTTCTAAATATAGATGCCTGTCTTCCTCTCTCTGTGATCTCTTGTATGTCATGAAGACTCCCCTCTTTTTCTTCACCTTTTCAGCTACTTCTGGGCTTCTACTCTCTATACTTTCTCATTCCCAAGGAAACAGGAGGCTTCGGGCCCATATTGATTATCAGAGACTTAAACAAGTTCATGGTCTGAGAAAAATTCAAGATTTCTTTATGAGCTCTTACCTCCAGAGACACGATTGACTATGTTCTCTAGACCTAAAAGAAGCGTACATGCATTTACTGATCCATCCCTTGCACAGATAGTATCTGCTCTTCATGTTTCAAGGAAACCACTATCAATACCAGGTTTTGCCGTTCAGTCTAGCCTCTCTTCCAAGGGTCTTCACAAAATGCATGGCAGTTGTCGCTGCCTACATATGCACCTTGGGAGTATTCATTTTCCTTACTGAGATAATTGGCTGATCAGGGGAGACTCCCCTGTCAAGATGTAAAACTCTCCCTTTATCACACCATCATGGTGCTCCAACACCTGGCTGCCCACCTCGCTCCAACCCATTGTCTGGAATTCATTGGAGCACTCTTAGACACTCGACAGGCCCAAGCTTTCCTCCCACAGGATTGCTGTGCCCACCTCATTGAGCTCAACATATGTTAGGATAAACCTAAGCTCAAACTATAACCTATAGTTTGAGCTTAGGTTTATCCTAACATATGTTGTTGTCATTATAGCTCAAGAAAGATAGCCCAGATTTAATAGTTAGTACACCTCATTGAGCTGGCAAAAGGGGTACAACAGCAAAGCTAAGTAACAGCTTGAGAGATGCTATGACAATTAAGACACATGGCCTCCACGGTCCATGTCATCCCCTAAACTCGATTACACATGCAACAAGCGCAGTGGACTCTGTCTTCCCAATGGATACAAGTGAAGGATTGACTCAGAGACAAGATCTACATCACCCCTCAACTGTTTGAGTCCCTTTAGTGGTGGTGTCTCCCACAAAATCTACTTGTCTGGTCACCTTTTTAGATGCCTCCACCTCGATGTATCCTGATGACAGATGTTTCCAAGCTGAGTTGAGGGATGCATCTGAACGACTTGACCACACAGGAACTGTGGACACAACAGGAATCTACCCTGCAGATCAACCTGCTAGAACTATGGACACTGACTAATGCTCTTTGGGTTTTTCAACCCCAACTGTCGGGGCAACCTGTTATAGTCCGAACGGATAACCAAATTGCTATGTTCTATGTAGACAAGCAAGGGGGATTGGGGTCCTGTCCCCTCCGTGAAGAAGCGGTTTCCCTATGGTCCTTTGCCATCACTCACTGCATCCACCTCAGTGGTGTACCTCCTGGACAAACTCAATGTCTTAGCAGATAGACTAAGTCGTATTCTTCTTCCACACAAATGGACTTTGCATTGGGAGACGGCTGCTTGGATCTTCCAAACATAGGGAACCCCACTCATAGATCTTTTTGCCACTCCATAAAACATGCAGCTTCCGCTGTTCTGCTCCAGGGTTCTGTCATAGCACTGAGAGGCCCCGGACGCCTTCCTTCTCCATTGGGGACAGGGACTGCACTATGCATTCCCTCCCTTCCCCTTGATACCCAAAAGGCTGTTCAAGCTACAGGCCGATAGGGGCTCGATGAATCTCATAGCCCCCTTTTGGTCTCATCAACCATGATTTCCTTTGCTTCTTTGCCTTGTGCAGACTCAGCTGCTAAACCAGGGATGTGTTCCTAACCTCCTCTCTCAGCACCACAGACTGCTACTCCATCCCAGTCTTCACTCCCTACACCTGACAGCATGGCTGCTGAAGGGCTAGTACTCGCTGACCTTGACCTACCACAGGCAATCAAGGATGTCCTCCTTGCATCTCGTAAGGATTGCACCAGGCGATCTTATGCCTTTGAATGGCATAGGGTTGGCTTTTAGTGCTCCCCAAAGGACATTGACCCCTTTTCTTTTCTGGTGGAGTCGCTTCTACAATATCTCCTCCACTTATCCTTGATAGGTCTTAAGACTAACTCAGACCAATCCGCTAAGCGCTCCTTCTACGCCTCGGAGATATCAAGATCCGTTAATTCTTCCAGACAACTTCACTCAATCTTGCGCCAGCTTTTCTCTACTACCCCTGCCTCTGCCCCCTCAGGTGGCAGTCCTGGCCCCTGCATCTCTGGCTACTTTTTTCTCAGAAAAGGTCCAGAACCTATGTGCCTCTTTTACTGTTGCCCCTCCTTTACCCCTCTCTCCTCCTTGTTCTCCTTCTTCAGTCTCAGTCGCATCACCTCCCTCTGAGGAACTGGCTATTTGTAAGTCAGCTGTTCTACCCTCCTCCCCTGTAAATAGAGCCTTAGCCCACACTTGGTCCAACTTTCATCCCATTACCTCAGCAGAAGTATTGCTAATTTTATCTAAGTCTAGAAAGACCACCTGTTTATTAGACCCCATTCCCTCAGGTTGGTTAATGGAACCTTCCTTACAGTTGGTGCCTTTCATCACAACCATTCTTAATTCCAGCTTGTCTTCGGGCTGCTTTCCCTCATTGTGGAAATCTGCTATAGTCCATCCTCTACTGAATCAGCCTTCACTTGATTCCTCTGTTTTATCTCATTGGCGACCGGTATCCAACATTCCTTTCCTAGCTAAAATATTGGAACGTTTTGTCTTTCTCCAGTTAACATCTCACGCCGAAGCTACCAATACCCTCCACCCACGACAAGCAGGATTCAGAGCCAGGCATAGCACAGAAACAATCCTCCTGGCCCTTTTGAATGAGATTCATGTTGCCCACGATCGCAGAGATATTACTCTTCTGGTCTCATTAGACTTATCAGCAGCATTTGATTTGATCGATCACCAAACCCTTCTTTCCCGTCTTTTTGATGTAGGATTGCGGGGCACGGTACTGCGTTGGTTTCGTTCTTTTCTCACAGCTCGTTCCTTTGTCATCCATTCTAATCATCACTCCTCCTCATCTGTTTCCTTATCATGTGGGGTACCTCAAGGTTCAGTTCTCTCTCCTTTACTCTTTAATATTTTCCTTTCTCCGTTACCTCTCTTGATTCAACAATTCCCAGTCTCAGTTTATATCTATGTTGACGATATTATTCTCCTCTTCCACACATCCCCGGTTAGCATTGATATTACTCAACTTAATACTTGTCTCTCCCATGTTGCTACCTGGCTTTCTTCTAATTTTCTGCATTTGAATCCATCAAAATCCATAGCCATGTGGGTCTCTTTGAGCACACCTTGTCCAACCATCATGCCTCAAATAAATTCCTTTTCTATTCCTCTCACTTCCTCTTTTCGTTACTTAGGTGTAACTCTGGATTCTTCGCTATCTTTCCATGATCATGTATCAAATCTATCTCGCCGTTCTTTTTTTATCTTGCGGCAACTTAGATCAGTCCGTTCTATCTTGTCTTCCGATTCCCTTATTACCCTTTTATTGGCCTTAGTTATGTCCAGATTGGACTACCGTAATGTGGTTTTTGCTAATCTTCCATCCTACCAACTTCAGCGGTTACAACTGTTACAGAATACAGCTGCTCGACTTGTTACTCATGCCCGGAAATCCGATCATGTAACACCTCTGCTTTTTCAATTTCATTGGTTACCACTCCGTTATAGGTTTAAATATAAGCTTCTCATCCTAACACATAGTTATCCATACATCAAATCCTTTGTACCTAGCAAACCTTGTCTCCCTCCACACTCCCTACCGACAACTCTGTTCATTGCATGCCAATCGACTGTCTCTCCCTTCCCCTTCACAGGCCCACTTAGAGCAGACACATCATGCTGCATTCTTTTTCCTTGGACCCTCACTTTGGAACGCCTTGCCATTTTCCCTCCGACTGGAATTCTCGTACCATAATTTCAAAAGCTTATTGAAAACACACCTGTTTCAACAGGCTTATGACCTTCCTCCCAATAGTTCTGTCTAGTTATCGTTTTTCTGCCTGTCTCTAGGTGACCCCTCTGGTCAATCTTTCCTTTTATTTAATAATGGAGTTCCTTTCTTCCTATGGTGCTAGCATATATTTTTATTGTAAACCGCTCTCACGTCCTGACAAGGGCTGTATATAAAGTGTTAAATAAAGATAAAGATAAAGTGAGAGTTCACTTTAATGACATTGCATCCTCTCACAGATCAGTGGATGGACAGCCTTTCTCCTCACACCCCTTAGTAGCATGATTTATGCGGGATCTCCTGCTGTCCAAGCCATCCATTAAGCTGCCTCTGGTGGCCTGGGATCTGAATGTGGTTCTGGTGCAACTTCTAAAACCACCCTTTGAACCTTTAGCCACCACTTCACTGAAGTTTCTATGTTGGAAGGTCATCTTCCTTATTGCTTTCACTTCAGCTTGCTGCATCAGTGAGCTGCATGCTCTAGTGGCGCATCTCTTCTATACTTGGTTCCACTATGACAAGGTGGTTCTGTGTACCCATCCACATTTCTTCTCGATGGTGGTTTCCTCTTTCCATCTAAACTAGTTGGTAATCCTCCCGATTTTTTCCCTTGACCACAAACGTCTTGAGGTGAAGCAGCACTACACACTTTAGACAGTAAGCGAGCGCTGACCTACTACTTGGATATTACTAAATATCACAGAAAATCCTCTCAATTATTCATTTTCTTTAATCCTAGTCACCTGGGTCTACCGGTGACAAAACATACTCTATCTAGATGGATAGCAGATTGAATTTCTTTTGCTTATGAACAAGCAGGACTCTCATTGCAGAGTCATGTCACTGCTCATAATGTGCGGGCTGTGGCAACATCTGTAGCTAATCTCCGTTAAGTAGCCATTGAGGACATTTGCTGAGCAGCTACCTGGTCCTCCATTCATACTTTTGCTGCACACTACTGTCTGGACAGAGACTCTCATCAGGACACTATCTTTAGCCAAGCTGTACTCCAGCACCTCTTTGGGACTTGAACTCAACTTCTACCCTCTGTCCTGGATTTCTATGGGATACCAGACTGTAACTGGGGGAGTATCGCATCTTAGAATCGAGTCCAATAGCCCACAACACTTCCTTTCTTCAGCTACACATTTATTTTGCCTCAGGGATCACATTTTCTCCCTCCCCATACCACTCTGGTACCTGGGAGCTAGTGAATCCCATATATGAAGACTGCATTCCTGCTTACTCCTGGAGATAGCGTTGTTAATCTTTTGTAACAGGTGATCTCCGGGAACTACAGGAATCAGTCTTCACAACATGCCCTCCTCCCCTAGGAGTTGTAGAGTTCTTTTGTTTTCTTCTTCTTCTCAGCTACAAACTCAGCTGAGGAGAGGAGTTGGGAAGGCGGGAAGTCAGGCATGCAGGCGCAGTGGAGTGCTCCTAAAGGCTTTCCTATTGGACATTGGGGAGCATTCCCATGTGGGCTCTGTCGGTGATGATCACCCATATATGGACAGATTCCTGCTGTTCCCAGAGATCAACTGTTACAGGTAAGTAACTACATTTTCTGTACAGGTTACCCTTGTGCTTCATTTCTATCTTTTTTTCTGCTAGATAAAAATGAGAGAAATTTCAGCTGATGCATGCAGCATCAGTAGCTGGAACAATATTATTGCTCAGTATTAAATATAAACATGCATTCAACAGGTTTCATTTGAATGTAAAAAGGAGAGAACACTAGATACAGACCTCTTTGGTGCAAAGATCCAGCAGGTAACAGACTTGCAAGGGATGGCTATACCCTCCATTGGTAAAAGAAGAACAGACAGACATGGAGCTAATTAATAAGTTTATGGATGGACGAAAGAAACAGAAGAAGCAAAGTAACACATGTGAATTGTCACCTTTTAAACCCATGATCTATGCTCCACATATGCTCTTAAATGTAAGGCAGCCATATTGGCACAGATCACTAGGAAATAATTGCCTTGGTCAGGTTCCCACCATTAAAATCCAATTTGGAAATCATGAACTCCATCTAAAATTACAGATTTGGAGCCTTGGGATCCTGCTGGACTTATCATTAATGGGGTCATCTATTAATGGTTAATGGGTGCTATGGCAGATAATGTGCAATAATGGCATTAGCACACACTAACTGTTAATAAATGACAACCTAAATGTACTTCACCAAATTTAGTCAGCATTAACGGTTGTTTCCTTTATCTGTAAAACTTATGGGAATTCTGTCCAGTCATCAGCTAGCAGGTGCTGCTAACCAAATAAATGTTTTTAAATACTGGTCCCATTATTTTCATCATCATTGCCATGTTTTGTGAAAAATATTTAAGATGTACATAGCATTTTAAGAGGGTAATTTTATAACAGTGTATCTAGTTTAAGGCAGCCAAAACATACCCATTTTATTAAAAAAAAATAGTAGCGGTCCTACATACCTTTAAAAGTATAAGTAGCTGAAAACATGCTTGAATTTAAGGCACAACCATTTGCACCAGCCCCATTGCTGGATGTAAATGATTGCACCTACATTTTGCAAGTACACATGTAAATTATATTGTTTTTATAATCTATGTGCTTACTTATGCTCTGCCCAAACTTCGCCTCGCAAATGCCCATAGTGAAAATACATTCCATGAAATTAATATGCAATCCTCTGTGCTGGGTGCAGTTTTATAAATGGACATTTACAGGCATAAAATGCCATTTATGCACATGAAGGAGAAGAATATCCTTTTTATGAACCTATGTTTACATGTAAAAATAGGTGCCCCTTATAATTTTACCCCCTTATAACATGTTCTCCTGACGTACATGTTCTGTGGTTTAGAGAAGCTAATATGGCAATTTCATATCAAGTAATGGAAAAAATGAAATTAGGATTTGGGCATCTAATTAATTGCCTCCATGACTCTCTGTTCAGGTTATAGTGTTGAATGGCATCAAATCCGCCCATCCCAGCTAGCTGTGGCTCAGAAACTCTTGTCTCATGTCTGCTCAATTGCTGACTCTAGCACTCAGAATCTGGATTTGGGTTCTTTCGAAAAAGTTGATTTTCTTATTTGTGTTCCTCCTTCTGAAGTTACCTATCAACAGACCCTATTTCATCTATGGCATTCAGGTATGAGACTTTATATGCTTTAACACAGTGTTTCTCAACCTTTTCAAGCCCAAGGCATACCTACATTAGCAGACATATTGTGTGGTAATCTAGCTCCTTGGAGCAGGCAGTATGGACATGGAGGGGACTCATGACTAAAAGAATAGCAGTGAAAACCTTACTAGTGTCTTTTACAAATTTTAAAGCAAAGGAAGAGGGTATAAAGACATACACGAACTGTTCTAGCTCCCTCTATATGCAGGTACAGAAGAAAGGAGAAGTTGGGATTGTGTGGGAAATTGGCTCATGTAAAGTGGCATTTTAGAAAGGACATCCAAGTCAAAGTGGGGATATACCAAGAAATGCCAGGGACATCTATGTTTTCACCCAACATAAACATCTCTGACATGGACGTCCATGCCGGCAGCCACATAAACATCTTCCATTGGAAAGTGTGGTGCGGGGATATTCTCTCATCAAGCTAGCATAAGGGGATATCCAGTGATGTAGCAAAATGTTATCGGCATGGAATATACAATATAGGGTATATGAACAGACCTCCTTTTCCACACAAACTTCAGTGTGGCTTAAGATGTCCAGGACGTTTCTGAAATCGGGTGAGGGCATCCAAGTTCTGGGAACACCCTGGACACAACATCTCCACCCCTTCCTTTCAGACTATGGACATCCACGCCCCAAGAACATCCACAGAGCTGGCTTCTAAAATGACTCTGGGGAGCTCGTCATGCTTTGGACATTTCCATACCCATTTTTAGATGTCCAAAGCCACGAATAAGGCTTTTAAACTTATCCCCATTAGTTACCTTGGGTGTCACATGTGACTACAACTCCTCCACTGCACCTTTTCCCAATACTCAGAGTGAGTCTTTCCAGCTTCTATCTTTTCCCCAGGCTCAGTGAGATAGAGAAAGTATGCACAGAGCATTTGATATGATTCAAAGGAGGCAGCTAAAAAAGGGTGATAAAGAGCAGACGCTGTGTGCATTGTGTGTGCTACAAAAAGTGGAACCCAACTTTCTATACCCTGCCTGCTGCCTTTTAATTCTGACACTTGGAGTCATGCTAAGATAAAAGGGAGAGTCGTGACAGACTACGCCTGCTTTCAGAAAAGAGCTCTTGCATGTTTAAAATCTCTGCTGGTCTCTCTTATTTGTTGTAGGATGCTAAAAGCTGGTCTGAATTTTGCCATCAGGCAATGGTGACATGTTTATTAAAATTCTTAATGTAACCACAGTTTGTAATGATATCAAAGCAGCTGATCAGATCTGATAGCAGACTGTTTGGGAAACACTGCTGTAAATTATGATCTCATAACTGTGTTAACATTCTAATTATTTTTTTCTTTTATTGCCATTAGGTGTTTTAGTTGAATTAGGCCTAGAAAAAGAATTGATTACAAAACAGAAAGTAGAGCAGTATGTGATAAAACTAGATGCTGATGCCCATGCTAAGTTTACAACATTTCTTCAAAAGTCTATGGAGAGTCCACACACACTCTTTGTTCTAATCCATGATCATGCACACTGGGATCTTATAAGGTAAGTTCAATTTTGTTTTACTGTTAACTTTTTGAAAATATTTGCTTTCTGTAGATGACTTATGGCAAATGGTTTTGATACGATAAACTGGAAATAAAATCCTTTGGAGAGTTACACTAATAATTGATAGCTCCTTGGGGAAAAAGGAAAACAAATAATCTGTACACTCTGGAGGAGAGGAAGGACAGGGGAGATATGATTCAGACCTTTAAATACTTAAGAGTATTAATGGACGAACAAACCTCTTCCAAAGACGGGGAAACTGTAAAACTAGAGGGCATAACATGAAGTTGCGAGGGGGTAAACTGAAAGGCAATGTCAGGAAATACTTTTTCACTGAAAGGGTGGTGGATGCTTGGAATGCCCTCTTGATGGAAGTGGTGGGGGCAAATACAGTGACAGAATTCAAAATGGCATGGGACAGACATAGTGGATCCCTTTATAGCAACAGGAAAAAATCAAAATATATCTGAACAAATAGGGGTGACCTACACGGAGCGGTGGGTACAGCCCCAAATAAAGGCATGGGGAGGAGTGACCTGCACTGAGCGGCAAGTGCACCTACTCTTGCTGCCTTGCTGGGCAGACTAGATGGACCATATTAGTCTTTATCTGCCGTCATATACTATGTTACTACGATCTCTTTAGAACTGACTGAATAAATTGTATACAGGTATTTAAACAGTACTTCAAACACAGAAAATTAATGTGAATAGAAAAACATTACAATGCTTTTTTGCACAAAGTGCTATTGTCCTTAACCCCTATAACAGAAACATCTGTACTATAATTTAATACATACTTTATAATGCTTCAGTTCCAGTAAGTTATCAGCAAAGATTTGTGTGAGAAGTGTGTGCCATGTTTTTATATATATTATCTGCTCTGATTTCTGAAAATATAGTTTGTGTTTAAATACTTTATTTTGTCATTATGTTAATTTGGATTTAGCGTGTACCTTTTCATTGGTAGCTCAATATGGGTTACAATACAAATACAGCAGGCATTAGAATACCAAGGGCAGTAGGTGTGGCCTGCCCCGGGTGCCGCTCGGGAGGGGGGGTGCACCCCTGCCAGGCCCACATGGCGGAGCCAGCTTGGCAGACAAGCCATAGATGGCTTGCCATGCTGCCTCTGCTCCAGGCCCAGTGGCTCTTCTCTCCTGGGCTGAGGTTTTGTGCATAGGAAGCCTGGGGGAGATGAACCTCTGGGTCTGGAATAGAGGCAGTGCAGCAACCAACCCATAGCTTTAAGGTAAGTTTGCCGCACTGCCTCCACTCTGAGGTTCCAATAGGGCTTGGAATGCCACACCCCAGGTTCCAAGAGGGCTTGTAACGCGATGGACAGCAGGTATTTCCTTCTCCCCAGAGGGCTTTACAGTATTGTATACCTGAGGTAATAGAGGATGATGTGCTGCTTTTGCTTCTGACCTCAGACATTCTGCTGCCCTGTACTCTGTTTTATCTCTGTGCTGCTTTATCTCTCTGCTGCTTTGTGCTGCCTTCTCTTTCCATTTCCACCTGCGTGCTGCTCCTGGCCTTTGACGTTATACTGTCCTATATTCATTCCATTCTCCCTCTGTTTCCACCTACATATTACTCCTGCCTTCTGACCTCAGAAGTGGTATGTGAAATCACTTCCTGAAAGATATTTACATTTTTATGCTTGCAATGGTTACACTATATATTTACTTCATTTCCTTTAGTTTAATCTGTCTTCTGTTTAATTTTTCAATTGCATCCTTGTTCTCTATTCTCCCTCAATTTTCTCCTCACTACTGCTCTTGTCCTACTACTACTACTATTACTACTGAGCATTTCTATAGCGCTACAAGACATATGCAGCACTGCGCAGACATGTAAGAGGCAGTCCCTGCTCATCAGAGCTTACCACCTAGTTAAGACAGACAACACAGAAGGTATAGACAGGGATACATCTAGGGGGAATGGTAAAGAAACAAAGAGATCAGGTGAGTCAAAATCCAAAAGCAGCAGAGAAAAGGTAAGTTTTCAGCCTGGATTTGAAAAGGGTCAGAGAAGGCGCCTGGCGTACAGACATAGGTAGTTCGTTCCAGGCGTAAGGTGCAGCAAGGTGAAAGGAACAAAGTCTGGAGTTTGCAGTAGAAGAGAAGGGCACAGATAGAAGTAATTTGCCAGAAGAGTGAAGTTCCCGAGGGAGGGTGTAGGGAGAGATAAGAGAAGAAAGGTAATGAGGAGCTGCAGAGTGAATGCACTTATAGGTCAGCAGGAGAAGTTTGAAATGGATGAGGAAATGGATAGGGAGCCAATGAAGTGGAGTAATATGGGCATGACGAGGCTGGGAGAAGATTAGCCGCACAGCAGAGTGTTGAAGGGGAGAGAGATGATTCAAAGGGAGACCAGCAAGGAGCAGGTTACAGTAGTCAAGACAAGAGGTGATTAAGAAGTTGATAAGTGTCTTAGTGTGTTCAGAAAGAAAAGGACGGATTTTGTTGATATTAACGGCAGGTCTTAGCTATCAGATGGATGTGTGTGGAGAAGGAGAGAGAGGAGTCAAAGACAACCTCAAGGTTATGAGCTGAAGAAATAGGGAGGAGTAGAGAGTTATCCACAGAGAATGAGAGAGAAGGAAGAAAAGAGGAGGTTTTAGGGGGTAAAATAAGAAGCTCAGTTTTGGCCATGTTCAATTTCAAGCGGCAGTGAGACATTTAAGTAACAATGTCAGAAAGGCAGGCAGAGATCCGAATATGGATTGTCGGAGAGATTGCAGGCGTAGAGAGGTAGATCTGGGAGTCATCAGCATAAAGATGGTACTGAAAGCCATGGGAAGATATGAGCACACCAAGGGATTGGGTATAGAGAGAGAAAAGGAGTGGACCTAAGACAGATCCTTGGGGTATACCAACCAAGAGCAGGATAGCAGCAGAGGAGGAGCCACTAGAACAAACACTGAAAGAGCGATGGGAGAGATAAGAGGAGAACCAGGATAGTACAGAGCCCTTAAAACCAAGCAAGGACAGGGTATCATGGAGAAGGTTGTGGCTAACAGTGTCAAAAGCAGCAGAGAGGTCAAGAAGGATGAGGACAGTGTAAAGGCCCTTGGACTTTGCCAGGAACAAGTCACTGGAGACTTTGGCAAGAGCTGCTTCAGTAGAGTGTAAAGGACGAAAGCCAGATTGTAAAGGATCCAGGAGGGCATGAGAGGAGAGGAAGTCAAGGTAGCGGCGGTGAACTGCGTGTTCAAGTAGTTTAGAAATGAAGGGGAGGAGGGAGATGGGTCGATAATTAGAAGGACAGGTAGGATCAAGTGAGTGTTTCTTGAGGAGAGGTGTAACTACATCATGCTTGAAGGCTGCATGCACAGTTGCAGTGGAAAGTGATAGGTTGGGAATATGAGAGATGGAAGGGACAACAGTAGAAGAGATGGGGCTTGTACTCTGACTTCAAACATTGCATGTGATATCACTTCCTGGAAAACAGATAAATCCATATGCTTTGTAACATCTGTACTGCTGGCATGCGCCAAAATGCTACACCCGAGGAGCAGGTCCTAGTCCTTTGGACTGTCCTTCGGGCACTTCTTACTTTGCTTTTTGATACCCATCTGTCTGTCCTTCTCTGGTTGATCTTAGGAGTTATCTAGCTGTTTGCTGCTACTCCTGTCTGCTCATCTGTTCCCCTCCTTTTCCTCTAATAAATTGACCCGGGGATGTGTTGATGTCTCGTTCCTCTCAACTAGGCTGTCCTGGCAGACCCTTATCTCCAGGAACAAGCAGGAATGAGTCTTCACATATGGGTACATCGGTACCGACGGAGCCTGCACGGGAATGCTCCCCAGCATCCAATCAGAAAGCTTTTGGGAGCATCCCTCGCGCCTGCGCGCTGACTTCCCGCCTTTCCCACTGCCTCTCCTCAGTTTTCGTTTTTCCGCGGAGCCGACAGGACTTCCTCCTGTCACCGCAGAAACTTTTTTCTTTAAAATTCTTATTTCCTTGTTTTCTTGTGGTCGCGGCTGTCTTTCCCGCCGATACCGGTACCGCCAGTGCTTTATTCTTTTCTTTTCTAAAATTAGAGATATTTTTTCTCCTCAGTTTTTGTCTTAACTTTTTGGGCCTACCAGGCCTCTCCAACATGGAGCCTTCTTCCCCTAAGAAGTGCCTTCACTGTGGAAACAGTTTTCTTTTTAGACTCCAATGCTTGGTGTCTAACCTGTCTGGGTCCTGACCCTTTTTCCCCTGATCCATCAGGCTGTATTATTGGGAGAAGACCTTCCCTTTTTCGAGTTCCCCTCGATGCCGTTTTTCCTCCTGAGGTGAGGACACCGGTTTATTCTTCTCTCCAGGATCAGGTAACCCACAAACAGTCTGTTAAGACTAGCCAATTCTTGAAGGGTAAGTCTCGTGCCAAGCATGATGACGGCTCCGGCCTTGCCCTCAAGACCCCATTGGCAATAAAACCCCAGCGGGAGTCTTCGGGCTCCAAAGCATTTACGGGGTTTCAGGTTGTTCCTGGGGCTCACCCCTCACAGATCATACCTGAGCCATGCTCGGGGGTGGTATCCGCTTCGAGCAGTACTGATACCCCGGCATTGGCACCGGTGTCGAGTGTTCCACTCTTCACCAGGGATCGTCATCTGGTGTCCTCGGTACCTTCGGGGCCGATCGATACGACCCAGATTGGCTTTCCTGTATCTCCGCCATGCTCGGGGTTGGTACCGGCTTCGAGCGGTACCGATACCCCGGCATCGGTGTCGAGTGTTCCACTCTGCACCTGGGATCGTCATCTGGTATCCTCGGTACTTTCGGGGCTGATCGGTATGACCCAGATTGACTTTCCTGTATCTTCGCCATGCTCGGGGTTGGTATCGACTTCGAGCGGTGCCGATACCCCGACATCGGCGCCGGTGTCGAGTGTTCCACTCTTCACCAGGAATCGTCATCGGACGTCCTCGGTACCTTCGGAACCAATCGATACGACTCCGATTGACTTTCCTGTATCGGCATCGCCGATACCACCACCGACGTCGGTACCTTCTAGACATGCATCGATAGACTCGCTCCCTTCGACGCCGAGTCTAGAATCGATATCCAGTCTAGATGACTTGGTACCGACGTGTTTCGGAACCGACCCATATCGTTTCCGACTACGCAGTACCGAGGATATTTACCAAGGCTCTCTGGCTACCTCGGTACCGCTTCAGCAGCCCCCGATTACTGCTTCAATGACATTACCGTCTCCGATACCGGTATCGGTATCGATGTCGATTCCTGCAGTTCCATCGGTGCCATCGATCCTTTCTATGCCTAGCTCGGAATCGATACCGGGCACTGACGATGCAGTACTAACTGCCTCGAATCAGAACTGTCAGTATCACTGTCCATCTAGCAGGATTCTTTTTCTGCACCAGTCCAGTATGTCTTCTGGTGCTCAAGCTGCTTCTTCAACCTCAGCTTACCCAGGAATAGTTCCCATTGGAGATCCTTCTTTTCAGAAATTTCTCCTTGACATGGCAACCTTTCTTGCCATTCCTATTCCTGGCTCTACTCTTAACCAAGATCCTGCAGAAAAGGAAAATATAATGCTTCCTTTACATCATTCTTTGCAGGATGTTCTTCTGAGGATGTGGGAATCACCTTTAAAGGTTCCTTCGCCTTCTACAGCCACTAATGTTCTGTATCAGGTGCCTCCCTCTCCGGGGTTTCAAAAAAGCCAACTTCCACATCATTCCATTGTAGTGGAATCAGCAATGAGGAAGGTAAGAAACAAGAAGAAACATTCTTCTTATCCGCCAGGTCGTGCATCTAAAGCACTTGATACCTTTGGACGTCAAACCTTCCAGACTTCTATGCTGGCTTCAAGAATTATCTCATATATTTTTTATATGAGTCTGACACTTCAGGAGGTCACAGAGAAATTATCTCTTTTGTCCCCTTTTTTGTCAGAGCCTAAGGCCACTGACTATTCCTTGCTTCTTAATCATAGCAGGAATATCTCTTGGTTTCTTTCTCGTGCTTCTCTCGACTCTTTTGAGTCTGTTAGCAGATCCTCTGCTATTGCCATTGGAGCACGTCGTAAAGCCTGGCTGCAAGCTTCAGACTTGAGCAGATGGGCACAACATACACTGGGTAATTCTCCTTGTACTGGAGAAAATCTCTTTAATAGAGAGGCTTTACGTCAGGTTGCTCATTGCTCCACTGACTTCCCTGGTTCTGGAAACCATCCTAAGCCTTCTTTTTCCCCAGGACGTAGGAAATGTCCTACCAAACCTTCTTTCCCTAAGAAAAGAAGGTTTCACCCTTCTCCTGCCCATCCTCCAGATGTACCCAAGCAAGGGACATCTCATCCTAGTCTGAGGTCTCCAGACTCTAACCAGTCTAATCATAACCAGCAACCATAGGTTCCTGTATGTTGAAATCTACAGTTAACTACTTCTTAGCAGAAGTTTATTCTTCAAACTCTACACTGTTTTTTTCTTTTTCAGTAAGCTAAGCTGTTAGGCTACTTTTGTCCATGGTTTACAGAATTCTCCCCTTCTTACTACTACGAAGGGAGGTTACAACTATCCCATGATAGTTTCTGTCCCCACATGGACATCTTTTCCTTCAGCTGACTTACCATATGGTAAGTCACCTTCCAACCCCCTCTCTTCCAGGGTTTCCCCTGCTTGAGTTGGTACCATACTGAAACACTTCTCTTTCTTTCCAGTGTAGACTTTTTGTTATCCTTCAATGCATGCTCTGAACAACTTATCAGACAGGGACGGGAATATCTCCACTCCCTTTGTCTGTTTTCTCTCTGTTTTTATACAGGAGAATCCCCTCTGCTGTTTTGTTCAGTTGCTGTGCATGCAGGAGTTCCAGTGATTACTTTAGTGCTCATTGCAAGCTACTTTCAACTATCTTGCATAATACTACTCACTGCAGGTTATCTTCTTCTAGCCATATCCTTTCCTAGGATGTGGCAACACACCTGACTTCAGTCTTAATTCTCCTGCACAATGCTCTCTTCAATCTTCAGAGAAGCTTTCTACTATGGGCCCTTGCTACAGAGCATTGAACTTTGTCTCTGAGGGTTTTTCCACATAGTATAAAAAGCTTAAATAGTCATTCCATGGCTATATGGGTTCTTTATACCCTCTTGTCTCCTGTTGTGATACAGAAGACAAGCTTTTTCTGCGTGAATGTCCAAGGAGCTCCCAATCTTGCAGGAATCTACCCCTTTTTTCCTTACAGCTTGGCATTATGCTTTTCTGCTCCACTTGGACAACGCATACTCTTTTAGTATACATGATACCCCTGTGTCCCTTGGCTGGGTCATCCTGGTATCTTAGTCTATGCGGTTTTTTTGTCCTTTGGACATGTCAGAGTCCTAAAGTACTCCTGACGTGCTCTTGCCAGACTGCTATTATCCTCTGTTTTTTCACGCAACCATACTGGTTATTCCACTGAACTACATTCCTGCACCGCAGAAATAGATTCTCTATATATCTTCAGGTGTTTTTCACCCCCTTATTAGATGAATCTTTTCCCATCACATTCCCCATGTGAATGTTTTTGTGGGGCTCAGTTGCAGGCATGTATCCTCAGACTTATATTCATGTATGTATATGTCCTATACATATATATTTCTGTAAGCTGTGTGGGCATAAGTCATGCCCATCTATATATATATATATATATATATCACACATATCTAGACATATATGTACATCTATATATATATGTATGTATCTCCATATATATATATATATATATATATATATATATATACCATTGGGAGATGTCCATAGGACGCTGTGTATTACCTACTATCTCCCTAACTGTCTGTGCTATAAAGCTTTTACCTTCTTAAGGGGTCCAGACAGTCAACTTGCCTATTCTCATACGGCTCAGTAAGTGGGAGCGGTTATACACACAATTACTGATGTGATGACAACAGCTTCTATTTTTGTTATAGATCTCCCTGTCTATGAAGTATCAAACTTCAATGTCTTCCTATCTCTTACCAGCTAGGAAAGACAGTGTACATCTTCAGTATTTCTGAGTACACTTCTGTTCTCCTTGGGAATAGGGGCTTTTTTCCATACCCCCTCTTCCCTTCAGGACTGGGCTAATTCTCCAGATCGGTCAGTCGTCTTCTTTTAGTCCTCAATGTTAATAACTCTGTACCTAAAAGAGTTTTCAGCTTTTTCCCATAAAGCTTTCCATTGAAGACCTGCCGTTCTTCTCCTACCCCAGTTGACACCTGGGTCACCTGCCCATTCCAGGTTTGGAACTTCATCCTCACTGCTGTGAAGTTACCTTGAGGATTCCGCTACTGCATCTACAGTACACTCCATCACAGTTCTACTTCCTACAATCCAGTAGGTAAGCTCTATATTGTACTAGTTCATTAAATATTTTAATGATACTTGACATACATTCTAAAGACTCATTTTTTCTGTAGTCTTTAGATTCGCTGTTCCTCTACAGCTCTTCTCTATTCAACTCCTACCCCCCATCCCTCAGGGGATGCCAGGGATCCACGTTTGGGAAATGCCGTCCTGTTCCAGGGATACGCATTTTATGGGATCTCCCCTGGCACCCACAGCTAGGGAGTCCCCATATGTGAAGACTCATTCCTGCTTGTTCCTGGAGATAGCACAGTTACTTACCTGTAACAAGTGATCTCTGGGAACAGCAGGAATTAGTCTTCACAACCCACCCACCTCCCTTAGGAGTTGTATCTATCTATCCCCTTTCCTCTTTCTCTCCTTCTGTCTCAGCTATGAAACGCAACTGAGGAGAGGCAGTGGGAAAGGCGGGAAGTCAGCGCGCAGGCGCGAGGGATGCTCCCAAAAGCTTTCTGATTGGATGCTGGGGAGCATTCCCGTGCAGGCTCCGTCGGTACCGACGTACCCATATGTGAAGACTAATTCCTGCTGTTCCCAGAGATCACCTGTTACAGGTAAGTAACTGTGCTTTCCCCGATAGGCCTTGGCATTTTCTTGCCCTATTCCTTGCAAGAGGTTGCTCCAGCATCTTGAGATACTGAGATATACAGTACATGCTGAACAGCTCCTAGATCTTCTTAATGTGCATTCTCTTTACTTCAAAACTGATCTAGTTCTTGATCTTCTCTGTGACTTGGATTTACATATTTGTTGCTTGACCGAGACCTGGCTCCAGTCAAATGAACTTGCACGTCGGGGGAAACTGGCAGGCAGAATTGCATCCCTATTTTCCAGTCTTCCTACTATAAATAAAATCACTGAGATTCAGCTACATTTTCTTTCTTTCTCTGCTTTCTTTTCACTCTACTCCTCATATGTCTCCCCAGATGAGCCCTCTATTCTAATTCCTGACCTAGTCCCCTGTCACTAATTTCTTGATTTGAAGTGACTAATATCCGTGATGAAGATCCCAAGGATCATCTAGTAGATGACTTTCCTTTATGGATGCTCTAGGTTTCTATGATTTATTTATTTCAGTTTGGGAAGGTTCCCATTTATAGAACTGATCACTCTCTTAGCTTTATTTTTACGTTGCTTCTCTCCTCTGTTCTTGCCAATAATTGTATCCACTGTCCTTTTCCTTGGTATGATCACTATTTGGTCTAACTCTGCATGTCTCTACTCTGTATACTCAAATGAGTTTCTCTTAGACAGTCAAGAAAACTGCAAAAGGATATTATGCCTCTGTATCACTCTATGGTGTGACCACACCTCAAATAGTGTGTGCAGTTCTGGTCGCCATATCTTTAAAAGGATATAACGGATTTAGAAAAAATACAGAAAAGAGTGACCAAAATGAAAAGAGATGACTGAAGGGAGATGATATAGAGGTCTATAAAATAATGAATGGAGTGGAAAGGGTTAACATAGATTGGTAGTTTACTCCTTCAAGAAGTAGAAAGTCTAGGAGACCTACAATGAAGCTATAATGTACAGTAGCACTTTTAAAACTAACCGGAGAAAATATTTTTTACACTCAACGCATAATCAAGCTCTGAAATTTGTCATTGGAGGATGTGGTAAAAGATTCTCTCATCCTGAAGTAGTAATCAGAGGGAGTATATCACGAGAACATAAGATAAATCATGCTGAGTCAGAGCAAGATCCATTGAGCTCAACATCCTGTCTCTGACAGTACCAGTCCAAGTCACTGTTATTCTGTAGATCCCAAAAAGTAGATACAATTTCTCATGGCTCATTTCAAGGGTTAAGTGATAGCTTTCCCATTTCTCTTCTGATATGTTAATTGCCTTGACCACATCTTCTGACAACACAGTTTAATTTTGCTTTTAGTGAAAAAATACTTTGTATGAATTACTACTACTACTACTACTACTATTACTTATCATTTGTATAGTTCTACAAAGTGTATACCGCGCTATACATATATAAGTAAGAGACAATCTCCAGGAACAAGCAGGAATGTAGTCTTCACATATGGATATCGTCGGTACCGACGGAGCCTGCGCGGGAACGCTCCCCACTGTCCAATAGGAACGCTTTTGGGAGCATCCCTCAGCACATACGCGCTGCCTTCCCGCCTTTCCAACTGTCCCTCTTCAGTTCTTTGTTTTCCGTGGAGCCGACAGGACTCATACCATGTCACCGCAGAAAATTTCTTTTTTAATCTTGTTTTCTTGTGGTCGCGCTTGCCTCCGCATGATGCCTACCGGTACTGCCTGTTCTTTTCTTTCTTCTAAACCCCCCCCCCCCCCCCAAAAAAAAAACCCTTTCTTTTTCGGTGCTAGGCGCCATTTTGGGCACTAGGCCCCATTTTTCCTTAAGGATGGAAAAACCAGCTAGTCGTTTTAAAAAATGCACTAAGTGTGGAAGTACCATTTCCATCACCGACACCCATGATTGGTGTCTTAAATGTTTAGGCCCTGACCATTCTCCATCTGAGTGCCTCTCTTGTATGGGAATGACTAAAAGAGGAAGACAGAACCGGGCTGCAAAGCTCGGTACCCTCTTTTCTTCGGATGCCAGGTCCATTGCATCGACGTCTTCAAGAACCTCTTCTTCCTCCCATGGATCTCAGGTAACTGAACATAAAAGCCGGTCCTCAAAGGGTAGCTCTCCTGCAAAGCATCAAGAGGCCATTGGCATTGCCTTTGAGGGAACCACACCGGCAAAACAGCCCCGGCGGGAGGCTTCGGCCTCCAAAGTACCAACGGGGTTCCAGGATGTTCTCGAGGCCTCAGCCTCGACAGAACTACTGGTGCCATGCTCAGGGGTCCCGGCCGCCTTCACCGGTACACCCAGGCATCGGCAGCGTCGATAGACCAGAGGTTCATCGCTATCGAGTGCAGTATTGCAGCTCTCCTTATAGCTGTGGTACCGTTGACACCGATGGTTCAATGGGCACCGGTACCGACGCCGGTACCGGCCCCGGTGGGAATTCTTTCCCATGCTGTCTTTGCCTGGCATCGAAAGATCGGTACCGGATCAACTCGGTACCGACTTTGATCGATACTGGGAGCGTACCTTACATGAACATCGTGATCAGAGATACTTCGAATCCTCCGATTCTGATGACTGATAATTCTGCTGGTACCACAGTTTTCCTCCCGGAAGACTCTTCTTCTCCCCAATGCAGAATGTCGCCTCCAGAGGACATGTCCTTTCAGGATTTTATTTGTGATGTTGCCAAAGGCCTTTCAATCACGGTAGCTCCTGAAAAGGAACCTAGAGCAACGGAATTGGAAATTCTCCAATATCCTAAAGCTGCAAAGGAGGCAGCCACTCTGCCCATTCATGAAATTCTTCATGATTTGATGTTCAGAATGTGGGAGACACCTTTGACCACATCTCCTCATACTAGGAGGCTTGATACCATGTATCGAGTTCCACCATGTCCTGGATTTCAAAAGACTCAGCTGCCACACCATTCCATGGTAGTGGAGTCAGCCATGCGTAGGATGAAAAGTGCAGAGAGACATGCATCTAATCCTCCAGGTCGTGAATGCAGGACTCTGGATGTTTTTGGGCGTCGAACCTTTCAAGCTTCCATGCTTTCAGCTAGGATCAGCTCATATATCTTATATATGGGTATGTTCCTCAAGGAGGTCACAGGAGATTTGAAGCTTATGAGCCCACTTCTCCCAGATGACAGATGACAAGACCTTCCTTACGCTTGTCAGGCATGCTCAGGATGTCTCCAAGTTCGTCAATCATGCAGCCTTTGACTGCTTTGAATGTATCAGCAGAACCTCTGCTATTGCCATTGGTGCACGACGGATTGCCTGGCTTCAGGCATCAGACTTGGAGATTTGGGTACAGGATAAATTAGGCAGCATCCCTTGCACAGGAGAAAATCTCTGGCAAAAATTGGCAGGAAAAGGCTAATGAGAGAGATGCTGACAATATCACCTTGTCAAAATCTAAAGCCACTCCAGCCAGAAAGAAACCCTATAAAAAACCCTCTTTCAGAAAAAAGAGGAAGTTTTATCCATCCTATACCCAGCAAAGCCAAGCTCACAGTCAAGTTGCCCAAAAGGGACAACAACAGCAATTCAAACAGCAGAAGAAGCCAAAAGGCCCGAGAGCTCAACCAGCTCCGCAGGTTCAGCCCCCTCAAGGGCTTTGACTCCTTCCTAGAGAGCTTGGCCATCCTGCCTCTGAGGGGTCCAGAACCCCTAAATATTCCAGGCAGGCTGTGTCATTTTGCCAACAGATGGCAGAAAATTGGATTCTGTCCATTGTAGGAGAGGGGTACAGCTTCATTTTCACAGCATGCCCCCTCCTACAATCTTAAGGCAGTTCAATTCCCAAACATCTGCAGACAATCTGTTGGATCATGAGGTCTCAACACTTCTTGCCCAAGGGGCAATAGAGGAGGTACCCATTCTCCAGCAGGGTACAGGGTTCTACTCCCCCTATTTTCTTATTCCAAAGAAAACAGGAGGACACAGACCCATTCTAGACCTCAGAGAATTGAACAAATACCTGTTCCGAGAGAAGTTCAAAATGATTTCTCTAGGAACTCTTCTCCCATACCTTCAAAGTCAGGATTGGCTTCCAACACTCATAACCCAGGCCTCCCAAATTGGATCCTAGGCGACTTTAACTTGCCTACATTACAAGATCATCAAGCAACAGCCTTCCTTGATGCCATGGAAAATCTTGGCTTCAAGCAACTAGTTAATGATCCTACCCATATTAAGGGAAATATCCTGGACCTTGTATTTGCCCCGCAATCCTCTCTTAACCCAGCCCAGGATCTCATAACCTCCATAACTTCGGTTCCTTGGTCTGATCACAAACTGATCATCTTCCAGATTCCCTCTTACAAAGCCTACAAAAAAACCAACACAATCCAATGCAACACCGCAAGACCGCCCTCTCGATCTTTCAAGCCTTACAACAGAGATCTTATCCTTGCTGAAACGCAGCAACTCATCTCTGAATCCACCCAGAACCTTGACGACCTAATTTTCACTGGAACAATTGCCTCAGCTCAATTGCCCTACGTACAACATCCAATAGGCCTCCAGGTAAAAGAGTAAGTGCCCCATGGTACTCAGCTGATCTTAAAGCATCACTTAGCCAATTACGGAAACTGGAGAAACGCTGGCGCCGTTCTCATTCTTTAAATGACCTGACAGCATACAACTGTCATCTGGCTGCGCATCGCAACGCAATTACCAATACGATGAAGCAGTACTACTCTGACATCTTAAAGAGATCACTTAATAAACCACATGACCTCTTCGACCTGGTCAAGACTTTATCAAAGGAACCATCCTCTGGACCTCCATTTGAGTTACACCCACAAGATTTTGCAACCTATTTACAATCCAAGATATGCCAGACCAACAAAACCTCTACTACAACCTCTTCCACAGAGCAAAACTGCCAAACAACCCTTACCATGTTTTCTACTCCCTCCAAGAGAGGAATTGAAGACACTATTGCAGCTCTTAACACCACCACTGCTCAGACCGACCCATGCCCAGCCTTTTGGATCAAGGAGCTCCGCAGTCACTTCAGCTCAGTACTGTCCAAAATAATGAACCTCTCCTTCTCAACTGGCTCCTTCCCTTCAGCCCTTAAACACACCTCTATCAGACCTCTGCTAAAAAACTGCAAGCTTGACCCCAACAAGTGGAATCCTACAGACCCATATCTAGCATTCCACTACTCGCGAAGATCATTGAAAAGGAGGCCCAAAGGCAATTGCAGGATCACATTGACTCCGCTGCACCGTTAGACCCCTGCCAACATGGTTTTAGGGAATTCCATGGAGTGGAATCCCTCCTTACCACTCTCTTCTGCAAAATAATCACTGGCATTGACAACATCCGTCAAGGATTTGCACTCATCTTTCTGGACATCGCTGCAGCTTTTGATTCAGTAAATCATGAGCTTCTACTAGGACGTCTGATTGACAAAGGCATTAATGGAAGAGCACTTGAATGGTGCAGATCCTACCTGTCCGAAAGATGGCAGCATGTTCGTTCTGGAGGGATAAATTCTGAACCTTTCCACCAAAGCCAAGGAGTCCCTCAAGGATCCTCCCTTTCTGCTCTCCTGTTCAATATTTACATGCAGCCAATCTGTAATATCATCCGGTCTTTCAATGTTGATTGCATGTTATATGCAGACGATGTCCTGCTTTACATTCCCTTCTCTACCGAGCATCTGGACCTCTCCCCACTGACGAGTTGCTTCAATGCAATATCTGACTGGCTCCTGTCCCAAAACCTCAGAATACAACATAAGAAAACAGAAGTACTCTTCATTACAAGGAATCCCAATTTTACACCCCCACAATATCTTAAAGTAAAAGAAGCGGAGTTACAATCTAAATCCTCAATACGATATTTTGGGAGTCACCATAGACCAACGCCTTGACATGAAGGCCCACGTAGGAAACATAGTAAGATCAGTTTACTACAAGATCCGCTCACTTAGACATTTACGTTCCATTCTTGATCCAACTGATTTCCGCACAATCTTCCAGGCGCTGGTTATACCTCATTTCGACTATGCCAACGTCATATTACAAGGTCTTCCCCAATCTACATTAAACCCACTTCAGCTAGCCATGAACGCGGCAGCAAGAGTCATCCACGGAGCCTCCAGGAACGACCACGTGACGCCTCTGCTGATACAGTTACATTGGCTACCCATTCAAGCTAGAATAGTTTTCAAGACCCTGATAATTACTTTTAAAGCTGTTAATAATCTCACATCTGCATCTTTATCCTCCCTCATCCATATCACATCTCCAAATAGAGCAAGAAGATCCATGGCTATAAACTCCCTAAAAATCCCGAAGGAACTTACTGTTTGCACTAAATCGACAGCCAACAGAGCTTTCAGTCTCAGTGCCCCAAAATGCTGGAACGCACTACCCCCTGATATCCGGGCTATTAAGAGCATAAACACAGTTTAGGAAAGCCTCAAATGCCACCTCTTCAACAAGTACCTTATAGAACCCAATGGCATCACCTAGAGCTCAATAGCACCCACTGATACTAGTCCCAGATAAATTTATGGTATTTCAACAACACACCAAGTTTGATATTCAATCCTATAGTGGGCTGGTGTTTTCCTATGAAACCTCTGTGCATATGATTCCATGTAGTATGTTTTGTAAATAGTTACCCCGGTTATCCAAGTTATTTATGCCCTGTTACCTGTAAACTCATACGTGTTAAATGTACTGAGCATTTTGTTCCATGTGAACCGCGCTGATGATGAATAGTGCGGTATATAAGAGATTGTAAATAAATAAATTGGCGTTGCTCTCTAGACTTAAAGGATGCATATACTCACATTCTGATCCATCCAGATCACAGGAAGTTCTTACGATTCCTTTTCAAGGAAAAACACTTCCAATACAGGGTTTTTCCCTTTGGTCTGGCTTCCGCACCAAGAGTATTCACGAAATACATGGCAGTAGTAGCTGCATTCCTGCGAACCCTGGGGATATTCTTCTTCCCTTACTTGGACGACTGGCTCATTCGAGCCCCTACAGTTGCAGAGGCCAGCTCTGCACTGTCTCGCACAATACGAATCCTCCAATATTTGGGATTGGTAATAAACTTCCCAAAATCCCAACTTGTTCCTTCCTAGTCTCTGGAGTTCATAGGAGCCTGTCTAGATACCAGACAGTCAAGGGCTTTCCTTCCACAGGCCCGGTGTCTTCGCATAGTGCAACTAGCTTCTCAAGCAGCAGGAAAATCCTCCCTAACTGCTTGAGAACTACTACAGTTACTGGGACACATGGCATCCACAGTCCATGTAGTTCCCTATGCTCGCCTCCACATGCGAGCAGTCCAGTGGACCCTATCCACCCAGTGGACACAGGCCACAGGACGTTTGTCAGACAAGATAGCAAACTCTCATCGGATGATCTTGTCCCTTCAATGGTGGCAATCACTGGATAATCTTTCAGTGGGGTCTCCTTTCCAGCAACCCCTATTCCAGGCCACCCTAACAACAGATGGATCACAGGTGGGTTGGGGAGCACACCTGCATCATCTCTCTACCTAGGGCACCTGGACTCCACAGGAGGCTTGTCTTCACATAAACCTCCTATAATTAAGAGCAATCTATTTAGCTCTTCGAGTATTCCATGCCGAGCTCAGCTACAAGACAGTCCTAGTCCAAACGGACAATCAAGTAGTCATGTTCTATTTGAACAAGCAGGGCGGAACAGGCTCTCTGTCATTTTGCAATGAAGCTTTACGACTTTGGGCCCTCGCCAGAGAGCATCAAATCCACCTTCTCGTGGTATATCTTCCAGGCATTCAAAACCTTTGGGCAGACAAACTCAGCCGAGTATTGCTGCCTCACGAATGGTCTCTCCACCCAGACCAGGTGACAAAGATATTTCACATCTGGGGGACTCCAGACATAGACCTCTTTGCAAGTCCACTGAATGCCAAACTTCACAGGTTCTGTTCCAGGATTCCAGCCCACAATTGCCAGGCAAGGGATGCCTTCCTCCTTCACTGGGATCAGGACTTCCTCTATGCATTCCCACCCATTCCCCTCATTCCCAAAACACTTTTCAAGCTTCAGAGAGACAGAGGTTGTATGATCCTCATAGCGCCACGGTGGCCACACCAAACATGGTATCCTCTGCTTCTACACCTCTCTCAAGCTGCACTTCTGGAGTTAGGCTGTGCTCCAGATCTCCTTTCCCAGGAGAGCGGGACGCTATGGCACCCGAATCCCCAGTCCCTGCATCACGGCATGGTTGCTGAGAGCTTAAATCTTCAGGATCTCAACCTTTCCCAACAGGTAAAGGATATCCTTCAGGCTTCTAGAAAGCCTTCCACAAGACCATCTTACGCCTTCAAGTGAAAACGTTTCACTATATGGTGTTTCCAGAAGGGGTTAAACCCCCTGGTGATACCTTTTGGAGTCGATACTAGAGTATCAACTTCATTTATCAAATTCTGGTCTAAAGACCAATTCAGTCAGAGTCCATTTTAGCGCAATTACAGCCTCCTATAAGCCTCTAAATTGACAACCAATTTCCTCTCATCCTCTCATATCCAGATTTAACAAAACCTCCCATCAAACCACCACCGGTGGCGTGGGATTTAAATCTAGTTCTTGGGCAGCTCATGAAACTGCCTTTTGAACCTTTAGCCACTACTACCCTAAAGCTTTTGTCCTGGAAGGTCATCTTCCTAATTGCAATCACCTCTGCATGTTGCATTAGTGAATTGCAAGCCTTAGTGGCTGATCCTCCTTACACTAGGTTTCATCATGATAAGGTTGTCCTCAGAACTCATCCACACTTTATGCCAAAGGTGGTTTCGCCTTTTCATTTAAATCTTAAGCGATTTATCTTCCTGTATTCTTTCCGAGACCTCATGCCTCTAATGCAGAGAAGAACCTTCACACTTTGGACTGTAAAAGAGCCTTGGCTTTTACCTACAAAGAACACAGCAACATAGAAAGTCTTCTCAACTTTTTATTGTTTTTCATTCTAGTCATTTGGGACTTCCAGTCTCCAAGAGGACTTTATCCAAATGGATTGCACAGTGCATATCCTTTGCTTATGAGAGTAAGAGTCTTCCTCTTCAAGGCCATGTCACAGCTCATAATGTGAGAGCTATGTCAGCCTCTCTGGCTAACCTTCACTCTGTGTCTATTGATGACATTTGTCGAGCAGCCACCTGGGCTTCGGTACATACCTTCACAGCCCACTACTGCCTAGATAAAGCCTCCCGTTGGGATGCCTTCTTTGGCCAGGCTATTCTTCAAAATCTCTTTCAAACCTAATAAAACTCCTACCCACCAACCCTGGTGGGATGCCAGAGATCCATGGGAGGAAGAATGGCCCACCTCACCATAGGTGGCAGCTTCCTGGGGTCATCTCCCTGGCATCTTCAGCTAGGGAGTCCCCATATGTGAAGACTACATTCCTGCTTGTTCCTGGAGATAGCGTAGTTACTTACCTGTAACAGGTGATCTCCGGGAACAGCAGGAATTTAGTCTTCACAACCCACCCACTTCCCCTAGGAGTTGTCTCTCTATCTATCTGTCTCTTTCCTCTCTCCCTCTATCCTTTTACTCAGCTACAAACTTAACTGAAGAGGGACAGTTGGAAAGGCGGGAAGGCAGCGCGCATGTGCTGAGGGATGCTCCCAAAAGCGTTCCTATTGGACACTGGGGAGCGTTCCCGCGCAGGCTCCGTCGGTACTGATGATACCCATATGTGAAGACTAAATTCCTGCTGTTTCCGGAGATCACCTGTTACTGGTGAGTAACTATGCTGTCCCTGCTCACCAGAGCTTACAATCTAATCAAGACAGACCACACAACAACTGGGGACTAGGGTAAATCAAGGGGAATGGCAAGATACAGGTAGGTGATAAGCAGGAGAATAAGGGGATCAGGATCCAAACACAGCCTTGAAGAGGTGGGGTTTTAGCCTGGATTTGAATAGGGCCAGAGAAGGAGCCTGTTGTACTAACTCAGCTAGTTTGTTCCAAGCATAAGGGGGAGCAAGATAGAATGAATGAAGTCTGGAGTTGGCAGTAGCAGAGAAGGGCACAGATAAAAGGGATCTTCCAGAGAAGCGGAGTTCTCGAGGAGGAGTGTAGGATATGAGATGAGAAGAAAGGTAGTAAGGAGCTGTAGAATGAATACACTTGCCTAAATACACAATGCAAAAAAACACTTAAAAGTAATTTAATATTTAGGAATGTGTTGATTATTTGCAAATTAGTGGTGATTGTTTTATAATTAACTGAATACCCCCTGCACAGTTTAGCAATGTCAGCACTGTGCTCAGGACCAGTGTGGTGGGCAGGGTTGTCAACCACCTCTATCTCTGCACAATGCTGAGATAGGTGTGGGAGTATGCGTATGTCTATCCATGGTTTTGTGTCTGCCAATACCTCACTGAGCCCACATTGCTCACACTGTTTCCAGCGTTAGCCTGCAAATGTGCATAATGAGAAGCAAGGTATTGTGGGTATGGCCCAGACAGGGCGGATTGGCCAGGATGCATCTGCACAGGGTGGAGGGCAATGGCTGGGACACTGTAGTGCTTGACCAGCCACAGCATGTCACGCTGGTAGGTCGCTCTCACTCTAACCGAGCAGTGGACATGGCATGTCCATGTTCCCACTTAGTGCCACACATTATTTGTCTCTAGTGATACCTGTGTATTCCTGGTTCTGGGGCCCAATCATGGAGATACCTGCTTTGTGCTGTGCATCCCACCTCTGGGTGCACAGGGTTCCCCCATGAGCATGCACTATGGACTGGCTAGTGGGCTGTCTGCAGTTAGTCTGTACATGGTGGGACCACCCTGTAGGATGCTGCAGGTGCAGTCTGATTGTGCTGGCAGATGGCAGACCGTGGTGTGGAGCCTTCCCCTGCCCACCCCAAGCATCACTGCTGGTCTGCCACAGTCACATGTATGGCTCTGGCCCATCAGCCCTGGAGGGCTGTCATCGGCCAGCAGGACTGTGGTTGCTGGTATTAACAGCCATTCTGCAGGGTGCAGGCACTTGTCACACCACACCCTCATCTACAATAGTGGTGATTGTGGGCCCCTTGGGGTATATAGTGCATACCACTTAGACCCATAGAGGCAGTGCTACCTAAACCTCATGCGAGTCTAGCCCCCGCCCCACCGCTGCCCTGATAATAGGTATCCATTGCAGCCAGACCTTGACACTGCGTACACACTAATCTGAGTGGTGTCTGGTCCCACAGGGCAACATGTGACTGCAGAACCCAGATGGTAACAGAAGTAATTTCGGTTGCACTGGTGGGAGCACCTGTCACACACTGGTAGTGATTTATTATTTATTATTTATTTATTACAAATTCTTATATACCGCGCTATTTAGCATCAGTGCGGTTTACATAATAACAACAATTTGCATTAGAAACAAGATCTTTTGCTTACATTGTAACAGGGATTGAAACTTGGAAGTAACAACTATTAGACAACTTTATGTTGGTGGTGAGAATTGAGGAGGAATGTGACACATTCTATCTACCCTTTTGATGTCTACAACATCTGTACCTTGCCCACTCACAATCTTAACTGACAGAGGTGTAAGGCAGGGGTCTCCAAATCCAGCCCTGGAGTGCCACAAACCAGTCAGGTTGGCAGGATATCTCTAATGCATATATATCTCATGCAGATTCATTAGGGATATCCTGAAAACCTGCAGGGTTGTGGACCTCCAGAACTGGATTTGAGTAGCTCTGTTCTAGGCAGTGGTCATGGGGTTCGATTCCTCGTTGTTCCTTCCTGTCCATGTCTGATGTTTTGCATGCCTGTGACAGGCATATCTTTGCAGATCCGTGCTGCCAGACCATAATACCCTCACCACAGTTGCCATCACTCCCTATATGGCGTTATAAGGCACCTTACTAGGCAAAGTACAAGGCACGTCATAAGGCACAGTACAAGGCACCTTACAAGGCACGTGCTTTGTACTGTGCCTACTAAGGTGCCTTATAACGTGCCTTATGACATCTCTTGTATTGTGCCTTGTAACGTGCCTTATAATGCACGTTAGACTAAGGCGCCTTGTAACGCGCATTAACTGACACAGCTTGCCATAATGATGCACCGCCCATTCCCTTATATGGGAATCCAGGGAACCTAACACGGGGAACGTTACTGCAGTTTAGTAAACATACCCCTTAGACTTGAACATCATCGGCATAAATAAAAAAATGAAATCCAGCAGACTGCAAAAGCTGACAAATTAAAAAGGTAGGGTGATACAATTTATCCTTGATGGACACCATGAATGAGTGGTTAAGCTTTAGAATAAACATAATCCAGTAGCACTTGTTGTTTCCTACCTTTTTTTTCTATTTGATCATTTTATTAAGTATTTAGCATCATTACAAACATCTCTTAACATGTATCAAACTACACGTAACATTTATGTATCAAACTTCCCACAACATTTGTATATCTCCCGGAACAAGCAGGAATGAGTCTTCACATATGGGGTACGTCGGTACCGACGGAGCCTGCGCGGGAACGCTCCCCAGCTTCCCAAAAAGGAAAGCTTTTGGGAGCATCCCACAGCGCCTGTGCGCTGCCTTCCCGCCTTTCCTAACCAACTCTCCTCAGTTCTTCTTTGCCGCGGAGCCAGCAGGTCGAGCCCTGTCACCGCTGAAGAAGTTCTTTATTTTATTTTATTTCTTTGGTCGCGTGTCTGCCTTCCCCGACTCCGGACCGGTACCGCCGGTCTTTTCTTTCTTTAAAAAAAAAAAAAAAAAAATCGATATTTTTCCTCACTTGGTGTATTTTTCTTCTTAAGGCCTCAGGGCCCACAGGAAAATTTCCCCCATGGAAAAACCAACCTCCGGGTTCAAAAAATGCACTAAGTGTAGCGGTACTATTTCTGTTACAGATACTCATGAATGGTGTCTTAAATGTTTGGGTCCTGAACACTCCATTCCGGATTGTCCATCCTGCTCCCTAATGTCTAAACGGGGGTTACAGAACCAAGCAGCTAAGCTCCATGTGCTGTTTCCCGCTGAGGCACTGGCAGTAGCATCGACATCTTCCAGGTCGTCTTCTCCTGAAGTGTCTCAGGTAACCAAACATAAACCTAGCAGGTCCTTGAAGGGTAGATCTCCCTCTAAGCATCGAGATGCCTCCGGGCTTGCCCTCGAGGATCCTGCACCAGCCAAACAACCCCGGCGGGAAGCTCCGGCTTCCAAAGCTCCTCCTATGGGGTTACAGGTTGACATCGATGGCACGGCCTCGACCGATCACCTGTTAGATTGCTCTGGGGTACCGGCACTTTCTCCCGGTACCGACTTCCAGGCTTTCATGGTGTCGATGGATCAGAATGTTCTGTCCATGCAGCAGGCTATACAGTCCTTCATTCAAGCTGCGACGCCGATGATACCGCAACGAGCTCCGTTGTCGGTATCGGCTTCGGTACCGGCACCAGCGCCAATGCCAGTACGGACTGCATCGACATCGACCAGGATACCGACTGCTGCGGTTCCTTGTCCAGGGCTACTTCTTGGTACCGATCCGGTACCAGGGACGCCCGATGTCGATACCGCTCGATACGCGTATCGAGCGTTAGAAGAGCACCCTGACAGGCGATACTTCGATTCCTCTGATGATTCTGATACATCAGATGAGTCTCCTGAAGTATCTATAGCCCTTCCTGAGGAGCCTTCTTCTCCAAAACGAAGAATGTCTCCTCCAGAGGACTTGTCCTTTCAAGACTTCATAAGAGAAGTAGCTAAAGGACTATCTATCTCAGTAGCCTCTGAATCAGAGCCTAGAGCAAAAAAATTAGATATTTTAGGATACTCTAAGGCTCCTAAAGAGGCAGTCACCTTACCAATTCATGAGATTCTTCATGAACACATGATTGATTTATGGGAGACTCCTCTCACTCTCTCTCCTCATTCTCGCAGGTTGGACACTATGTATCGTGTCCCTCCTTGTCCTGGGTTCCAGAAAACTCAGCTTCCTCACCATTCCATTGTGGTGCAGTCAGCTATGAAGAGGATAAAGAGTACAAAGAGACACTCTTCTGCTCCTCCAGGAAGAGAATGCAGGACCTTGGATGCTTTTGGTAGGAAAATCTTCCAGGCCAGTATGCTTATTGCCAGAATCAACTCATATAGCCTTTATATGGGTATGTTTCTGAAAGAAGTGGCAGAAAAGCTGCACACTTTCCTCCCTTTTATTCCAGAAGACAAAAGGGAAGAATTCCGCATGTGGCTTAAGCATACTCAAGACATCTCCAAGTTTTCAAACAGGGCAGCCTTTGACTCCTTTGAAGGTGCCAGTAGAGCCTCAGGCATTGCCATAGCTGCTCGCAGAATTGCTTGGCTCCAGGCTTCTGATTTAGAGCCCTGGGTTCAAGATGGCTTAGGAAATCTGCCCTGTACAGGTGAAAATCTGTTTGGCAGAGAGTGGCAAATTAAAGCCACTCAAATGGATGCAGAGAATTCTGCTCTGGATAGACTTTCAAGGTCTACCTCCATTCCTGCCAAGAAAAAGACTTTTAAAAAGTCTTTTTTCAAAAAGGGCAGGTTTCCTTCCACTTCTGGCCAACAATCTTCTACAGGTCGCTTTACCGCTAAGCGTCAGCAACCTAAGCAGGCCAGGCCTAAGTCTACAGGGGCTGCTGTAACCCAGCAGTCCCAACCCCCTCAGGGTTTTTGACTTGATGCTAGAGAACTTAGTCTTTCTGGCTTTAACACAGCCAGAACCTCTCACCATTCCAGGAAGGTTAGCTCATTTTGCTCCCAGATGGGAGCAAATCACATCAGAGCAGTAGACCCTCTCCATCATAAGAGAGGGCTACAAACTTCATTTCTCAGACCTTCCTCCCCACACCATGTTGAGACACTTCAATTCTCCCACATCTCTTCTCGACCTTTTAGGTCAGGAGATAACTACCCTTCTTGCCCAAGGGGCAATAGAAGAAGTTCCTCTTCTTCAACAAGGGTCAGGGTTCTACTCCCCCTATTTTCTCATTCCAAAGAAGACAGGGGGATACAGACCCATTCTAGATCTCAGAGAATTGAACAAATTTCTATGCAAGGAGAAGTTCAAGATGCTTTCTCTGGGCACTCTCCTTCCATACCTTCAAAGTCAGGATTGGCTTTGTTCTCTAGATCTCAAGGATGCGTACACACATGTTCTCATCCATCCATCTCACAGAAGATTCCTACGTTTTCTTTTCCAAGGAAAACATTACCAATACAGAGTGCTTCCTTTCGGTCTGGCCTCTGCCCCAAGAGTGTTCACCAAATGCATGGCAGTAGTTGCTGCATTTCTACGCACTCTGGGAATATTTGTCTTCCCATACCTGGACGACTGGCTCATCCGAGCTCCATCTCAGTCAGAGGCCCAGATTTCCCTGGACCGCACAAGGCACATTCTGCAGTATCTGGGACTGGTGGTAAACCTCCCAAAGTCCCAGCTCATCCCTACTCAGTCCCTGGAATTCATAGGGGCCTGGTTGGATACCACCACTGCAAGGGCCTACCTTCCTCAGGCCCGTTGCCAATGTCTAGTACAGTTAACCTCCCAGATTCAGTCAAAAAGCCACTTAACTGCCAGGGAGATGCTACAACTGCTGGGCCACATGGCTTTCACAGTACATGTGGTACCCTATGCTCGCCTACACATGAGAGCAGCTCAATGGACTTTGTCCACCCAGTGGACTCAAGCTTTAGGAGCTCTCTCAGACCAAATAGCAATCTCCAAACGTCTCTTTTGGTCTCTCCAATGGTGGATGTCCACTCAAAATCTGTTGCTGGGGTCCCCCTTCCAACAGTTGTTGCCCCAAGCAACCCTCACAACAGATGCCTCCCAGACAGGTTGGGGAGCTCATCTACAGGACCTCTCCACTCAAGGCACTTGGTCCCCTCAGGAGACCTCTCTTCATATCAACCACTTGGAGCTTCGAGCAGTTTTTCTAGCTCTCAAGGTCTTCCATACCCTCCTCAGCTACAAGACAGTCCTCATCCATACGGACAATCAAGTAGCTATGTTTTATATAAACAAGCAAGGAGGAACTGGCTCTCTGTCGCTTTGCAACGAAGCTCTAAGATTGTGGGCCTTCGCCAGAGAGCATCAAATCCATCTCCTGGCAGTATATCTCCCAGGAATCCAAAACTCTTGGGCAGACAGACTCAGTCGAGTTCTGCTTCCACATGAATGGTCTCTGCACATGGATCAGGTACTCAGAATCTTTCAAGAATGGGGAAGCCCGGACATAGACCTCTTTGCAAGTCCGTGGAATGCCAAACTTCCCCGGTTCTGTTCCAGAATTCCGTGTCAGGGAGTTCAGGCCAAGGATGCCTTCCTCCTTCATTGGGGTCAGGGCTTCCTGTATGCCTTTCCACCCATTCCTTTGATTCCCAAGACTCTGTTCAAACTCCAGAGGGATCAAGGATCTATGATCCTCATAGCTCCACGCTGGCCACACCAAGTGTGGTACCCTCTACTTCTGCATCTCTCCCAAGCCCCCTCTCTGGACTTGGGAGCTGCTCCAGACCTTCTGTCTCAGGAGGAAGGGACTTTGTTTTACCCAAACCCCAAGTCCCTTCACCTCAGACCTTCAAGACTTGAATCTTTCTCAGCAGGTGAAGGATATCCTCCATGCTTCCAGGAAACCTTCCACCAGGCGTTCCTATGCTTTTAAGTGGAAAAGATTTTCCATTTGGTGTGCTGGAAAGGGTCTTGACCCTCTGGCACTACCTTTAACTTCTTTGTTAGACTATCTCCTGCATCTCTCCAATGCAGGACTTAAGACAAATTCAGTAAGAGTCCATTTGAGTGCTATTGCAGCATCCCTTAAGCCCATCAATGGACAACCTATCTCCTCTCATCCTCTTATTTCAAGATTCATGAGAGGCCTAACTTTAACTAAACCTCCCTTTAGGCCTCCTCCGGGGGCATGGGACTTAAATTTGGTTCTTGGTCAGCTTATGAAGCCACCCTTTGAACCCTTAGCCACTACCTCCTTGAAATTTCTTTCCTGGAAGGTTATTTTCCTCATTGCAGTCACTTCTGCTCGCCGCATCAGTGAACTGCAGGCCTTAGTGGCTAATCCACCTTATACAAGGTTCCATCATGACAAGGTAGTCCTTAGGACGAATCCACACTTTATGCCTAAAGTGGTCTCACCTTTTCATCTTAATCAAGAGGTATATTTACCTGTCTTTTTTCCAACTCCTCATGCATCCAGTGCAGAGAGGAATCTTCATACTCTGGATTGTAAAAGAGCTCTTGCTTTTTACTTACATAGGACACAGCAACATAGAAAGTCTTCCCAGCTTTTTGTTGCCTTTGATCCTTCTCACTTGGGACTTCCAGTCTCTAAGAGAACACTGTCCAATTGGATTGCTCAGTGTATTTCTTTCGCCTACCAGAGTAAGAACCTTTCTCTGGAGAGCCATGTCACAGCTCATAATGTGAGGGCCATGGCCACCTGTATGGCTCATCTAAATTCTGTGTCCATCGACCAGATCTGTCGAGCAGCCACCTGGGCCTCTCTTCATACCTTCACAGCCCATTACTGCTTGGACAAGGATTCCCGCCGGGATGCCTTGTTTGGTCAGGCTGTCCTCAGACACCTGTTCCATTCTTAAACAACTCCTGCCCTCCTTCCCTGGATGGATACCTGAGATCCATAGGACGACGCAGACCCCTTTCAGGGTCTCATATCCTTGGGGGTCTCCCAGGCATCTCAGCTAGGGAGTCCCCATATGTGGACTCATTCCTGCTTGTTCCTGGAGATAGCACAGTTACTTACCTGTAACAGGTGATCTCTGGGAACAGCAGGAATAAGTCTTCACAACCCACCCACCTCCCCTAGGAGTTGTATCTCTTTTCTATCTTTCCTTTCCTCTCTCTCTCTATTGTCTCAGCTTTAAACTCGAACTGAGGAGAGTTGGTTAGGAAAGGCGGGAAGGCAGCGCGCAGGCGCTGTGGGATGCTCCCAAAAGCTTTCCTTTTTGGGAAGCTGGGGAGCGTTCCTGCGCAGGCTCTGTCGGTACCGACGTACCCCATATGTGAAGACTTATTCTTGCTGTTCCCAGAGATCACCTGTTACAGGTAAGTAACTGTGCTGTATTAACAGTTATATATTCTATTTATTAATTCATATAATATTACTCTAAATACTCTTTATATCATTCCCTTTCTAACCACCCTCTCCCACCCTCCCCCACTCATCCATCCTCATCCATTATTGAATTAATATGCTCTCTCCTTTCACCCAATCACCATTTATCCTCCCAGTAAAATTTTATTTAAATTTTTTATAAAATCCCTCTCATATTTTCTCTAGCTCTCCCGCTCATTCTTCCTTTCATTTTTCCAACTACTTACACACACTCTTCCATTGTTCCACAACTTTCTCACCTGTCCCCTGCCTCATCTCCGTCAATCTATGCATCAAACACATCTCTGCCACTCTTTTCACAAATCCTGCCTTATGTGGCATGGATTTCCCCTGACAATGTTGTGCTATTTCATTTCTAGCAGCTACTATACAGTGATGTATCACTCCACTAACTCTCTTTGGAATGTCCACATCTAATTGATGTAGTAAACAAATCTCTGGCTTTCTTTGTATTCGATATCCTGTCATGTTATATATCAACTCCAAAATCTCAATCCAAAAGGCTTGTATCCACTTACAATTCCACCACATATGCAACCAATTCCCTTTCTCATTGCATCTCCTCCAACATTTATCATTAATCCCCCTTCCAGCTCCTTTTTTTACATACTGGAGTCCAATACCATCTGAACAACAATTTATAAGCATTCTCTTTTACCCTTGTGGCTATGGATATACTTGCCACTGTTCATATTAGCTTATCCCATTCCTCCTCAGACCATCTTATCTCCAAATCATCTTCCCATTTTATCATGTATCTCAATTTGTTATCCCCCCTCCCTCCATTATGCCTTTATAAATTTTGGACAAAACTCCTTTCTATCCCAAATTTCCTAAACACAATGCTTCAAACCATCCCCTAATAAGATGTAAACCATCTAAATATGGAGATTTCAGTACCAATCTGTGCTAATTCATTTAACAGAAGGGCATATCAAAAGCAGGCATAATATAGACAGGCATAATATAGACAGGTGAAGGCAGAAAAAGACCACATGGCCTATCTAGTCTGCCTTTCCATTTCAACTATTACAATATTCCCTTTTTTTTCTTTTGAGATCCTTTGTGTTTGTCCTATGCTTTTTTGAATTCAGATACTGTCCTCATTACCACTTCTACTGGGAGACTATGCCACGCATCTACCATTCTTTCCGTAAGGAAAACAAAAGAGGCTCTCCTCCTGTGCATTTATGCCATGGAGGTATTTAAACTTCTTTATCATTTCTCCTTTATCCTGCCTTTTCTCTAATGTATACATATTAAGATCTTTAAGTCTGTCCTCATATGCTTTATAACGAAGACCACTAACCATTTTAGTAGCCACCCTATGCACCAACTCCAACTTGTTTATATCCTTTTGAAGGTGTGGTCTCCAGAATTGCACACAATACTCCAAATGAGGTTGCACCAAAGATTTATACAATGGCACTATTATCTCCTTTTTTTCTGCTGGCCATTCCTCTCCCTATACACCCAAGCATCTTTCTAGCTTTTGCCGTCGCCTTTTCTACCTATTTAGCTGCATTAAGATTGTCAGACACAATTATGCTCAGGCCAATCATTATAGCTAATACCGAAAAAGCCCTTATCTAGCCAGCAGTATCATCAAAATCTGTTGTCAGAATTGTTTCAAAATTATGTAGATATCGAAAACCAGGTTGATTAAAATCCAGGACCTGCTATAAAAGGCCTCAAGATAAAGAAAGCTTTTGATCTGGATGGGCTTACTTCCAAGTTTGTTTATTAAAATTTTGATATACTGCCCTTCACGACAGTAACAGAACAATTTGTGGATTTGGTGATGAGCCCATTAAGGGATGCTCTTAATGATGTGCTGAGCGGAAGTAATCTGCTGAAATCCATGGGGGTGGTGGGGATCATGGTCCTCCTTAAGGAGAAGGGCCCATGCCTTTGTGGATCCTACAAATCTCATTGCCGAATATTGATGCAAAAATCTAGGCAAGAGTTTTAGCAGTACACCTAAATGGCCTACACCCTGGCTTGACTGAGATTGACCAGGTGGAGTTTGTCCTGAATAGGAAGGTGGGGGATAATGTTAAAAATATTATTATAGGCAATGCATTACACTAGGCAGAAGAAGTGCTTCTTCTCTTGGTGGACACCAAGAAGGCATTCGATTGAGTAGAGTGGGGCTTTATGCTGGCTTCAAAAAATGGGAATTGGCCTGTATTTTATAGGTTGACTTTAGGCTTTCTATAGGGCCCCTGTGGCAAGGGTCATGGTGAATGGGGGCTGCTCAAAAGTGTTTCCTTTGAGTAGAAGTACCAGTCAGGAATGCCTCATTTTGCCCTTACTCTTCGTGGTGGCATTGGAGCCACTAGCGGTGCACATTAGGGCAAGTGAGGAGGTAAGGGGGATTCGGGTTCGAGATATGGAATACAAAATTAGTATGTTTGCTGATGACATGTTCACAGTGGGGAGACTGGAGTGGTCTCTTCAGCACATCATTCGGGAGCTTAAGATGTACAGGCGACTAGCAGAATTTAAGGTCGTTATGATCAAAACAAAGCTGTCAAATCTAAAGTTGGAAAAGGACCAGCTAGAGTGTATAAGGAGGGACTACTCATCTAAGGTGGCTGAGTGCTTGCTCAAATACCGGGGAGTTCAGTTCATAAGGGATTAAAGGGGGTTATATGATTTGAATTATGTTCCTTAAAGGTTTTGGTAGACTTAGAGATGTGGCGTAGGCAAGATCATACATGGATAAGGCGGATGGCCCTGTTGAAAAATGTCAGTTTTACCTTGTTTCCTATACTTTTTTATGGTATTAGGTTTGTTCTCACAGAAAGAATTAAGAACATTAAAGAGAAAACTCTAGGGGCACTTCCGGTTTGGCAATGAGCTGATCAGACAGGGGAAGATCAGCTCCGGCCACTACACCCCGAAAATCGGCAACATTTCTTTACCTAAGTGAGAAATCACTAAAATTTTTACTGGCTACGAGCTGAGGAGGAACCAGGGAAACAGCAAGGCAAGATTTAAATGCGAGAGACAGGCGGATGGCAGCAAAACCGCAACGACGGGAGAAGCCGCGTGCCCCAGAGGCTAAGATGGCGGAGGGGACGCCTAAGAGTCCTAAATCATCTGGCGACCAGAGCCTGGTGGCGGAGGTCAGTGCCGCGGTGGTGCAGGCGCTGGATGCTCAATTTCAAAACTTGACGGAGCAGATCTCAACAATCAGCCAGCGGCTCACAGAATTTACGGGGCGTATGGAGCAGGCGGAAACCCGCATCTCCGACGTGGAGGATACTCAACAGTCCTTGTCTGCAAAGGTTGAGTCCCTGGAACGCATGGTGAGGCAGCAGGGAGAAAAAATCGACGACCTCGAAAACCGGGGACGTCGCAACAACCTCCGATTTATTGGCATCGAGGAGAGCATGGGAGACGGTGCCTTGCTTGCTTACCTGACTGCCTGGATGGAGAAGCTGCTAGACGGCAAGGGGGGAGGCCCCATTCGGCTGAAACGCGTTCACAGGCTAGGCCCTAAACGAGAGCAGGCGAGACGACCACATGCGGTCATCGCACGTTTCCTAGACTTCCAGCAAAAGGAGGCAGTGCTGCGGGCCGCTCGCGGCCGCAGGGCAGTGGCTGGGGACGCGGCGCCTATCCTGGTCTTCCAGGACTACTCAGCCCTGGTGAGCCAACAATGACGCGTTTTCACCCCTATATGTGCACAGTTAATGAACCAAGGAGTCCGATTTTCACTACTCTACCCGGCGAGACTGCAAGTTGATCATCAGGGACAGATCCGCTTCCTGCGGTCGGCGGAGGAGGCCAAATCCTTTTTGGACAGTCTGGTTGAGGCTGCAGACACAGCTCGATGAGGAGGAGAGGCCCAGATGGAGGCGATAGTACTCACATTGCCGGATGAACTCTTGGACTGAAGGGGGGTAAGAGAGGGCCTGGGGGGATGAGGTTTGAGGTTTTGCCCCTCCTGGATCTGAGAGCAGGACTGGTGGTGGGGGTATCCTGACTGCACTCGGGGGGCGACCGCCTGCAGTAGCCTGTAGCAATGCGGGCTATGCACAGGCTGGCAGAGTGTTAATTGGCCTGGGAATATGGTCCGAAGATACAACTCGATACATTCGGATGCCTGATTTTCTTTGTTTCTTTGTTGCCTTTCTGCTTGTTTCATTTGTAACTCTGTTTCAATTGTAACTCTGTAGCCTGTACTGAATTTGAGTTCCTTTCTTTAATGGGGCTTAGTGGGCGGCTGACGGAGCTATGACTTGGGGGGGGGGAGTAAGGGTTCTTGGGGCCCCTCTACCCCATGCCAAGAGGGGGAGGCTGTTAGGGGGGGTCAACGCTATGCGGGATATCTATGCCGGGCTTTACACCCTGTGCTATGTCGGGGGGAGGCGGGAGTAGCACGGCTTCCGAGGCCAAGGGGGGGGGAGTGTTTAGATGGCTCGTAGGAGACCTGGGGGGCTGGAGATTCCTGGGAGGGAAGGCTAGACACTTGGTATAACGGGACCTGGGGGGAGTGGGTGGCGGGGTAGGGCCGAATGCCATAGGAAGTTAGTCTGGTCCCATGGGAGGTCCAGACGGGAGTGAGGTAGGAGGGAAAAGGGGGGATGGGCAGAGGGGGAGGGGGGTGGAGCAGTGGGGGAGGGGAAGGTTCCTAGGGGAAGGGTCAATGTATATTCCATTATTGTATTTCTGTCTGATTCATAAGAGGGGAGGGGGGGGGGAATGGTCGCATCCCACCAAGAGGACATGGGCAATGGGGGGCCCAGTAAGGGAGAGTAGGGGGGAGATCCAGGCTGGGGGGGTTCTTCCCGGAAGATGGTTGGGTACCTTTTTAAGATACTGGAGCGATCTCAACCCAGACTGAAGATCCTGTCATGGAATGTTTGCGGCCTGGGGAGCCCATTTAAAAGAGCAAAAATATTACAAGCCTTGGCGAGGCAAAAAGCAGACATGGTCTTCCTCCAAGAAACCCACCAGACAGCAGTAGAGCATGCTAAACTGCGTAGATCCTGGGTGGGACAAGTATGGGGGGTGCCGGCCCAGAACAAAAAAGGGGGTGTAGCCATACTAATGCATAAGCGGATCCGCTTTGAGGTTACCAAAGAAATTGCGGATTCGACTGGGCGATTCCTTCTGCTACAGGGCACGCTAGAGGGGAAACCCATTATCCTTGGCAATGTTTATAGTCCCAATGTCCTAGACAGAGACTTACATGCTCGACTGGCCGCCCAGGTGGAGCAGCTTCCGGAGCTCCCATTGATCTTGGGGGGGGGATTTCAATGGTGTGCTGGATGTGGCGCTGGACACATCTAGGGGTGAGGGGACCGGTTCATACGAGCAAATGTCCGACTACCTGGAAGGTTGGACCTGCCCCAGCTGTCTGACCAACAGCGCCGGCACCTGGACCAACCGATCTCTGTTCAAGAGGTGCAGCATGTTATTGCCAAGGCGAGTTGCTAAAAATCCCCTGGGGCAGATGGGTTGGGGGCCGAGTTCTACAAGATCTTAACTGGTTTAGTCTCCCCAATGTTGGTGGCGGTTCATACCAGGAGATCTGAGCAGGGCATGTTTCGTTGGGGTAGCAATTTGGCTCATATGATTTTGATTCCGAAGCCAGGAAAGGACCCGCTCTGTGCCGCCTCCTACCGGCCTATTTCCCTCCTTAACTTTGACCTTAAAATCTTAGCTAAAATCCTTGCCGACCGATTGGCGACTGTGCTGGGGCACTTGGTTCACGATTCTCAAGTGGGCTTTGTGAAAGGGAGGTACGCGGTTCGCAATTTGCGGAAGATTCTAGCTTCACTAGAATGGGTCCAGAATCGGAATCTCTCATCTCTGCTAATTAGCTTTGACGCAGAGAAAGCTTTTGACAGAGTTGACTGGCACTATCTATGGGACTTGCTGCCCCGCTATGGGATTGGGAACCCTTTTTGCGCTATGGTTAAAAGTCTCTATTATGACCCGGTCGCGGCGATCTGCTGCAATGGGGTGCTTTCTGATACATTCTCCCTACATAGGGGGACTAGGCAGGGTTGCCCTCTTTCCCCGTTGCTTTTTGTTCTCTCTCTGGACCCGTTTATAAGACGGGTGGAGGTCTCACAGGAGATACGGGGGGTGCGTATTCGCACGTCCGGTTTTAAATTATCGGCTTTCGCCGACGACCTCCTCGTGCATTTACTTCGGCCCCATGACTCGCTCCCCAGCTTAATGCGAGAATTTGAGACTTTCGGTCAATTTGCTGGTTTAAATATCAACCTGGATAAATCCGAGGCATTAGACATATCGGGCACGGTGAGGGGTAGCTGGCGGGGACCCTTTCCCCTTAAATGGGCGGTTAATCAGTTTAAGTATCTTGGTATCATATTGACTGGTCAGCCATCACAACTCTATGAGAGCAATCTTTCTAAAATTATTCAGAGCCTCCAAGTACAGTTGCAGGCCTGGCGACCTCTCCCCTTGTCTTTATCTGGGAGAATCGCAGCGGTTAAAATGGTAGTTTTACCAAGGATCTTATACTGGTTACAGACGCTGCCCGTCTGGCTTATGCGAAAGAACTTGAAGCAGCTGGAGAGAATGCTCGGCGGATTTCTGTGGGGGGGGGCGCGCACACGCATTCGATACTCCCGCTTGGTGGGACATTGGAGGTGTGGGGGGTTGGGACTCCCTGATCTAGGGGCTTATGCTCTGACCTGTCAGGCGAGACACTTGGGAGATTGGTTGGGCGGGACTGAGGTTTTCACCCCCCGGGGTTTCGAGGAGGCCTTTGCCGCCCCAGTATCTATTCTCGCCCTCATACACTTGGACTACCGTCTCTTTCCTGCTCACTTAGCGGGGAGTGTGCTTCTTATCCCGGTTTGCCGAACTTGGCGACAGCTAAATACCTACTGGAAAACGAATTGGAGGGTGTCTAGCTGGCTGCCGATCCAGGGTAATGTCTTGTTTACTCCGGGATCCGAAAACGCGCTGTTTCGGGTGTGGGCGGAGAAGGGTATCCATAGTTTAGGCCACGTGGCTGACCCATCGGGGTGCTGTATGAAGTTCCGGTCTCTCTGTACTGACTACGCTCTTGGGGCTGGTCACCAATTCGCCTATATGCGGATATCGCACTACATCGCCTCCCTGCCGGCAGGAGAGCTGCGGGCGGAGCGCTCTGCGCAGATCTTAGAATTTTTCGATCTGGGTGGGGGATCTCAACTTTCCATTCGGTCGTTGAAGACGCGTTTGGTCCCATATCGACCGTCTCCGGACTATCGGTCCGTGGAGGTGGGGTGGGGGGGGGGGGGAGCTGGGAAGGGAGATCGGCGCGGGTACACTCCTGAAGGCCCTGCAGCGGATAGGGGAGCTGGCGGTGGGAGCGCGCTGGAGAGAGGTGCAATACAAATTTCTTACCAGGGTGCATTTCTCTCCTCGACGAGCCTTCCACTCCCATCTCGCTACAGACGGCTCCTGCCCGAGGTGTTCGGAACCCTTGGCGCATCTGGTGCACATGTGGTGGGGGTGCAGATATATTCGGCCATACTGGACAAGAATAGGCTCCTTTATGGAGCAAATTCTGGGGCAACGGATCTGTTGGGATAGCTCCCTGGTTCTCCTTGATCACTTGCGCCTTACTCAGCCCAAGGGTAGGTGGGAGAGATTGTTGGTACGCAGGGCCTGTCTGGTGGGTAAGGGCCCCATATTGCACAACTGGCGGGAACGCAGGGCGCCCTCGTTTTGGGAGTGGCGAAATGCCTTCCACCAGATGATGCTTATGGAAGCTCGATACGCCCGGGGCAATGTTAAACGCTGGCCGCATTTTCAGATGCTGTGGGACCCTTATCTCCAGAGCCTGAGCTCCCGCACTAGGAATGAAGTGTTACAACTGGGCTCCTAACTGACTGGGATGGATGGCGGGCTAATAATGGGAAGCGCTGTCCTGTGTCCTCGAGGTGTGGATGCGACTAACAAAAGGGGGATGGGTGATGGGGGTGGGGGGGAGGTTGGGGGTTATCTAATGAAAAATTGTACAACGCACATGTGTTTGTTTCTGTTCTCCCGGGGGGGAAGAAGAACACCCCCCCCCCCCCGGGAGTTTGTTTGTTGTATTGTTTTTGTTGTTGCTTGGCGTTGAGAAATAAAGTTTATAAAAAAAAAAAAGAGAAAACTCTACACCTTTGTGTAGAAGCATGGACTCCCTCGGGACTTGAGGGAAATTCTGGTTTTACTAAAGGAAGAGGGGAGGTATGGAGGTCTCAGACATACAGTGTGTAATTGGTGACATTGCTAGACTGTGTTCGGGAACTAGGGAAGCAGTGGGTGAGAACGGTAGGGGTGGTGAATAGGGGGAGTTTAGGAAGGGTTTTTGGGAAGGGAAGAAGGATCGGCAAGGGGGAATGGCAAAACCCATTTTTGCAAGAGTTTGAGTACATGGGGAGGGTATGGGAAAGGGTTGTTGGGAGGAAGAGTAGGTCCCTAGTTATGGAAATTGTTCAGTCTCTGCAGCTGAAGAGGGGGGTACATAAGAACATAAGATATGCCATACTGGGTCAGACCAAGGTCCATCAAGCCCAGTATCCTGTTTCCAACAGTGGCCAATCTAGGTCATACGTACCTAGCAGTTTCCCCAAAAGACACAGGTTCCACAATGCTTGTACTGGGTCAAGCATTGATATCTTCGGTCACTTCTTAATAACGGTTTATGGACCTTTCCTCCAGGAACTTGTCCAAACCTTTTTTAAACCCAGCTACACTAACAGCCTTTACTACATCCTCCGGTAACAAATTCCAGAGTTTGATTACACGTAGCAGGTAGAGTACTTCAGGAATGGAGGGAAAAGGGCTTTATTTGCAGGAAGAGTTTAAAGTAGATGAGATTTTTATACATATCTCCAAGTTTGCCACTTTTTTGCTTGCAAAAGGGATTAGTTTTAATCTTATACCCTTTGAGTGGATGGTGGCATGAGAGGCCAGAAAGCAGAAAGTGGTCACAAAATTGCATACATGTTTAATGGGAATGGAACCTAAGATATGCCATACTGGATTGGACCAAGATCCATCAAGCCAGTATCCTATTTCCAACAGTGGCCAGTCCAGGTCACAAGTACCTGTTCGGTTCCCAAAAAGGTACACAGATTCCATGTTGCTTATCCCAGGGTAAGCAGTGGATTTCCCTGGTTCTTTTTAATAATGATTTATGGACTTTTCTTCCAGGAACTTGTCTAAACCTTTTTTAAACCCAGCTACACTAATAGCTTTTACTACATCCTCATGTAGTGAATTCCAGAGTTTGATTACTCATTGAGTGAAAAAAAATATTTTCTCCTATTTATCTTGTTGCCTACATTGTAGCTTCTTTGCATGTTCCCTAGTCTTTCTACTTTTTGAAGGAGTAGAAGACCTATCTCTTTTTATCCATTCCACTCCATTCATTATTTTATAGATCTCTTATATCTTCTCTCAGCTGTCTTTTTTCCAAGTTGGAGCCTTACCTTTTTAATCTTTACTAGAGGTATCCTTCCATCCCCTTTACCATTTTGATGGCTCTTCTCTGTACTTTTTCTAATTCTGCTATATGCTTTTTAAGATATGGCGACCAGAATTTCACACAATATGCAAGGTGCGGTCGCACCATGGAATGATACAGAGGCTTTAAAATATGCTTTGTTTTATTCTCCATTCCTTTCCTTATGATTCCTAGCATTCTATTTGGTCATAGCTGCACTCTGGGCAGAGGGTTTCAATGTATTATCCACGATGATGCCTAAATCCTTTTCCTGTGTATGGTTCCCAATGTGGAACTTGCATCGGGTAGCCATAGTTTGGGTTGATTTTCCCTAAGTGCATAGCTTACACTTGTCCACATTAATTCCATTTGCCATTTGGACGTCCAGTCATCCAGTATATCAAGGATCTCCAGGAACAAGCAGGAATTAGTCTTCACATATGGGTGACGTCGGTACTGACAGAGCCCGTGTGGGAACGCTCCCCAGCGTCCAATAGGAAAGTCTTTGGGAGCATCCCACTGTGCCTGTGTAGCTGCCTTTCCTACCTTTCCAGCTCGCTCTCCTCAGTTCTTCATTTTCCGCAGAGCCGACAAGAAGCAATTCCTGTCACTGCAATTCCTGTCCCATCGACGCTGGTACCGACCCCGTCGGTGCTTTCTTTCTTTTCTAAAAAAAAATAAATAAATAATCAGTGAGGGAAGAAAACTTTCTTACTTCAGGTACATCTTAGGCTTAGATCTTTCCTTTTTCTCAAACAAAATGGAAAAACCAGCCAGTGGTTTTAAGAAGTGTTCTAAATGTGGCAGTGCAATTTCAGCCACGGACATCCATGACTGGTATCTAAAGTACTTAGGACCGGATCACCAACTGTCAGAATGTCCTTTCTGTAGGAAGATGACAAAGACAGGCCTACAGAACCGAGCTGTGAAACTGGGCACCCTCTTTGCCACTGATGCAATGTCTGTAGCATCGACGTCACCGAGAGCTTCATCTTCCTCTCAAGGATCTCAGGTATCAAAACCTAGGTCTTCATCGAAGACTAGCTGGCCCTCCAAGCAATGTTCCCTCTAATTTTCTGTAGGCTGTGTGCGCATAAAATATCAGCTGTGCGGCTTTTGAAAGAAGGTTACATTTTTGTGCGCCACATAACGACACTCGGAGTTATATACTTTAAAATTTGACTATACGTCAGAATACAGTATGTACACCACATTGATTTTAATCAAATTAAATGAAAATAGACGATTACTAAATGAAGCGGAAAATTTCTGGTAATTACAATCACAACTTTTAAATTTTAAGACATCTGTGTTGTTTTCTACCAGAATCAGAACCGTAATTTTTGTGCGCCGTTTAGTAAAGTATGTGCGCTCGCTTGGCGAGGTGTGTGCGCACGCACACGCGCACAGCTTAGAGGGAACAGTGCCTCCAAGGATAGATCTCCTTCTAAGCATCAAGATGCCTTGGGCGTTTCCCCAGAGGGGGACACACCGGCCAAACAACCCCAGCGGGAGGACCTTGCCTCCAAAGCCTTAGTGGGGTCTGTAGGGGTTAAGTACTGGTAGAGGTTAAGTATGACAGATTTGCTTTTAATTTTTAAGTGCTAAGGGTTAATAATGTTCCTGGTTCATAATCACTTAATGGCTGCCCCACATCTCAAAAAATTGCTAAAGAACAGCCACACTGCTATACCATGTGAGCCAGCATTCAGGCCTTTGCAAGAAGAAACCCAGCACCGGAAGGAACCATACAAGGCAGTATCATGAGCCTTGCAAGGTGCCAGTCTGGGCTAGAAGGTCCAAACTTGGGCCTGCAGAGGCTATGTGCAAAGAAACACATACACAGGAAACCACAAGCTGGCAACATATATGCTAGGCCTGGCTCTGAAGAAAGCACATGGCTGGACCATAGTTGGTAAGTATAAGAGAGAGGGGGCCAGGGGGATTTTGCAACAGGAACTAAGGGAAACAGAAAAAGGCAATGATAAGAGATAAGGGGGGAGGGGGGAGAGAACACGGAGGAATGGATCTGGGGACTGTATGCAGAAAAAGGGAAGCAAAGAAAAGTATAAATGTAGTATGCTTTTTTATATTCATGGGGAGAGTTGTCTTCTTGAGATGCCAAGTGCTCGATAGAACTCTCTTCCCCACATTCTACCTGTATTTGGTCATCAGTTTTCTAATAAACAGAGACTCTGATTGCACCTGTACTGACTTTTGGATCTGATCATTGCAGGTAATTAGTAATAATTAGGTTGTGGTCTATTTTGTACGAGACAGGGCCGTACAGGTCCCAGGATGCTCCCGAGGCCTCCACCTCCGGAGAGCTCCTGGTGCCATGCTCAGGGATCATGGCCCACAGCTCCGGTACCAGTACTCAAGCATCATCAACCTCCGTGGATCAACGTATCCTGGCCATCGAGCGGAGCTTAGCGGCCCTACTGGCGGCGTCCATACTGGTAAAGCCTTTACAGTCTATTCCTCAGACATCTGTACAGACTATGGTACTGAAAGAGCCTACATTGACTTTTTTACCGCATACTAAGCTACCGCCCATGCCAGCCTTCAAATCTGTTTCCAGTACCGAGGTTTCGGCACCGCAACTTTCAGCTACCGGCTTCAAGCGGTATCAAGTACGTGCAGAGGGCGAGCACCCTGCCCATCGATACTTTGAGTCTCGAATCGGCTGGTACCTGGGAAATGAGAACTCTCCCGGAGGACCCATCTCCGTTCCCACAATGTCACATGTCGCCTCCGGAGGACATGTCTTTTCAAGACTTTATTCACGATGTTGCTCAGGGGTCTTCCATAATGAAAGAACCTAGGGCTGAAGAGCTTGAAATCCTTCAATACCCTGCAGCCCCAAAGGAAGCTGCTGCTCTCCCTATTCATCGACTACTTCATGACCTTATGCTTCGTATGTGGGAGACACCCCTAACCATCTCTCCATATACTCAACGACTTGATACGATGTACCGAATACCGAAGTGTCCTGGCTTTCAGAAGACGCAATTACCACACCATTCCATGGAAGTGGAATCGGCAGTGCGTCAAATAAAAGTGCTAAGACACATTCCTTGAACCGTCCAGGCAGGGAATCGAGAACCCTCGATGCTTTTGGTCGACGTTTTCAGGCCTCCATGTTATCCGTCAGAATCAGTTCCTACATACTCTATATGGATATGTTCCTTAGGGAGGTGGCTAAGAATTTGGGGTTGATGTCTCCTCTTCTCCCTGATGACAAGAGAGCTGATTATCTCACCCTTGTAAAGCAAGCCCAAAATGTTTCAAAATTTGTTAGCTGGGTAACTTTTGACTGTTTTGAATGCATTAGCAGAACTTCAACTATATGCATTGGGGCACACAGGATTGCTTGGCTCCAAGCATTTGATCTTGAACAATGGGTTCAAGATAAGCTGGGTAATATACCTTGCACTGGTGAAAACCTTTTTGGCAAGGACTGGCAGGACAAGGCTTCTCAGCTAGAATCTGAGAACACCACTCTTAATAGACTTTCTAGATATACTGCCAACCCAGCTAAGAAAATGCAGCAAAGAAACCTTTTTTTCAATAAGAAGAAGTACTACCCTCCTTACACTTCTGCAGTGCACTGTCCAATCCATGCTCCCCAGAAGGGGCAGCAGTCGCCAAAACAGCAGAGGAAGGCTCAGACTCCCAGGTCACAGCCACCTCAGCAGACCTAACCTCCTCAGGGTATTTGACTCCTTTCTGGAGAACATAGCCGTTCTGCCTCTGGAGATTTCAGATCCCATCCACATTCCCTGCAGACTTTGTCACTTTGCCCACAAGTGGCATCTTGTAACATCAGAGCACTGGACTCTCTCCATAATACGGGAGGGGTACAAACTTCATCTACGAAGTCTACCCTCTCAGTTTCCTCCAAGAGAGTTCTGTTCTCAACCCCTCTCACTGCTCTGTTGTTGCAAGAGGTCACCCCCGTTCTCTCACAGGGTGCATTAGAGGAGGTGCCACTCTCCCAGCAGGGTCTAGGCTTCTATTCTCCATACTTCCTCATTCCAAAGAAGACAGGAGGATGCAGGCCCATTCTGGACCTCAGAGAACTGAACAAGTATCTACTATGGGAGAAATTCAATATGATTTCAAGGTATTCTTCTCCCCTATCTCCAGAGTCAGGACTGGCTTTGTTCTCTAGATCTAAAGGACGCATATACTCACATTCTCATTCACGCAGAACACAGAAGGTTCCCTGCGTTTACTGTTCCAGTTCTGCCTTTTGGCTTTGCCTCTGCCCCTCAAGTCTTTACAAAGTGCATGGCAGTGGTAGCTGCATTCCTAAGGACTCTAGGGATATTAGTCTTCCCTTACTTAGACTAAGGCTCATTCGAGCAAGCACATCTCTAGAGGCCAATCTTTCTCTCTCACGCACCATGCAGGTGCTGCAACACTTGGGATTTGTAATAAATCTCCCAAAGTTCCAACTCGTTCCCTCTCAAACTCTAGAGTTCATAGGGGCTCTCCTAGATGCTCAACAATTAAGGGCTTTTCTCCAGGACCAAGCAGGAAGTCAGCCCTCACATATGGGTGTCATCAGCGCCGATGAAGCCCCAGCGGAGCATTTCCCCAGCTTTCTATGAAAGCCTTTGGGAATGCAGGCACGCATGCGCGGTTCCCTTCCTGCCTAAAGGTGCCATCTTACCTCAGTCTCTTTTTTTCCGTGAAGCCCACCGGACGTGTGTCCAGTTTTCCCGGTTAAAAGTAGATTTTTCAGCGATTTTATTTCTCTTTTTCTTCCGGTTCGATGCCGGTTCCCCTCCCGCCGGGTTCGGTACACCTCCTGCCGGGTTCGGTACACCGGTATCGAGCCCGATTCCTCTTTTTCATTTTTTGCCCTTCGTGGCTGGCGTTCGCGCCCTTTTTCCTATTTTTCCCTGGAAGGCCGGTCTTTTGACCTCGCGGGGACTCTTTTTTTTCCCCGATGGCTTCCAGTGGTTTTAAGAAGTGTGATCGGTGTAAGAAACTAATGTCTCTCACCGACACACACGACTGCTGCCTTCGGTGCCTCGGCCTCGACCACGATCCTAAGTCGTGCGGGGCCTGTGGAAAAATGTCTTCCAAGGCACTACGAAGTCGCCAGCAGCAAAAGGAAAGGCTTTTCTCGGACTCAGCCTCCGGCCGGGCCCGGACCTCGTCTGAGGTCTCGACATCTCGGGATTCCGATCCCGAGTGCCGTCGAAGCTCCTCAGACAGGGGGTCCCCCGACCAGGAACACAAGAGGAAGAAAACGGCTCACGAGGGCGTCATCGGAAGAGGTCCCTGGCTCCTCGAGGGCCAAGTCTAAGACCCCCGACCATCGCCCCGGGCCTGTGGAACCGGAGAAGCCTGCCAAAGTTCCTCGTGTGGAGCCGGAGTCTGCTGGACACGTAAGCCCCGTAGTCCTCATGGACTCTCCTCCCAGGGAGCTGACGTTGGGCCCGGCACAGCCGGGGCCCGAGTCGATGGCTGCTGCGTCTCCCGAGCTGAGTCTCAGGATGACAGCCTTGGAGAGCAGAATGTCTGCCTTCATGGAGCAGCAGCGGGTGCTGATGGCCAGCCTGTCTGGTGCATCTGCCCCGACCACCGGGACATCGACGTCAAAGTCGATCCCGGAGACCGAGCCGATACTCGAGTCCATCGTGGCTTGGAGTCGACCTCGGTCACGGTCCCCCTCGACCTCCCGTTCGGGACCGAGGGTGTCGACGCCGGTGCTTCCGGTGTTGGGGCGGGTGCTCCAGGGCCCCGCGGTGTCGGACCCCGACTCTTCCTCAGATGAGTCGCCTTGGGAGATGGAGGACGAGGAGTCTCCTGACACCTTTAAGACTCGGTGCGTCCCTTCGGACTCACCGCAGTCTGAGCCCTGGAGTAGGTCCCCAACCCCCAGAGGACACCCGGTTCTCGGAGTTCGTCCGGGATATGGCCACTGCCTTGGCTATTCCGGCGGATCCCGAGGAAGAGCCTTGAGCTGAAGAGCTAGAGGCTCTGCAGTATGACTCTCCTCCGAAGGAGGCCTTTACTGTCACGGTTCCTCCGATGCTGGAACGGCTCCTCTTCCGTATGTGGAAGGCATCGGCCTCGGCGCCGGTTCTTAGCAAGCGGGTCGATTCAATCTATCGGCTCCGTAAGAGCCCTGGTTTTCAGAAAGCACAGCTACCACACCATTCCATGGTTGTGGAATCGGCCATTCATCGTCTGAAGAGTCAGAAGATGCACTCTGTGGTGCCTCCTGGCAGGGAGGCCCGAAACCTAGATGGCGTCGGTAGAAAGTGTTTTCAGGGCTCGATGCTTGCTTGCCGTGTCCAGTCTCACCAGCTGTACATGGGCATGTACTTGCGGGATCTGGCCAAGGAGTTGGCTGGATTCTCTGCTGGTCTCTCCGGGGAACCCTTGCAGAGATTTAAGTCCTTTATTTATTTATTTATTTAGTATACCGCTACTTCCAGCGATCAGCAGCGGTCCTTGTCCTCGGGGATTCGGGACTGCTCAAAGTTCATGTCCAGCGCCGCCTACGATGGCTTCGAGGCTTCGGCCTGAGTTGCGGCAGCTGGCATCGCGGCTCGACGCCAGGCATGGCTGCAGTAATCGGACCTCAAGCCATGGGTTCTGGACAAGGTGGTCGATGTCCCTTGCCGAGGTGAAAACCTGTTTGGCAAGCCCATGACCGAGAAGGCCGCTCAGCTCGAGACCGAGCACCTCACCAGGACAAGGCTGTCGAGGAAGACCTCTGCCCCTTCTCATAAGAAGAAGGGCTCGGGTAAAAAGTCCTTTTACCCGAGGAAGGGCACTGCCTACAAACAGTACCCACAATATCAGGCTGCCCAAGCTGCCCCCCAGGGTCAGCAAGCCAAGGGCCAGGGTAATGGGCCCCGTAGGCAGAGGACCCCCAAGCCTCAGGCCCCTGCTACCACTCAGCAGGGTGGGGGCTTTTGACTCCTTGAGCATAGCCTCTCCTCCACCGCTCTCCCAACCCTGCACAGGAGGTCGTCTCGCCCTCTTTGCCCACCATTGGCCCCTTATCACTGGGGACAGTTGAGTGCTGGACATCATCCACAGGGGATATGCCCTCCATTTCCACCAACTTCCACCCCCATATTTTCCAGGGGAGCCTCCAAGGCCTCCTCTGCACACAGACCTTCTCCGTCAGGAGCTTCAGGGTCTGTTGGTGGACAGGGCGGTGGAACCTGTGCCTCCCCACTTGCAAGGTCACGGATTCTACTCCAGGTATTTCCTGGTGCCCAAAAGAACCGGTGGCCTTCGTCCCATTTTGGACCTCAGGAACCTCAACAAGTTCCTAGTGAAGGAAAAGTTCAAGATGCTTACTCTTGGAACCCTTCTGCCCTACCTCCAGCAGGGAGATTGGCTATGCTCTTTAGATCTAAAGGATGCGTACACTCACATCCTCATTCATCCAGACCACAGAAAGTACCTCAGGTTCATTGTGGGAGGAAACCATTATCAGTACAGAGTGCTGCCTTTCGGCCTCACCTCCGCCCCCAGAGTCTTTACAAAGTGCTTAGCAGTGGTGGCGGCCTACCTGAGAAATCAGGGCATCTTTGTCTTCCCCTATCTGGACGACTGGCTCATCAGGGGTCAGACAGGTCAGGAGGCCAATCAAGCCACCCTCAGGACCATTGCTCTTCTACAACGCCTGGGGTTTGTCATAAACTTCGCAAAGTCAACTTTGCTCCCTTCCCAGAACTTGGAGTTCATAGGGGCCTGGTTGGGCTCTCTCCTGGCAAAGGCATTCTTGCTAGAAAACAGAGCCCGAAGGTTGATGGCCTTGGCAAGTCAGTTTCTCAGCAGGTCCCTGGTCTCCGCCAGACTCTGCCTGCGGCTTCTAGGCCACATGGCTTCCACGGTACATGTGACACCCAATGCCAGGCTCCATATGAGACCTGCACAGTGGTGCCTTCGGACTCAGTGGTCACAGGCCACTGGCAGCCTCAGAGACAGGATAAGGGTGTCCAGACCATTTCTGCACTCCCTCAACTGGTGGCTACACCAACCCAGTCTGCTGAAAGGGGTGCCCTTTCAGATTCCAGGTTACACAGTGATTTTAACAACAGATGCCTCCCTGCAAGGCTGGGGAGCGTATTGTCTGGGCAAGTGCACCCAGGGTCTATGGGCTCCCTGGGAGGCTGCACAGCAAATCAATCTCCTAGAACTCAGAGCTATTCGATTAGCACTCAAAGCTTTCACTCCTACCCTGGCTCGACAGTCTGTCCTGATTCAGACAGACAACCAGGTTGCCATGTTTTATGTGAACAAACAGGGCGGAACTGGGTCCAGGATCCTTTGTCGGGAAGCTCAGGACCTTTGTTCTTTTGCCCTCAAGCACAACATGCTCCTCAGGGCTGTGTACCTTCCGGGCCAGGACAACTACCTGGCGGACAGATTGATCAGGATACTGCAGCCCCACGAGTGGCAGCTGCATCCTTCAGTAGTTCAGAAGATCTTCCTGAAATGGGGTCTCCCCTTGATGGATCTCTTTGCCAGCCCCATCAACAAGCAACTGCCAAATTTCTGCTCCAGACAACCACATCCTCTGCGGATAGCAGCGGATGCTTTTCTGATATCTTGGTCTCAGGGCCTCCTCTATGCGTTTCCTCCCACGCCCTTGGTGGCCCGAACCCTGTTCAAGATTCTTCAGGACAAGGCCTCAGTCCTGCTGGTGGCTCCCAGGTGGCCGAGACAGCCTTGGTTTCCACTTCTGCTTCAACTGGCAGTGGATCCTCCACTGCCTCTGGGGTTGCAACCCGACCTCCTCACACAGGACCAGGGTTCCCTTCTGCACCCCAATCTCAAGTCTCTCAATTTGATGGCCTGGAAGCTGCAAGGGTAGTTTTGGCTCCCTGGGGCCTACCTCAGGAAGTTGAGGAGGTTGTCCTAGCCTCTAGGAAACAGTCCACTAGGAAAACCTATGCTCTCAAATGGAAGAGGTTTTCTGTGTGGTGTCACCTACATACAGAGGATCCTTTCTCCTGTACTGTGCCAGTAGTTCTTCAGTACTTACTGCACTTATCCAATCAGGGACTTAAGTCCAATTCTGTTCGGGTTCACCTCTCAGCTCTAGCAGCTCACCACTCATTGGTAGAGGGATAATCTCTATCTGGTCACCCCTTGGTGTCCCGCTTTCTCAGGGGCTTGCTTTTGCTCAAGCCTCCCATCCGTCGTCCTGCCCCTGAGTGGGAGCTGAATGTGGTCTTGCAGCAACTGACTCGCCCTCCTTTTGAGCCGATGGCTACTTGTCCACTACGCTTCCTCTCCTTGAAGGCACTCTTCCTGATAGCCCTTACCTCGGCTAGGCGAGTAAGTGAGCTTCAGGCCCTGGTCTGTGACAGGCCTTACACCAGGATTTATAGGAACAGGGTAGTCCTCAGGACTCACCCAAAGTTCCTCCCAAAAGTTGTCTCCTCTTTCCTCCTCAATCAGGAGGTGGTCCTTCCAACATTCTTCCCTAGGCCTCATGCAAGCCAGGCTGAAGCAGTTCTGCATACCCTGGACTGTAGGAGGGCCTTATCTTTCTACCTTGACCGTACGCACGGGCATAGAAGGGCTACTCAGCTCTTCGTATCCTTTGACCCCAATAAGTTGGGGTTGGCTGTGTCCAAGTGTACTTTGTCCATCTGGGTGGCTGACTGTATCACCTGGGCTTACAAGGCGGCTGACCTTCCTTTGCAGGGTAGGGTCACGGCCCATCGTGTCAGGGCGATGGCTGCCTCAGTGGCTCATCTCCACTCTGTGCCCTTGGTAGACATCTGCAGGGCTGCAGCTTGGTCTTCAAGCCAGACTTTTGCGGCCCATTACTGCCTGGAGAGGGAGTCCCGTAGGGACAGTGCTTTTGGCCAGGCAGTACTCCGGAATCTCTTTGAGGTTTAGGCAACTCCTGCCCTCCTGCCCTCTTTTGGGCTACCGGTGGAGGTTGTGTCCTTGAAAAGCCTTTCTTTGCAGCTGGGACTAGAGGGAGTTCTCTTGTTCAGCCTGGGTTCCTTGGTAGCCCAGAGCTAGGGAGTCACCCATATGTGAGGACTGACTTCTTGCTTGGTCCTGGAGAAAGAGTAGTTGCTCACCTGTAACAGGTGTTCTCCAGGAGCAGCAGGAATCAGTCCTCACAACCCTCCCTTCTCCCCTGGGAGTTGCAGTTGTACATAGTTTCTTTTTTTCATTTTTGTGTGCTGTTCTTAGCTATGTCATTTGACTGAGGTAAGATGACACCTTTAGGTGGGAAGGGAACGCGCATGCGTGCCTGCATTCCCAAAGGCTTTCATGGAAAGCTGGGGAAATAATCCGCTGGGGCTTCATCGGCGCCGATGACACCCATATGTGAGGACTGATTCCTGCTGCTCCTGGAGAACACCTGTTACAGGTGAGTAACTACTCTTTCTGTCCCAAGCCCGCTGTGCTTGACTCATTCAGCTTGCATCTCAAGCAAGCCACAAGACCTTTCTCACTGCTCGAGAAATGCTGCAACTTCTGGGTCATATGGCATCAACAGTGCATGTTGTTCCATATGCTCGTCTACATATGCGCACAGCTCAATGGACCCTGGCTTCCCATTGGTCTCAGGCACCCGGTCGCCTGGAAGACAGAATAATGGTCTCTACATATCTAATCTCGTCTCTCCAGTGGTGGCAATCCCCAGAAAAACTGCTAGTAGGGTCACCTTTTCAGATGCCTCCACATCAATGTACCCTGATGACGGATGCATCAAAATTGGACTGGTGAACTCATCTGGACAATCTCTCCACTCAGGGTCTTTGGTCTTATCAGAAGTCACAACTCCACATAAATCTGCTGTAACTCAGAGCCATCCACAGTGCTCTCAAGATGTTCCAGGATCATCTTCGCTTCCGTACAGTTCTAGTCCAGTGGACAATCAAGTAGCCATGTTCTGCTTGAACAAGCAGGGTGGAACAGGTACTTGGACCCTTTGCAACGAAGCCCTACACCTGTGGTCCTTCGCCATATAGCATCAAATTCACCTACTTGCGGTGTATCTTCCAGGCAAACAGACTCTTTTGGCAGACAAACTTGGTCGAGTCCTACTACCCAACGAGTGGTCTCTCCATGTGGACAAGGTCACTCACATTTTTCAGATCTGGGGAACCCCAGACATAGACCTGTTCGCAAGTCCTCAGAATGCCAAACTTCCCCGCTTCTGCTCCAGAATGCCTGCTCAGAACAACCAGCGGGTAGATGCCTTTTACCTTCACTAGGGTCAAGGCTTCCTATATTCCTTCCCTCCCATTTCCCTCATTCCCAAAACTCTTTTCAAACTCCAGAGAGACAGGGACTACATGATTCTTATAGCCCCACATTGGCCACATCAACCGTGGTATCCTCTCCTATGTCTGTCTCAGGCTCAGCCAGTAGATTTTGGGGTCTGCTCCAGATCTCCTCTCACAGGAGGACGGGACACTGCTGCATCCCAATCCGCAGTCCCTACATCTTACAGCATGTCTGCTGAAGGCATAGCCTTCCAGGACATCAATCTCTCTCAACAGGTGAAATGTATAATTCTAGCTTCTAGGAAACCTTCCACCTGGTGCTCCTACGCCTTCAAGTGGCGTAGATTCTCTCTCTGGTGTTCTGAAAGGGATCGTAACCCCTTCTTAGATCTGGTGGATGCATTACTTGAATATCTTCTCCACCTCTCTTCTTCTGGACTTAAAACCAATTCTGTAAGAGTACATTTAAGTGCAATTGCGTCTTCTCACGTGCCCTGAGAGGGTCAACCTATCTCTTCTCAGCTGCTTGTTGCACGCTTCATGAGGGATCTTCTATTAACTAAGCCTCCCATTAAGCCACCCCCCAGTGGCATGGGATCTCAGTGTTGTTTTAGGACAGCTTCTCAAGCTTCAGGCTTTGGTGGCTGACCCTCCTTATACACGATTCCACCATGATAAGGTAGTCCTTAGGACTCATCCCCACTTTATGCCAAAAGTGGCCTCACCCTTCCATTTAAACCAATCAGTCTACCTTCCTGTCTTTTTCACTAGACCTCATTCCTCTAGGGCAGAAGCAACCCTTTACACTCTGGATTGCAAATGTACCTTGACTTTCTATCTCCAGAGAACTCGAGAGCACAGAAAAGCTTCCCAATGCTTCCCAATGTTTCATCGCCTTTGACTCGAGTCACCTGGGATTGCCAATATCCAAGCGAATTCTCTCCTGATTGTAACTCCTTTGCTAACAAAAGTGCAGGACTCTCTCTCTCGAGGGTCACGTCTCTGCACATAATGTTTGGGCCATGGCTACTTCTATGGCAAATCTATGCTTTGTAGCGATTGATGAGATATGCAAGGCAGCAACCTGGTCTTCTGTCCACACTTTTGCTGCTCACTGTTGCCTAGACAAGGACTCCCGCCGGGATGCCTTGTTTGGCCAAACTGTTCTCCAGCATCTCTTTCAGACTTAGATCAGCTACTACCCTCCGTCTCGGGTTTCCATACCAGACATTCTTGGAGGATATATGACCTAGTTACTTAGGCCTGTTATCCACAGCTCACTCTGAGGTCATCTCTCTGGCATCTCCAAGCTAGGGAGTCTCATATGTGAAGACTACATTCCTGCTTGTTCCTGGAGATAGCGTAGTTACTCACCTGTAACAGATGATCTCTCGGAACAACAGGAATTTAGTCTTCACAACCCACCCTCCTTCCCCAGGAGTTGTACTTTTTCTTTTTCTCCTTCTCTCCTTTTATCTCAGCTGCAAGCTCAACTAAGGAGGGAGAGCTGGAGAGGCGGGAAGGCAGCTACGCAGGCACAGTGGGATGCTCCCAAAGGCTTTTCTATTGGACACTGGGGAGCGTTCCTGTGCGGACTCCGTCAGTACCGACGTCACACAGATGTGAAGACTAAATTCCTGCTGTTCCCAGAAATCACCTGTTACAGTTAAGTAACTATGCTTTCTCTTGCAATTTTTCATAATTCTCTTGTGTTTTAACAACTTTGAATAATTTTGTGTCATCTGCAAATTTGATTATCGGTTGTTCCCATTTTCAGGTCATTTATGAATATATTAAAAAGCAGCAGGCCCAGAACAGATCCCTGGGGTACTCTATTCATCTTGCTTCACTGAGAAAATTGGCCATTTAGCCCTTCTCTCTGTTTTCTGCCTTTTAACAACTTCCTGATCTACAATAGTACACTGTTTCCTATCCCATGACTTTTAAATTTTGTCAAGAGTTTCTTATGAGGGACTTTATCAAAGGATTTCTGAAAATCCAGATACACTATATCAACCGGCTCACTTTATCTACCTGTTTATTCATACCTTCAAAAAACGTAACAGATTAGTAAGAGAAGACTTTCCTTGGCTAAAGCCATGTTGGCTTTCTTCCATTAAACCATGACTATCAAGACATAAAATTATAACCCAATTCTGAAAATAATCAGTACTTATATCTTCTTACACAATTATACCCATTACCATCCTTCCCAATTCCCACCTTTATCTCCCTTCCCCCAAAACCACCCAACCCTTTATTCCCTCCCAATTCCCACCATGTTCTCCCCCTTCCCACTCCCACCCTTATTCCCAACCCATTCCATTCTTAAATCCTAATTATGCCAACTTAATCACTTAGTTCAAAGTTATACCAAATTACACCGTTAAAATATCATTTCTTGCCCTGGCCGACAACTTTTCAAGATAAGGAGACCATATCATCAAAAAATTTGCTCTTCTACGAACATGTTTCCTAGAGGCCTCTCCCTCCCATAATACTAATTGATGAATTACATTCCTCCATTCCCAATATTCTGGACCTCCAGAATCTCTCCATTTTCTAAGAATACAATGTTTTGCAAGCAGACAACATTTCCTTATTAATAATCTACTCCCTAAAGAATAAAGTCCCTGTAAAGGAGCATCTAAAACAACAAAACCTGAGGTTAAATTCAAAGTTTGCCCTAAAATACCTATTAAAAATTTTTGAATCCTATCCCAAAATTTTTTTACACGGTTACATCCCCAGAACATATGCCCCAAATGTGCCCGCTCCATTTGTATTCTGCTTACAGTATTTTAATATGTTTGTAATGTTTCAACATGTAAGCTGCTTTTATGTTATAATATGTTCAAAAATTAATAAAAAGATTTATAATAAATAAATCATGACTATCAACATGTTCAGTAATTTTATTCTTTATAATGCTTTCTACCACTTTGCTTGGTACTGACGTCAGGCTCACCGGCTGTAGTTTCCCGGATCACCCCTGGAACCTTTTTAAAAAATTGGCGTTACATTGGCCATTTTCCAATTTTCAGATAGTACAGATGATTTTAATGATAGTTCACAGATTACTAATAGTAGGTCTATACTCTCAAATTTCAGTTCTTTTGGCACCCTGGGATGTATACCATCTGGTCCAGGTGATTTGCAACTCTTTAGTTTATCAAATAGTTGTAATACATCTTCCCGGTTTATCAAGATTTGTTTCAGTACTTCCAGTATATCACCTTTAAATACCATTTCAGGCCTGGGCACACTCCCTACATTATCTTCAGTAAAAACTGAAGCAAAGAGTGCATTCAGTCTCTCCACTATGGCCTTGTCCTCCATTAATGCCACTTTTACCTCTCTATCATTCTAATGGTCGAACTGACTCTCATTTTTTTTTTTTGCTACGAATGTACTTGAAAAAGATTTTGTGTTTTTGCTTCCATGGCTAGCTTTTTTACAAATTCTCTTTGCCTGCTTTATCAATGCCTTGTGTCTAACGTGCCAGTGCTTATGTTGTTTCTCGTTTTCATCATTTGGCTCCCTTTTCTATTTCATGAAAGATGCGTTTTTGGCTATAATATAATCTCTGACTTCACCTTTAAACTATGCTGGCAGTCTTTTGGCCTGCCTTCCACCTTTCTTAAAGCATGAAATACATCTGGGCTGTGCTTCTAAGATGGTATTTTTAAACAGCACCCATGCTTGATATAAACCTTTAGCCTTTGCAGCTGCTCCTTTTAGTTTTTTCTCAACTATTTTTCTTATTTTATCAAAGTTTCCCTTTTAAAAGTTAAAGCTAGTGCTGTGGATTTCCTTGCTGTCCTCCCTCCACTTATTAAATCAAATTCGATCATGTTATGATCATTACCAAATGGCCCCAACACCGTTATGTGTTGCACCAGATCCTGTGTTCCACTAAGAACTCGGTCTAAAATAGCTTCCCCTCGTGTTGTTTCATGAACCAGCTGCTCCATGAAGCAGTCATTTATTTCATCTTGAAACTTTATCTCCCTAGCATGTCCTACAGTGAAATTGACCCAGTCGATACCAGGATAATTGAAAAAACCCATATTAAATGTTGTATCTTTTGTTAGCTTCCCTGATTTCTTTTAGCATTTCATCATCCATCTGTTCATTTTGACCAGGCGGATGGTAGTGCACCCCCACTGCCTTTGCCTTCCCCTTTTTTAATGAAATTTCTATCCAGAGAGACTTCTCAGTGTATTTTGTTTCCTGCAAAACATTTATCCCGTTTGACTCAAAAACCTTTCTAAGAGCGCAACCCCTCCACCAATTTGATCTACCCTATCATTGCGATATAGTTTGTACTCAGCTATCAGTGTTGTATTAGTTGTCCTCTTTCCACCAGGTCTCTGAGATGACAATTTTAACTAACTTTTTATTTAATGCTATATATTCTAACTCTCATCTTATTTTTTAGACTTCTAGCATCTGCATATAGGCATTTCAGAGGTTGTATTTTTTGTTCATATTAACAATCTGGTTATCAGCTGACAGAGGTAATTTGGAATCTTTCAGCTCTGTCTGCTCTGTATTTAAAGGCATCTGTGTTACTTTTACCTTTATTGGAACCTCTCTATCAGGATACTCTAATTTCCCTCTTATGCTAATATCTTTCAAGGATGCATCATTCCAAACTGTGCGTTCTTGGGCGACTATCAGTTTTCTCCTATTATCTAGTTTAAAAGCTGCTCTATCTCTTTTTTTAAAGGTTATGCCAGCAGCCTGGTTCCACACCAGTTAAGATGGAACCCATTTTTCTGGTAAAGCCTCCACTTCCCCAGAATGTTGCCGGGCTGCTAACAAATCCATAACCACCCTTCTTACACCATCGTCTGATCCATTCATTGAGACGGTCAAGCTCTGCCTTCCTTTTGGGACCTGTTCGTGGAATGGAAAGCATTTCTGAGAATGTTACCCTGGAAGTTCTGGATTTCAACTTCCTACCTAAAAGCCTACATTTGGCTTTCAGATCCTCCCTCCCACATTTGCCTATGTCATTTATGCCAACATTTACTGTACCAAGATAACAGACTCCTCCCCATCACTTTCTAAAACATTATCTAGGTGGCGCGTAAGGTCTGCTACCTTCACATTAGGCAAGCTTGTTACTAGACAGTCCTCACATCCACCAGCCATCCAGCTATCTACATACCTAATGATCGAATCGTCAACTATAACGGTCATCCTAACCCTTCCCTTATGGACACATGTCCCTGAAGAAACCACCTTGGTGCAAGAGGGTTTTACATCACCTGGAGGACAGGTCCTAACTACAGGATCACTTCCTGCCACCAAGATGATGCTCTCCTTTCATGTGACCTTACTCCTCCATTGCAACACAGAGGCTGCCAGACTGGAGGTTGGACTTCACTACTGTGTCCATGTAGGTCTCGCCTATATACCTCTCTGTCTGCCTTATCTCCTCTAGTCCCCAGAGATCGGACTCTCCCCGAGAGCAAAGATCTCCTTTCACCTAGTGCACACGTAAGAACTCTAACCAACTGGGAGAAAATCATACATGTGACACTCAATGCAAAACACTGGATAGCCTCCCATCTCACTGCTTGACTGCTGTTTGCATCTTAGTTTCAAGGGTTTGTTTAGATATTTAAGGTTTTTACTTACTGAAAGTTGCTAGGGATACTTGTACCAATACAACTACAACTAATAAGTTTAAGGGACTTTTTTCACCTCAGGATGAAGTTCAGGACCCTAATTAATCTCTTCGTGATGAGGATAGTCTGTTAAACTTGAAAGTAAATTTGACCACCTCTTTCCCTTTAATAGGTTTAAGAGCCTATAAATATAAGAGTGGCTGGGAGTCAGGGTGCATGGGAGGGAATTATTAGCTGAAAGCTGGCTTGTTACACAATGCCTTAACTGACTTTATAACCCACAGAACTTAAAGATAGACACAGATTTTATCAGTTTAAACCCAAAGAATTCCCTTTAACTCAAGAGTCTGAGAAATTCCCAGCAAGTAAATACTTACAAGTGCAGATTCCTTCCCAGCAAGAGATGGGAAAATACCAGTGTAGCAACATTTTCTAACAATTTTCCAAAATATTAATGGAAATGAACATCTTATGGATGTTGGTCACGGCTGCTCTCCACCTGTTTCCGTTGCAATCGGGAGAAGCTTGCAACGGAAACAGGTGGCAAGCAGTCATGACTAACATCCACAAGATGTCCATTTCCATTAATATTTTGGAAAATTGTTAGAAAATGTTGCTGCATTGGTATTTTACATGTACTAAATTGCATGCTATTTATCTTTCCATGCCCGACAGGTATTGGTGGCAGTGTAGTCAGAGGAGGGGATGTGCTGCATGTCTGGTGGGGCTGCCTTCTAATACAGTCTTTTTGGAAACTGGTGATAATATATCTCGAAAATATGACAGGGTGGGATCCACAGGAAGAGCTGGTGGCTAATTTATTTTTTTCTCCCTGATGGATAAATGGGTATAAAACTGGATGGCTTGCTGCATTATCTGAACTATGTGTGATATAGCCAAAGTGCAGTTACGTCTCTCCCCCCAGGAGGATGTTCTTGACTAGAGCGCATCACATTTATTTGTTAAGTAAGTTCATAGAGGACCTTGCAAAGGTTTTATAAAATTTGGCAATCTTATGAACAGTGGGGTGGTGGAACAATTGGAGCTTATCACAGAAAAGATAGGATATACAAGTGCAGGGTGGTGATTATGTTAATGCATAAATGTTAGTATGTTTTGTGCCTTTATAATCACTTGTGATGTGGCATTTTAGAAAGGATATCCATGTGCAATCTCTGATGTCCGAGGCAAAACATCTGAAAAACCCCCAGGGACATGTACATTTTGGCCTGGTTTTAGAAACATGAACATCTCCAAATGGATGGTCACAGAAATAGCTTCTTGAATGTCCCAGGGAGGTGGCCATGTTTGGTGACACTGCAGACACTCCGACATGGTTTGGTAGGTTAGTCATCTGTTTGGGGTTTGTATTTACATGCATTTTTCTTTGCCCAGGAATCTTAATAGTGACATTGACAGCCCAGTGTGCTCTACACCCTTGTACTGTTTCCACCATGAAATGAGTGCTTTTTTGCTCCTCGTTCATGGTCAGAAGCAGGTATAAGCATGGATGCCTCAAAACCAGGGCCAGATGTGCTTGTGCCATTCTGGAATTGCACCATGACATGCATCTTTCCTTATCGTCTCTCCCGGCCAGTCTAGGAACAAGCAGGAACAAGTGGGTTGTCAATTCCCTTCAGCAACTGAGGACTGATATCTCAAACTTTGAAGAGCTGGCATCTGGCTCCCTCTGCTGGCCATACTCAGTCTTATCAGTCCTCAGCAGCTGAAGGACGTGTTCCTGGCTGGCTCCCCCCTTCAGATGCTTAAGGCGTTGATAATTTTTATTTCTTTGATTTCTTTTTGGTGTTTTCAGAATTAGGGATCCTAGCAGGGTTCCTTTCAGTAGCACTTGCTGCCGACAGCTTTTTGTCGGCGCTCAGAGGCACGGAGCTGAAGAGGCAGGACCTGTCTCAATTTTCAGCTCCGGATGATACAGAAGAGAGCAGAGCGGTGCTGGGAGCCCCAGATACCTGCCTGCTACCCCCGCTACTCAGCTTCCTTCCCCGCTAGCAGCGGGTGTTAAGAGCTGAAGGAAGAGCTGTTTTTCTTCTTAAGGTTAGTCGGTTTTCAGCTTCTTAGTAGTTGTGTGAGTTTGGCGGCCATTTTATTTCTTCTCAGGATGCCTTCTTTTTCCCGCGGCACTTCTGAGGGCCGGTTCCGCGATGGCTTTGGCTGAGTTTTTCAAGTTGCTTGGGGGACTCGGCTGGCTTTTTTGGGCCTCTTGGGCATCGAGCCGACCGTTGCGGAAGGCCTTCTCAGCGGTTCATTTTGGCGGGAACGGCTCCCGGGCTGCTTCTGCGCCCATAGCCGGGTTTCTTCAAGTTAGGTACCTAAGGTTATGAGGAAGGGGCGAAGGCGCTCTCTTTTTTTCCTCAGTAAAGGAAAAATCTTGTCCTCGGGAGCCCGTGTCTTTGTCCGAGCAGGGCAGTTGGGGCACTACATAAATGCAGCTGAAGGACGTGATCCTGGCTGGCTCCCGCATTCAGATGCTTAAGACTTAGATCTTTTGTTTTTATTTCTTTCTGTCTTTATTCTATTTTATTTTGTGATTTGTCAACAGTGGTACTGAGTAGGGGGCCCTAGCAGGGTTCCTGTCAGTGTCGTTTGCTGCCAACGACTTTTTAGCGGCGCTCCGAGGCACCGGACTGAAGAGGCAGAGCCTGTCTCACTTTCAGCTCCGTTTACTAGAGCAGTGAGCAGTGCAGTGCGGTTCTGGGAGCCCCAGATACCTTCCTGCTGCCTCCGGGGCTCAGCTTACCTCCCCACTAGCAGTGGGTGCCAGGAGCTGAAGGAACAGGAGTTTTTTGGTTCTTCAGGTTGGTCATTTTTTGTTAGTTTTCTGTCTGCCGGTGGCCATTTTATTGGCGTCGGTATTTGTTGTTTTTCCCGCGGCGGCTTCTCAGGAGCCGGTTTCAAGAGGGATTTTGTTTTCTTCCTTCGTTTTAGATTGGTTTTTGACGTTGGGTATTTCTGTTTGCTCCATTTTGGGGCAGGGCCTCTCCGGCGTACCTCCTGCCTCGGAAGCAGGCCTCTCCAACCGTTTAATTTTGGCGGGAACTCCCACCCGGGCTAATACTGTTCCTGTAGCCTTCCTGCACAGTCAGGTCAGTTGAGCTCTATAGTCTCTGGTTCAGACCGCAACCATGGCTTAAAACCGGGTACTAGTTAATCTTTTAAACTGCGGTTTCACTATCCTTGGCTCCTCAGGATAAGCCTGCTAAGGGACATCCCTCTGCAGTCACAGCGGCGGTTTTTAAGGTCAGAAGCTCCTTCACCCTCTAGTGCTAAAGAGGCTCCAGTGAAAACTTGTTTGAGCTATTTTTTTCGGCCTCACAAGATCCAGAATAGGTTCATGGGGCTGTTTTTTTCATCTTATTTTCACTACTGAAAGGCATAATGTGCCTCACACTATGTAAGCAAGTAAGCTTTGGGCCATTGGTATAAAGCATTTTCAAGTGCTGGCAGGATATACTGTGATCTCTTCAGCACAAGGTTTCTACACTTGGAATCAATAACCATTTTCAGATTCTTAGGCATTTTTACTATGACCACACTGAGGTTCCATTCATTTACTACAATCTCAGCGGTGATGCAGCCATCAGCTTCATGCTTTTCTGGCTGGACTTTCACTTCTGGCATTATGGTAACAGGTCTATGGTGTCGAGCATAATGTTTTCGTAAAATGCTGGGGTCGAGTTCTAAATGACGCATCTCAGAACCGTCTCCACTGTCTTGCATATTATCTTAACAGGAATAATAAATTGAATAGGTCCAAGGTGCTTTCACCTTGGGGCACACAGCAATGGTTTTTACTTGTTTTCACTGACTCAATTTCATCTGAGTATCTCCACATAGGCTGTATTGTAAGTGGAAAAATCCCACGGATTGCATAACTTATCCTGAATATATTCCGCTTTAGGGGTATGGTTGGTGCCCTTATTTGGCCTTTTCATTGTATAACATTACACACCCCAGAGTCCAATTGACAAGGCTGTACCATCTTTTTCAGTCTAAAATTCGCAAATTAATTTTGCCCTTTTCTTTGGAATAGTACCAGGGTACTCTTGAGGAAATTGCATCAATACTAGGCAAGTCTGCATCGTCTTACTCTGATATCTCTTCAGACGTATGCAGCTTACTTGCTATATTCAGCTTCCTGCTTGATAGCACTCCCTTACCAAACGTTCATGGCCACCACATAGCTGACTTGTTTCCCACAGGTGGGGGACTACTACACAAAGGCCCATTTCCAACCTGTCCCTTACAATTACCTGCTCTGGCACCTAAAATTGGCAAGGTGCTTCACAATCTTCCTCTCTGATACTGTTTGGCCAAGATTAGCCACAGCAAGGAGTGTGGATAACAATTTCCTTACGGGAAACTATTAATATATGTGTTTATCTGCAGGACGGGTAGGATCTTTGCTGAGCACCATTTCCACAGAGGAATAGCCATGGGCCTGGCTAAACAGCTTTATTGGTTTAATGTTTGGAAGTATGATTTCAACTGATGTGTTTTTATAGGATCATTTTGGATACCTGATAGTGCTGTAGATATGGTGGTTGGATTTCACTCTCAAATTTCATGGTACGGAGGCTTAGAGGGCAACAATGACTGAAGGCTAGCTTAAAGCTCAAGGTTCTCCTTGGATTCCTAAGGCCTTTGTACTTCAGCCGGAGCAGCACCATTTTGCTCCGTTTTACGGGGCATGAGAGTCATTTAATGTAAATGACTGTTCAATGTAAACCGCGCTGATGTCTAATAGTGCGGTATATAAGAATTGTTAATAAATAAATAAATAAATAAATAAATAAATTTCAGCTTTCCGCTTTTTCTGGTTGGCCTGGCTGCGACGACCCGCACCTTTCCTACCAACATTCCAGTTCTTTCTAACGGGCTATGGAGCTTCCGATGACGTCAGCTACTCACTGATGGTAGTAGTGGCAGCGGACTTACGGAGAGGGGGCGTTTTTTTCGTGCTCCCTTGCCTCGAGTTGCCATCTCTTAGCGTTGTCAGCTGCGCATGTGGCAGGCGAGCAAAATGTGCAGGCGGCTTTTCTCTGTCGCAATACCCTCGATCCCGGAGGATGGGAGTTGAACCTTGCAGTGTTTCCCGAACTGGTAGTACGTTGGGGTCAGCTAGTGATGCATCTTATGGTGACGTTCGGCATTGCGAAGACAAACCGTTTTTTTTCAGCAGACACAAAGAGCACATGTCAGAAGGATTGAATGCTCTAGTACAACCTTGGCCATTGGACACTCTGTTGTATGGGTTCCCTCCTTGGCTGCTGTTGAGTCGGCTTATTCAACGCATAGCGGGTCATTGAAGATTGGTGATTCTGATTGCGCCAGATTGGCCGCGGCGTTCTTGGTATGCCGATCTCATGCGACTTTTGGTAGCTCCTCCTGGGCGCCTACTGGATCGGATCATGCTCTTAAATCAGGGCTCAGTTCTCCTGCCACAAGTGGATCGTGTCTTGCTTCCGGCTTGGCTCTTGAGAGGGCTCGGTTAGGCATGAGGGTTATGCGGCTTCATAAGTAGCTCCTTACTTCGGTCTAGAAGGCCGGGAACTTCTCTCGCATATGTGCGGGTGTGGAAGTTTTTTTTGAGCATTGGTATAACCAACGTATTTTTCTTCCGGCTCTAACTATTTACCACAATTACTTTTATTTCTCCAAGAGGAATTAGCGAAAGGTTTGGCACTTCATACTCTTAAGGTGCATTTAACAGCGCTTACCTGTTTTAGAGCTTTGGGGCAGAATGGCTTCCACTTGGCCCAACTTACGCCATTTCACATCTGCAGTAGCATTTTTCCAGCAGTTCAATTCTTTGAATTGCGGTTGGAGGCGTTACTAGATCTTCTTTTCGTCCGCGTAGCCATTTCTCCCTCAAAGGACTCTTGGGCATTGCCCTTCGGGGTGACTTTCTGTTCCTCGTCCTAAGGGTTAGGTCTACCTGTCTGCCTTCTCGGGCAACAGGGGACTGTTATGGATGGTTCCCTCCTTGCTTCCAAAACTCTTCTCGGCTTTCTATGTCGCTGAATCGCTCTCTCCCCTCTGTTTGTATCGTGGCCGATTCTTCCACTGTCGACGGTCTACGCAGGCTGCCGAAATACCTCCTACCGACTGCGTCTTTTGGGGGTTGGAGCATTAATTTCTTTGCCGGATCTACGTCAGCTGCGGCCGCTTCTCCGTCCTCCCTGGCTAGTTCGGTGAAACTCGTGATTGGGGTGTCCTTTCGGAACATAAAGTAGCTTCCTCCGGGGGAGTCTTTGTGCTTGTTATACCCGCGGTCCAGAGGCGTTTGGGTGGCGTCTCTTCCCTTCAGACCGGTGATTTTTTCTTGGGCGGCTACGTGATCGGCGCATCTCCCGTTTGCGGAACATTGCAGGCAGGAGATCTTGACAGACGGTCGTGCCTGCCCGAAGGCGTTTTTCCGCCCTAGCGGGCCTATTCGGTCCCTCCCGTGGTTGGGTACTGCTTTGGTACGTCCCACTTGTTCCTGGACGGGCCCGGAGAGACGATAAGGAAACAGAAATTAGACCTTACCTGCTAATTGTCTTTCCTAGAGCTCTCTCCGGGCCCGTCCAGGACCCACCCAGGTTTTTGGTCATATTTCAGTGTGGCGCGGGAGTCTCTGGATACTCTGCGGATAGTGACGAAGTCCGCGCCAGGAGTTCTAGAGTGTGGTTTCGGTTCTTGTTCAAGAGTTGCCTTTTTACCTTGTTGGTTGTTCTGTGCTAGAAAAAAAAAAAAAAAGAGCGAACTTGACGTTTTTGCCTGTTAAGTCAGATAGCAGCGGCGCTGCTCTGAGTTCGTTCTTCCTCTCAGCCTCACTACAAGCTACTGTGTTTTGTTATCTTCACTATTTTTGTTTCGTGTCTTTTGATCATGGGGCACTACTCTTCATCTGCTTTGTTAAGGTTAGACTGAGTATGGCCAGCAGAGGGAGCCAGATGCCAGCTCTTCAAAGTTTGAGATATCAGTCCTCAGTTGCTGAAGGGAATTGACAACCCACTTGTTCCTGCTTGTTCCTGGACGGGCCCGGAGAGAGCTCTAGGAAAGACAATTAGCAGGTAAGGTCTAATTTCTGTTTATTGCTGCACCCAGGCCACTCCTCTGCAAGACCCCGTTCTACTTGAATGTTTTTGTGCTAAGGATGTCCATATACCCAGTTTCCTTGTGAACTTGACGTCTGCCTACCCATTTTCAGATATCCAAAACATGAATAGGGCTTCTAAAATAACCACAATTATGTGTGCAACTATTTAAAATGCTTAATTTGAGCTTTTTTACCCATCTGGTTTGGAAGAAGTGGCTTGGCTTGCTCTTTTGACCTCCTATAGTATGGAGAGTTTTATGGGATGCTGGAAAGGGTAAGCGAGTGGGGAAGGGGGCTGGTTTTGAATATATTGTTGGTGTAGAAAACTGAGCATTGCTGCACAATCTAAAGATTGTAATCTTTTGGAAAAACGAAAATAGCAAAAATTTTGATGGATTTCTGTAGCATCTTCAATGCAATTTCAAAGTTGATTGGTAGTCAAAACAGATCTCTAAATATCAAATTTCTGTCTTGATAGGCAATTGAATACTGCCCACTTAAAAAAAATGGGTAGAAATATGTACATTAGAACAATCAATTAATAGAAGGTGATATTTTACTTACCAGATAATGTCCTTTCCTCGAGTCTTGCTAGACCAATCCAGACAAGTGGGTTGTATTCCCCTATCAGCAGACTGGTCCATTCAGACGAGTCTGTTCTCTAGAGGCTAGAGTAGCAGACTTGGAAGATATAAGAAAGACAGAGAGGTACATAGACAAGACTTACAGGGATATAGTCCTGAAGTCCCAGGACTTCAGGTCCTGTGATTTTCAGAAGATGTAACTATACCTGGCTATACTTTATTCAGAAAGGACAGGGTAGGAAGAAGGGGAGGAGGAGTGGCACTATATGTAAAAACTACTATTAAAGCTTTGGAATTACAGAGCTTAAAAGGGAGAGAGGAGGCATTGTGGGTTAAACTAGAAAGAGGGAAAGAGAAATCTATTTGCATTGGTGTGATATACAGACCTCCCTCACAAGAGGAAGAGGTGGACAGAGAGTTAACTGAAGACATACGCAGCATTGCTAGGAAAGGGGAAGTGCTACTGATAGGAGATTTCAATATGCCAGATGTTGATTGGCACATTCCTGCTGCAGTATCATATAGAAGTAAGGAGATCCTGGATTCTCTACAGGGAGAACTATTCAGGCAATTGGTAACAGACCCCACACGTCAAGGGGCCATACTGGACTTGATACTTACCAATGGTGAAAGTGTTTCTGATGTTGTAGTGGGAGATCATTTTGCATCCAGTGATCACCAGATGGTGTCGTTCAGTATTAGGATTAGGGCTGTTAGAATCCATTCAAAGGTGAGGATCTTAGACTTTAGGAAGACTAACTTTGCGAAGATGGGCCAATACCTCAGGGAGTTGTTAGTGGGATGGGAACAGCTGGGGGATGTAGAAAAACAGTGGGCAAAACTGAAAGGGGATATTTTAAGGGCAACCAACCTTTTTGTTAAAATGGTAAATAAAGGCAAAAGGAAAGGAGACCGCTATGGTTTTCGAAAGAAGTAGCTGAAAAAGTGAAGAAAAAGAGGGAGGCCTTCATGAAATACAAGAGATCACAGAGAGAGGAAGACAGGCATCTATATTTGGAAAAACTTAGAGAAGCTAGAAAAGTAGTCAAGAAGGCAAAGATTCAAAAGGAGGATGAAATAGCCAATGCAATAAAATGGAGGATAAGACATTTTTCAGATATATTAGTGAGAAGAGGAAGAGCAAAAGTGGTATTGTCAGGCTCAAGGGTGCAGAGGAGGAATATGTAGAAGCTGATAAGGATAAAGCGGAATTGCTTAACAAATATTTTTGTTCTGTGTTCACAGATGAAGAACCAGGAGCAGGACCTCAGAAAACACCTACAAATAGGAACAGAAGCGAGGGACATCTTGAACAATTTTCAGAAGACTGTGTTCGTGAGAAACTAGCTCAACTTAAAGTAGACAAAGCGATGGGACCAGATGGGATACACCCTAGAATACTGAGGGAACTTGGGGACGTTCTAGCAACTCCACTGACTGACCTTTTCAATGCCTCGTTGGAGTCAGGAGTGGTGCTGAAGGACTGGAGAGAGGCTCATTTGGTGCCTTTACACAAAAGCGTAAGTAAGGATGTGGTTGAAAACTACAGGCCAGTTAGTTTAACTTCGGTGGTGAGTAAATTATTGGAAAAGCTGCTGAAAGAGAAAATAGTGAGGTTTCTGGAGTCCAGCGGATTACAGGATCCGAGGCAGCATGGGTTTACCAGAGGCAGGTCTTGTCAGACAAATCTGATCGATTTCTTTGACTGGGTGACCAGGGAGTTGGACCGAGGGAGAGCTCTAGATGTGGTGTATTTAGATTTCAGTAAAGCCTTTGACACTGTTCCTCACAGGTGACTTATAAACAAACTGAGCACCCTAGGGATGGACCCTAATGTTACTGCTTGGGTTAGAAATTGGTTGGGTGGGAGGCGACAAAGAGTACAAGGAAATGGAGCTCACTCTGAGGAGAAGGATGTTACCAGTGGTGTGCCCCAGGGATCTGTCCTTGGTCCGATTCTTTTTAACATCTTTGTTAGTGATATAGCGGAAGGGCTGTCGGGTAAGGTTTGCTTCTTTGCAGATGATACCAAAATCTTCAATAGAGTAGACACCCAGGAAGGTGTAGATAACATGAGGAGGGATCTAGCTAAGCTTGAAGAATGGTCTAGAATTTGGCAGCTGGGATTTAATGTTAAAAAATGTAAGGTCATGCATTTGGGCTGCAGCAATCCAAGGGAGCAATATAGTATAGGGTTGAAGTACTTTTGTCCACTAAAGAGGAGCGGGACCTAGGCGTGGTTGTGTCTGATGATCTTAAAGTAGCTAAACAGGTAGAAAAGGCAACGGCAAAAGCTAAAAGGATGCTTGGGTGCATACGGAGAGGAATGGCTAGCAGAAAAAAGGAGGTGATAATGCCTCTCTTTAAGTCTTTGGTGCGACCTCATTTGGAGTATATTGTGCAATTCTGGAGACCACACCTTCAAAAGGATGTGAACAGGATGGAGTCGGTGCAGAGGGTGGCTACTAAAATGATTAGTGGTCTTCATTATAAAGCATATGAGGACAAACTGAAGGATCTTAATATGTACACCTTAGAGGAAAGGCGGGATAGAGGTGATATGATTGAGATGTTTAAATACCTCCGTGGCATAAATGTTCAGGGAGAGAGCCTCTTTCAATTGAAAGCAAGTTCTGCTACTAGGGGACATGGGATGAGGGTGAAGGGAAATAGATTCAGGAGTGATATGCGGAAAATTTCTTTACGGAAAGAGTAGTGGATCCGTGGAATAGTCTCCCAGTGGAGGTGGTAGAGATGAGGACAGTAATTGAATTCAAAAAAAAACATGGGACAAACACAGAGGATCTCTAAAGGTAAAAAGGGGACTGTTGTAGTTGTTGATATGGAAGGATAGACTAGATAGGCCATGTGGTCTATTTCTGTCATCATATTTCTATGTTTTCCACCTCCAGTCTGGCAGCGCCCCTGTTGCCATGGAAGAGAGAGGTCACGTGACAGGAGAGCATCACCCTGATGTGGCAGGAAGTGATCCTGTAACTAGGACCTGTCCTCTAAGTGATGTAAATCCCTCTCGCACCGGGGAAGTTTCTCCAGGGCCATGTGCACATGAGGGAAGAGTTAGGACAGCCATTATAGTTGGTGATTCGATCATTAGGCATGTAGATAGCTGGGTGGCTGGTGGACGTGAGGATCGCCTGGTAACATGCCTGCCTGGTGCGAAGGTAGCGGACCTCACGCGCCACCTAGATAAGGTCTTAGATAGTGCTGGGGAGGAGTCTGCTGTCTTGGTACATGTCGGTACCAATGCAATAGGAAAATGTGGTAGGGAGGTTCTGGAGGCTAAATTTAGGCTTTTGGGTAGGAAGTTGAAATCCAGAACTTCCAGGGTAGCGTTCTCCGAAATGCTTCCCGTTCCACGCGCAGGACCCAAAAGGCAGGCAGAGCTCCGGAGTCTCAATGCGTGGATGAGACAACGGTGCAAGAATGCAGGTTTTGGATTTGTTAAAAACTGGGAACATTCTGGGGAAAGGAGGGGCTCTTCCGAAGGGATGGGCTTCACCATAACTGGGATGGAACCAGGCTGCTAGCATTAACCTTTAAAAAGGAGATAGAGCAGCTTTTAAATTACATAATAGGGGAAAGCCCACAGTCACACAAGAGCGCATGGTTCAGAGGAATGTATCCTTGAAGGATACAACCAAAAGCAGAGAGGTTCCAAAAAAAGAGTAAAGTAGCCTGAATGCTCTTGAGTATGGAGCATACAGAGCTTAAAGATTCCAAATTACCCATGCCTACCAATAGCCAAATTAATATGAATAAAATACAGTCTCTAAAATGCTTGTATGCAAATGATAGAAGTCTAAAAAATAAGTTGGGAGAGTTAGAATATATAGCACTAAATGAGAAGTTAGATATTATTGGAATCTCAGAGACATGGTGGAAGGAGGACAACCAGTGGGACACTGTGATACCTGGGTACAAACTATATCGTAATGAAAGAGCTGATCAAATTGGTGGAGGGGTTGCGCTCTATGTTAGAGAGGGCATTGAGTCAGAAAGGATTAAAGTTTTGCAGGAAACAAAATTTGCTGTAGAATCTCTATGGATTGAAATTCCATGTAAAAAGGGGAAGGCGGTGGCAGTGGGGGTGTACTATCGACCACCTGGCCAGAATGAATAAATGGATGATGAAATGCTCAAAGAAATCAAGGAAGCTAACAAAAGTTACAGCACAGTAATAATAATGGGTGATTTCAATTACCCCGGTATCGACAGGGTCAGTGTTACGACAGGACATGCTAGGGAGATAAAGTTTCTAGATGAAATAAATGACTTCTTCTTGGAGCAGCTGGTTCATGAACCGACCAGAGGGGAACAGACAAAAAGCAACAAGGTATCTGTAGAAACCACAGGAGCAGGAGAACAGATACAAGGACTGGCAGTAATTCAGGTTGAAAAACCCCTTTTATTGATGTCCCCTACGCGTTTCGGCTGACGGCCTTCTTCAGGGGGGAAACATAAGAGGACAAACCTCAAAAGATAAAATTAAAACAGTGATCAATAACATTGGGATACAAACATATTAATTAAAACATATAAATATTGTAAATAATAACATTTAAGATCAATAAATAAATAAAACTTAGACATATAGAATATATCAAGTGACTACATATAAAATCATAGCAATCATATTATTACTAAAATAGTAAAAATCATCCCATAATAAAAATGTGAAAACTCTTAATATATGCTGTCAATTGCTAATGTGAATAAAAATTGTATGCATGGAAACGTAATAATGGTAATAACTTATAAAAGACAGAGATGAGGAGGATATATTATGACCAAGTAAAGTTATAAAGGAATCATTAAATTAAAAATAAAGCCAATAAATAATGATAAAAGATGATTAAAAATGATAAAAAGTAGAAGCATGTGGATACCAGTACCTTCAGACAAACTTTTCATGTAAATAGGAACATAAACCACTGAAATAAAGGAGAAAAATAGGACCACTGAAATAAGTATATGGATGGATAAATAAATATAATAACTATGTGAATATAGATATGTCAAAAATTACTGTTTAATCTACAAGAGACAACCACAAAACAAGTGTGAAAGGTATATTTAAAGTTAAAAATAAAAACTAAAACTTGAAGGGAAATTATTGTAACTTAATGCTGCAATAAAGGGTGAGCCAGTCAAACCTGCATTTTTGAAAAGGGCGGGAGAGCCGTGAAAGTGGGCGGAGCAAGATAGCAAGGTTACCATTGTGTCCCCCACAATTAAGCATTTCAGTCGCCATGGAGCAGTGGTCTAAACAACAACGTTCATTCGCTGTGAAAGCGTTTTACCAAAGTGGTAGTTATGCAGCCGCTCAGCGTCGTTTCCGGACGAATTTTCAAATTAATCGAAATAAGCCAGTGCCGTCTGTTAATTCAATCAAATTGTGGGTGACAAACTTTGAAGCAATTGGTGAAACGAGAAGCAGAAGGGGTGGCAGTGCAAGATCAGTGCTCCGTGATGTGATGGGCAGTTTCAGAAATCGCCTACAAGAATGTCTCAATCGGGAAGGACACCATCTTACTGGCGTTATTTTTAAACAGTGAATGTTGTTTCTTAAATGCTTTTTAATGTACATTAAGATAGTAACAATAAAATTTTGAAATATCCATCCGTTTATTTTTTACAGTCATTTCAAAAATGCAGGTTTGACTGGCTCACCCTGTATATGTTCTTGTATTGAAAAAAATGGTATAGACCTAAGGACCATAAAGGAGGAAACTCTGGACAAACAAGCTACAAAAAACTAATACAATGTCTTAAAAAATCAATTTGTAATGTCTAAAAAAGAAATACCCATATTTCATAACAAATGGTATTTATAAAAGATATTAAAACTTTTTTTTAGAGGATGTGAGACACTACACGTATAATTACAAAAACGCCCAACTAAGCACTTCAAAAAAGTACAATTCATCATGCCGTTGCGAAGCAAACAGATTATTGAATGATTATACCAAAAGGATGTGTCCATGGAATATTATGAAACATTCTCCGTACTTATAGGGGTATGTTTACTAAACCACGCAAATGTGCGGGGCGCACTTGAGCGTGCGCTAAGGTACCTTAGCGCATGCTAATAGTGCGTTTTTGGTGCCCCGCATGCGTGCGTGCCCCCCGCACAAGTGCACTCCGCCCGCACAAGAGCGGGGCATGCTGTTGTGCGATAGAGGCGTGGAAAGGCATTCCGAGGGTGGAGGAAGGCTCCCGAGGGGCGGGGGGACGTGGTCAATGGGTGGAGAGTGGGAGGGGAGAGGCTACCCGCACAGGAGCGAGGCTGAATTTCGGCAAAAAAAATACCGCGAGTGAAACCCTCGCGTTAGAGCCGATTTAAAGGGAAGAGAAACCATTTCCGTCAGCAATGTACAGCAAAACCGGGGAAACCTGCAAATCGTGAGCAGTGTGATACATGTGCACAGAAACAAAATAGCAAATATACATGGAAAATGACCACAACAAAGTCCAAATAAATTATAATCCAGCTGGGCAACAGTGATATTAATGGGCAACCATAAAAAACACTCCCAGGAAAGCTCCAAAAAGAAGAAATGATTTTTGGAAGGGTCTACGCTCTGTAGACTCTTTCAAAAATCACTGCATTTTATTGGAGCTTTCCTGGGAGTGTTTTTTATGTTGCCCATTGATATCACTGTTGCCCAGCTTGGTTTTGGTTTTTTTCCCCTTTTTTGGAGGTCATTTTTGAGGTTTATTTGCACCTTTGTCCCCATACAAGGTAAACGAGCCCACAGTAAAATTGTGCAGAGCAGGGTGTCTGACTCGTGCGGCCAGGTTTCCTATCTCCAGAGACTGCACTGTCTCTGTGGCCACATTGTGGTGCAGCGGACACAGCCAGTGCCTGTAGGACCAGAGGGTCACAGGTTCAAATCCCAGCTGGGGCTTCCTGCCAACCCAGTCTCCATAGTTTTACCCACCACTAAACAGTGATAGTAAAGACACTCCTTTATTGCTGAGAACATAAGCATGGTTCAAACACCCATATTTTACCCTACACCGCACACAAACCATAACAATGGGCATTACCTACAAGTCCCCCAAATTCAGTCCTGGAGTGCCACAACTCAATCAGGTCATATGTTTTTTCCCAGATAAGGACATGTCTGCATGTTGGCGGAGGGTACAGGTGGTGGAGGGGGCAGTGGCTGCAAACCACAGCAGACAGTGGCCTAGGCGTGTGCAGGCTGGCACCGTCCACCGCAACAGACAGGCTCTGTTGGATGTACAGTCATGGACTCCCCAGGGAAGGCAGCATATCTGTGGCAACACGGTGGTGCAGTGCACACAGACAGTGTGTGCAGGAACAGAAGGTCACAGGTTCAAAGGCCAGCTGGGGCTACCTCCAATCCTGTCCACATATTTTTCCCACAACTAAACCATGATAGTAAGGACAAACCTTTATTGCTGAGAACATACGCATGGTTCATACGCCTATATTTTACCACACCAAACACAGACACCATAAACAGCCGCATTACCTAGAGCAGAGTCTCCCAAATGCAGTCTTGGAGGGCCCCACACCATTCAGGTTCCATGCTGCCTCTAATAAAGATGCCTATGCTGCATATCTATGCACCACCCCCATGTTATGCAGATGTAGCTCATGCATATGTATGAGGGACAGCATGAAAACCCGTACAGTGTTTGGAACACCAGGACTGGAGTTGGGAAACTCTGCCCTAAAGCAGCAGCCAACAGGGCCAGACACACCCACACACACACACAGGCCCCATTGGCCAATGCCTCCTGGAGAGGCAGGACATTGGGCCATGCCTGTATCTCCCAATACTAGCAGTTGCATACCTTAGCAATGCCACCCTACACCTGGGTATATGGTACACAGCTATCAAATGTTTCCCATGATAACTGGCAGATATCTATTCCTACGTTAAGCACATTTTGCTCCTTGGGCTCCACCATAACAATCATTCTGATGTCTGCGGTGTGTGCTGCAGGTCTGGTCTCTGACAGTGTTTACAGCCCTGGGGAGTGGCCCCCAACAGTCTTGTGTACCATATCCATGCCTGTACTGTGGCCCAGGACTGGTGTGGTGGGTATGGCTGCTGAACCCCTCTATAGTAGCACAATGCTGGCATAGGTGTGGGGGTGGCTGTCTGTCTATCCAGTGTGTGGTGGCTGCAAACACCTTCCACAGCCCACACGCCAGCAATGTTGCCAGTATTGGGCTGCCAATGTGCATAATGAGGAGCAAGGTACCATGGGTATAGGCCGGACAGGGTGGCCTGGCCAGGGTGCATCTGCACAGGGCATAGGGCACTGACTGGGACATTTTAGTGCCCGGCCACCACCTACACGGACAGGGTGACCTCAGTATGTCCTGCTGAGAGATCACTCTCACCCTGACTGTGCAGTGACCACATCATGGCTAGGCACCCCCATAGTGCCATATAGTATTTCTCTCATGTGATAGATATGGGTTTCCTTTTGGGGCCCAGTCACTGATTTATCTGCTTGCTGTGTATGCTGACATCCCAGTTCTGGGTGCACGCATCTCCACTGGGAACATGCACTGTGGACTAACTAGCACACTGTTTGCAGCTGGTATGTGTCTTGATGGAGCAGCTTGCAGGGTGCAGCGGATGATGACTTGCTGCAGGAGAATATCAGATAGTGGTGGGGTGCAGCTCCAGGCCTAATGTCTGTCTGCTATTGTGTTATGGATGTGTATAGAGCTGCATTGACTGCCCTGTGGGGTGTCTGTTCCTCAGCATGACTGGGGTTGATGGACCCCTCTACTGCCACCTTTGCAGGGGGGGTAGAATGTGGATCTATTGATGGGAGACCCTGTTTGCCAACCTCAGCCCTGGGGTGGGGGTGGTGGTATATAGCCCACCTAGGGGTCCATAGGAGCTACACCTGACTGAGTCAGACAGAGATATCCAAGGTGTTTGTGCAGAAACTACCTATCTCACACATTAACACTGCTTTAGACCTCCGGCATGGCCTCTTTCAGCCATGGAAGGTGTTGTGGACCTGGTCCTGGTCGCCTCAGGGTGAGCACAGTACCTGCACAATGTGACGGTGTGTAGCTACTCTGTGCCAGTAAAAACACACGGTCAGTACCCCCTACCAGGCCAAGGTGGTGTGTGGGTGCACATGGTCACTTCCCTCTACCAGGCCGAGGTGCTGTGGGGGTGCATTGCCCATCTTGTGTTAATCTGTGGACAGCTGATTTGCATGTGCAGTGCATCATGGGTATGGGTGGGCTAACCCTATCCTGGTGACCACAGCAGACTGTCTGTGTGGTGACGTGCATGCTCTCTGCAGCCAGCCAGGGGCTTGCTAGCAGCTATAGAGCTGTAGCCCAATGGTTACTTCACTGCCTCTGAAGCCAGAGGTCATGGGTTCAAACCCACAGTGGGGTTATTTGATAGGGTTGTCCAATGCATTTTTTTTTAATGTACATATTTTGATGCCAGCAAAAACACCCTCAGCGTACTGTACCCATAAGGTGCCTCTGAGGGTGCTTTATTGGGTGCCCTATAGGGCACCTTATGGTTCCCGTCCATATAAGGTGCACTATACATTATCCTGTGACGCAACCTATAGGGTGCCCTATAGGGGACATTTTAGGGTGCTGTGGCAGAGTGCAATTTTATAATGTGCCCTATGGAGTGCCTTATAGGGTGCATTATGCGGCACCTTCAATTACGGCACGTGAGGGCGTGTTTGCTGGCAGCAATTAATAACATAAAAATAAAGTGCTGCAGGACAAAATATGTACAATGCAAAGCTGATGCCACAGCCAGCCTTACGTATTAGGCACACTGGGGAGCAAACTCATGACCCCTGTATCAGCAGTCAGTGCCATTGTGCTCCACTGCTGCTCCTTCTTGCCTGTCAGCGCACCTACTTATGCTTTTCATTCCTTAAACTGCACAGTGCTGCCATAAAAAACATGACACTGACCTTGCGGTACCTCATATGGCACACTCTAAAGCGCCCTATAAGCAACATTCTAGGGTGCCTTGGATGACAGTGCACTTAAAATGTGCCTTATAGGGTGCCTTATGTTAACGCGCTTTGAGAGTGCGTTTGCTAGTAGTGATAATTAAAATATGCATAAAATGCCTCCTAAAGCAATCTTCCCCATAATATGTTATGCCTCAGCCAGCCTTGTTCATTGGGCACTTTGGGGGATTGAACCCCTGTTCCCTGCACCATTGGTCAGTGTCTTAACCATTGTGCTGTGGTTCTGTTCCTGTGATTGCACATCAGCGCGCCACTTATGCTGCCCCATATTACACACCCTCCTAAAACAGCGCGCCGGCCTTATGCAGCACATCATTTAAATGCCTCCTAAAATAATGCCTCAGCCAGCCGTCTTCAGTGAGCACTGTGGGGGATTGAACCCCTGATCCCTGCACCGTTGGTCAGTGTCTTAACCATTGTGCTGTGGCTCTGCTCTTTTTCTTGCACTTCAGCGCGCCACTTATGCCTCCCACGCAGCCTATCTCATGCGCTAAGGTGCGGGGCGCACATGGGCGCCGCGCACCTTAGCGCATATGTAAATTCCGGCTTTTCTCTTTCAGGACGGAACGCCCACTCCTTATATGGCACCCGCACACTACCGGGGCCCGCACTTTACTGGGGTTTTAGTAAACATACCCCATAGTATTTGTGAAAAAGTGTTTGTAAATAAAAGAACAATGTATCATACTACCATTGTGGATTGAGATCATTATTACAACCGCGCTATGTGAGTTACTGCATCAACAAGGTATATCCGTAAAATTGTAGCATTTATAAATGCAGTCTTACAGAATAAATAGATAAAAGGAATTTAAAACTACATCCATATTTGGAATGTTTACAAAAATTATGTTAAGGGATAGTGTAAACAATATAATGAGTCCTGTATGGACGTTACTGTTATAAACTTAGTATGTCTTGCCGATATGAAATATAGTTTGTATGAAAAGAATATAAATGAATAGTGTACCTACATAATAGCAGCATGTTAAAAATAAAAAGAAGAAGAAGAATAAAACCTTACCGTTGTTGCGTGGAAAATTCTAAAAAACGAGTATGGAGTGAGCCGTGTTTGTTCTGGAGTTTTAACGGCGTTTTCCCACCAAAGCAGCCGTGTGTGAAAGTTTATAAGGCAAAAGGTTACCAAAGAAACTTCTTAAATATAAGAAATATATTGTTGAAAGTGAATATAAATGTATCTATATTATATATATATTATAAAGATAGTTTGAATACATGTATCATGTCACCAACCTTCTGAACACAATGTTTAGTATGACTCTACATTAATGATCACTGTGAAAAAAGAGGGAAGAAGGGGGGGGAAGGGGAAGAGGGGAAAGAAAGGAGAGGGGGGAGGGGGAGGGGAGGAGGAAGGGGGAGGGGAAAGGGAAGGGAGGGGAGAGAGAAGGAGGGAAAAGGGGGAGGGGAGGAAAGGGGAGGGGAGTTTTTGTAGCTTGTTTTGTCCAGAGTTTCCTCCTTTATGGTCCTTAGGTCTAAACCGTTTTTTTCAATACAAGAACATGTATTTTATTGCAGCATTAAGTTAGAATAATTTCCCTTCAAGTTTTAGTTTTTTATTTTAACTTTAAATATACCTTTCACACTTGTTTTGTGGCTGTCTCTTGTAGATTAAACAGTAATTTTTGACATATCTATATTCACATATTTATTTATTTATTTATTCATCCATCCATCCATATACTTAGTTCAGTGGGTCCTATTTTTCTCCTTTATTTCAGTGGTTTATGTTCCTATTACATGAAAAGTTTGTCTGAAGGTACTGGTATCCACATGCTTCTACTTTTTATCATTTTTAATCATCTTTTATCATTATTTATTGGCTTAATTTTTAATTTAATGATTCCTTTATAATTTTACTTGGTCATAATATATCCTCCTCATCTCTGTCTTTTATAAGTTATTACCATTATTACGTTTCCATGCATACAATTTTTCTATTCACATTAGCAATTGACAGATATATTAAGTGTGTTCACATTTTTATTAGACTTTTATTATGGATGATTTTACTATTTTAGTAATAATCTGATTGCTATGATTTTATATGTAGTCACTTGATATATTCTATATGTCTAATTTTATTTATTGATCTTAAATGTTATTATTTACAATATTTATATATTTTAATTGATATGTTTGTATCCAGTGTTATTGATCATTGTTTTAATTTTTGTCTTTTGAGGTTTGTCCTCTTATATGTTACCCACCTGAAGAAGGCCGTCGGCCGAAACGCGTAGGGGACGTCAATAAAAGAGTGTTTTCAACCTGAATTACTGCCAGTCCTTGTATCTGTTCTCTTGCTCCCAACCAGAGGGGAAGCCATATTGGACCTAGTCCTTAGTGGAACACCAGATCTGGTGCAAGAGATAAGGTGTTTGGGGCAACTCGGCAATAGTGATCATAGCATGATCGCGTTTGATGTAATTAGTGGAGGAGGGATAGTAAGGAAATCCACAGTACTACCTTTAAATTTTGAAAGGGAGACTATGATAAAATGAGGGAAAACAGCTCAGAAAAAAGCTAAAAGGAGCAGTTGCAAAGGTTAAAGACATACATCAAGCTTGGGTGTTGTTGGAAGCCCAGACCAGCTGTATTCCAGGCTTTAAGAAAGTGGAAGGAAGTCCAAAAAACTGCCAGCATGGTTTAAAGGTGAGGTCAGAGAGGCTGTTACTGCCAAAAAAACTTCTTCAGGAAATGGAAAAAAGAGCCAAACGACGAAACCTGGAAACAGCACAAGCACTGGCAAGTTAAATGCAAGGCATTGATAAGACATGCAAAGGGAGAATTTGAGAAGAAGCTTGCTGCGGAAGCAAAAACGCGTAATAAAGACTTTTTCAAGTACATTCATAGCAAAAAACCTGTGAGAGAGTCAGTTGGTCCATTAGATGATAGAGGGGTTAAGGGGCACTAAGAGGCGACAAGGCGATAGCAGAGACTGAATGAATTCTTGCTCCGTTTTTACTGAGGAAGTTGTAGGGGATGTTATCCATGACGGAAGTGGTATTAAAGGTGCGGAAGAATTGAAGGAAATATTGATACATCGGGAAGATGTATTACAACGCTCTAAGATAAAACTGAAGAGTAGCAAATCCACCTGGATGGCTGATATACATCCCTAGAGGTCGAGTGATTGGCTAACCTGGGTCTGGGGGGGAAGCGGTACGGACCGAGTGCCCAAACTGTCCGCACAAAACCAAAGAATTTTCCGCAAAAGTGACAGACACGTCACATTAATGAGCGGGATCCTCATTAAGTGCATAGGGGCGGTGCCTCATTTGCATAAATATTTGCATAATGTTACCATACACTAAGCTTTTAGCATAAACATGCCTCTTAACTGAGTATATGGAGGAAAGAAAGACCTTAAATAGGTTTATACATGACTATAATCGCTAGTTGTTTTTTTTTTTTAACAACCGCCAGGCACACTTAGGAACTACTACAAAAACGCTGACCCATTTAGAACCCATAGCAAACCGCCGTATTCCTAACAGCATCTAGCCAGGACCTCACAAAGGCACCATACCCTAACTATCATAAAGGCAACACTGCAAAATATTGAAACCAATACCTTCAGAGGAACAACAATACAATGACCTACTGGGGAAAAGAACAAGTGGCAATGTCAAATAGGAATTATATAAACAGAATACCTTCAGCTCACGTTACACATGGGGGGCAGAGCAGACCATCACCAAAAAAGGAATCACAATTTAGAAACAGGAAGAGACAATAATTAAACTGGGAACCCCAAAAGCCCAATACTGGGAAGATACCAACACCACTGTAGAAAGGTAAAAACTATAAAAGTAATTTCCTCTTGTACTCACACAAAGCGCAAAAATTAATGATGCACATTTCCCAGAGCGGCCATATTCCACGTTAATAAATTCAAAAATAAAGACATATTTTTCTACCTTTTGTGGCCATTTTTATTCAGTTGCAATTGTTCAGCACACTTTCTTCTGGTCTTCTTCGTGGTCTTTGCTTAACTCTCCATTATGCTTGTACCACTGCTCCTTTCTTCTGTCTTCTTGGGGTTTTTTTACATCTCTCTCTAAATCTGCAGTTTAACATTACTTAATTCTTTCTCCTTTGTTTGCTCTTTCCGCATTCCTATTAGTTGTGTATCTACGATCAAAATTTAACCCCCTAATCCTCCAATACCCACTTCTTCTCCCAATGAACCGGACCCAATTGTCGAATTTTTTTATCCCTCCCACACAAAATATTTTTTCCCCTCTCCATTTTACTCTCCCAGCCCCCTCCCCATTCTCATCCTTCCCCCAACACCAGATCCCTTCTCGGTCCAGCCTCACCCAGCATCCATTCCCTGCTTAGTAACCTGCTGCATCAGCCATTTCCCCAGTCCTAGCAGCCCCCCACCCCATTGCACAGTCCTAGGAAAACCCCCCTACCCTAATACCAGTTCCATAGCCCCCCTCATCAACCCACTTCCAGTCCTCAACCCCTCCACTCACCCCATTTCAGTTTAAAGCACCCGCCCACCATGAACCCATTAACAGGTCCCTAACCCCCATCAGCCCACTTCCGAGTCCTAACCCCCCCATCACGACCACACTTCCAGTCCATACACCCCAATCAAACAACCATTTACCATCTCAGCCCCCCATAGCCCACTTGCCCAGTTTCCTAACCCCCCCATCAGACCACAGTCCAATTACCAGTCATAACCCCATCAGCCCACCTCACGTCCTCAACCCCTCCACAATAAGCCCAGTTCCTGTCGTAGCCCCCCCATAGTCCATTATCAGTCCTAACCCCCCATAGCCCCATTTACCAGACAGCCCCATCAGCCAACAGCCCATTACCAGTCTTAACCCCCCCATTCGCCCATTGCCGCAAGTCCTAACCCCCCCTCAGCCCAAAAGCCCATTACCAGAGTCCTAACCCCATCAGCCCACCTCAAGTCCCTAAACCCACTTTCCCATCAAGCCCATTTCTTGTCCCAGACCCCCCCCCTATAGCCCATTATCAGTCCTAAACCCCCCCATAAGCCCATTTACCAGTCCTAACCCATCCGACCAACCTCCCAGTAGGTACACGCAACATCATCCAGCCCATGTTAGGCAGCTCAGTCCAGTAACCCGAACAGCCAAAGAGGCGCAGGACCTCAAGTCAAGTAACCCAAGCAACATCAGCTTCATTTCCTGTTCACTAGCCCCCCATAGCCTCAAGTTACCAGTCCTATCACCCAACCCAACAGCCCAACGCTCAAGTTCCTAACCAATCCCCATCAAGCCCAGATTTCATTGCTCCTTTTAGCACCAATAAGGCACCATTAACCAAGGTCCTAAAACCCCACCCAACAGCTACCACCTCAAGTCCTAAACCCCTCCCATTCAGCCCAATTTCCTGTACCTAGCCCCCATAGCCCCATTTACCAGGACCTAAGCGCACCATTCAACCCACTTACAGTCCCTATCCCATCAGCCCATATAGGGGGGCGTACTTAGCTCCCCATGAGCCAATAGCCCAGCCCCCACCATAGCCCATCAACCACTCTAAACCTCCCCCAGACCATCACCCATCCCTAAACCACCACTCAGTCCCATTTTCCTGTCCCTAAGACCCCCCAGCCAGTACCAGTCCTAGCCCCCTCCCAAAAGCCCACGAGACATTACCACCTCCTAACCCACCCAGCCCATCACCAGGTCACCTAACCCCCCAACAGCCCAACAGCCATTACCAATCCTAACCCCCCCACCCAAGCCATTACCACTCCTTAACAACACCCACGCCAGATCACCACTCCTCAACCCAACATCAGCCCATGTCCTGTCCTAAGCCCCCCCCAGGCCCATCACCAAGGTGCCTAACCCCCCCACAGCCACCCACAGCCAGACCACTCCTAACCCCCCCCCGGCCCATCACCAAGTCGGCTAACAGACCCACACCCACAGCCATTTACCACTCCTAACCCCCCCCCCCCAGCGAAATTTGTGTTGACAAAGAAAGCTGTCTGCTGGGCACGGGGCGGGGCCGAGCGGCAGACTAGAGTGTGCCGAGGGGCCCCCCCGCCCAGCCAGCAGCCTGCCCCTCCGGGGGGGGTAAAGGTATCACCTCTCTAAGCTGCCTCCAGTCACAACCACGCGCCGGCTTGCAGAGCGCGAGGGGAAGTTTCTTCTTCCCGCGCTGCTCTCGTTAAGTCGCGGGGGCTGAGGGCAGCTTCCCATCAGCCCCCAGTCGGCACATAACAGAGCAGCGAAGGAAGAAACTCCACTCGCAGCTCTGAAAGCAGGCGTGTTTTGACTAGAGGCAGCTGAGAGAAGGTGATACCGGGGACGGGAGGGCCGGACTCTGCGGTAGGGGGGAGGGGAGGGGGCCAACGCGGCACACTCGATGCACCCCGCGGCGGGCCCCGCCACGGCAGCGGCAGAGTCTTTTTATGTTTTCTGTTTTAGTAATGCCGGATATGTTTGCAAAGCCAAAATTGCCGGCCTTCCCGCCGTGCCAGCTGCAAAAGGCCTTTCGTGTGACACAGCAGACTGGCACGCGTGGCCATAGGTTCCGCCATCCGCTGTCCTAGGGTGTTGAAAGAACTGAAATGTGCGAATTGCAGACCTGCTAGTAGTAGTCTGGTGAACTATCAATAAAAATAATCTGT